>OY728142.1:1273947308-1274572308 GCA_963277665.1 Viscum album | reverse complement strand
ATGGGAATCATCAGGGAATAAGAGTCACGCGGGCACCGTCGACGGAGGATGATCAGGGAGAGAAGAGAGGGCACCTTTGGGGAAGAAGGGTTGAGCGGGGAGAGGGGGCCGCAGAGATTTGAGGAAACTGATTAATGGAACCTAATGCTATAGGTTTTATTTGAAGTGTGGCCATAAAATAACTTATAGCCATGGATTTATAAAAATGTGGCTATAGATCTGTGGCTATAAGTCATTTTTCTAGTAGTGGTAAGATCTGGTGCAACTATTCCTCCTGATTGTCCACCTTGTTTTCCATTGTCCTGACTAAGGTTCTAGTGATGATGCTTCCTGCTCTCGGAAGTCACACTCCCTGATCATCCAGTGACAGCTACATTTATAGTACTGGAAGCCTCTTTTAGGTTCCAATTTTAAATGATAGCCTAATTAACCACTTTTGAGAATTTATTCTCCCTAAAATATTCACCTGGGACTTAATTTCACACCTATGTTCATTCTGAAATTGTTTTGCTGAAGAAACCTTATCTACTACCAAAACGAGAAGAAATTTATGAATATTTGAAAATTCCAATGTATTCCATTATGGACATACTTTCTTAAGTCATATACATAAACTCTGAAGCCTTATATTGTCTCAACATGTTTGTATAGAAGTCCTCTAAGAATTTCTCTAGAAATTCCTTCCATAACATCTCATCAGTCTGTCCAAATCGTACCTGAATGTCCCACCCTCACTTTGCTGACCCCCATAGAATATAAGAAACCTACTTGACCCACCTAATATCTGGAGTCTCCAAATGGTCAAGTATCATCTCTATAGACTCAATTCAAAATATAGCTCCCTCAGGTCCACCCTCTCCAATAAAAGTTGAAGGGTGTTGTAGCTAAAAACTTCTTGTCAACTTAGTCATGATTTTAAAAAACATCCTTGGGTCTCTCTCCATGAACTGAATGAAATGAGAAAATTTCTCTTCGAACTGTTCCCTTTCTCCTTATCTGTCACCAATGGTGTCTCATGTTCCTTATCTGGAAGTTAGTTCCGGGCTATACCCCCCAGTCTCTCCCTCAACAAGCGTTGTGGAGGCATATCTCTACAAATCCAAACACACATCTTATGGATCATAACATAACCTTATAATATTTATGTAAGAGGAGAAACTAACACAACAATTTTCAACATGTCCTCTCCCCTTTTTCTCACCACACAGTCAACACTGAGGCCTTATATCTACGCTTAACTATCCTACTCCTAAGTCTTGTTTAACAAGGGTACATTAATTCTCATTAATTAATTAATCCATTAATTAATTACATTATGTCAAATTAATTATTTATATAATTAATTAATATCTCATACTTGTTATATCAATCAATGTTGTCATTATGCCCCCATTTATTCTTTTTTTTTTTGCATCATTATTTCAATTTCAAAATAAAGAAAAATAGTAAAAGTTCAACAACATACCCATAACCTATTTTCCCATGAGTTCCAAGAATGATGCATGTCACAAAAAATATGAGTTCCTAGAATGATGCATGTAGACTCAACTATCACGCCTATTTAGGCCAAAAAATTAAATTTAACCATTTTCAAAACAAATATCACATCACACCACAAGTACGTCACCTAAGGTGAAATAATATCCAACTGTAACAACAAACCACAATCACAATAATCCCGCCCTAAGTACTCATATTTTCTCCCATACATGGGTTTGAAACTCCCAAGCATGAGATTATTACCAAACCTTGACTCTTCCTAGTCTCTTATCTACCTTTACCAAAATTTTAAGAAAAAATAAGAATAAAGAAAAGAAAACCTCTCTGAAACCACTTTGTGATGTCCCTACCTAGGAGCCACTAAAAATTTCCTTGAGCTGGTTGATCACATTCCCTGAAGCGCACCTCCCTATATGATAGAGGGTAAAGAATATCATCAAGGGTCTTTTAAGTCAGTCTTGGGGATATTATACCCTCTTTTGTTAGAATAGAACACCAATAGAAGCAAATAAAAATAACCAAGTGCAGAAGCATATAAATAACCAAAAAAATCCATGTCATATGATAAATAAACATGAAAATACAATACTCAAATGAAAGGTAAAACATGAGGTGATAATGGAAATGTCAAGTGTCTACAATGCAACTAAAATTAAAGACACAACGACTCCATAGAAGGTCCTGAACCACATCTGGTTCCCTCTCCCATGCTCCAATCCCAAACTACAACCTATCCTAGGGCCTTTCCCTTATCGTGTCTTAAAACAACAAAGTCTACTCGGTTTCTGATCAGGCTTCTTGAATAGGATGTGAGTAAAACTTTGTAGGCCACCTCCAACAGTGTCTAAAACAATTCTAGTCAAAAGATAGTGCATGAAATTTTTATGAAGCAATAAATAAAATGTATAATTAAAACAATTATCACATTATCATTTAATCATTAATCATCTCATTAAGAAAATTTTAATTCATGTTTCCCATTTGAATCATCATTCATTATTATTAATCATTTGGGGTAGGTTGTCATTCCTATCCTCCCAAATATCATTAATTACAGGTCGACATACCTATCACTCTATATCTTAATCGGTGTAGGTCCTCTTGCCTAGAACCCCATAATATCATTCGATGTAGGTATTCATTCCTATCACCTCATAATCTCAGTCTTGGATAACTAATAGGTATAAACACCATGTTCAATTCCCAACTTCTAATCAGTCTAGAATTCCATGATTAGCACCACAGAAATATCAGTCATTTAATCATTCATTAATTCGCAAGAATTTTCCACATCATTCCATTACTAATCCAATGATTAGTTAAAAATATCAAAGGCCATTAGTTAACTCAATTGTAACACCCCAAGCTTTCACGGTACGCTTCTCTTTGAATAATACAGTAGCATGTGTTGCACGCAACTTCGAGTTCTAATACACACCACAACCAATTAAACTAGCCATTATGAATAGTAATACCCAATTTTTTAAATTTTATACATTTTAACTTTCAAAATGGACTTCATTTTGGGATTCGTAATATCAAAATTATCTTAGGGTGAATTTTTGGTACTTTTCTGATAACTTTCATATTTTAATGAATAATCAAAATTACTAAATTTTAATTTAAAAAAAATTAATCAAAATAATTAATAGTGATAAATTATTAATTTGAGTGATTTTAAAGTATAATTAGATTATATTTTTACCATTTAATCTAATTTTGGTCATTGGACATAATTTTATATTTAAACTGGACATAAGCAAGTGTCAATCTTTTGATAGTTATTATTTCTTAACAACATGTTTTTTGTTTTGTCAGCGGGAATTAATTTTAAATTAAATTATTCCACTTCTATGTTTTGAATTTAGAAAAATGGATTCCATATTTAGAATAAGTATTTACAAATTTTTTAAATAGGTAACTTTTATTTTTAGACATTTTGAAAAATTACTTCGGTAAATATTTTATTTTCCATGGTTAAAGGGTAAATCTGGTAAATAAGGGTAAAAAATAATATTATAATAATAATAAATTACCTTAAAACGTGTCCTAAACCTATTTTTTGATACATTTCCAACCTTGGTCATATTTTGGTCGATTTTGGGGACCCCATGGATCCACTTGTAAGTGATAATGACACTTTATATTAATTAAGTTAAAATAAATACAAAAATGGCTTAAGCATATATCTTTCAGAAAAACAATTTTTACATAGGGTTATTTATGTTATATTTTAGACTATAAATATTAATTAGAAATATAAAAATATTTCCAACATAATGGTATTTTATTTATGATTTTTAGACATTGAATAGTTAAATTTATTTATGACACAATAATGATGTAGTATTTTCCTTATTAATGAAAGAATCAAATAATTAGTATTATAAATGTTAAAAAATATATAATTTGAAAGTTTTGATGTCATAGACGAATTTTATTGGTTAATATGACATGTTAGTATTTCTTAAATGAATTTTATTCGAATTAATAATGTTTTTAAGACTTTAACAAAAATTAATTACTAAATATTGTCAAAATTGACATAAATGAGTTTTTAAAACAAATATTATATTCTTAACTGATATTCTATTGCTAAAAATCTATGTTTCATCCAAAGAAATTATATAATGATATTTTTATCATTAATGGACGACTTTGGGGTCTCTTTGATGTATATAGTAAGTTTATTAACTATATAATATAAAAATACAAAGAGACATGGTAAATGTCAAACTAATTAACTAAGAGTTAAAACTAAAAGATAAGGTTAATAAAGTGACCCAAAACTATCTAAAACCTGTTGGTTGAGTTGTTTTCGACCCATCCAAACCTTATACTCTAAATAATACACTTTTGAGCCATTAGAAAATGAATATTAATTTATTATAAAATAATATTTCTAGCTTTTCCTAAGGTGCCCCTCACCCCTCTTATAAAAGGGCACTCCCTCGTCCCTCTAATTCACACCTTCAAAACCATTTGGATCGACCAACCCCTACCCAAATATTCTTTCAACTTCCCTCACATCAACCTAGAGGCCTTATTTTAATCATAAAGACAACCTAAGGTGCCCTTTTGACCAAATCAAAAGGAATAACCCAAAGAAGAGGTAATGTTTTCACCACCCTATTTCAAGTTTCTTTCTTCTTCAACTTCTTCTTTCTCTGTTATTACCATTATAAAATAATAACTACAATATATTCTATACAATGTGATGTTATTATACATATGGTAAAACCATATTCATTATTCTATCCATCCTTTGAATGACATGTCACCATACGTGCGTATGTACGGCTTACCATCTCCACGTCGTGGTGTAATTGTTATTCAAAACATTATTATTTGGATGGGTATGATAATGATGTGTAATTTAAGTAATAATAAACATAAAATTATAATTATTCTGTATATATGATATTCCATCCAATTATATACAATTTTAATATCAAAATAATGATATTGTTGCTCATGCGTACGTACGGACTACCGTCTCCACGGACACGATGAGATTCATTCCCCATTGTATCCATTCAAGAATAATTCTCATTTTATGATTAAAAATAATGTTTATGGACTTTATATCATTCTGGATATGAATAATATACAACCTACCCATAAAAAAATGGCTTATGTAATAAAACATATAAAATAAAACGAGTAAGTTAACACCCGAAACGACAATAATACAAATATATTATTAACAAAACAATGTTAAAAGATCAAATATGATATCATATTAATGTATATGATTATTGTATAATTTAATAACAATTATTTCACCATTATACCAGAGTTTAACTTACCCTCGGTCTAGGAAAAGTACAAGGTAAGGGTTTATTTCACAATCTCTTCATTATCCGAGGTTGTTTATACGTAATTATCTACTAGGACCTCTTTATCATCCACATCCATGATTCTTAAAAATGTATTTCAAATAATTCTTACTATTTTACAGACTATGGGTTAAGTTCATTTATACCCTTTTTTGACTTTTTATAAAATGGTTTAAAAGTAATCTTTCTGTCGTTTTCCAATCAAGGTCATTTTTAACCTTTTCGACAAAATTAAGGTAAGGATGTTTTTTAACTTATACAGTGGGTGCATATATTTTACACCATTATAAAATCATCAAAGCTTCCATTACAATATTATAAGAATATTTTCAAAATAAATGTTTTATTTTATAATTATGTGACTCTTAAATGATTTCCAAAAAAGAGATATTTCTCTCAAATAGATTTGATATCATCTATGTCAACATCATTTTAAATGTTTTAAAGATTTATTCTTCTAAACCATTCTCATTAATGTTAGTGTTTGCAAAATGGTTTTAAGAATTTATTTAAAGGGAAATTAATGTTTTAAAATGTTAATTACATTAAAATGTTTCAAAGTGGTATGGGACACTTTGATTGAAAAATGTATTTAAATGTCTTCCTTTCTAAATTGTGTTACTTTCCAATGTTTTCAAGAAAAGGGATATTTCAATCAAACAGTTTTACAAATCATTTCTATCTATGTCAAATCCTTTAATGGATTTTAATGTTGTTTTGAAGTTGATTTATTATGATACAAAACTTCCATATTTTATTGAAGGTTTTGTGATATGTTTGACTATGGATGTGTTATTTTTATACCATTTGTGGTTTATGGTTAAAGTATTTCCATTTTGTATCCTAGTTATTATATGAATGTTTATGTTTTGTTTTATCCTTTTTATATGAGGAATTTATTGGACATAGTAAGTGATGGGTGGATCCCTCTATAACTCCTCGATGCATCGGTAGGTCTCATGAGACAACTAGATGTGGAATTGGCCGAGGCCCTTTCCCAATTTGATATATGGTTTTGGCCGAGGCCTTAATCATTTTTAGACATCTTGGATGAGGCCTTGAAAAAATGTTTTAGAATGTCTGGAATTATACCTTCCCTCATTATGGTAATAATATTGATGGTTCAAGTGGTCATTCTACTAGTAGAATACCCATGATTATGTTTTATTACGGTATTATTTACTCAGCTCATATTCCTTCCATAAAAGTATTCATATTTATTATTGGTAAAGGCATGTGGTTTCAATTATTCACCATGCTTAGTATTTATGTTATCTTCCACTGTATTTCTTACCCTCACTGAGCGTTTGAGCTCACCCATTTCAATGTTTTATTTTTCCAAGGATTCGAAGAAGTGTATTGTGATTGATATGCAGGGTTAAGCTAAGGGATTAATGGAATTCATAAAGGATTATTTATGTTGTGTTGTATGTTATAAAGTGTAATATAACATTCAAGTATGTAATCTATTTTCCAAGACTGCTAAACCGATCTGTCCTTCGGGACTTGATTCCTTATAATCATGCCAGTGTATTAAAATAATGCACCGACTCCAGGTAACTGGGGTTGGGGCGTTACAGTTGGTATCTGAGTAAGTTTAGAAATAACCTTGGAAGATATATTTAGATAAACTCTAATTAGAGCACATAGTCCTAAGATAGACTTTGAGGATTAGTATAGAATAAATTACTAGAATTTTGGTAATGTAGAGATTTTGTGAGTTTTCTGAGAAATACATCCCTATCTGGATACAAGAAGGTAGAGGCGGCTCTGGCACAGATGTAGCTAGGGGAAAACCCCTAAAACATTGCTTTGAGGTAGACTCGAATGGGAACTGGTGCACGACAACGGTCCTTACTGCACTCTTGGTAACGAAACTCCTGGGGGATATGCTTAGGATAATTCTCATTTTCTTTACAAACCATTATGAAGGTATTATGAGTATATAATTAATCAAAGAAAACATTTTTTATACGGATTATATCCATAAACTGTTCAATTCATGTTAGGTATTTTACAAGTTTATAATTATGTATTTCAATTCATAAACTAATCTAGTTTGTGCCATTGTTTAGAAATGGAACCTAGTGGTAGGAATGGAAATCCTATCAATGCACGTACTCCATGCAAAGATTTCCCTCCTAGTCAAGAAAATTATAGTATAGCTGGTGATACAACTGGTGTTGATCAGCTTTTCACCATACTGGGACAACTCACTCAGGTTATGAATAATAACCCTCCTCGTATGGAGCACCTGGATCCACAATGCAGAGGATCAATGTTAGATCACTTCATGAGGAAAAAACCACCAACATTCAATGGGAATAAAAATCCATTGGTATCTGAGCAATAGATAAGTTCCCTAGAGAAAATATTTCAGGATTTGGGGATTAGTGAAAGGGAAAAAGTTGTCATGGTAGTTTATCGTGTCACTGGAGATACTGATCAATGTTGGTCATTGATTCAAAACACAAAGGAGGATGAAGAAGTATCAAGTATGTAATGGCGGTAGTTTAAGGATATTTTCTTAGAAAAATACTTTCCTTATGACCATCGATCAGATATGGAAAGATAATTTCTCAGTCTGAGGAAAAAGGAGGATGAGAATGTTGCAAAGTATGAGGCTAACTTTACAAGGATAGCAAGGAAAGCTGCAGATTATATACATAACCCAAGAAGTAAGATTGATCATTTATTTGATGGGTTAAAACCTTTTCTTCATCAAGCATTAATATCACAATATTTATCATCATACAAAGATATTATCTCATGTGCTATCAAGACAGAAAAGGAATTCTCTAGATCTTATGACAATAAAGTAAAGCAAGAGAATAAGAGAACGGTGGATCAAGATATGGGTAATAGGAAAAAGGGAAATAAGGATTTTCCATTATGTGATAATTGTGGGATGAAACACCCCGATACTTGCCTAAAAGGAATGGGAGTCTGTTACAAGTGTGGTGAAAAAGGCCACCAAGCTCATGATTGCAAGGGAAAGAAAGTTGCTGTCAATATTGAATGATATAATTGTATAGAAATGGAGAATTATGCAAATGAATGTCCTAATCACCAAGGAAACTTACCTCAGAAAAGGCCAAGGGAGCAAGGCCAAGCTTATGTTGTTACTACAGTTGAAGTTGAATAATTATTGTATTTTTGTTTTTGGATTCAAGAACTATATTCCAGTTATAAGAATAATGTGATATATATAAGGATTGTACTGTAATACTTTTTTTCATTAAAAGTATTAATATGACTAAGGTAATCATATTTTCAGTACGTGACAATAAGAGGAACTTTACTTTATTTGGGGAATCTGATGTGACAATTGATTTTGGAATTTAGATACCTTTTACAGAGAGTTTGGATAGAGTTATTTTGGATAACTAAAATGTCTATAATGGATTAAGTTAAACTTTGGATAGTAATGTTTAAGGTTAAAACATTTCTTATGATTATTTTTGAAATATTATAATACTATAGTCTTGGGAAAAGGACAACCTGCAGGTCGAGCGATAACCCGTCACGTCGGACAAAGATGCAGGAATCGAACCCACAATCATAGTGTGACAGGACTTTATTACCTACCACTATCCTACAGGATGTCCCTGGTTGTTAAAAAATAGTTTTCATCAATTAAATTGTATATGATTGTAACCCTATACAATTATCATAAATAGAGTATTTTTTTAGTTTTATTATGTTTTTGAGTGAAAGATGAGTTTGTGATAGAAATTTATTAATAGATAAAACTATAATTTTAAAGTAATAATATCTTTTTATGATCTTATCAAATCTCATAAATAAATTCCTCAAAATTAATAAAAGGAACTTAGAACAAAAACGTTGTCTTAAATGGTACCTTAGATCATAAAAAATTTATGGCTTTGGGATTGTTGGATTTTTCCTAGCCATGTTCTCTACCACTCTCCATCAGATATTGATGGTTAGATTTCTCTTCTATATCCATGTTTTCTTACATGGAACCCTAGTATCTGTTATTTTCGGTAACCTTCATACTTACCACTCTTTATTTTAAATAGAGGCCTCATTAATCCATTTTTTGATGTGGGATTTCAACTAAGATATTTTGAAATGTCATCCCAAAGTTGCCAATACCAAGAATAAATTGTGAGGATGCAATTTGTTGAAGGAGGGGAGAATGTAACACCCCAAGCTTCAATGGTACACTTCTCTTTTAATAACACAGTAGCATGTGTTGTACGCAACTTTGAGTTCTAATACACACCACAACCAATCAAACTAGCCATTATGAATAGTAATACCCAATTTTTGAAATTTTATACTTTTTATCTTTCAAAATGGACTTCATTTTTAGATTCAGAATATTGAAATTAGCTTAGGGTGAATTTTTGGTACTTTTCTGACAACTTTCATATTTTAATGAATAGTTAAAATTACTAAATTTTAATTAAAAACAACTTTTTTAATCGAAATAATTAATAGTGATAAATTATGAATTTGAGTGATTTTAAAGTATAATTAGATTATATTTTTACCATTTAATCCAATTTTGGCCATTGGACATAATTTCACATTTAAACTGGACATAAGCAAGTGTCAATCTTTTGATAGTTATTATTTCATAAAAACACGCTTTTTGTTTTGTCAGCGGGAATTAATTTTAAAATAAATTCTGCCACTTATGTGTTTTGAATTTAGAAAAATTTATTCCATACCTAGAATCAAGAGGTCAAAATTGTGTAAGTAGGTAACTTTTATTTTTAGACATTTTGAATAATTACTTTGGTAAATATTTTATTTACCATGGTTAAAGGGTAAATCCGATAAATAAGGGTATAAAATAATATTATTATAATAATAAATTTCTTTAAAATGTGTCCTAACCCTATTGGTTGATACATTTCCGACCATGGGCATCTTTTTATTGATTTTGGGGACCCCATGGATCCACTTGTAAGCGATAATGACACTTTATATTAATTAAGTTAAAGTAAATACAAAAATGACTTGAGCATATATCTTTTAGTAAAACAATTTTTACATAGGGTAATATATGTTATATTTTATAATTTAAATATTCATTAGAAAGATAAAAAAATTTAATAGATAATTTTATTTTATTTTTAATTTTTAGACATTGAATAATTAAATTTATTTATGACACGATAATGATGTAGTATTTTCCTTATTAACAAAAGATTCAAATAATTAGTATTATAAATGTTAAAATAAATATAATTTGAAAGTTTTGATGCCATACACGAATTTTATTGGTTAATATGACATGTTAGGATTTCTTAAAAAAAATTATAATTAATAAATTTGTTAAGACTTTAAAAAAATCAATTATTAAATATTATCAAAATTGACATAAACGAGTTTTTAAAACAAATATTATATCAGTAATTGATATTCTATTCTTAAAAATCTATGGTTCAGAAAAAGGACTTATATCATTATAGGTGTATCATTAATGGACCACTTGGGGGTCTATTAGATATATATAGTATGTTTATTAACTATATAATATAAAAATACAAAGAGACATTGAAAATGTCAAACAAATTAACTAAGAGTTAAAACTAAAATATAAGGTTAATAAAGTTACCCAAACCTGTCTAAAACCTATTGTTTGAGTTGTTTTCAACCCATACCTACCTCATCCTTTAATTAATTCACATTGGAGCCATTATAAACCGAATATGAATTTATTATAAAATAATATTTCTAGCTTTTCCAAATATTCCCCTCACCCCTCTTATAAAAGGGCACTCCCCCTTCCCTCTAATTCACACCTTCAAATCCATTTTTCTCAGCCAAAACCAGCCCAAATATTCTCTAAACTTCCCTAACTTCAACCTATAGGCCTTATTTTGATCATAAATCCAACCTACGGAGCCCTTTTGATCAATTCAAAAGGAAGAACCCGAAGAAGACGTAATATTTTCCCCACCCTCTTTCAAGTTCCTTTCTTCTTCAACTTCATCTTTATTTGTTATTCCCATTATAAAATAATAAATCCAGTATCAACTATATACTGCGATGTTATTATAAATATGGTACAACCATATTCAATATTCTATCCATCCTTTGAATGACATGTCACCATACGTGCATACGTACGGCTTACCGTCTCCACGTCGTGGTGTAATTGTTATTCAAAACATTATTATTTAGATGGGTATGATAATGACGTGTAATTGAAGTAAATAATAAATATAACATTATAATTATTCCGTATATATGATATACCATCCAATTATATACGAATTTGATATCAAAATAATTATATTGTCGCTCGTGCGTACGTATGGACTACCATCTCCACGAACGCGATGAGATTCATTCCCCATTGTATCCATTCAAAACTAATTCTCATTTGATGATTAAAAATAATGTTTATGGACTTGATATAATTTTGGATATTAATAAGATACAACCAATCCATAACAAACACAGATTATGTAATAAAACATATAAAATAAAACGAGTAAGTTAACACCCGAAACGATGATAATGCAAATATATTATTAACAAAACAATGTTAAAAGATCATATATGATATCATATTAATGTATATTATTATTGTATAATTTAATAACAATTATTTCACCAATATATATGAGGTTAACCTACCCTCGACAAAGGAAAAGTACAAGGTAAGGGTTTATTTCACAATCTCTTCATTATCTGAGGTTGTTTATACCTAATTATCTATTGGGACCTCTTTATCATCCACATCCATGATTATTAAAAATGTATTTCAAATCATTCTTACTATTTTAGAGACTATGGTTTAAGGTCATTTATACCATTGTTTGAGTTTTTATAAAATGTTTTGAAAGGAATCTTTCCATCATTTTCCAATCAAGGTCCTTTTTAACCTTTTCGACAAAATTAAGGTAAGAATGTTTTTTTAACTTATACAGTGGGTGCAGCTATTTTTCACTGTTATAAAATCATCGAAGCTTACCTTACAAGATTATAAGAATATTTTCAAAGTAAATGTTTTCTTTTATAATTATGTGACTCTAAAATGATTTCAAAAAAAGAGATATTTCTCTCAAATATTTTTTATTTCATCTATGTCAAAAACATTTTAAATGTTTTAAAGATTTATTATTTTAAAACATTCTAATTAATGTACATGTTTGAAAAATGGTTTTAAGGATTTATTTAAAGGTACATGAATTTTATAAAATTTTAATTGGTTTAAAATGATTTAAAGTGGTATGAGACACTGTGATTCAAAAATGTCTTTAAATGTCTTCCTTTATAAATTGTGTGACTTTTAAATGTTTTCATGAAAAAAGGAAAATTCAATCAAAGAGTTTTAAAAATCATTCCATCTATGTAAAATACTTTAATGGATTTTAAACTTGTTTTGAAGTTGATTTATTATGATAAAAAACTTCCATATTTTATTGATGTTTTTGTGATATGTTTGACTATGGATGTGTTATTTTTATACCATTCATGGTTTATAGTTAAGGTATTGACATTTCGTATCCTAGTTATTATACGAATGTTTATGTTATGTTTGAACCTTTTCATATGAGGAATGTATTGGACATAGTAAGTGAAGGGTGGAGCCCACTATAGCTCCTCGATGCATTGATAGGTCTCATGAGACAACTAGACGTGGAATTGGCTGAGGCCCTTTCTGAATTTGATATATGGTTTTGGTCGAGGCCTTAATCATTATTAGATGTCTTGGATGAGGCCTTGAAAAAATGTTTCAGAATGTATGTAATTATACATTCCCTCATTATGGAAATAATTTTGATGGTTCATGTGGTCATTCGACTAGTAGAATTCCCATGATTATGTTTTATTATCGCATTATTTACTCATCTCATATTCCTTCCATAAAAGTATTCATGTTTATTATTGGTAAAGGCTTGTGGTTTCAATTATTCATAATGCTTAGTATTTATTTTATCTTCTGTTGTATTGCTTAGCCTTACTGAGCATTTGACCTCACCCCATTCTATGTTTTATTTTTCCCAAGATTCGAAGAAGTGTATTGTGATTGATATGCAGGGTTAAGCTAAGGGATTAATGGAATTCATAAAGGATTATTTATGTTGTGTTGTATGTTATAGAGTTTAATGTTACATTCATGTATGTAATCTTTTTTCCAAGACTGCTAAACTAATCGGTCCTTCGAGACTTGATTCCTTGTAATCATGTCAATGTATTAAAATAATGCACCGACTTTGGGTAACTGGGGTCGGGGCGTTACATCAACAATTAACTAAGAACATATTCCATTAATTAATTCATCAATTAATTAATCAATCAACTGAATTATAATCGAATAATTAATTATTCACAATTAATTATCCAAATCAAATCTCAACATGTCATAATTAATTATCAAAATTAAATATCTTTGATCAAAATCATGGAAAATAATTAATTCTCACAATTAATTATCTTATATATCCAAACATAATTCCATAATTAATTCCCCACAATTAATTATCTTAACACAACAAACTAAATATCTGAATTAAAAGATCTCAACCCATAACAAATCTCCAAGATATCTATTTGAGAAACCCCCCTTCATTTGTTCTGTGATTCAATTATCAATTAATCACCAAGGCAAATCAATTCAATTACACATCACTAATTACTCCAATTTAGGAAACCAATTATCAAGATAATCTAAAAAATAATAATCTCACATATGGATATAAAAAATAAATACTATGGGAGTTCGATTTAGACCACCTACCTCGATTTATTGATATAAGTTAGACTAATGGAAATCCCCAAAATCTGAGTGGTATAACAAGATTGATCAAGCTTCAGATCTGAATCCCTAAACAAAAATTAAGATAAAAAACATCAAGATCATAAAAATATAGATCTATATCCATAATCCTAGATCTAGATCATAAATCATAGGTTTAGGTCCATGAAAATGGTAGATATATTACATGAAAAGGTCAAGTAAGTTAAAGGATAGAACAGGAGAAGCAACAGGATGAAATCCACTTACCAGGAAGAGAGAGGATCTTCAATTTGGGATTTCGATCATTATGAACAAAGTTTTTATTGCCTTCGAATTCTTCTAGAAGGCTTTGAGATCACCCAAAAATTTTCAAGCCTGATCAGAGGTTGAATTAGAGAGGTTTTAGGGGTTTGGGCGGCTTTAAAACCAATTTTCAGATTAAAATGCTTTGTGTGCATGGTTTCACCTAGGAGGCTACACAGTTAGGCCAAACCATTCACCAAATGCATGGTATTCCACATATCACATGGATCGATGGAATATGGTTAGGAAAACCATGTGCCAACCTTGTTGACCTCTACTGTATGTATGGTTATCTTGCGTACGGTTTGGAAAAACCGTGTACAAACTGTGAACAGCCCCCAATCATCCCAAGTTCCTTAAAAAAGTCACCCAAACACACCCCAGGTCATACCTCATCCTAATGGTACTTAATAACAACAAAAATTACCTGAAAACATGCCTGACATTGCTCTAAAAAAGGTCAGGATCTTATAGAAGTGTTTATAATTGTGACAAAAATAAATATTATATGTTTATTGATTTTAGTTTATCGTTTGGATGTGTTTATTGTGTTGTTTGTGTACAAAAAAATTATTTCCACTGTAATTATTATATTCAAATATGAAAAGAATTGTTTAATATTAAACACACTTAATTAACTAGAGGAATTAATCATGTGTCTATGTGATGTATATAGTGAGTTTTCTGTTACTTTTTATGATGAGTGTTGTGTTTGAATTTGTGATGAAATATGGTAAAGTGAAAATAAGAAGGGGAAATGGATAAATAATATTTAATATAACGAAAATTTTGATAAAGATATACAAAATTGGATTTATTTTGAAAACTCTTGCGGAGTTGTGTGTTTGATACTAAAAATGTAATTGGGAAATATTGAGTTTTCTTGTAATTGTTAAAGTGTTTTCATTATTCAAGTAGAATAAATTGAGAGAAATGTTATATGTTATTCTATAAATTATTTTAATATTTGGATAGTTTCTAGTAACGCTTTTGTATTTTGGACATTGCCCTGAATTTTATCACTAGTAGTCTTCGTTGGGTTATACAATGACATGAGATATTTACATGAGAGTTATGTTCTTAGCTTAATTTTGAGTTAGGCCCAAGAAATATGTGATTCCATGAATTTGGTGTGACTTTATATGATTTTTTTATTTAATTTACAATTAAAAAGATAAAATTTAATATAAAAATTGGAAATCGATGTCAAATATTAAATATATGAAAAATTGTGATAAATATACTAAAATGGGAATTTTGTTGTGAAAACAGTTTATTAGTTTGTATTTTTTATACTAAAAATATATTTGGGATTTCCCAAAATTTCATGTCTTTTACAAAGTGTTTTTATTTTTCAAGTGGAATAAAACTATCTAAATTCGATATGTTTTATATAAATTAAAGTCGTGTTTGAAATATTTCTAGTAACTCTTTAGGATTTCTGAAAGTGTCTATAATTTCATTACTTACATCATTCCTTTGGTTAGATGGAGACAAAATGCACTGACGTGTGATCAATGTGTCTGGATTATTTTTTAGTAGTCCTCATAAAATATGTTATTCCATGTGTTTGGAAGATGAGATGATATAATTATATGAGTTTGACATAGGTATGATGAGGAGAAATTCATTTTTTTTACATTGCTTTATAGGCATCAACATTTACTGAAGTAGGTATGAGTTTACTTAAGCATATTGGTTTATCATATTAAACATAAATTGTATAAAAAAAAGTTATATTATTTAATCATTTTATAATTTTCATTGATTATATATGATCATAGTTAACTATATTAGATAATAAGGGTTTTAGTGGTTCATACTAAAGATTTTATTATCACTCCTTATACATACACAGTTCCTATACATACATATTATATTCATGATGTTTCAAGTAATAGTTAGAGTTCTCTGTATCTAAGAGAAAATTCTAGTAGAAAAGACATGGTTGATTTCATGTACTTCTAGAGTCATGCTTAAGGGGTTTTAAATACATGGGTTTATATGACTTTTTTTATATAATTATTTTTGGGAATTTCATTTGAATCAAATTTGGTAGTACAATATTATTGGAGAGAAAAAATATCCTTATAATGTTATTTCGATATTTTAATGTTAGTTTAATGCCTTATGAAGCAAGAACATATTAGTTACTTTTAACTAATCATAACCAATCATGTAATTTAATGATTAATGGATAGAAGGTGTGTTGTATTTATGTTTATCATGTTTATTTTCTATTCTTATAAAAAAATTATCGTTCCATTTTTTTGTTTCAAAATTTTTTAGACAAGTTGGATATCATTTACATCGATCATAACCATTCCTCACCAACCACTATCCAATTACCTCAAAAGAGGCACCCCACTCTCTTTTTCCATTATATCCTAACTAACACATATAACATTCACACATGATTAAGTGGTTATATAGGATTCCACAAGAAAATATTCTATGTTAAAACCTATTTTAAACATCCCTATAATAAATAAATATTTAAAATATCCAAAATAATATAATTATCCAATATACTTGTTTTGAAAAAAAGTCAAATGAATCTATATAATTTACAATGGAATAAATTTTATTTCCATAATTTATTTAAATTGAAAAATTATAAACGAGCGTTGTACCAGCTTCCTCTTAGGTTCTGGCATCATATTCCACCCCACAAAGTGTGATGGTATTTCATAGAATCCTTGTTTTATTATTTCTTTCTGATTGTTCCTGAAAACAACATTCAATAATATCAAAAAAAGTATTAATGAAAATCATCATAATTTTCATTCAGAAACCTCAAATTTGATTAATACCTAAAACTATAATCTTTTACAAAAAGGAATAATTTCCAGATAATGTGCTAATGGAAATTCATTCATGATTGGTGTGGCCTCTAAATTCATACCAACTATAGCATGATATCTATCATGCAACTCATGCTTATATTCTCTCCAATATCTCACCTAATTTCATGATGTGTGTTTTCCACACAACCACGGGTCTGGGAAAATTATAATGAATATGGAACCAAAATATTATTAATATAAATACAATAATAATATAACATTAAATCCAATTAATTTTCTTACCAATATTTATGCCTAATTATTATTCTTTACTTCATTTTCAAGGTGTCTCCAAGAGAGTGTCCTGATGGGAATGATGTCAGAGTATTTGGAATGTATCACCATAAAAATCCAACATTATCCCCATATTTTTTAAATTTTATAATTTTACTCATTATACTTAACCATCAGTTGTGTGTTGCGGTTTCATACAACATGTAAGCTTGTACTCCCATGCTACATAGTATTAGATCCAGTAGTGAAATAAAAAAAGAAATTTTATATCAATAAATCTTATAATGAAAATAAATAATGGTCAAAAAAACATATCAGGGTTATATAAATATACATGAGTCAATCTAGTCCATGGGTACCACTGGATCCCTAGGATTTGAAGGAGCTTCACCCAATATAGAAGGAGTGGGACTCAAGGTCTGCTCTAGAGGCTTAGAATATTTCAGAGTATAAGTTGAAGAAGCATGAACATAAAAGCTTGGGGAGAAAGAAATAAAAGTAATAAAATATAGAATATACATATTTGGACATATATAATATGGATGCGGGGTAGGATCTTTCATTGGATAAGGGAAATAAAGCCAAAGAGAATCAGATGAAAATGGTGGTGAAAACATTGGAAACCAAAATATACACGGTGCCTCTTACGACACAGTGGGATAAGAAGGTGTGCTGGATTTTATGTTAGAGGAAGGTAAAGGGTGTGATCAGGTATTCCATGTAGTGCATGTAGATATTCAACCACCCAACACACATATTCTAGTTGAGCACTGATAATACTATGCTTTTTGGATAATGACTATCTTTTGGGTGTTGGATCCTGATTAAAAGTTAAAAAAATTAAAACATGGAATTATATGTTATTGATATATATATATATATGTATATATATATATAAACTAAAATTCTCACAATAGGAACCATAGGAGGAATTTTTATCTCTCTCATGAAATGATTATTGTCTTCCATTATTTTCCTTTATATATCTTCAATGTTTTTCATTTCCTATATTTGAAAACAAATATGTAAATAATTATAAATTCATAAATATTATGTAATAAAAATATGACAGAAGATATGAAATTAATTAATTAAGGAATAAAAATTATCGAACCAAATAAAGTATACTTTGTGATATATCAAATTAATTTGTCCATTTTTTATGTTAGTACATTTTTTCATTTTTTGGTTAGATCATTATTTTCATTTGTTTTAATTTTCATTCTAATTAGTATAATATGTTTCAATTGAATTCAAATATTTTTTTTCCAATCTAATAGTTTTATTTTAGTTTGGTTTTTTAGGTTCAAATACAGTTCAATTGAATATTAAAAAATAAAACTCAAAGAAAATTGCAACCCCTATATATTTAAAATACACATGAAGGTCAAGTTGGATCTATAATTTTTGTAATCAATAGTAAAGAAATATTAATAGTACCAACCATAAAAATATATGTCAAGATAAACCAAAAGAACTGAGAACAAAGATGGATGATTCTATATATTTCACACCATAACTTCAGGTTCACAATCATCTCTTAAAATTAAACTATTTGTGTCATAATAATAACAAATTAATCAGGGACAATGGGATCAGGGATGGTGTATACTTCATCATCACCATAATCAAAAATATTTCTTGGTATTACTTAAATAATGACTCCAAAATCATCTTGTAAATGATCTTTCACTTAAACAATTTGTTTTTCCATTAATTCCAGTATATATGGCTCATCAGTAAAAATTCTTTGAGTCATGTCAATAAATAAAAATCCACAGTTATCAATAAATTTTCCTTTCCTCGTCATCAAATCAAACCACTTTAATTTCATCACAGTGACTCAAACATGAGAGTAATAATCTAATATTATCATTTTCTCAATGAATCCATAATAAGATACATTTTAAAATCGAGGTATAATATCTGATGCATTGGAATAACATTCTATTGTGTAATTTATCATAACACCATCATGTTGTGTTCTTATGTTCATTTCTCGTTCAGTGATAATAAATTTGTACCCATTGATCACAATGGATTTTTGATTCATGAACCACATAAGTATAACCAAAACCCAAAATCAATCATTTCTTCAAACATAGAGTCTGTAAGAAAAATCAATAACTAAAATATTTATGAACATTAAAATTAACTAAATATTAATTTTATTAATTTTTTATAATAATGGTTCTACCTTCAATTGCAACCTAGTGGAAAAATCATTGCAATAAAAAGTCTCTCCCTTTAAAAATGTAAAGAATAATGCTTTATATTTATAATTTGTTTATGTTACCTATAGAAGAAAATATAAATAGTTTACCAGGTATGTACACTTACATGATATGAGATAACATATAAATGTTCAATTTACATAATTTATTCATCAAAAAAATCATAGTTAAAAACTCTTCAATGATCTATATCCCACTCTTCAAGGATTAATGTAGTAAATGTATATGATCCAGGAATTCCTCTTGTTTAGTGATGTGATGGAAAACTGAGCTCGATTTTGTCATACTACTCTTATTAATATCTCATTAGTATATTCCATATTGTATTCACATCAGAAAAATACATTGAAAAAATCCATACATTATTTATCTAAGTAACCTTTTACAAAAGGACCTTCAGAATGAGTCCTTTTCCAGACATAAGACTTCAATGTGTTCATATTTCTTTCAGTTGGATACATCCTAAAAAATGAAACAATCTCTCAAAGAAGTTTTTAGTTGGAATATTAATAGCTAGATATAGCATTATTTTAAAAAATAATGCTGAAAATATTTTCTCTAACTCATAGAAAATTAATGGTGCTTGTTTAATATTTTTTTGAAAGAATGTCTTGGAAAACTTCTTAGGAAAAATATCACTATAAAAATGGCACAACCAAATAACATACACCCTTGTATTATTGGATAGTATATGTTGTATTTATATTATAATAAAATCATATAGATGGATTTTATAATTATGAGTCTTTAAATATTTAAGCTTCAACACTCTTTTTTTGAATTGTTTTTATATGTTTCTTGAACAGCCATCAAGAACTTTAATAGTTTCTTATACTTCTATAAATTTATTTTTTTATATAACTATCATCACATAAGAAGAACATGGAACCTTCCATTTATTTTCACTAATACACACATGATGAAATTCTAGTATGATACCCTAATCTACCAAGTCTCATCAAGATAGTAAATCATCATTCTTCTATCCATTTATATTTATAGTAATTGAAAGAAACATTTCACATATATTTTTTTCCAATGTGAATTAAATCTAAGAAATGATGTAACAAAATGGTTTACTAATAAGTAAACTCGAAGAAAATGTTTTACTTCTTCTTATTGTAATTAGTTTTAATGGAAAAATTCATCTTCTTTCTAGATTTCATTTAACCCTTCATTAACGAAAAACTAACATCTTATAATTTATTAATCACATCCTTTTTAGAGATAAATTGAGGTGGATTTTCAGTCGCCTTGGTATTTTCAAACCTTTGATGATTATTCCTATATGTGTGACCATTTGAAATAATCTTTGGAGTCCCTTAAATTTGAAAATATAATGATATTTAAGTCTTATAGATTGTTTATTCTTTATAAAAAAGGACATGATAGTTTTCCCTTCATGATCCAACTATATATCATTGCATAATAATAAAAATCATTTATAATTCATATATACCCAACATGCATATGAAATATGACTTTTGAACATGAATCATATGTGTGTACACCCACATTACAAAGTTGCTTCAACCCTTTAATTAATGGTTGCATGTATACATCTATATCAATATTGGAAACAAAATTTCTATATATAAGTAAACTCATGAAAGTGAATGGTTTTTTCATTCTCATCGATTTAGGAAGGTTAAATTGTGTATAAAAACTAGCCATGTGTTGTGCAAATAAAGAATATTCCCAAACAGTTTAAAACTATCACATGATATACCCAACCTCGCATTATGCACATCATCTAGAAAATAAATATATCAGGCAACAAATTTTATCCATGAAAATACATATTCAGGATGAATGAACACGTCATTATCCTTTTTTCTCTTGGTATAATTCCATTAAATAGTTATTAATATTTCATCAGATATAAAAATATTATCGAGTATTGGAATCAATTGAAAGTGCCTCATTACATTATGTGGAACATGGGATTGGTTTTTATCAATATTTAGATTTCATTAGGACCTTCCACATTTTATAAAATCATTTCATTCAGTATTTTCATCCTAGAAAAAACATTAATCTTTAGGGAAATCATGAATTTTGGTTTTAGAAAATCCAAGTTCTTCAACTAACTTTAATTCCATATAATGGGTTGAAGAAATATCTGAATCATCTAGAAGTAATTCCTTCATAAAAATAATAATAAAATCAATGTTATTATTATAAATCTCATACATGGTTTTCTCATGAAATAATCAGATTAAAAATTCCATCTTTTTTATTTTACCACATTGCAAATATACTAGAGTCATAGAAAAATCATTCCATTTTTTCACCTGATCAACATCATCATTTTCATTACATGATCATGTGTTCTCATATTGAAGTATTCTGGGGTCAACATCCTTTATTTCGGATAATGATGAAATAAATAGAAATTGATCATCTAATAAATTCCTTAACCCATTCCTCTCATTCAGATCATAAAAAGTTTGAGATTTGTTTTTCTACCCATTATTATACCAAACATAATAGTATGTTATAAAGAAAATTGGTTATATGGTGGTTAACTTCATAACAACATAAACATGTTCTTTCAATACAATTATAATAAAGGTAGTGTATGTGAACACTATCTGAATCGTTAAAAAATGGAAAAACTAAAAAGCTCTCCAATTTTTTTTGAAAGTTAGTTGATATTTGATCAGTTTCATACATCCAACATCTATTAATTCTATAAAAAAAAAAATCAAATTTCATGTCATAAAATAAATTAAATAAGATTTAAGTTAAATCAAAAAAATATTTAAGGAAATAAGAATTATTCAAATTATATGAAACCATAATTGACATAATTTTCTATATGAGAATCATAATATAAAAGACAAAAAAAATACTATATATATAAACTATAAATATAAAACCAAGATATTAAATTAAATTATATCAATGAGTTATAAGTAAATATAATACTTCACAAAATTGTGTTTATAAATGTTTAATTTATTTTTTCCATTATAATATTCACTTCTCAAGTAATATTATTATTATATAAATTCATGTATAAAATATTACTATTTCTAGGTAACCATCTTATGTGTAGTCTGGTCACCCAGTGACTTAATCAGTTTTTAATAAATTTAAAATAAATGAATTAGTTATTATAAATGTTCTAATATGTTTTTATCAGTTCTTGGAAAGATATAGGGCCCCATGTGTGAGGTAAAAAATCAGTACACTTGGACAGGACTTCAAATCAATGATCAGGTAGTTCTTGAAGAGGGAGTTCCTTCACTTATAATAAAATAAGTTCTTTAAACCTACCCCTTTAGTATTATACATGTTTTTATATTGATTTGACATGTGTGGTCTCTCCACATTGTGAAATTGACCATTTTTAAAGTTAATGAATTATAAATTTTTAATGATAATATATATGGATTTGAATCAAATAATGTTCCAAATATATTGAGGGTCAAGTATTTATTTATTTTAATGTTTCTTACGAAATATAAATACCAAGGGCTGTTATTTAAATGAGTTTTAATCAAGTGAATAAATTGATGACGAAAAAAAGACCTTCACATAGGTACCTTAGTGACTCTCTCCTTTAATAAGAAATGGTGATAGACTAGCTTCCAAATTATTTCATTTTTCTATAATCACCCCCATTATAGTCATGAAATTTAGAAGCCACTGAACAATCATCAAAGAACCATAAAAAAAATTGAAATAAAAAATAACAGTAGGCTTACCACTACTATAGGATGAAAATACTAAAAAAACAATACATGTTTTTTGGGAATACATCAGGTATGATAAAGTAAGATAGATTCATCAAATTTCTATTTTTTGGGTGGGTTTGATTATTTTTTATTATAATTGGATTACTTTGGTTCATTTTGGTTTAGTTTAATTCAGTGTGGATCACTTTATCATTGGTTATTCCAGGATGATATTGTTCAAATTACTTTCATTCAGTTTGGTCTGGTTTTTGTTGGGATGGTTTGGTTTGATTTAGTTCATGATTATCTAAATTGTTTAAATTTTTTATGTTTAATTAGTTTTGATTAAATTTGAGTTAATTTTTTAGGTCAATTTGGTCTGTTTCAGGTTGATTTGATTCAGTTTTGTTTTTTTTGGTTAATTTTATTTAATTAGGTTCATTTAAATTTAGTTTTAGTCAAGTTAGGTTAGGTCATTTTTTATTGATTTAGTCTAGTTTGATTCGGTTGGGTTTGTGTATCTTTAGTTCAAGTGAAAATGGTTTGGTTCAATTTCATTTGTTTCAATTTGGGATATTTTGATTCAATGTTGGTCACTTTGGATCAAATCAGTTCTATTTAGTTTGGTTCGAATCATTTCTATTTGTTTTGGTTTTTCATTATTTGACATAGTTTGGTTCAATTTGGTATAGTTTAGTTCTAGTCAAGTTGGGTCGATTTAGATTGGTTTAGTTCAAATATTTTAATTTCTTGGTCTTGTTTAGTTTAAATATATAATATATCATTTAGTTAGGTTAGGTTCAATTTAGCTAAGTTCAATTAATTTTTATTCACTTTGGATTTCTTTAATTCAATCAGTTTTTTTTTCAGTTGAAATGAGTTTTTGTGGGTTTTCTCAAATGATATTCGGTTTCTGGTTATTTAGGTGCAGCAGAGTGGTTGAACAAGGTTGTCTCTCAAAGGATGAAGTAATTTAAAACAACATATTGAAGGTATTCTGAAAATAAAATAAAATAAAATAAACCAATTAGAAGAATGGTTGATTGTTCAATATTTATAAAATAATAAGAAGAAGTATTCTATAAGAGGATTGTATTTTTTTTAAAATGAAATTTGATTAATAAAACACAATGAGAATATGTTTTTTTAGAAAATATTTTAAATGGTGTAATTGATCCAACTCTACCTATTCACTTAATTATTAATCATTATCATTTAAATTAATATCCACTTAATTATGATCCTAGAAATTATTAACCCTCAAACCCTATGGGAGCTAACATTATCACAAAGATGAAATGAATTAAACCCGAGGGTAGCTTTGGAACATGCAATCATAGCACCCTACATTGATTGGCATTATAAGCCTAGCTTATAGTAAGTGTTAAATTATGTAACATATACATTCAGGAAAATGAGGATGAATTGTGTTTAGGGATTATATTTTAACTCTAAAAATCTATAATTTGTTCTTTTGTTTCCCCGTTAAAGGTCGTGCTCTCAAAATTCACACATTACTTGACCTCGTGTGTTTATGCATGAATCATAAAATTTCCCGCATAGTTTTAATTAAAATAAAAACTCAATTAATAGATAATTTTAATTGAATTAAAGTGTCTCATTGATTAAAAATAAATGAATAAGTATGGTAAGTGGTAGACCGATTAATAAAAAAACCACTCTTCCATGGTTGTTGTAGTCATCATAGAAACGTTTTGCATTCACAATGGTTTAGAAAGGGTATAACCCAATAATGTTTCTACTATTGAATTATAGACCAAATAGGAAGATTAATAGAGGAATAAAATTTAAAATAATATAAGAAATGGAAGAAAAACTAAGAGTTTATTGAAATCACAAAAATATAACAAAGTAAAGAAGAAGAATAAGGCTTCGATGAAGGGATCCTAGCTTTAAGAGTTCTCCCTCTTGAAATTCATGTAGAAATGGAGTGAAACCAATTATCCACTACCTTAAATCTCCCAATTCATATCCCAACCCCTCCAAACGAGAAGAAAACCAATTTATATAGTGTAGGGGGTTTTATATTTTAATAGATTTCAAGTGTGAATGGGGAAATTCGTCAAAATAAATTAATCCAAATTGGACTACATGTTTGACCACAAAAACACGTGAACCAACTATTCTTGAAGAAGGATTATTTGTGAGAAAATGGGTCTATGAGATCATATCTAAATTTGGGCTTAATCCAAGAAATGATGAAAACTTTATGTCCCCAATACAAAACGGATGTCCAATCTAGTGAGTCCATTCCAACTTTGAATTCATGTCCCATTAAGTCCAATCAAATGTACGCTTTTTCTCATATGTCTTAAATGAATGTTATATCCAATTAAGTAAAAAAATAGTTACAAATTTTTATGTTTAAATAAATCAAATAAAATTATTTATGTTTTAAATAAAACAGTTAATTGTTAAAGGGTAATACTGTAATTTTTTTTCAAATTTTCAAATTATTGATCTAATCTAAAATATTTTACAAATAAACATATTTAAGACAATGTAGCGAAATTGTTTCATTTATAATTAATAAAATATTCAACAAAATTGTGTTTTATCAACTCCACCACACTTACCCTTTTGCACTCCTGGGAAAAACATCATATCATGTATTCGAAAAAATAGTGACAAGATATGCATGTTCATATTTCTCAATCCCAAGTGGAAATATAGGAAAAGTAAGAATCCCATCAAGAGTCAATATCAATTAATTTTTAATTCATTATCTCTTAAATTATTTCAAACCAAAATCCAGTGAGATTAAAAACATTAATCATAGATAAACAAGTCATTGGTCTACTATACCACTAATTCTCCAGGTGTGTGTGTTCCAACCATTCCATGCTCATAAATCCACCCTTTATTTAGTATATTCAGGTCAAATAAAGAAATTATACTTATGTGGTATAATTCACTGAACCTATTCTATATTCCTTTTCAATCAAATTTCAAGACCCACTCACTTAATCATCCTTGATTGTCAAGCCTTAATCTCCTGACCAAGATATCCCTATATGTTTTACATTTCATCACTCCCCTCATTTATTGTTTTTTTAAGTTTCACTTAGAACAAATCTCATACCCAACTCTCAAACCGCATTTGATATCATCATGACACTAATTCTAATAGTTTTAACAAGATAAAAGGTTAAGGAAGAGTGGTTTTTGACCTGTACAAGACACTTCCCATTTTTTTTTGAGGGAATACAATATTTGGATAATAGGTACACATGCATAGGTCAACTCTATACAGTAATTAAACGAATAAGAAGTGAAATGAATGAATGGATCAACCAATGAATTTTTTTTACCTAACTTGAATATACCTTCAATTGAGTAGGAAAATTCCAAAATTCATGGTTGAGTGAAAATTTGTGTGGAGAAATAAATGACACAATTTACCATGAACAATTATCACAAATAATGATTTCAAATTCTAAAAGGTTTTATAATGACACAACCATTCATATCTTCGACAACGTCAATTTTTTTAAAAATAAACCCTTGATAATGAAATATTACTCATTATTATCATTCTTCCAATGAATTTTGAAAACATGTATTTTCCATACATTCCATAGGAGAATATTATATGACATTTTTATTTTTATTTTTGTTTTTGAAAATTTTAACAAAAAACTTAATAGAAAATACACAAAAAACAAAAGAATGAAAATCCAAAATTTCTACCCCAAAATGTTGTCCCCTCCCCCACACTTAAAATATTAAAATTTCCTTAATTTGAACCTATGATATGATATATTCACATGAAATTTATAATTGTAAATAGGAAAATTAATATAAAAGTGAAAGGGTTAGGAACATTCATAAATTTTCAAGTAATGATGGGGTCATGTAGTGTGATGAAATTCACTGCATGAGTAGAAATTCCCTCAATGTATTGCTTTAAGAATTACCCATTGACTATAATGGTCTTTCCACTGTCCTCTTGTATGATCTATACTTCACCATAAGTAAAAACATTAGATACAATATAAGGACCAAACCATCCGGAACCCAACTTACTAGGCATCAGTTTCAGTTGTGAACTGTAGAGAAGGACTTTCTCTCCAATATGAAACTCCCTTTGTTGGATTATTCTATCATGAGATGATATTTAAATTTCCTGGTAGATCCATGAGTTATCATATGATGACAATCAAATCTCCTCAAGATCTTGAATTTGTAGCTTCCTTTGGATTCTATCATAGGCCAAATCCATGTTACATTTTATTATAACCCAATAAACCTGATTCTTGTCTTCCATAGAGAAATGAAATGGTCTCCTAAAAACAATATGAAATGGGTAAATACCAATGGGTGTCTTGTATGATGTCCTATAAACCCATAGCGTATCATCCAATTGTTTTCTCTAATCCTTCCTATTTGGCTGCACGGTTTTTTCCAAAATTTGTTTCAACTCCTGATTTGAAACCTTAGCCTAGCCATTTGTTTGGTGGTTGTATGGTGTTGATGTTTTGTGTGTCACCCCATACTTATGAAGGAGGTAATCCAAATTCATATTTCAAAAGTGTGTCCCCTGATCACTGATGATATCCTTTGGTACTCCAAACCTGCCAAAAATATATTCCTTGACAAATTCAACTACAACATGAGAGTCATCAGTCTTGGTGACCTTGGCCTCAACCCATTTACTCACATAATAAAAATCAACCAAAATATACAAAAAAACCAAATTAACTAAGAAAATGACATATAAAATCGATTCCCCATCCATTAAAAATATCACAGAAAAGTATGGTTTGTTGGGGAATCTCGTGTCTCCTAGAAATGTTCCCAGTGTGTTGGCAACAAGAGCATGATTTACAAAACACATGGGCATCATGGAATAAGGTAAGCCAATATAATATAGAATATAAGACTTTCCTAGGTATTCTTTGGGGTCCAAAGTTTCCTCCACATGAATGTGTATGGAAGAAATGTAGAATAGACTCAAAATCATGATCCGTAACACACCACTAAATAACTTGATCACTACACATGCACCAGAGGAATGAATCATCCCAAACATAAAATCTTGACTAACTTTTTAACATTTGGACTTGATATTTCTTTAAATTTGTAGTAATTTTATAGGAAAAAAGGTATTTGACTAAATCATCCAACCAAGGATGTGTACCTGAGATGGAATAAAGATGCTCATCAGGGAAAGTGTCCTGAAGTGGTACCTAGTATAAGGTGTCAGCCTCTAATGTGTGATTAATCCTACTCATGTTTTCCACCACCGTGTTTTATGACCCCTTATTGTCCTTTATCTCAAAATCAAATTTCTAAAGAAGGAGCATCCATCAGATACGCATGGTATTTACATATGGCTCCTTCAAGAGGAACCTTAGAGCTGCATGGTTAGAGAAAACAACTAATTTAGATCCTAATAAATATGAAAAAAAATATCTAAATCAATTATGAGGGAAAGAAACTCTTTTTATGCGGTTTTTTAGTTTTATTGGGCTGAATCCAATGTCCTCGATGCATGGGAAATCACATGTGAATGTCCCTCCACCCTCTGAGAGAAAACAACTACAACTGCGAAGTTAGAGCCATCACACATTAGCTCTAAAGGAATCTCCCACTATGGGGGTTTTATGATCGGTGGAGTGGTCAGATACTTATTTATCTCATAAAAGGAAGTCCTGGAAGAATTATAAAACACAAAATCAGAATCCTTTTTAAGTAATCATGACGTAATAAGAGCAATCTTACTAAATGTTTTGATGAAGAACCGATAAAATAATAAATTCCCTAGGAAAGATATCACATCACGCACACATGAAGGATAGGGTGAGGATGAAATAATATATACCATATATTTATCAACCTCTCTCCCATGTTTTGACACTACATTCACTAAGATAATCCCATGCTCTACCATGAAATGAAACTTTTCAAAGTTCAAGACTAGATTCTTCTCAATACAATGATTCAACATTGTTCCAAAACTAGAGATACAATCATCAAATAAAGACCCATACAATATAAAATTATCCATAAATACCTCTATGTTGGTCTCAAGAAAATTAGAAAAAATACTCACCATGCATCTCTAGAAGGTACCTAGGTAATTGCCAAGTCCAAATGGCATCCTCTGGTAGGAAAATTTACTGAATGGATAAGTCAATGTTGTCTTCTTCTAATCCTCTTGAGCAATATAAACCTGAAAATATCCAAAAAACCATCCAAGAAACAATAATTTGTTTTCCTAGCTAGTCTCTCAAGCATTTGATCAATAAATGGGAGGGGGAAATAATCGTTGTGAGTGGATTGATTTAGTTTCCGATAATCAATACACGCATGCCAATTGATTTAAACCCTCATTGTATCTAAATCCTCTATATCATTTTTAACAACTATAACACCACTTATCTTAGGCACAACCTGAATAGGACTTACCCACTATAAATCTAAAATTGGATAAATTATACCTGCCTCGAGCAATTTTTCAACTTCTTTTTTTACAACATTTAGAAGAGTAGGATTCAGTATCCTTTGTGGATACCTCACTAGTTTATCCATATCCTCAAAAATATTCCTATGCATGAAAATGGAGGGGCTAATACCAAATATATCAACCAAGATCCACCTGATTTCCCTAATGTTCTACTTCAAAATATTCAAAAGTTTTTCTTCATGTTCAAAAGGGAGATTATTAGCAATGATAACAGGTAATTTCTCACCACTTAACAAGTATGAGTATTTTAGATTTGGTGTCAAAGGATTGAGTTCCAATGTAGGGGTTGATGTATAGATGGATAAATTGAAGGAACCAAAATATGTGCAAAATGAACTTCAGTATCAGAATATAAATCATAAAAATCATAGAATAAAGCATCAAATCCATTAGTATACTCAACCACCATGTCATAATTAGAGTGAGAGTTATCATAATCAGAATATTAATCCATTTTAAAATAAAATCTAAGAGAGTTTTTTACATTATTAATAGGTGTGGAAGTGCTCTTAGACATCAAACTAGAACCAATACTCATAATCTTCTTAAGTAAATGAAAATCAAATTCCATGGTGTTTTTATTTGGTGATTCAAAATGGGAGATAAAAAAATTAGAATGATCTCGTGAGGGGTAATTCATGGAGTCAATAACATTAAATATCACAAATTCTTCTCCAAACTCCATGGAAAGTGTATCCTCATGGATATTTATGATCGTTTTTGTAGTTTTGAGGAAAGGGATACCTAAGATAAAGGAATCACAAGAATTTATCTAATCATCCTCTATGTTAAGCATATAGAAATATTCTAGAAAGATCATTTCTCTTACCCAAACAAGTACATCCCCAAGGACTCCTATGGGATATGTTGTAGCTCTACTCTCCAACTACACCAGTACTCTTGTCATATTCAACTCACCAACTTGTAAAGAATAGAATATAGAGTGAGGAATCACATTTATGGAATCTCTTAAATCACATAAATAATCATAAAATTGTAACTCCCCTATGGTTCTTGGTATAGTGAATGTCTCGAGATCCTTGTACTTTGTTGGCATTACTAGATTCAGTGTAATGAGTGCTAACAAATTCCTTCCAATATTGATCCTCTCATTTCCATTGATCCCTCTTCAATTGGTACAAAGTTCTTTTAAAAATTTGGCAAACCTTAGGATTTTCTTTATTTCTTCAAGTATAGGAATGTTGATCTCAACACGCTTGAATGTATCCAAAACTTCTTTTTTCATTGCCTCTTCATCCATATTATTTGCTTTTACAAATATTTTTGGAAATGGAAGAGTTTTAGAAGTAAAATCATCAATATTGTTCTTATCTTTTTCTTTCTCCTTGGGTTTCTCATCAGTGGTTCTTGAATGGGGCATATCCGGAGTTGAGGTGATTCCTGGTTGAATGGAAGGTGTCGAAGTATTAGTTGTTTGCTTTATTCTTCTCAATTTTATGGCAATAACATTCCACCTGGGATTTATAGTAGGTTGGGAAGGAATATTTCTAGATTTCTTACTTACCAGTTCATGGAGGTCAGTGGCAATCTGGCTCGTTTGAGCCTTGAACTCCCTCAGCTATGAACCTTGACTCTTCAGCTCATTCTCTTAATTAAGAACAATTTGTTTCAAAATATCATCAGTATTAGAATCTAACTTGGTTTAAGAAGTCTCTTGTTATTTACCTATTTATTCTTGAGATTCAAATCTCTTTTGGGGGTTATTGGAAACCCTGTTGGTAAGGTGGAGGCTGCTAGATTTTTTTTGAAAAGGGGTCCTTTGTTTTGGTTCAGATCCATACCTAATGTCTGATTGATCCTTCCACCTTTGGTTTGATGTTGGAAAAAAGGAATCATAATTATTATGAGGATCTGTTTTTTATTGATATTTAAATGGTATCCCATGGAATACCATCAAAAAATCTTCTGTCTCTTGTAGTTGGGGGAAATAATCAGTCAGGTGTTCTATTTATGTTCAAATTCTACAAGGTCTCACAGAAGTGGGTTGTGATGTCTTTTGGGAAAAATCAATATATCACACCATAGTGGTCAATTCTTCCAACTTTGTATCAATTAAATTACTTTCAATAGATTATGGACTTTCCTGGTGGACTCCTCTAACGTGCGGTGTACCTCGATCTCCAAATTTTTGGGTGTTTTGTGTTGTCTTATCAATCAATGCATGTACGGCTACTGATGTTTTTTACACCAACACTCCTCTAGATGAGGCATCAACCATGATCCTCTCCATAGGTTTGAATCCTTCATAGAAGTACTGGATGATGATTTTCTCACTAATTTGGTTATTTGGACAACTTGCACACAACTTCTTGAATCACTCCCACTACTAATACATTGACTCCCTTTGTGCTTGTTTAATACCTGAGATCTCTTTACCAGTGGAAGTGGTCCTTGATGTTGGAAACATATCTATAATAAAAGATGTTTCAAATCATTCCAACATGTTACATATTCACGGTGTAAATAATACATCCAATCCTTTGCAGATCCATCAAGTAAAAATGGGAATCCCCTTAGTTTTATTTGATCTTTAGAGAAATTTATTGGTTTTTGGGTTAAAAAAACCACATTAAATTCTTTTAAATGTTTGTTTGGATCCTCACCAAATAATCCATGAAACATTGGAAGAAGGTGAATTAAACCAAATTTCAATTCAAAGTCTGATTCAAGGTTTGGGTATGCAATACAATTTGGTTGATAGTTAATGTTGGGTGCATCCAATTCTCAAATGGTTCTATTAAGTTCATTGTTAACATTTTCGTCCATTGGTTCTTATTTTATGTTTGAATTATAATTGATTCCAATTTCAATGTTATAATAATGGAGGAATTCTCCAACTGGATTAATGTTGAAACTTCTCATAGAATTAGAATTTTAGATTTGATCCCTAAGGTTGTGCTCAATCTTACAGTCTAGATCTAATAGATATTTGAGATTATTTCATGTTATAAATCAAATAAAAATGAAATGATTAAAAGTGACCCATAATAAAAAGATAATAATTTTGGGTTGATGGTCCGACAAAAAGAAAAGAAGAGAGAAAAAAAATTAAAACTTGAGGAAGGGGAAAGAAGAATGAAATGGTAGAAGAAAATAAAAAAATACCTATAATTCGTTGAAAAAATTTCTTGCCTCCCCAGAAATGGCACTAATTTGAAAGGCACTATCGTTTTTTCTCTTAAATGATATTTGGTTTTGGGTTATTTTGGTATAGTAGAGTGGATGACCAAGGCCATATCTCAACAGAGGAAGTAATATAAAACAATATATTAAAGGTATTTTGAAAATAAAATAAAATAACAACTTAGAAGGATAGGGGGTTTTCAATGTTTATAAAATTATAAGAAGAAGTATGCTGGAAGAAGATTTGTTTTAAATGAAATTTGATTAATAAAACACAACGAGAAGATGTTTTTTTAAAAATATTCTAAAATGAATAATCAATCTAAATATACCTCTTCAATTACTTATTAATAATTCTCATTTAAATTAATATCCACATAATTATTATCCACTATGTTTTTAACCCTTGAACCCTATGGGAGTTAACATAACCATAAATATGAAATTAATTAAACTAGAGGCTAGCTTCAGAACATGGAATCATAACATCGTACTTTGATTGATGTTATAAGCCTAGATTATGGTCAGTGGTAAATTAGGGAACATATCCATTCTGTAAAATTATAATAAATTGTTTTTAGGGATTATATTTTAACACTAAAAATTTATCTCGTGTGCTTTTGTTTCACTGATTAAGATCACACTCTCAAAATTCACACATTACTCGACATCGTATGTTTTTACATGAATCGTTCTATTGCTTGGTTAGTTTCAATTAAATTAAAAACTCAAATCATAAATAATTTTTAGTTAATTAAAGTACGTAATTCATTAAAAATAAATTAATAATTAAGATAATAGGTAGACCTATTACTAAAAATAACTACTCTTCCTTGGACAGTGTAGTCATTGTAGAAACATTTTTCATTATCAAGGGTTTAGAAAGGGTATACCCAATATTTTTTCTAATATTTAATTCCAAACCAAATATTAAGATTAATAGAAGAATAAAATTTAAAATAATATAATAAATTTAAGGGAAACTAAAATTTTATGGAAATCATAACAATATTACAAAGTAAATAAGAAGAAGAAGGCTTCAGTGAAGGGATCCTAGCTTCAAGAGCTCTCCCTCTTGAAATGCTATGAGAAATGGAGTGAAACCAATTATTATCTACATTAAATATCCCAATTCACATTCCAAATCTTCCAAATAAGAAAAACACCTATTTATAGAGTGGAGGGGAGGCTAGGTTTTAAGAGGTCTCAAGTGTGAATGGGGAAATTCGGCCAAATAAATTAATCCAACATGAACCACCTGTTTGACCACAAAAACACATAAACCAACTATCATTTCAGCATGATGATTTGTGAGAAAATGGGTTCTAAAGATACTCTCTAAATTTAGGCCAAATAAAATCAAGTATGAAAATGTTATGGCCGGAATACAGAACAGGTGTCCAATCTAGTGAGTTCATCCCAACTATGACTTCGCGTCCCATTATGTCCAATAAAATGAATGATTTAGCTTATATATCTTGAATGAGTGTTCTATCCCATTAAGTTAGGAACAAAGTCAAAAAAAAATTAAGTTTAAATAATTCAAATAAAATTATTTATGTTCAACATACTACAGTGAATTTGTAAAGGGTAAAACTATAATTTGCATCAAATTTTCAAATGAATGATCTAATCCCAAATATTTTATAAATAAACATATTTAACACAATGTGAGGAAATTTTTTCATTTATTATCAATAAAATATTCAAAAAAAATTGTGTCTTATCACTAGTTAATTTATTTTGTTTGGTTTTATTTGGTTTAGTTTAATATGGGTTTGGTTTGATTTGGGATGGGATAATTCAGTACATTTATTATATTTGGTTCTATATAATCTATTTGATTTAGATCAGTTTTGGTCAATCCTACTTGTTTATGATTGGTTTGGTTCTGGTTGATTTAATTTGGAAGGGTTTGGGTTGTTAATTTGGTTTGGGATGATGCATGCATATTATGGTTTTATTTAATATTGTTCAATTCTATTCATTTTTTTCATTATTGTTAAATTTCATTTAGTTAGGTTAAATTTAGTTTATTTATTTTTATTTTTGTTCAGTTTGATGTAGTTTAGTGTAGTTTAGGTCTACTCAAGTCTACAAATTTTAGATAAATTCATTTCAATTAAATTCATTTGGCTTGGTTTATTTGGTTCGGTTATGATATAGAATTTATTTTTTTGTTTAGTTAGGTTTCAGTGTGTACAGGTTTGATTACTTTGGTTCATTTATTATCAATCCTAGTTAGGTTAGTTTGTTAAAATTCAATTGGATTAGGGTCTGATAAATTAATTTTAATTTAATATATTTAGTGTTTAATTAGGTCTTTGTGGTATATTTCACTTCTATTTTTTTAGTTTTCTTCCATTTTTTTGTTTATGTCTGGTCATTTCAAGTCGATTTGGTACTTTTTGGTTAGAGTTAATTTATATCCATTTCATCCCATTTGTTTTTGGTTTATTTGGTTAATTCTAACTCAGCTTAGTTTGGATTGGGTTGGTCTAAACAATTTCCATTCAAGTTGGTTTGGTTCCCATTTTTTTAGTTTGGTTTAGTTCAATGTAGTTTGGGTTGGGTTTTGTCAGTGTGGTTTTATTATCTTCAACCTAGTTTGGTTTGGATTGATTTTTTTTATTTCTTAACTCTACAGAGTTTAGTTTTATTTAGTTTTGTTTTTTTATTTTGGTTTAAGATGAGTCAAGTTGATTTTTTTTTGTTTTATTTTATTCAAGTTAGTTTGTTATTTTCATTTAAAATTAAAGGGTTTTACAAGATGTTATTTCATAACAATTCAATTTAGGTCAGGTTGGGTCTGAATATAACTAGAAGGACTCGATCTTAACTAAAAAAAATAACATAAATCATAGAAAATCAATGAAAAAAAACTGAATATAATTAAACCAAATATAATTGAATTTAACCAACCATAATGATCAAATAATAGCTAGAAACACCTGAATATAATAAAATTGGACTAAACTAAACGTAACAAAACTGAACCAAAATGAAGTAAAACAAACAATAATGAACCTATCCAAATTGAACTTAATGAACCCTAACCAAACCAAACTATTCTAAAATAACCCAAAAATACATGAACCAAATATAAGAAACCCCAAATCAAACTAGATTAATCCGTATCAAAACAAATTAAATTCAAACAAAAAAAGAATCTAATGTGGTGTTTTAGACCAAGAATTAAAATTTAAATAGATGTTTGACAGAATACCTAAATTATATGGAAGTCACAAATTTAATATTTAATAAGAATTAAATGAATTAAATAACAAATGATAGATCACCACATGTTGGGAAGAAATTGAAATTCCAAACACTGCTACAAGGGTTATGGATTAGAACATAATGGGAAGTGGGGATCTCTAACAGTTATGTATTTGGGAAAGTCTTTTGCCAATGGTTTTTTAAAATTTTTGGTATATACATATCTAAACTAATGGTTTTAAAAAACTATTTATATTTATTTATCTATCCCAATGGTTTTTTTAAAACCATTGGGATTGGCTTGATATAATCTGCTTATACCAATAGTTATGTTGAACCATTAGGATATGACCGCCTCTACTATTGGTTTTTACAAACCATTGGTATAGGACTATGGGTATATTCATCATTTATAGTAGTGAATTTTGAATAATTTTAATACTATGCTATTATATCATAGAAAAAAATGATAATGAATATACTAACTTGGTTTGATCTTATATTTTTTATCCTAAAAACAAGTATTAAATAAGATCATCCTTGGTGATGTTATATATGTTATCAAATCTATAAATTCATAAATTGAAGACCCATATTCGTTTATTATCTATATTAAAACATATTTAAATGAATTCTTGATTATATCCACCATTATGAATATGTTTAGGAGTATTTCTCTTGAGGGGGAGACAATTTAATAAATACGATGAAGCATGCAATAAAATATTATTTCAACTAGAATCACATCTGATTATTGTGGAAATTTATTAAATATCATGTCATTGGAAAATTATTTTTTTTCATAATATCTCATCCTTGGTTATCAAAAATAATAAACATAATACAAATGGGGAGTAATTTAATTAATCAATGACATAATAAAAGTTTGGGTATGAAAGTACTCCAATGCCCCTTTTCCTTATTATTTCACTTGAATGTTTTGATTTGTTTGTTGAATTAAGTGAAATATATTTAGGTTGATTATTATTAAAAATGATTCATATATAATTTTAGTATCTTCATCCAAGAATAAAAGTGGATAATCCCTAAATAAAAGTTTAAGAGTTCTCATTCCATGCAGAATCATGATGGGTTAGTAAGGGAAATACTTCTAATCTAAATAAAATCCTCTTGTTTTCTACCCTAATAATAGATCATGTATATTTAGAGTGAAATTATGGATGAAAAATTTCGTAAGTATGAATTGATTCCATTTTCTCATGAAATTTTTATTTCTTTTAAATAATGTAGAGATTAAGTAAAATGAATGTTTGGAACAAAAATGTTGGATGGAAATATTGAGAAGAGAGGGAGAAAAAGAATTCACATATTTATATATTTATTTAGAAAGAAAATTGAAGGTATTTATAATAAATACAATTGGTGAGGCTGAAGAGCCTAATTTTTGTATGAGTTTTTATTTTTTAAATGGCTGTAATTTTTTCAATGGTGGTCAATGAAATAGAAATATTTCATTAATGTCAATATGATCATGAATTTAGACATAAAAAAGTTTCTATAAGTTCTAGTGAAGTATCCATGATATCTAATATTGACATAAATTTTAATATACCAAGGTTTAAGGGATGATGAAGAAGTCCTCAAGTGTTAATATTTCAAGAAACATTTTTGAATACTTTGAGTTTATAAGTATGATGTTTATTGAGATAGTCTTAAATTTAAAGAACATGTGTCACTAATTGATTTTAATTGTTACATTTTCTACTAAAATAAATAAGGAAAATTATCCGATCAAAGGTTTTTCTTGATTGGATTATGCTTAATGAATTTGAGGGAGATTAATTTAATAAGGCCATTAAATATTTAATTATTGCAAGAGGACCATGAAAAATGTTGAAGAGTTTAATAAAGATCATACAAAATTATTTTTTTAATGATTTTGAAGAAGAATTTAATTAAATATAAATATATTCTTCATTGTGTATCATTTGTAATAGGTACTCTGGATGGGTTAACAATTCAATACTTTAGTGGGATTTACTAAAAAAGGTGGGCTAGCCCACATCCAACCAAGGACCCCTCAATGAAACATGTGTGGGATAAGGAGTAAAACAAGTAGGAGAGGTAAAACTAACCAATGTAGGTAGGTGGGGTGAGAATTTAGGATTATATAACATCAATAAGAAGTGTAAGGGAATACATGTGGATATGGGGGTGCATAGTTCCCAACAGATGAGAAGGTGGGCTATTGTGGGATGACCCAGCCCATGAGCCAAGTTGTGTGCAAGTGTGGATATGATATTAGCCCCCATGTTACTCACTAAGTGATCTATAGAATGAATAGTAATAAATGGTATATCTTGACCAAGTGGAGGATCGATGTGGGATAATAGTATAAGTCGTTAATATTCATCCATGTTGAATAATATGTAAATAAGATGAGTCTTAAAATCACTCCCATCTGAGTTGTCTGATCTTTTAAACTCTTTATCTTCATCCTTGAGCTCCCATATGAGAGTTAGTATAATTCATATTATTCAATTCTATGACTTCCATCCCCAAACTGAGGTCTCCATTGTAACACCCCGAGATTTTATGAAAAATATTATTTTTAATTTTATTGATGTCTTGTGTTGTACGCTACAACAAAGGAGTATTGCACAACACACAACCCTAACTTGGCTACATTACACGCAATTGCGACCTTCCTCGATAGCGTGTGTTCTACGCAATACCGAGTTTCACAAAACAATGATATGCTATTAAAATATTACTTAAACTAGCCGTTATGAATAGTAATAACCACTTTTTGAAATTTTATAAGTTTTATTTTTCAAAATGGACTTCATTTTTGGATTCGGAATATCGAAATTATCCTAGGGTGACATTTTGCTATTTTTCTGAAAACTTTCAATTTTTGATGAATAGTGAAAACACTGGGTTACTATTTAAAAAGCGACTTTTTATTTAAATAATTATTTATTTTATTTAAATTTATTTTAGGTCAAAATTGACACATAATACCTATATAAGTTCAATGTAATTCATTGGAGTCATTTTATAATAATTGAAGATATATAAAAAATTTATTGAACTTTTGACCGTCTTTTACCCACCTCCTAGGAGAATTTGCAAATTTACATAAAACTTAATTTTACCACTTTTGTGAATGGAATTTCAAAAATATTAGAGACATGGTTGATGTCAGTAAGTAAAATGTGGTTCAATGAGATGAAAATAATTTTTGCTGAATAGTAATTTTTTACTTCTATTTACCACGGTTAAAAGTAAATAGGGTAATTAATGGTAAAATTATATTATTATTACCCTAACACATGTCCTAATTCTATTAGATAAGTTTAATTTGACCAAAAACAACCTTAGGAATAAAATATGACCATTTAGGCCCATGTGGATTAGATTAGGACATTTATTATTAATTTATTTAAAGATGGGTTAAAATAGTTAAAATCAATGTTTAATAAGTAAATTATTTTTAATATAGGGTTATACATAAGATAAATTCGACTATAAATATTCATTAGAAAGCTAAAAATCTTTACTACATAATGGTATTTTATTTGTAATTTTTAGACTTTAAATAATTTAATTTATTTATGACACAATGATGATGCAGTAATTATATTATTAATGAAATATTAACATAATTGATGTTATAAATACCCAAATAAATTTAATTTGAGACTTTTTATGAATTCCACTAATTTTTCAGGTTAATATGACATGTTAGTATTGATTTAGTTAACTTTTTTCGAACTAATCAATCTATTAGGATTTTCACAAAAATCAATTACCAAATAGTATTAAAATTGACAGAAAATAGTTTTAAAAACAAATATTATATTATTAATTGTTATTTTATTCCTAAAAATATAATTTTCGGCCACATGATTTAGATAAGGTTATATATATTAATAATAAACAACTTGGGGTTCGTTTGTCTTGTTATAGTAAGTTTATTAACCTTATAGTGTAAGAAAACAAGAAGACACGGTAAAAGAAAAATTATTTAACTTAAAGTTAAATCTTAATGATATGGTTACAATAGAAACCTAAACTTGTCCAAATTCTATTGGATAAAAGTATTGCGACCCATCCCCACCTTATATTCGAAATAAATTAATTTGGAGCTATTAAAAACCAAATATGACTTTATAATAAAATAATATTTTGAGTTTTTCTAAAGCTGCCCCTCTCCTCCCTTATAAAAGGACACCTCCTCCCTCTCTTCCTCACACCACATTGAGCCTTCAAGCACGGCCAAACCCTGAAAATTTATCTTCTATACTTCCCTATAAACATTCTAGAGGTCCTGGTCTTCTTCAAATACCAATTTTAGTGCCCTAAAAGGAGGTCTCAAAGAGGCGCTTCAAAGAAGAGGTAATGTTCGTTACCGATTCATTCAACTTTATTTCTTCTTCCAATTCTTATTCTTTAGTTGTTTCATTATGAAGTAATAACATCAGTATCACACATATACTGATATGTTATTATAAGTATTAAATAACCCTATTTCACCATCTATCCATCCTACGGAAAACTAAATCACCGCGCGTGCGTACGTACGGAATACCGTCTCCACGCCGTGGTGTAATCTATTTTCCACCACCACCTTACTTAGATGGGTATAATGGTGAAAATAAATCACTATATAGGATTATTGTAAAGTATTATTTATTCTGTAATATTATACATACACTCCAATAAAATTCCACTATCATGGGAACGATATCATCGCGCGTGCGTACGTACGGAATACCGTCTCCACGACGCGATGAGATTCATTCTCCATGTTAACCATTTAAGAATGATTATAAAGTATATATAAGCAATAATAATGAAATATATGAAATTATAAAGATATATTATTTATTTATATATATATTTATGTCATCTACTTAATTCCATTCAACTCAATAAGGAAACAAAAACAGTATTCATGCGTACGTACGGCCTATCGTCTCCATGAACGGTGTATTTATTTCCATTTATCAATATATTATATATATATGTATATTATGAATATATATTATATATAAATCACGTTTTATATTATGGAATTAAGTAATCATGATCTAAGTAATCATATTAATAATTACAAGTCAAAACACAGACAACAAATGAAACAATTTTACCCAAAACACTCTTTAACATGGAATTTACAAAAGAACGGGTAATATAAAGTCACAAGTGAACCATATATGATATCATAACAATTAATATGATTCTGTAATAAGTCAATGACATTATTTAAATCATTATCCAGGAGGTTCGGATATGTACGAAGCATATCAGACCTAAGATAAGGTATAATTGTGCAAATCTCATTTTTATCCGAGATTGATTATACGTAAGTATTTACTGGGGTTATTGCTATCATCTATGTACATGTTTTATAAAAGTGTATTCATGTATGTTTAATGTCCTTTTTACCCATTTTGACTTTTACCCCATGGTATGGAAGGAATCTTTCTTCTATTTACCCTACAAGGCACTTTTTGAATTTTCCGACAAAAGTACGAGAACAATGTTTTTTAACGTATACGGAATGAAAGGATTTTTACGGTTTTATAAAGCATTGTTTTCATGAAGCTTACTCCAAAAGATTTCATGACTATTTTTATCAAATTCCTTTTCTTTTAAAATTGCATGACATTTTGTGAAAAGGAAATGATTTTGAAGAAAAAAGGATATTTTCCTCAAGAATTCATTTCATGTGTTTTATCAATACCATTTTTCATCTAAGATGACATATTTCATATGTGTATGTTTCAAGTATAATGTCTCTATGATTTACATGGTTTCACTTCTCTTATTATGAAATGATATCCATTTCTTTTATATGGATTATGTGATGATGGGATGATATTTATGAAACCCATTTTATTTATTGTGTTTTTATGAATGATGTGTGTTTATTTTGTGGCACAAGTAAGAATGATTTCATTATGAGATGGGTGAGACCTATATCTCAATCCAATACATTGGATAAAGATTTATATCTCATGAGATAGACATGGCTGGAACAGTAAGTTAATCCGGTTCAGTATTACAGGACTGGAATGAGGAGTGAACTCGATTCAGAAAGGGACTTTGTCCACTAAGATGGTCTTGGCAGCAATGCCTTGGCTACTATGGAAATAATTACATGTGCTTAATGGATGCCACAATTACATGTTTTATTCTCATGCTATATTATCATGATTTATGTTCCATTATGATATATTCCTTATGTACTTCCATGTTTTAAGTCATTGATCAAGATTTTGATGTTTAAACATTATGTTCATGTTTTTAAGTTCAAATGTATATGGTATGTTTTATTTTATCCATGCTTACCCTTACTGAGCATTTGAGCTCACCCTTTTTATGTTTTATTTTCCCCCAAGATTAAAATTAAGGTTTTAGGTAAGGAAAAAAAAGTTTAAGATCTTTATGGGAGATGTTGAAGATCTTTCACCACGATTAGAAGATTACGTTCCAAGTTTCCAAAGACATTAACTATTATGGTCATTGTGTGTCTATTTTTGTTATGTATTATGTATTCTGAAAAAGTAATGTAATTTCCATGTACGTCAAGTTTTGGGTCTCTACAGTTGGTATCAGAGGCAAAGGAGGTAGGAATGTATCTGATCCTTGGGAACTCTCACATGTGAGCGTTGGACGAAGCATGGCTCTCCGCCCAAGGGCTTCATGAGGAAATGGATACCACTGGGGATGGTGGTGTGTACCGCCCAGGGGGTGTAGCCACCCATGGAGTGCCCTGATAGGTATAAATTATAGTCCACTGGAAGTAATTCCATACTTTTATATCCATGGTTGTTTTGATTGAAATATTATGAGTTGAACAACCTTAATGCAGGCATGGAACACTTTTCATAAAATCAGAAGTTTGAATAGAGTTACACTACCAAAAGAAATATGAAGATAATAAAAACATTCATATAGGCATGTTTTTAATATTAGAAACATTATAGAACATGAATATATCATCACATTCATGTAAGTCATATTCACATTAGAATATACACCTTAACACTCAGCCTCATAAGACATAAAATGAAGAAAAATATAAGGAAAATTGATCTAAAATATTATATCATTCAAAGGATCTTTAATACATGGATTATTTTGGGGGAATTTATTTAGTGAGTAAATTAAGGTAAAGTGATGTAAATCACCTATATAATTAGAGAATCCATGGCTGAAGATGTTGCTTCCACTCGAGAGAACTTTCATTTTTCATAAAAACATAGTATCAATGAATTTTTTTCTTATATAAAAGGTAGAAGAACCATGATCCACCTAGGATACATGAAGAGTGGAGTTCTCTACAATAATTTTCATGAATATGAATAAATTCACACTAACATGCATGAATAAGAAGAACTATGAACACTGAACATATGTTAATACACTCTTATGACGTTTTGAAAAGAATAGTTTAGTGAACTATTGCTTGAGTATTATACTCCCACTGTGTTACCTGAAGATAATAACATATGTGTACTCTACTAATACACAATGGATATTAAGAAGTATTGCACACTTTATTATTACATAAAGGAGTATCTTTTCACACTCACTTGAATGAAGTCAGTGTGAAATCATGTGTGAAAATATTATATTCACACGAAGAGAGATAGTTTCATTATGATTTCTATGCATGATCACATGTAAGTGAAGAAAAACACATACATGATCTTATACACAAGGAAACATGTGAAATAGATTAAAGAAAATAGAATAATACATGTATATGAAAACATACAAAAGTAACAATGAAGAATAAGATAAATATTCACAAAGCATATAAAATAATAAATAATATACTTTGTTCAATATTTTATAAATTTGAGAAGAACCATGAATTGTATTACACATTTATGAAGATTAAGAAATTCACCTGCGATATTATTTTCTTGAATAGTGTGCACTAAACTTTGAAACTGATGCTATGAAGAATATCGGAAGACTTTATATATGAGATTTAATTTTACTGAGTTTGTGAAAGATCATTCTTGTGTGAATTAACATTGAAAGTGTGGTGGGATTCAGTTGTATATATATTTGATAATATAAAAAATAACAAAGGATAATTGATACAATAACAATTATTGATATTATTTATCAAATAAGTATTTATATATTTTACTCTATAGTATTATTAATATTATTCTAATTGAAGTAGAAAGATAAGAATAATATAATTAATTATGATGATGTTGAGCTGAATATTAATTGTTTTAATAATAATGAAGGACATTTTTGATTCTATAAAGATGTAGAGGAGAATATTTGGTGTCCAAGTTAAAAAGAAATATTGATTATAATTTTGGTTAAAGAATAATTATGAGATATTAGTTCCACAATATATTCATATTATCTTGAATGAATTCATAAAAAGAACATGAATATAACATACCTTTTAGTTTGCTGCTATAAACAAGAAAAAGTTTTACTTGTACACTACTATGAAAGTAATAATATAGGAAAATATAAGAAAATGGTATCAATGTGAAATCCAGCATAAGTCTTAACTTGTGGGAAACTTATTGGTGTCATAAAGTACTTTATAAATAATGTAAATACAATACTCTAAGGTAGTATAATCAACCAACCATGTAATACAAGTTTTATGAGTTTTTCTCTAATCTAAGGAATAAGATTGTTACCCTCCCCCTCCTTAGTGTGGGGACTCACATTTGGATAAGGATTATCTTCTAGAAAAACAACTTTAAATGGTGTTTCATTATATTAAAGAATCCTTATATTGGTCAACACCATACACAACAAGGACTGTCTACTCTTTTTGGGTTGTGAACCTTGTTAAAATATCATTTTCCAAAATTTACCTACTTTCATGTACTTGTATGTGATAAAGAAAAGATAATAGCAGAATCAAGATTCTAACAGGTCTAAGAGGTAAAGGGATAAAATTTATAGAAGTTTAAAAGCTCCCAATACTAAATCAGCCCCTCTAAATTTTGAATATATCCTGAAGTGGTCCTCTCAATTGGTGTGTAAGAGTGACTTGCCTGTGGGGAATTATAAATATGGTGCCTTCATTTACATATATGTTTTGATATGGATATTCTTACTTTAATGTGTCACATGGTGATTTATCCACAGTGAGGATCTGATTTAGTTTTACATTTTTATTTAATGATCTGGTTTCATTTGTTTATTCATAGGGATTTAGTATGTTTCTTTCCCATTTTTCATGAGAATTTCCTAGGAGGATCTCCCTAAATGTACTGCATGTGTTGGATTTGGTTCCCTAGAACAAAAAAATATAAAATTACCCAAATATTCATAGTACTTAATAATACCATATATATTATCAAGTGGTTATTTTTATTCTGTGTGACATTTATATGATAATTTTATGAGGGTATACTTTCAATGAAACATAAAAATTGATCCCTGTTATAACGAGATATCCAAACTTTCATGGAATTATGCTTAAATATATGTTTTATATCAAAATGACATCATTTTATTAGACATAAATGGTATATTCTATCAAGTTTGGAGACTCAAAATTCTTTGAGACATTTCTCATGGTGTACACCAATGGAAATATTCAGAGCATGAGATTATATGAACAAGACCATCCAGTAGGAAATCCATATTTATAAATGTCACTTGGTTTTCCTATATGTGGACATGTGTAATGGTCCTTATACTTGAATATTATTATTAATTCATATCATGATTCATGTATTTTAATGTATTAATAAAAATTATGACAATATATTCTCACAGTGAAGTAGGATATGTTGGGTGTGTCACAAGTGATATTTAATTAATGAATATTGAGGGAAAGAATTATCCTATTATATTATTTAATGGAAGTTGATATCTCAATCCCTTTTATGGGAATAGAACTTCTTAATTAAATCCACGGCCATGGTGTAATATTGGAATGTTCATTTTCTAAAATTTAAAGAAGTAGACATCAATAATGTAGTTTATGACACCAGTATGCCACTTTATTGATTTCATATATCTTTAAAAAGGGATTATATTACACAATGTTCGTTAATAGGATTTTATATATCATTTTTATTTCACATAGTTCTCTATGGGAACCTTGATGTGTTTTTAGATGAAACCTTAGACTTTAGGCGTTTTATAATAATGCCACTAATAAGGGGACCTAGAGGGTCCCATATTAAGTGTATCTAGTACCTAATTTAAATTAAATTTTAATTTAACATGTTGGAAAAATATTATATATGTATATGATTTAATATTTTTTCATGTTTGGTTGATCAAATATATTCATTTACCAGTATTTTAAAATAATAATATGTGATTTTAATATTAAATAAATATTTATTCATCGATTAATTAATTATTTAATTATATAAATACATAATATTTATTTACCTATGGTATATTCACAAGGTAAAAAATATTTATTTCTTTTTTATGTGAAAATTTATTTAATATTTACTCATTGATATAGTAAATATAATATTTACCAATTTATTGGTAGATAATGTTATGACATGTATTTTTTTAAATAAATAAAAATTATTAAAAGAAATATAAATATTGAGGAGGACTAGCGGAATAAGATTAATAGTATGGTGAGAAATGATATATAAAATATTACCTGATTAAATATTTATTTATTTAATTAGGGAAATAATAATTTTTTTGAGTTTAGTTCATTCTAAATAAATAATAATAATATGATTATTATTAATACAAGGGTTTAAACAAGGATTAAGAGAATAATAAGGTTTCATTTAAAATTATTTATTCTCTCACCCTATGTCTATGAATACCTATTTATATCACTTTCAAACTATGTGCATCCCTAGCCACCATTATGAACAATGATTTCTATATGGAATCCTCTAAAGACATAGAGATTTATTCTCAAATAATTCTCTCAAGAATGGAGATAAATAATCCACCATAACTCATTTGAGTCAATAAAAAAATAGATTAATTCATTCTCCCCTCAAAATATTATATTGTGTTCAAGGACAATTCACGCAAGCACTAGAGTCATCCATGATTGTACCCAAATAATTCTACAGTAATGATCAATGGTTCTTGGAATATGTGTCGATCACCGTTAGAGGGAATCTACCCTTGATTCCTCTAACATATTGATGATAATACACATGTTCTCAACTAAATCATTAACAATGAAATAATTCTAAATAGATGTAATTCTTGATCTTGACTCAATTTAATTATTAATTATTTGTGATGATCATGAATCATGGATTCTCGGATTGATATTACATGTAGTTATTAGTACAAATATAGAGGAGTTTATGAAACACCATTGTTGGTCAAGGTTCTAATAACTTTTTCCATACCTTGAAACCTTCAAGTCGTATTAGATTATGTATCCTAATAATTGATAGAAAGTTGTTATTCTTTGATTGAATATGCACAATTTTTGTTAGTTTTTTTTTACTTCTAGAAAATTTATTATTTAAACAAAAGTTTAGTTAAAAAAATTTGACACATTATTTTATTAATTCTATTTTTATATCATATTAAATAGATTAAGAATATTTGAAGAATGATAGGATATTCCATCTGAAGGTTCTCAGGATTCTGGTTGGTAGACATGAATACACATTTTGTGATTAAAAGTACATGTCATCTAGTGAAGTTCACTACAACTAGATGTGGAAAATTATACAATATGTGAAAACCTATAATAAAACATGGTGCATTTTATGTACATTGTATGTTGACCAGGACATCACAAAACATAATCTGTCAGACCGCATAGCTTGTAGCTAGCGAACACATTATGTTGTGTTCACAGTTTAGTAGAAAACTGTGTGCTAATTGTGTGGTCAAATATAAATCATACATAATGTGAGATTGAAAATATTTTTCATTAATGATATACATTTTTTTAAAGAGAATAAAAAATAAGTGACATGGTATTTCCTATTTATGAAAAAACATGAAGAGTCCCTAGTGAGGTGACACAGACATATGATGAGTGGAACACATGATGTGTACATTATGAGAACACATAGAGTAATATAGTTGAGACACACACAAATTACCTATGCATATGTACCATCTTTATGGAAAGTAATTAATATGTGATTTATCTTGTTAGTTAATGTTGTGTAGTCATTGAGTAAAGAATGGAATTAAATTACATAATGAATAATTAATTATATCATTAAAAACCCAATTACATTATTCAAATATGATGTATTGACTATGTAAAAAGATTTGCAGAATTAATAAATTCTCAATTAATTCAATGTAATTACCTTTAATTAATGGTTAAACAGTTCATTTTACAGTGTGAATTTATGATGGGTATCTCTTAGAGACTTCAGATGGACATTAAGATAAACATAATTAATTAATTAGTTGAATTAATTCAACCATGTTGATCATAAAAATAATGAAAAAATTGAATTAAATACTAAATAATTTATTTTTTGTATTATTTTCATGTATTTGGATGTCCAAGATATTATAATATTCAATATATGTGATTGGTTTATTTAATTTATTATTATTGCATGGTTTTTATAATAATTTATTATGTTAAATAATGTCCTCTAAGTCATTACTCTACTCTCTTTATGGAAGGTCCAATATTACATAGTTTTTTTTATGTAAACCAATTAAACCAATCCTTTTTTTACCCACACCTATATGTGGGTAATATTATATAATGCATAGATCACTCAGGCGAGTGGAGGCAATTCAAGTTTGGAGTCGAGGCATAACAAATCTAATAGGTACACAAGAGCTTCAGTGGAATTCTACAAATCAAATTTGGCAAGTTTCTAGGATTTAATTCTCTAAGTTCAATAATAGGTTTATAATTTTCTATATAATAAAACCTTTAGATAATCTCATGGTCATACCACTTTGTTTTTTTTTATTTCTACCAAATTTCATGGTTAATTATTTATGGACTATAAAATCAGTAAACTAATTAATTAAAAAGCATGATATATGTAATTTAAATAAATACAATATTATGTGTAAAACATATCTATGAATGGTTAATAAATTATGTAAAAGTAAACTTATATTATAAATAATTTAATAATATAAAATGGTTAGTTTTCACATGAATATAAAAAATCTGCAAATAAAATATTAAGTCAGTATTATCATCCACTACTTGGGTAGAAATAAAAAAAATAGTTCAAAGTTCTTGATCAATCTCTATTTGGGTGATTTAAATTATCAAGGAATATCTATCTTGAATTTTGGGTCAACTTATCCCATCTTACATTTTGTTTTGTTCACCTCTGTGAGACCTAATAAAACTAGTAGGAAAAGTTTTAAGGAAATCCTAATCTAGGATTTCAAGACTAGGGAGTCCAATCAATGAATCAAGGTGTTTTGAGTTAATTAACTTTGAAATTTATTCCTATAAATATACCTTTTAGTATCTTTTCATGCCTCTAGATAGGTTATGATAAGGCACATATAGATCCTTGAAACTATGATATCTATGTGACATGATATTCTAAAACCAATGATGAGGGCTATTGGGTTTTGATAAAATGGTTGGAGATTAATCAATTAAATTAAATTTTTATCTAATTTTTGATCAATATTAAACTAAAAATATGGTCTTATTTAATTTAGAGTATGTAAAGGGAAATCATTATAGCATTGTAATACTTTAGGAACAAACCATTTCTTAGTCAATACATAATTTCAAGGGCGGTGCAATTATTTTATACACTAAACCACTATTTAAAAATTTATACTATGTGTTGGAATCCACTATATCTATTTAAGAATTTTATATATAAAATTAAGGAGAGAATAATTCCTACATGATGTAAATGGAGATGTTTTCACTGTTTGTCTTATTATAATATCAGTTATGTGATGAGTGTAAAAAATCAATAAGGAAACAAATTCATATAACATGATATATCATCTCTTATCTCTTGAGAAGGATAAAGAGTGGATTTATATAAATAAGATTATAAGTACACTATACTACTATAAACTAAAAGATGGTGCTTATTTATTGATCTCGCCTTAAATATATATAAGTTAATTAATCAGTTAGGGAATTTTGGGATTCTATATAGATAATAAATTATCTATTTATCTGATATAAACATCCTTAAGTTCTATGTAATCATTGTTCATCTTATAAGATAAATAATATAGATGAAAATATTAGGAATCTTTTAATAAAACGTCATTAGGTAAATAAGAGTTATGAGGAATTCTATTCCACAACCCTTTAGAGAAAAAAATAAAATGAAAAGTAAAAAATCCCATAATTATTCTAATAAATGGTTACTTTACAACACATTTCAATGAGACATATGATTTAGAGGTAATGTGGTGAATAAGAATTTATTTTCTTCTAATGTGGACATTAAAGTCATTTTAAAATTAATTACACTGAACTGAATAAGAAGTTACTAGCTACATCTACTTTAGGAATATATTAATCATATTATTTTTCTATCTCACTTCTTGGGTATTTCATAAATTTTTATATTATTAAAATAGACAAATAATCTTAGTGACTTTCCCTAGTGGATTCATTGTAGTTAAAATGTTTTTTATATTAAGTGTATCAATACATTTATCTCAGTGTTCTATTATGCACAATGAGCTATTATTTCTTTTGAAATTAATGTTTTTATTGTATCTTTCACTTAATTAACTCTTTAGTAATAATAGACTCTTTGTTATCAAAAATTATTTAAGATAGTTTGATTCCCTGAACCCACTCTCTCAGATCTGGTTCCATAGACATATAAATTACATACTTTCTTTGAAACAAGCTGTAAAAGATCAGATATAACCATCCATAAATAAAAAATCAGTAATGTTTATTATATCTATTAAATTATGATGATCTTTTTAGTTTTATAGGTTTAGAAAATTATGATACTTCATAAACTAATAAAGCTCATTTCTTTCTCATAAAATGGGTATTTTTTCAATATACATGAAACTACTTAATTCATTATAAGTCTCAACATATCCCATAAATTATTCCACACGTGATATCCTTCTAAACATGTCACATGTAATACTTTTCTTGATAACATGGGGAATGAAAGCATAATAAGGGTTGATCTCAAACACTCATTAAGGGAAAACATACTACTGAGGAAATCACGGTATAAACATGGAATAAATATTATGGAAGGAATAAATAATAAACATGAATCTATAATCAACATGAAACCAAGATCATGCTAAATCCATGATAATAAATAAAAACATAGATATCAAACATAATTGTCTCATACAGATGTAATAAATAATTAAAAACATCAGAAACAATATGTAAAGGACTTTTTCCAAGTCACTTCCCTATTATGGGAAGAGGTATACACCAAAACCAAACATGTTTTCCCTCATGAGACTCTTTGATGCATCTAGGGGATATATAATTCTAGGACTCACCCTTAACGCATTTAAGTCCAATGAAACCACAATAAGATTCAATGAGACTTTTCATACAATTAATTAAGGAACCTATTACTAAATAAAATAGTATATCCACATAAAGAAATATATGGAATGTAAATAAAAAATCAACTTACATTAGTATTCAATAGTCATCAAGAATATGAATACTTTTCCTAATGTCAATAAAACGGATAACAAGGTTATAACCCACCCCAAGAAAGAATTTGGATGGTCAAATAATACATAGTCAAATTGAAAATAATCATCCTTATTGAAATAAAAACATATATAATTCCAATACTTTTCACCATGTTAATAGAATAGAATTCTTTCTATGTGAACATCATGCAATCATTATTATCTAAAAATATGGTATTCATGCCATATAGAGAAATGGGTATACAAATTATTCAATACTGGAATAACAAGATCGTAATAAATCTATAAAAATTTGGTGGATGGTTTTAAAATAATATAACCCTAGAGTAATAAATTAAACTATGAATGAAGTTAACATAGTTGGAAAAAATCCTTTCAAGGAGAATTCATTGAATGGTATCACAAAAGAAAAAATAAAGAATCTAGTTATTTGATACCATAAGTTAAATTCCCTAAATGATAATATATATATATATATATATATAAATTGTAGGATATATAATGAAACATAAACCACATTATGGTATATCCTTTTGAAAATAAAAAAGAAGTAGAAATTAAAACATAAAAGAGATTTTACCAAAAAAATATTGTCATAAAATAGAAATTTACATGTCGCTTTCAAAGGTAACTTTTGAAAAGGATACGTGAAAAATTTTACAAGAATTTACTTTAAAAAATAATCTAAAATAACTTATCATTCAAAATATATGAAGCTTATATTTTATAAATGAGGATAGGAAGACAAAACATATAAAAGTGAAAGGGAAAACCATTTTTATTATTTTCGAAAAAAATTGTTCAATACTCAAATTATGAGTAGTGTACCAAAAAATTCATTTTCATGAAAACATAATTTTAATAAAGTGGGTTATAAAATACCATATAGTAAAAAATTAGGTTGGGATAACCCAATCATGGAATAAATAAGTTCATGATGAAAAAATATTACTCAAGGAAAGGATACTTGAGTTGTCAAAAAAGGGATTCATATGGTAAAAATGTAAAAAATGATAGAATACAACATTATATAATCAAATAGTAGACTATATACAATAAATATAAAATAATTTCAATTTAACGGTCATAAATAAATAAATGAAAATTTAGTTACCAAAAACTCTTACGACTGGGGTCACACCTGAGTCAGAACACATTTTAAGAAATAAAGATGAGTTGGATTAGTTTATCTAAACAATTAAATTGAAATAATGTATATAATATTCATGGTATATTAAATCAATAGAACAAAATACAAATGTAACATGGTGTATAGTGTGTAACATGTCTCAAAGAATTATAAATGAGACCAAGAAAACTCTTGTATCTTGAGTAAAACATTAATCAAAACCCCTTAAAAATATGGATTGTAAGTGAAATTAAAATAATATTAATAATATATAATTAATGACATTATATCTCAAATAGTTTTTATATACACTACAAAAATGAAATTAGGTGTATAATACCAAACATGTCTCAAAGAGAGGAATTTGAGATGAAAACCCTTAACTCTATCTAGATTCATTTTACACTTGCACTGATAAAACCAAATAATTAAATAAAGTTGATTAAGTAAATAAGAAATAGTCTTTTTCATAACTATATCCATTTATACTCCACATTTACAATCATTCTATATATAAAAATAATTTTTTGTTTTTACATATTTTCAACACCATTTGTAAATAATCTTTATCACTTTGAACTAGTTTCATAAAAATGACGATGTTATATATTATTTAAAAAAATAAAATGATTATTTGATCATATAAGGAACTATAATATATGTTCTAAGATATTTTATAAATATATAATCTCATTTCATGGTATTTTTTGTTATGATCCATGAGGTTGAAATCAACGATGGGCATGCTTCGGTGATTCTTAGTGAACAAAGTGTGATTTCTCAATTAATGAGTTAAATTCTAATTTAACCATACCAGAACAAGAAAATTATTTATATATTTATATCTTATTATACTATTAAATAATTTATTATATTCATACATGATATAAATGTGTTTTATAATTCTATTATAATGTTAAACTGACCCAAACATGAACCGACCATGATTAATGGATGATTATGAGGTGGTTTAGTTGTAATATCAGTATAAAGGAAGCATAATGATATTATTTAGTGTTTATTAGAGTGATATATTAAAATTGGAATTTAGTAGAATAAAAATTTATATATATGAAAATATTACATAGTATGAATAAAAATTATTTTCCTCTGAGTATGCTTTTTTAAGATAGTTAATGTTAAAATGATAGATTATTTTTAATATTAATTATATAATTAAAATTTTATATTTAAATATTATAAAAATGAAATAAATTATATATTTATTAATTGAACCCATTTCTAGAAAACTCCTTGCAAAGTGGTGATGAGAAATGAAACATTTCATTCATGGAGGCATTAGTCCACACACACACATGATCAACATTTTTATTTTTTATTTTTTGATTGAATGGGAGGGGAATAGATAATGGTTATACCATAAATATAAAAAAAATTAAGTATATTATATAATATTAAATTCATTTTATATCTATGGATAGAATGATTTTGGAGGAGTTTGGATGTGAAGGATAAAAAATAAAGGTAAAAGGATGTGTAATACTTGCGTTGAGAATTTGGATATTCACTTGAAGTGTCCTTTGAAAATGAAATAATTGAGGTACTTTTTTGAGGAAAATGGATTCAAAATAATTAATGAGGATCTATAAGAACTAAATTAGTGATAATTTCATGGTAATTTTGTACAATAAGTGTGGATTTAAGTGTGAGGAAGTGTGCCCCTTTTATAGGTGAAAATAAGGGACAAGCCATTGGGAAAGAATGCAAGGTAAGGGATAATAATGGAATTGAATGAGTTTTAAGGGGAGAAATGGTAGGTGATACATGTGGGTATAAATTTAATACATAAAAGGATTTCTATAATATGTAAGTGTCCTTTTAATTATTATAAATTGAAGATACTTCATTTACCTATTTTACTCTTATTAATCTTGAATAAAAATTAACCATGGTAATTATTTTATTACTAAAAATATAATATGACACCAAATACTATATTTAGATGTTATTAATACGAGTTTTAACTCAATTTAACCTGATTAAACTTATAAATATTATTAAATTAACTATTAAAGTAAAACATATCATGTGTTGAAAAACTATGTTTGTAGAAAAATGTCATTTTAATCATTGTGTGTTCATAATATTATTTATGATTTATTACCAATTAAATGAGTGTCAATATAATTTTATATATGTATGATAATCATATTAGAGTCTTAATTTTGAAAAATTCCCATTTAATTTAAAATCATAATATTTAAAAAAGTATCATTCTTTGAAAAAAATAATTGTGTTACCATGTAAGTAGTATTTTTACCTAATACAACTTAATATTTATGTATAAAATTAAAGTGGTCCTTATTAGATAAGTTTTAACCACATATTATAAATTTTAAATCCATTTAATTTTATTTAATTTATTAAGATATTTAAAATTAATTTTAAAATAAACATTTATAATTTATTTAAAACAATTTATGAAAAAAAATATTACTTCTACTCTAAAATATAAAGTATGGGTTTGAAGATATAAAAAAATTAAAATTAATAAATTCATTTATAAAATATATATTCGGTCTTATAAAAATTATTCATGAATTTAGAATTCATTCTTATATTCTAATAATTTTTTAAATTCCATGTTATTTGAAAAAATGTTATTTTTCATTATTCACATAAAAAACATTATTTTTTGAAAAAAACATATTATGGTTATTTTATTATGAGTAATCTAAAAATAATTCTCATTTTTTAAAATTAAAAATCTAAATTTTATAAATTTAACTTGTATATAAAAAGGTGAGATATAATGAAAAATTGTTTTTATCAAAAAATAAATTTTTTAGATTATTAATAATTCTCATTCATATTTAAAATTATTTACAAATTTATTAATTATTTACCAATTATTCATATCAAATATATTTTACCATTATTAATCACAAATTTATTGCAATAAAATTTCATATCACAAGAAAATGAAATATTTAGGAAAATATATATCTAAGTATAAAATGAATTTTTCAATCATTTTATCTATACCAATTGAATTTCATTTATATTAAAAGTAGCATTTATTTTATTTCTATAATTATTTCTTAAATTTGATACTCTTAATCATTATCTATAATTTAATGTCTAGGATTTAACAATCTAAACATATCACAATTCTATTTTAGTTTGGTGTTGTGTGTGGAGCAATATTTTGAATACATTTGAATTATTTAATGGTAATAATATATTAAGATCTCATGGTTTTATGGAAAGGGTGTTTCATATGTTATCCAAGGGTATAAAAAAAGTAACAAACTGGCCTGGATTACACTAAAGTGTAAACCGACCCAATCTGTCACATACCGAAAGGGAGTTCCATATCCCCACAGGCTAGCGACAAGCACCTGGTCATCGAACAACAAAACAGAGCAAACAATTTCACCCAACTTGATCAAACACATGGCATATATGTACAGAACAAAAAAGGAACAATGACAGAAGAATAATATTTATATTTCATAACTATAATAAAACATTACAAACAACCAACTACAAAAGTTTCTAAAAACTCCAAGACAAGTGCAACAGCAAAGTACTACAAACCAAACAACTACTCCAAAAGATGTCATGGAAAAACTCCCACCATATCACCACCAGCTACCCAACTAGCAGACACCAACCTCTCCCCCTCACTGTAGTGACATTCTCTTCCCTTCAATGGAAGAAAAAGAAATGTTTATGCACTACCAAAGAGGAGCATAGAGTGTGAGCTAACAGGCTCAGTAGGATTCCACCCAGGCGTTCTATAACAAGCATCTGTATAAAAAATCATGTATGTTCATTTTAAAATAAAACAAGGCATGATAAGTAGTAATTTATTTTTATATAAAACATGGTATCCATTTCACTTTTTCCACAGTTCTAAACAAAATCAGATATATTAGTTTCAAAGAATATTTTCTATAAAATTTTTCACAAGCACAAACATGCATACCAAGGCTAACATAGAAAGCCATGTAGCACAAAACAAAATCACATGTATCACAACACCGAGGAATACTACATGTCAATGTAGAAGACTACTCATACAACAATAATCAAGTGCTAAAATATGATCCTAGAATAATGAGCCTAAGAAGAAAAGGAATACCCCATGAGTAAACCCTCCAAGATGTCCATATTGGTCTCCTAGAACAACAGACCTAGGAAATATGGAAATTCCCAAGATAAACCTCATTGATAATAAAAAAATTGATTATGGCCTCAAGATAAACCTTTCACCTAAGTACCCAAGGTAACCCATGTTCTCTTTTTGAAAATTAATTTTGATGGTTTGAAAACCATTTTAAAACCATTTCAAAAATTCCATTTCAATTATTTGAAAATTCCCATTCTCTATCCATTTATCTATAACTAGGGAAAACCATTTTTCATTCAAAACCCATTTCAATGAACACAAAAACTCATCTGAATTTCAATATACAAAATAGTTGGTAAACCAAAACAATCAGGTTCATCAACATTGGATAGAGATAGAACCACCTACCTCAAAGATCATATATCACTTGCTTGCAATTGAATCCACCAAAAAATCCAATGATGACAGTGAAGGCCTAATAATTGAACCTAGACATGTTAGGATTGATTAAATTTAGAATACAAGAGGTCAACAGATAGAAGAAAATGTATGTACCTCAAGAACAAAAATCCTCCACACCACAGCTGACCAAGGAACAGCCTTCGGAACAAGATTTCACAATGTATCTATAAGAATACAACAAGGAACATCCAAATTAGACCAACAGATCTAGTACTGAAAAGATAGGGTGCTACTATGATCAACTACAATGAAGAACTGGGAAGATCACTTACATGGAGAGATTCACCACAATCGTTACGGTGTTCGAATGTTTAACAGGTTGTTCCGGAAGGATAAGAACCTCTGAAAATCATCTAGGAAGAGTCTAGGGTCAAGAGAAATGGAGTATGGAAAGAAAGGACTAAGAAAAACTTCCGAATGTGTGACTTAAACCTAGGCACGGGCTAGGTCATAACATGTAACCTCTGGTCACGTTCTGTAGGTCACACTGGATAATTACGTTGAAAAGCCCATCACCTTGGATTCAAAAACTATCATTTACACCCTACACAACATGTACCCACCAAAAGGGAACTTGGAGAGAGGTAAATACTTACCCAATTAAGGTAACATGATGTTACAAAATCCCCACAATAAAGACTTTTTTTCCCCATGAATTCATGTGGAAGATGTAACTCATAGAAAAAGATGAGGCCACTGCTCCCTCATCAATGACTCATGTTCCTAAGTCTCATTAGAATATAAACCTTTTCTACATAGAACTATGACCAATGGAATCGATTTCCCAATCAATAATTTCATATGAGATTCAATGATCTCAATTGGTTTCTCCAAAATAGAAGTATCTAATTCTAACTCTATTTCCTCCCCAATCAAAACATGAGAAGGATCAGGTTGAAACTTCTTAATATGAGATATGTGGAAAACATCATGGATTCTCATTAACTAAATTGGAAAATCTAACTGATAAGAAACATGTCCAAGTTGTTCAATGATCTCAAACGGTCCAACATATCTTAGAGCCCACATTACATGTTTTTCAAGTCAATGGTGACCCAAATGAATAGAAACATTCATGAAAACCTAGCCACCAATGAAAAACTACAAAGGATTATTTCGCCAATCTATATATAATTTTTTTCAACTCTGTACTATAACCTAATGTCGTCACACATCCTGAATCTTTACAAATGTCTCCTAAACTAATACTTCTCCCACCTCTACCCAATAAAGAGGTGATCTGCACGGGTGACCATACAGCACCTCAAATGTGTCCATTATTATGAACAACTAATAAATGTTGTTTTAAACAAACTCAATAGTTCTCATATGGATATCATATGATCCTCTGAAATCCAAGATATAGTCATGAACCATATCTTCCAAGATCAGAATTACACACTCTATCTTACCGGATTTTCTGTGGATAGTAAGTTGTGATAAACTTGATCTGAGTTCCCATTACCTATTTAAGACTTATATAGAACCTTAAGGTAAACCTAGGATCATTATCCAAAATAATGGTAGAAGGACTCCCATGTAACCTCATGATCTCTTGCATATATAGCTTACCCAGATCTTAGACTTTAGTGGTGTATTTGATTGAAATAAAATGAGATTACTTTCTCAACTAATCAACAACCACATAGATAGCATTTTTTTCCTTGGGGTTTCTAAGGAAAACCAACAAAAAAATCCATTGATACCTCATCCCATTTCCAAACTGGCACCAGAAGAGGTTGAAGAAAACCATAGGGTTTCAAGTGCTCTGCCTTTATCTGTTGGTAGGTGTAACAGTGGGACACAAAATCTACAATGTCACACTTCATACCCAACCACCAGAATATTCTTCTCATGTCATGATACTTCTTAATAGTTCCTAGATGAAATAATCATGAAGAGTTATGACAATCAAACAAATCTTAACTTATCATAGGTTTTGGGATGACAACTTGCTTCTCGAAGTGAAGCATTCCATCTTAAGAAAGAGACTAACCATAAATTGTCTCCCCACTATAAAGGCTTTACCAAGTCTTATGAAACTCAAAATAATACTACTGAATTTTAAAAATAGACTTTGGGAGAGATGATGATAATTGATCACTGGTCAGAACCATGCCAGAAACATCCTCCTGAGCATCCAAGTTCAACTGAGTAAAAATCCCCATAAGATTCCACTCCTTCTTCAATTACAAAATATTCTGTGATGGTACCTTCCTCCTAAGAGTGTTTTCAAAAACATTCCCTTTTCCTAGGGTGTAGGAAATGTCAAATTCAAATGTATGAAGGTATTCTATTCATCTTCTCTATATGAGATTCATGTATATTTGGGAGAAGATATAGGTGAGACTCTTATGATCAAAGAAGATCATGAAATTATCCCCTAAGAGATAGTTTTTCCTAAATTTATGTGTAAGAATAACCACAACAAGCTCTAAATCATCAGTGGGATAGTTCTTATCATGTGGTTGGAGCTAAAGAGAGCTTTAAGATACCACATGATCATCCCACATCATCATGCATCCCAAACCAGTAATAGATGCATCAAAAACACCACACACACCATACTGGGCTCAGGTAAGATCAAAATAGGAACCGTTGTCAGAAGTAATTTAAGTTCATCGAAATAAGTATAACACTTTGCATCTCATGATAATTTCACCACTTTCTTTATAAGATTAATCAATGGTGATTCCATCTTAGAGAAATCCTTAACGAGCTGTCGGTAGTACCTAGGAAGACAGGATAATATTAAAATTTTAAAGATGTTATGTGGTTCCTTCCAAGACATATTAACCTTTACCTTATCTATATAAACTGATAATTAATTCCTAGAAGTTCTATTCCCCAAGAACTTCACTTCTAAAATCTAGAAACTAGATTTTGAAATCATTCCATATTGACGGTGAATTCCCAGAATTTATAAAACCAAACTCAGATGGTGCTTGTGATCATGCTTGGATTTTAAATAAAACAGAATATCTTCCATGAATACTACAAAAAAAGTGTCAAGATATTGGTGGAATATATTTTTCATCAAGGCCATAAAAACTGTTGGAGCATTAGTCAGACCAAAAGTCATCACAAGATATTCAAAATGGTCATACCTGATCCTGAAGGTCATCTTTAGTATATAAAACTCTCAAACTCTAAGATGATGATAACCCAACTGAAGATCAATCTTCAAGAACTAATTTTCCCCCATTCAACTGATCAAACAAATTATCCACATGAGTAAAGGGATATCTATTCTTAACTGTTACCCGGTTCATCTTCTGATAGTCCCCACATAACTAAAGTGAACCATCTGCTTTCTTGGAAAAGATCACAGGGGATACCCATGGATAGACACTAGGATGAATGAAACCTTTTTATGATAGGTCATTCCACTAAATATTGATTTCTTTCAACTCCAGTAATGCCATGTGATAAGAAGGCATTGATATCAGCTACTTACCCGAAACCAACTCAATCATAAACTCTACCTCTTTATTTGGGGGAATATCGGACAAATCATTTGGAAAAATGTTATGGAAATATTGAAAAACAATAGAAATGTCATAAATAGAAGAAAATTCATCATGATCAAACACAACAACAACCAAGAAACTTTTGAGATCTAGGCGGCAAGGACATGCATGACCAGACCCTGGGTCCCACTCTCCCTGAAACACCTGACAGCTCTTGTCGGCAGCAAGAAACAAAACAAACCAATGATAACAATCAACCTCAGCTCGATGAGTGAAAAGACAAACCATACTAATGATTATATCAGACAGATCCAGGTCAAGAATGAGAAAATCCCATGCTGACTCTGTATCGGTTATCATTAATGAACAAGGACACTGAAGCCACTTCTCTTTCCACTTTCCAAGAGGTGTCACTAACTTGATTGTAAAGGGTATAATTTCCATTGAAAGATTAAGTACATCAACAAATCATGCAAATATAAATGATTAGTAGGACCTAGTATCAAAAAAATCGATTTCTACAGAATATGCAATAAGGATTGTACCATTAGTTGTTTCCAGACATGCATTAACTTCTATTGGACACTCCTCTACTACGTATAAATACTTCACTTTTGAGGCCTGTGGTTGGAGCTCTATAGTCTTTAAAGATTATGACTATACCAAAGTATAATTTAGATCCAACAAACCCTGACCTTAATGAGGCATATTAATAGCCTAATAGAAATTCTATAAGTGACCAACACATCCATAGATATTGCAATTCTTCACAAGAATAGGGAAAGAATGTTTTGTGTGACCTCTCTTTATGCATTGATAGCAATTCATAGGCACACTTCTATCTACGATAGACGGTGTAGAGAAGGCTCACTGCTGAGACCCACCTCCACCACATCTATGATGGTCCTACCACTTCCTCTTCTTCCCATGCATACCACTAAAGTTGTCAACAGTTGGAAAATAATAGGTGTAAAATACTACCTTACCTTTCATGTTCATCTCTGACATAATTTTTCTATATACAATATCTTCATAGGTATAAATCTTCAACATGAACACCTGTGATCTGATATCTGGTCAGAGACCTTGTAGGTACTTCTACGCCTTCATCTAGTCATTCTTTACCACATTTAGAGAAAAATGAACAAGCATAGAAAACTGGTTGGTGCATGACAACGTCAAATGATCTCCCTATTGTAAATATAATAATTTTAGAGAATTATCCAACATCAGAGACTCCAGAAAAACTTCTAAAAGAATAAGGTTTTGAAACCCTTCTAATCCAATACCACATGTTTGTCTTCCTAGACCATAGAATCCCACCAATGCTTGCTGGAACCCTTGAGTCTTAACATTGAACACTTCACCCTGATATCCTCAAGTTTCTCTAGGGAGTCAAATATTTGATCGATCAGTTCCATTCAATCCTCCACCTCTTGAGGTTCATTCGTTTCTTTAATGGATGGTGTATTCTCATGCAAGAACTCTCGTGATCGATATCTCTCTCCTCTAGCTCAGGTATATACTTCAACCACTATGTTATGGACTTGTGGAACATCCTGATTGATAGCACGGACTACCTGTATACTAGTTTTAATGATACTCTAATCCATATGTGGATTTCCTTAAGAAGCATTAGCTTCCCCTTCTTAAGAAACTTGTGGAATATGTCTCTGAGGAATACCACTGCACACTGAAACATAAGAACGATCAAACACAGAACAAATATCAGTTAAAACTAGAAAAACTATAAACAAAAACTGAGATTTTAAAAACAAAAACCAATACTAGAGACACATATCCCTACATCACATGGAAACTTAAGTCTCATTATGATAATAGATGTCCAGACACTCATCGCAACATACCTCCCAAGTCCCTACAATACTATCTCATATCTAACAGACATCCCAAGAAAAGGATTCTTGAGAATAGAACTCCTCTAATACCAAACTATAATGAACTATTCCAGATTACCCTCAAATGGAACTCAACCTGATACATCACACACTCGAAGGGCGTTCCTAATCCTCATGGGCAAGAAACAAGAACCTGGGCATCGAAAAACACAACATAGGGAATGATTTTACACAACCTGATCAAACACATGACATATATGTATAAAAAACAAATAGTGGAAAATGAAGAAGATTTATATACCATAACTGTAAGAAAACAGAAGAAATAAAAAACTACAAAATTATCTAAAAAATCCAAGACAAGTCCAATAGAAATGAACTAAAAAACAAACAACTACTCCAAAAGATGGCATGAACAAACTCACAAAATATCACCACCAACTTCCCAACCAGTTGACACAAACCTTTATACATCACTGTGGTTCCTTTTGTTTCCCTGCACTAGAATACAAATAAAGGTCTACGCACCACTGAATGGGTGCACAGGCTATGAGCTAACATGCCTAGTAGGATCCAACCCAGGTGTTCCATAATAAGTCTCTGTATAAAAAATCATGTATGGCCATTTTAAAATAAACATGTCATGATAAGTATTAAACCAGCTTTATAGAAAACATGGTTAACATTTCCATTTCTCCATAGTTTTAAACAAAAGAAGATATATCAGTTTCAAATCATATTTTCCATATCATTTTCTGCAAGTACAAACATGCATATCAAGTCAAACTCAGAAATCCATGTAGTACAAAACATAATCATAGGTATTACAACACCAATGAATACTATAGGTGTAGGCATTAGATTACTCATACCACAATAATCAAGTGAAAAAATATGATCATAGAATAACATGCCTATGAAGAATAGGAATACCCCATGAGTAAACCACCCCAAATTTTCAATATCAGTTTCCTAGAACAAAAGGTCTAGGAAACAAAGAAAATATCCAAGGAAAACCTCCTTGATAATCACAAAACAATAGATGATAGCCTCAATCTAAACCTTCCACATAAGTACCCAAGGTAACCCATGTGCACTTTTTCACAATTCATTCTAATGCTTTGAAAACCATTTCAAAACCATTTAAAAAATTCTATTTCAATGATTTAAAAATACCCATTTTTTCTCCATTTATCAATAATAAAGGAAAAAACATTTTTCATTAAAAAACCCTTTTCAATTGACACAAAACAATCATTCCAATTTTATTATACAAAATTGTTGGTAAAGAAAAACAATTTGTTTTATCAACATAGGCTAGAGATAGAACCACCTACCTCAAAGCTTTGGTCGCACATGACCTCAATGGAATCCACCAACAATGAAATCCAATGACGACAATGAAGGCCCTAGAATTGAGCCCAATCATCTTAGGATTGATTCACTTTATAGTACAAGGGGTTGGTAGATAGAAGAAATACCATGTACCTGAAGAAAGGACTTATGTCACACCACAACTAACCAATGAACAACCTTTGGAATAAGATCTCACAATGTATCTATAAGAAGACAACAAGGAACATCCAACCTAGACCAATGGATCTAGTACCTCAATCCTAGGGTGCTACCATGATCAACCTCAATGAAGAATTAGAAAGATCACTTACTAGGAGATATGTACCGCAATCACAATGGAGTTCGAACACTGAATAGATCAATACAAAGGGAGAGGTGCCTCTAAAAATTTCCTAGGAAGAGTCAAGGGTCAAGAGAAATGGAGTCTAGAAATAATGGACTGAGAAAAACATCCAAATACTTGACTTAAACCTGGGCATGGGCTAGGTCATGATTTGTAAACCCTGGTCACGTTGTGTAGGCCACTCTAGATAAGTACGCCAAAAAACTCATCACCTCAGATTCAAAATCCATCATTTACATGCTACATGATGTGTACCCACCATTCACGGCATCTACTAGTTCACACCATGATATCCCCTTTCATGACTTGTACACAGCAGGTAGTACACGACATGCACCTCAGGTACATGACGTGTACCTACTCTGCAGCCTATAGAAAATCCAAAAAATGGATTCTAAAGGCTTTTAACTAAAAGTGAACATAGAGAGATTTAAAAAATTACCTGATTAAGGTAACGAGATGTTACAACAAAATATCCAATTGAATAAATGAATTTATTCTATTTTGTATAGAGTTTTCTCAAAATAAATATCTAAGTTCCCATTTAAACATAATAAGGAATTATTTCATTTATGGAATAATTGTTTTTATGTTTTTAAATAATTTTTTTTAATTATTTTATAACAGAATCACTAAAATTTATCTATAAATAATAATGACTATAGATTATAAGACTTTTGACACCCCCAGTTTCAGGTTCTTGACCTTTTTTTAGGTGTTTTTATCCTATAGAATCTATGGGTTAATTTTCTTGAAATTCAGAGAGGTTTTGAATTTTTTTGAAGGTGTTTATGGAGGTTTATGATTTTTAATTTCTTAGTAGAAACTATAAACCACCTCCACGATACTTTGAAACATAATTTAGGAGTCACTGGGTAAGTACATGGTTGGTGTGTGGTTTAGTCAAACCGTGCAAGTTCCCATGGGAAACCATGTAAAGATAAATAGAGGGAAAATCATAGTTGATGTATGGTTTCTTTAATCATGTTATCCAACCATGCAGCATGTGTTCTTATGATAGTATAAACCCATGGATAGTCACATTTTCAAAACTATGCAGCATACTATCTTTTTCAATAGTATGTTCATAGTTGGTGCACATTTTTAAAAAACATGCAATGTAATCGTGCGATGTGTAGTCAATTCATGTAAATTTTTTGTTTTAATCCAAATTAAGACCCAAAAACCTCATTAGTCATCTAATCTCCAAGGATCTTGAATTCCCTTTCCTCCCAAGGATCCTTTCAAGATTCCTCTTGATTATGAGACATCTTTTGTTAAATAAAAACATGTTGTGGATCCAAATTCATCAATAATCCATCAATATTAAATGTTATTCTTAGATATACTCTTCTCCTCTCTCCCAGAATGATAGATCTAGTACTTTATAAATAGATCTATGTTTTATAATGGGAGTCTCGGTTAAGTTTGATTGAATATATTGAAGGAAAGAAGATTCAAGGTTATATCGAGAATATCTCAGATTTGTTTTTTTCATTTCCAACCTTTGAAAGGTAGGTGGATTCTATCTCATCCCCAAAATTATCGAATATGAAGTATTAGTTTATATTAGTTGATTTTATTGAAATTGGTGTATAATCCTTGTGTGATTCTTGGTGGATATCCCTTTTGGTTATGGATTTAGTTTTTTTTGGAAATCCTATGGATTTTAGAAAACCCCATTGTTTATAATTTTAAAAAAATGGTTTTCAAATTATTTTATAGTATTTATGTATATAAAGTGTTTGATGAAATGTTTTCAAGAAAAATTTGGTTTTATATGAAATTGTTTAGCATGGAATTTTGGCCTACATGTTTAGCATGAGTTCATTACTTTCAACATGACCCTATAGAAGGGGTGTGTACCATTGAGGTACTGGGACATGACCTATAATATATGGTTTTTTCCATTAGGTAATTAGAATAATGACCACCTAGTGATGACTTGGGGGATTTAATAGAGACTATTCATGAGTATGGAACTATCACATAACATGCATGTGTGTGTGTGTGGAGACAAAGAATTGGGTATCACAAATAAATAAGAAATGATTTTAAGTGTTTGGTTATTATTTTCAATGGAACATTATTTATTATTATTATAAACTATTTAACTTCTTGTAAACTATTTTATATAAAATATGCTAACTAGTTCTTATCCTAGTGGTGTGATTTGGAAAATATTTTGGGAAAATCTACTGAGTTTATACTCACCCCTCACTTGGGTACTATGGTGCATTTTCACATTTCATCTACTAAGATATAGGTAAAGGAAGGTATCATATTTTCTAGGGATGTGTCTTGGTCTATGTGGATTCAGTTGTATTTGACCTCTTGAGATTATCATTAGTTTCTATTGGTATAAATATGTTGTTTTTTCTTTGGAGATGTCTCCAGTTATTTTGTTTCTTCATGAATATTAAAAGAGGATTGGATTTTAATAGTTTAATTTTTATAGGTTTGTTATCCTTATAGGTAAAATCATCCCCCAATATTTTTTGACACCCTTGGTATTTATTGATAGTCTTTGGTGTATTGTGGATGTCACATAAGTCTAATAATGCCTTTGTTACATCTCAAGACAATGAGGAGGGTGAGATGTTATAAATGGTATCATCTTTGTTTGGCCTTTTAGTTTGAAATGGTATCAGTCTTTGTTTGTATGTATGTCTCTTGGGATGGTAGCAATGAGATACGATTATTGAAACTTAAAATGTATATCATAAAATGTCATATCTAAAATTTTTATGTTGAACTTAAAATACCAGTGTGGTATGGGTACATAAATGTTTTAAGACACTTTTAAATAATTTCATCTCATCATCATGGATTTAGGTGATGTTTGTAGCATATCATGCATTAGTATTGAGACATTCCACTAGTATTAAATTGTTCATTTAATATTTTATGATTTATGGCAATTTTTTTACAAGGTGACAATTATGGATTTAGAAAATAAAGCCCATACTGCTTGTTGTTAATTGATATTTGAAATGTTCAAGACCTTTAGTTTATAGTGTGTTTTGATTGAGGTATTAGTTGTTTTTATTAGAGAAATGGAACCTAGTAGACATTATATGAATCAACTAGAATAGGTAGTATAAAATTTGGCTTCACTTGAGCCATAGGTGAACCAAGGGTTGGTTCATAGAATAGTTCAAGATTTTCAAGAAATCAAAAGAGGTGATCAGAATTATGATCCTTGAAAAGTGGACTATTCAGTTCAATTTTAAAAGAAGAATCCAGCCATATTTCTGGGGGATTTTGAGCTTGATGAATCATAATTATTGTTGAATAAGATGAACTGAATTTTTTAATTCCTGGGAACACCAATTGAGTAAAAAGTTATGTTGTTAATGTATATTATTAAGTATCTTTCATTCCAATGGCGGGATTTAGAATTTTATGTTAAATTTGGCCAAGGAATTACATGGGAGGATTTTGAAGAATATTTTAACAAAAAAGTATATCCTTGAACATTTCAGATTGTGAATAAAAAGGATTAATTTAGTTCAAAGTGAGAAAATCTCTCGGTGGTGTGAAAAAATTTATGAACATAGTTTTCATTGCATTAGATTATCATTAATTATGTCCTTGAATGCACAGATTTTTGAGCGAGGGATATGATCATAAATTCAATCTAAGATTTTTATCCTTTTTTATAGACTATAAAAAAATTTAAAATAGATAGACTATGGTTTAAAGGGATATTTATGGAAATATATCTGGAGGAATTGTGTTTGTTTCTATAAGAATAGTTTAGAACTCAAATTAATGGAATATTTAGAAGAGTGAAACCTACTTCTAAAGTAGTGGAGCACCTCATAATCTGAACATGTGATCAGTAAAACCTCATCATTGAACAAAAAGTAATCCCTAATGTTTTTAATGTGGTTATTTTGATCATATAAAGTGATATTTTACAACACCACCTTGATCTTGTCATGACTATAACCATATGGGACATCTTTAATTCTATTGTCATATTACTTCAAGGTCTATTGCTACAAATTCATCTCATTTGTCTCAGGAATCCTCTAATTCAATAGAGTGTTATTGTTCCAATAACCCCCATCCTTAGAACTAAGAGAGTCAAGGTAATTCTAGTAACACCACAACTCCTTAGAAAATATGATATCAACAGGTTAATAAAGAGAAAGGGATAGTGAGTAAGAAATCATATAGTGTTGAGAAGGTGATCAAGGATGATCAATCTGGTCCTTCAATGGTTCAATGTGATATTATTTTGAATTCTACCATTATGAAAGTTTTATTTTATTTGGACACATACCATTCATTTATTTCTTCATTATTTGTTGATCATATGGGTTTATATGTTGATATGATGCCTTCTATTATGAAACTTCAAACTCATCTTGGCTAATGAGAGTGTCAAGTCTTAATTTTTAAATCTTTTTATATAACGATAAGTGGGGATAAATTGATTTTTTTATTTCGAAATTCTTAAGATATACAAATATAACTTGATTTAGGATATGTATTATCTGACATATTTCAAGGTCCACATTGACTGTTATGCCTAAAAGGTGAGTTTGACTTCTTTGATGGCATCAAAAATCTTTTTAAAGGATATTGATATATGAATTCCAGCAGATAAGAAAATTTTACATTGTTGGTTGGAAATGTATCTTATCAGTTGGATATAGTAACTTTGGAATCTATCAATGAGATCATAAATACATATTTTACAGACATAATTAACTAATTCCATAATGTTTTTCCTAATAATATATCATTATTTCCACCCAAAAGAAAAATGTAGTTTATAATCGATATCTTACAAGGTACCTGTTCTATTTTACTTCCATATTATAATATGGTAACAAATGAATTGAGTGAATTGAATGTTTAGTTGGAATATTTAGAAATCAAAGGGTTTATTCAACTAGGAACATCTCCCTGGGAATCCCCAATTCTCTTCATAAAGAATGCTGATGAAACTCTTAAGATTTGTGTGGATTATCATAAGGATAATCAATTTTTGATAAAAATTTGGTATACTCTCCCAATAATCGATGATATATTTAATCAATTGAAGGGTATTCCAATGGTTCTATAAAATTTACTTACATTCAGGTTATCACCAACTATGAGTTCAGAATGATAATATTCTGAAGATATCATTCATGAGTAGATATGAACATTATGAGTATGTGGTTATACCCTAGTTCTTTTAAATTGACTAGTATTGTTAATGGAATTGATGAATTATATAATTTATATGTATCAGTATTCCTTTTATATGGTGTTTTTTGATGATATACAAGTATATTCTATAACTAAATATGATCATGAGGAATACATGGATATAATGTTAGGTGTTTTACGAGATCATCATCTTTATGTTAAGATTTTAAAGTGTGAATTCTTTATATATGAGGTGCATTTCCCTATTCATGTCATTTATAAGAAATTAATTTCTATAGATACTAAAATAATTGAAGCAATTATCTCCTTGAAACCACTGAATAATGTCATTGAGATATTTAGTTTTCATGGCTTATTAGGATACTACTGATTATTTGCTCATGATTTTCCATGTCTTACCTCACCAATGAAAGTCTTGACAAGGAAGGATGTACCTTTCTAATAGAATGATGAATGAAATAAATCCTTCAATGTTATTAATGTTCTCCTTACATCAAAACCTATCCTGATATTTGAGGAATCAGGATAGGGGTATGTAGTATTTTGTGATGTATCTGGATATGGGATGAGTTGTGTTCTCATGCAAGGAGATCATGTGATTGCTTATAGATCACGATAGTGATGGGTGCATGAGGAAAACTACCCAACACACTTTTTGGAATTAGATGGTCAATCCATTCTTTGAATACATGGCATCATTATATTTTTAGTAAGAAATTTATGGTGTTTACATATCATAAGAGTTTGAAGCACATTTTCTCACAAATTTATTTGAATCTAATATACTAATATGGATGGAATATCTATAAATTTTTTTTAATTCAGCTTGATGTATACAACGGTTAAAGGTAATTTGGTGGTAGATAGATTAAATAATAAGTCATATAATCAAATGGCTAATGAAGCTTCATATTATAGGTGATTAATGTCAAACATAGAAGATATGTATCTGGAGTGTGATGAGTAAGGTAACACTATAACTTCCCATTTTTATTTGTTCATGATTTGGTTTATTTTGTGGAAGAGTCTCAGATATCCAATCTTGAATGTGTTAACATAATTTTGAAACTCAAGGAAAAGGAGACCATTGATAGATTTAAGCTGGATGAGAGATTTCAGTTGTAGTTTATAGATTAGAAAATAGTTCATCCATCCTATCAGGAATAACTTGCTTTTACCTACCACCATTCAATATGGAATGTTCATCTAAGAATATAAATGATGTATAAAAAATTTATAACATAGTTTTTTGTAGATTTTCCAAAAAAGAAAAGTGGTGGATTTTATTTTGAGATGCCTCACCTATAACGCCCCGACCCCATAAGCTCAGATCTAGTGCATTATTTTAATGCATTGGCATGGTTACAAGGAATCACATCCCAAAGGACCGATCAGTGTAGTATTCTTGAAGAAAATATATACATACATGGAACCCATTTTATATTTTGAAATGAAACAAAATATGATACATAACAAAATCTAATAAACTGCATCCTTGAAAAATCAATAAATGGTCTCTTCTTCTTAACCTAGGGAAGGAAAAAAATAAAAGGGGTGAGCTCAAATGCTCATTAAGGGTAAGAAATATAGTGGAAGATATCATAACACAAACATCAGACATGTTGAATGCATAAAAACATGTTCCATTAACAAAAACATGATCACATTATAGCAAGAATATGAGCTGAGTAAGTAATTCCATAATAAAACATATTCATGGGTATTCTAATAGTAGAATAACCACATTAACTTTTGATTACTAGCTTCATAATGAGGGATGTGTGTATACTGGACAATCTGAAACATTTTTTCAAGGCCTCATCCAATACTTCTAAAAATGATTAAGGCCTTGGTGAAAACCATATATCACATTGGGAAAGGCCTCGGCCAATTCCATGTTTATTTGTCTTATTGACCTACCGATGCATCGAGGGGATAAAGTGGGCCCCACCCATCACATAAAAAGTCCAATGCATTCCTCATATGAGTGGGGATAAACGTAAACAACATATACATTAATATTGAAACTATCATATGAAATGTAACTAACTTTCCCCAGTCATTAAACATAAACACTAACCATTTGGAATAATATGGCGAATGATATAAAAATAGAACATCCATAGTCAGAATAACTAGAAACCCTTCAAAAACACATTTTAGATGATATCCTAATAGATAAACCTCAATTACGTAGAAAATTCAACAAAGTATGTTGACATTGACGAATATATTTATAAATGGGACCATTCACAAATTCTTGAGGAAATAATCATTAAACATTCCAAAGTGTCCCATACCACCTTGAAACTTTAAAATCATAATACATTAGAATATAATGAGAAAAATTAGACTCTTGATATGATATACCAAAGGGAAGTACATACACAACAAGAAATAAATAAGTGGTGAACAAAGCATATATCTCATAAAAGTTAATGAGAGATGAGAAAAATCCTTTTTACTTTTGAAAGAAAATTAATTTTTGGAAAATCTTTTATATTTTCCCTGAAATCATATTTTAAACATTAATATCCCATAACATAAAATACTAGGACATTGAAATTATATTTTAGGCATAAATGATGTCCCACTGAAGTGAAATCATGTAAAAAAGAGTTCTTAAGATTAAAACATTTTAGAACATTTTCAGGAAAGTATTAAATATAATTTTAAAGTGGAAAGGAACATTTTTTCTATTAAATCAAGAAATGATCCAAGATAATTTTTTATTATAAAATTAGTGTTTTTATAAAACTAATTTTTTTTTAAAACAGATTTTTGGGTACACTTAAAAAGGGTAAGAATTTGAAAAAATCCCTTGAATCGGGTTTGTATTTCGGAAACAATTTTGAAAGTTCCTTTTAAAACATGTAACTATCCATAAAATAAGGAATGATTCTGGTTAGTGAACATATATATAAAACTCATATAGAATTTATGAGGAGTAAATAATAATAAACAAGAGTTTTATTGAGATAATTATACAATAAAAGTAACCCGAATGAAAATAGATGTTTGGGTGGAAAAACCCTTACCTTAGGTTTAAACATGTTCCGCTCTTGAACTTAAGCTCCTAGAATATGAAATTTTGATTACTAATAACTTATTTGAGAACCTATTATATATTTATTTAGATTATCATAATTTTTTTAGTTCATTTATTCCCTTATTGATAAGTTAATATATTGAATTTTGTCATTCCGTAGTGTTTGTTTTCTTTATTTTCATAATCGGTTCACTTGTTCTTAAGTAATGGAGTTCATGTGAAATGGATGTAAATCTAAAGAATTGAATTTGGGTATTATTTATTATCATCCATAGGTGTTATTGGTCATTTATATAAATTTTTTACATGGCATGATGATGAATTATTATATATAATTTTAATGATAACTGTTTCGGTTAATCTGTGGGTTTTGATTACAACGAACTCATTTTTATTTATAACTTAATAAAATTTGTACAAAGGGATTATAGAACCTTACATAGGGTAAATTGAATATATAATAATCTATTTCAACCATAACAAGAATGGTTTCATGACCAGAATTGAGAATGGTAATAGAAATCGAAATCCCATCGTCCTTGAATGTGGTAAATTGACACATCTCAAATGGTGTTCTTGATACTTGAATAAAAGAAGGTAAAAGGAAGATATGATGATAACTTATTCCACTACCATCAAAACATTCCAGAAAATGTAAGGTACTGGAGTCATCATAAAATTTGGATAAGGAGAGGTGATAATAGGAAAAGAAAACAACTGAACTTGAAAGGAAAGACAAAGGATTAAAAAGAGGAATTTACCTCTTGAACCAAACTTCCTTGAGAGCCTCCTTAAGGGAGAGGTTTTGGTATTTTTATGAGACCAAGGCTTGATGGACGTGGGATAGAAGGTTGGGAGGATATTTGGATAGAATTTGGAGAAGTCACAAGGCTTGAGAGGAGTGAATAGAAGAGGAAGTGATGTGGGGTTTTATAGTGAAGGGAAGAGGGGATTTCTCAATTTTATATTCATTAATTAATTATTTCTCCAAAAGGAAAGGAATAGTGAGTCTTCCATACCCAAGAATAGTAATTTTATCATGTGAATCCGAATTAATTGGGATTACATTAGTAGAACATCATACATGACTCTATAATGTATTTATCTTATTTTGTAAATTTTGATATTTCACTATTCATCAAAAATTCAAGTATTTCAAAAAAATCCCAAAAATTCACCCCAACCATTTTTCGACATGTATAATCAAAAATTGAATTCCATTTTTCAAAAATAATTTTCTAAATATTATTAATTTAATATTTAATTAGGATCATAATTTATTCTAAATAAAATGGTTTTAAAATATTTATTTACTTATTCCAAAACATATGTATATCGTACATCCACTTGAATATTATTTATATACAATAATAAGTAATGGTACTATTCATTAGTGTATATCACTATTCATAAGGTTATGTTACTATTCATAAGGGTAGGTTACTATTCACCAAAAGAATATGTTTTTCTTATCAGACTCCAAATAACTTACTGCTCGTAACCATGTATGTCAGATTTTCGAAATTCACACCACAGAAGTGAAAAACTTATGTTTAATTGGATAAGTTATAAAAAAGTGGTGTTTTTAGAGACTCAATGATCCATACATTCTATAATAAATCTATTTGTAAATTCTTGGGGTGTTACATCACCTATCACCAAATCAAAGAAAATCATTAATGACCAGCTGGTATATTTCATTCCTTACATATATCTATGTGAAAATGGGATCATATATCCATGGATTTTGTGAATATTCTACCAATAATAGTTAAGATACAAGATTTCAAAAGGGTTATTATGTATCAGTTCATTAAGTCATCTATCTTCATCTCTATTCATGAATCCAATATAGTGGAAGAATTATCAAAACTCTATATTTGGGATATAGTGAATATGGGTTGGTATCTAGTTTAGATTTTCTCCGACAAGGACCATATGTTTCTTTCTCATTTTTAGAAGTCCTTATAGTAATCCCTTGTAACCCATCTATCTTTGAGCACAACTTGTCATCCTCAATTGGATGGATGATCTGAAAAATGATCTAAACATTGGAAGACATGATTAGGGCTTGTGTAATGGATTTCAGGGGCTTATGGGAGGATCATATACAATAGTTGGAGTCCTCATACAATAATAGTTATCAGGTCTTGATACATATGGGTTATTTATAAAAATTGTATGGTAATCCATGTTTTTCTCCATAATTTTGGGTGAAAACATGTGATAATTTATGTTGGGACCAAATTGAATATAAGTTGTTTTTGGTAGCTAAAAGATGTTTGTATTGAATTTTTTTATTTTTTTTCAAAGATAAAATAAATCACCACACTTTTTAAAAGATGGTCATCGGAATAATGATCATAATCAAAAGATCAAATGCAATTTCATTAAGAAAGTCTACTAGATTGTGAAGACATAATCTAGGATATAATATCCATCAGACCCACCTTGGGTCCAGAAATAATGTTATGATCGTAAGGAGGAAGTGTATCAGATTTTGAATGGCTCTTATGAAAATCTGACAATTATTGGTTTTCGGTAAGTTAACATAAGTTTTCTAATGAACATGTGATGTAAAACTTATGAATAAAAGGGGAGAACATGTTCTTATAATTAGTTTGAGGTTTTTATAAATAAATAAGATGTTGGAAGGATGGTAATCTACAAGACTTTACAATGTAATTCATATGATGATATGGAAACTTAAACATTCTAAAAGTCATGATAGTGTTGTGATATAAGCATAACTTCATGGAATAAGAAAGTTTCTGAATTTAAAATTTTTTATCTCAGTTTATCAATATGAAATCACCAGACAAAAAATTGTTTAAAGACTAGGATGTTTTTTTTGAAATGTGAGAAGATGAAGAAGTTAGTTTTCAGTCAGACCAATAATCCACAATATACAAATCTTCGGATAAATAAGTTCATGAATGTTGGAAGTTTTATTTCACCATAATCAAGAATCGAAAGAAGTTTTTGTTGATACCATTTTACCAGACACAATGTTTCTCTAATAAATCGATGGAAAAAAATATTTATTGGGAGTTTTTGGGACCAATGAAAAATAAAAGAAGTGAAGTTTTTTTAGAACTATTCTCGATTATCATGATGAAGGTCAAAAATATATTCAACCAATTTCTTCAGGTTGAGTTGTTTTTCATAAAGTGTATCAAGAACTAAATATGAACTCTAATTTTCTTTCAATTGGGTCAAGAGTCATCATGAAATGAAGTGATACAGAATCATCAGACTGAAGGTGACATTGACCCATTAGATGAAGATAGACACTAATCCATCATACACATGATGACATTGACATTTTATCAGACATAGTATCATCCATACGAGGAAAATAAAGAAAGGATAATTTTTTACAATAGATATAAAATTTTTGTCTAGGGGGTCTTGAATTTTGAAGAGTTTAGAGAAAGTTTTTGTCAAGAAGTTTGAATCTAGTGCTGAAGTGTTTTCAAGGAAGTGAATGAATCATTATAAGTTGTGACTATGTTTATGGAAGAATTATTTAAAATTTTTATTTTTATGATATGTTATAGGGAAAACTAATTAATAATTAGTTGTATCACATATGTCATCATCATAATGAAGAAATTTTAATGACAATAAAAATCTAATAGAAGAATTCTGAGAAAGTCTAAAGTGATATGAAGTTGTGAGAATATTCAAGAAGGTTTGAGAAGAGTTGAGAAGCACTAAATAAGTCAAAGTTGTGTTTAAAATGGGAATAAAATTTGAAGATAAGAATATTTGGTTAAACATGAAAACTATTCATATTCATGCATAAAACATTTTTGGTACACCTATAAAAGGAAGGAAGTATTTGGTACTTTCCGATGGATCCAAACGCTATTCATGTGAAGAGTAATAGAGAGAAGTTATGAATGTTTTTAAAGATAATAGGTTTCTAGATTGATATTTCATAAGGAAGTTTTTTGAATTGGAGAATAATAAGTTTGTTCATATTCATAGGTAATCAGTTCCGATTGGGTAGTCGTATTGTGAAATTGGTATGATATTTCCCGGATGAGAAAGAAGTAGTTCAAAATTGATTCAATAGTTTTTTGGAAGAGTTATATTTCTAGACAAAGCAATCAGACTGATGAATCATACTATGGAATCATACTGAGTATCATTATAAATTCTAGATATGTTCTTACCTACTACTGGGTAATAAAGTGAAGAATTGTTTGGAAGTTTATATTTAGGAAAGTTGACAAGGTATCATAGTAACATGTTTTATTTAATTTTCTCAATGTTTCTTAACTTTTTACATAAAATTATTTTACATCATTATGTGCTACTTAAATCTCTTACACTATTGTATTAAAAATAGTTTTATAAAAATGTAAGGGGGTATCTTACTTGTTGTATCCACATAAAATTATTATTTTCTAGTGGATTTTGTGGTATTATATTGTTTCCAAACCATACCAAGGACATAGATACTCTTTTTGAGTATTAAACCTTGTAAATTCTTGAATTCCTATGTATGTGTGAATGTTTTGTTTTTAGAAAAGTGATTGATCTTTAATAGAAGGAAAATTTTGTTTCAAAATAAAGGAAACTTAAAAGAAAAATATATAACTAATTCACCCCCTCCTCCTATCAGTGATACATTAATCTTGGATAGTAAATATTAGTTCATATTTGAGCCAAAGGTTCCCTTAATTTACTCTTTGATGATGTTTTTTTAAGAGAAGTTGTGATGGATAATCTGAATTGTGTAAATATTAATGGGATCTTGGTCTTCAATGTTAAGAAATATCATATCTTGAAATATATAATGTTTCTTTATCTTATGTATCTTAGGTATGATATTATTGAAGCCGCAACAATTGGATTTTATTCTATTGATGAATCCATTTCTATAACATATGTTGAAAAGAATAATCTTAAGTATTATAGAAGAGATACTAATTATTTACTCGCATCACATTATGAAATTGGGTTTTTAAAAGTGAAAACAAGTTTCTACAACCAATGGTATCTAGGAAAATTTAAGAACATCTATGAAGGCAATACAAAGGTGAATAAAGATAAGTTATGAATATAGAGGCTGAAGTATGAGGATTTGAAAATGGTCGAGTATAAAACTGTTGGTGACTTATTTACAAGGTTAAATGATACTTTTAGCACCATTAGATGTCTTGGTGAGAACCTGGAATATTAATCTTTTTTTAAAATATCTTGATAATTCTTCTCGATAAGATTGATACCATTGTTTCCTCATTATATTATATATATCCTAAAACATTATTTATGGATAATATTTATAGTACTCTCATTAAATATGAAATGATAAGGGAGAAAGTTATTAAAGGAAAAAATAAAATTTGATTGAGAAATATCCTTCAATGATGCCAAGAAAAGAAAGTCTAAAAGGGTTCTTGAAGAAGAAGTATCTAAATCTAATTCCATAAAATAAATATGTATAAATATTAATGAATTTTAATCTTTTTTTTCAAAAAAATGTGAAAATAGGTACATGTAAATATAAGGGGGAAAATCTCTTGAAATATTTTGAATGTGGAGTCATTGGGAACTTTGTGACGAATTATCCTCAAATAAATAAATAAGAGGATTGTGATTAATATGAAAGAAGACCAAGAATATCATGTAATAAATAGGGTGATAAGGATAAATCTTACTCTAAAGTGAAAGATAAAAAGTTATCCAAATCCAAAAGGAGAATTATTTTTCTCAAGATAATGAAGAAGAAGATAGTGAAGTTGAATCTTGAAAGTATATTAAGAGTTTTAGAGAGAATACTTTAATTTCAACAGTTAATAATGAAGAGTTCAGAAGTCGTGGATTTTAAGAAGAAGAAAATCGTTTATAATTTCATCTAAAAGAATAATGGAAATAATGTTTGAGAAATATTTTGAGGCTTGATAAATAAATCAAGAGATTAGAAAATAAAAGCACCTCAAAAAAAATCAAAAAAAAAATCTTTATGAGAAAGTTAAGATGATGGAATAGATCAATGAATTTAATAAATATGTTTATAATGAAAATAATCAAAAAAACTTCTGGAAGTAAAGTTGAATGAAAAATAATAAGATTTGGAACTTGTCAAAAAAAAATGTTATAATGCTGAGCAGAGAGTTACAAGTTTCAAAAATTCTATTTTTGAAGATAGTGAAATATTTATGAAGGATAAACATTATAAGGACAAAAAAAGTTACCTTCAATGTTTGGAAAGAATATTAAAATTTTTTCCAAGAAGAAGAAAGTTATTTATGTTGACAAAATTATCAAAGTGGGTAATACTTAAGTTTCTAAAAATTATGAGTTCAAAAACAATTCTGTTACTTCTAGTTCTGATAAGTCTATAAATAAATTTGAGTTGAAAAAAAAAGATCTTGGGTGATAAAATAAAGGTTGGTGGCCAACAAAGTTCTGATGATTAAGATAATAAGTTTGTTGTTAAACATGCTCACAACTCCAAAAATAAAGGAAGTTACATAAAAAAAATATTCTTTTTATGGATACTGATGGTATTGTGGTGGATTCACTCATATATAAAATATGCATTGTTTCAATCAAGAATATTACAACTATTCCACAAATTAAAGAAGGAAATGTTTGAGGGGGGTTCAATCCTCTCAAAGGAAGAATTATAAGAATTATTTTTTAAATAAATCTGATAAGTTTGGTGTGAAATTTTAATATTAGTTCTAAACTTAGAAAACTATTTGTGAAAAGGTGTTAAAAACCTAGAAATTTTGAAAAATTATGTCTTATTTTATTACCGTCACAAGAAAAGTTTTTTAACATTTATTAGAAGTCAGATGTGAAGAATGATAAAGTGAAAGAAAATTATATTACTGTAGAAACCACACTAAAAGGTAAAAAATGAGAAAGACCTTGGATAATTTATTTTTGGTGTTCTTCTCATATAAAAGGAGACTTAAAATTGTTAAAGATTGTAAATGAATCCAAATAAGGAATAGTTACATTTTTTAATGATGAATCCCTCCAAATAAAATGTATTGGATATGCTATTATTGGGGAAGAAAAGTTAAAGTCCAGGAAAGTTTTGTTTATTAATTGGATGAAATGAAACATTATAAGTTCTTCACAACATTGTGATGAAGTAAAAAAAGTTACATTTAGAAAAGATGGGTTTGTTGTGAAAATAGGGGAAGATGTAAAGATAGTTACTAGAGGCCAACATACAAAAGGAAAAATTTTCATAGTTGGTGAGGTTCAAAAATCTTGTTACATAATCATATTGTAAGAGAATCGGTTGTGTCATAAAATTTTGGGACACATTTGTCATAAAAACATGAGAAAGTAATCAAAGAGATACAGTTTTTGTGGTATTCCTTATATGTCAATAATAAGAGATCGGTGTTGCACAAATTTTCAAAAAGGAAATATTACAATTTTTTTTCATAAGAAAGTCTACATTTTTTTCAAAATGTCCCCTATAACATATTCATTCATATATCTATGGGATAATGAGAAAACAATCAAATCACGGAGATAAGTACTTCATTACTTTCATTGATTAATTTACTCACATTACTTATATTTTGTATATGAAACATAAGTCAAATGCAATGAGAATGTATAAAAGATTCATCAAAAAACTAAGAAGGAATGTGAGTATTCAGTAAAGATGTTGAGAACAAAAAATATTGTGGAATAAAAATATGAAGAGTTTTAAAGTTATCTTCAGAAGCATATAATTCAGTATGAGTTTAGTTCACTATAAAATCTTCAACAAAACAGTGTTTCTATAATGAAAAATATAAGTTTTTTTAAATGGGGATAACTATGTTACTTGAACATGGTCTCTATCATTACTTTTGGAGGTAATCCATGAGCACTGTGGTTTATATTCAAAACTGATGTTTCTTTAGGAAAAGATTATATATTAATCTATATGAAATGTTTTATGATAAAAATACAAGTTTGAAACACTTAAGAGTTTTTGGGAGACCTTGCATTATAAAGAATAAATGTGGAAACCTTGTAAAGTTTGATCAGAGAGGTGAGGATTGAATTTTTCTTAGCTATTCTCTAGAAGGAAGAGGATATATAATTTTCAACAATGTGATAGGATGAATGGTTGAATTGTTTGATGTGAACATTATTGAAAATCATGAAAAAGATACTAAGAAAATTCATGTATATATGGAAGACAAACATGATAAAATAATTCTTTTTAAAAAATCTGATAGGGATGAAGACAATTACATTCCTACTCAAGACAAATAATCAGTCTCATCTATTTCTTGTGATGAGTAAGAATATTTAAAATCTCATCCCATAGTGAGGAAGTAAGTGGAAGATCAAAACATCATTGGTGATCAACATCAAAAAGTTCAAACAATAATATTATCAAAATATATTACACATACATCCTTATATTCAAAAGATGAGATGAAATATTTGAATGAACCTTTTGAGTATCTGGAATGGGTTTAATTTATTAATTAAGATTTATATAAGATTGAAAATAATAATTCATTGTAACATGTACCTAATCCAAATAAAATAATATTACTAGTACAAACAGGGTGTTTTAGAACAATTTTAATAAAGCTGTTGAAGTGATAAGAAACAAAGAAAGATTTGTGTATAAAGGTTACTCAAATATTGAATTCATAGATTTGGATGATACTTTTTCTCTAGTGGAAAGGTTATAAAAAATTAGAATCTTTCTTTTTTTCACAATGATGTTACAAAATATTTCAAATGGATGTAAAATTAGTATTCATGAATGGTTCACTTGATGAAGAGGTTTATATTGAACAAAAATGTGGCTTTTTTTGTTGGGAAATATATAATATATGTATGTAAGTTGAAGAAATACTTGTCTGGGATAAAATAATCTACATGGTATTGTATTCTAAATTAGATTCCTTCATAAGAAAGATAAATTTTAAGAAATTAATAATTGATAGTAATCTATATATCAATGAAATTCAGGAGTTTTCCCTCATTTTAATTATTTATATTGATGATATTATCTTTTCTAGGAAGTATGCAAAAACATGTGAAAAAGTTTTTGAAAAAATGAAAAAAAAACTGAGATTTCCATGCTTGGTGAAATGAAATACTTTCATGGGTTAGAAATCCCACAAAAAAAAGAATAACATTTTTCTTTCTCAAGAAAATTATACTAAGAATATTCTTAAGAAGCTTTCTATATAAAATTCAAAACCAGATTCCACACTAATTTTGGTGGGAACCAAGTTGAATAATGATGGAGAAGGTATGGAAGTTGACTCGAAATAGTTTCAGAATCTGATTGTATTTTTTTATTAAAATTCCTCAAGACCAAACACTATTTATGTTATTACTTTATGTTCAAGATTTAAAAGTGCTCCAAAAGAATCGCATCAATTGGATGAAAAAATGTATTATCAGATACATCCAAGACAAAATAAATTTTGGAATCATGTATGAAAGATTATAAAGTATTGAAGTGTTTGGGTATTCAGATTCTGATTGAGTCGAAAATGTTTGTGATAGAAGATTTTCATCCTATGTAGTTTCCTTTTTGTTGAAAAGTTTTTTTAGTTGGAATACTAAGAAAAAAAATATGTAAATCTTAGCATGGTTGAATATGAGTATTTTTCTTCCACTAAATATGTTAACCAACTTATGTGAATGAAGACTCTGTTATATAGCATAATTGTTGAAGTAAATTTACCCTTGATCATGGGTTGTGATAATCAAAGTTCCATAATCCTTACAAGAAATCTTGTACAACATTATCAATCAAAATATATTGACATAAAATACCACTTCATCAAAGAGAATCTGGAAGGAATGAATTTAATTTGGAGAATGATAAAACATCGAAACAAGTTTCTAAAATATTCATAAAACCTTTACCAAAGGATGATTTTTACAAACTGAGGTTGAACATGTGTGTCTAACAACTTTCTCATCAAGGTTTATATATGTGTTTATTTACCCTCTATTGTCTTTTCTTTCGATAATGTTTTCAAGGGGGAGAATTATTTAATAAATATATCCATTGATATGTTCTAAACCTCTTAAGGAATATTGTTTGAAGGGGGTTTTGTGTAAGATATGATATCACAATGTACGTGTCTGAACTATTCTAATATTTTTTGGGAGTTGTTATACAAAACTTATGTTTACAATAAAATTGAATAAATAAATTGAGATGTAAAGAAAGTGAGAAAGCTGAAGAAGATTTATGATTCACTACTTTGGGTAGTATAATTTTTCTATCAGTAATTCTTGTTTCCTATAATGAGTTAGCTCATGTAGGATTAGAATTATTGATAAGTTATCAATCACTTGAGGCTAAAAAGTTTAGTGATTTATGAACCTTGGTAGAAAATAAAATCTAAAGGGGGAGATTGTTGGAACCAAATTAAATGGAAGTTATTTTTGGAAGATGAAATATGTTTGTATTGAAAGTGTTTTCATTTGTTGTCAAAGATAAGAGAAATCACATCACTTTGAAAAAGTTGGTTATTGGACTCACAATTATATTTAGAAGATTAGATGTAATTTTATTAAGAAATCTCATCAGATTGTGAAAAAGGTTTCTGAGATAAAAGGTTTGTTGGACTCACATTGGCCCTACAAAGAAAGTTTTGATCGTAATTAGGAAGTGTATTAGAGTATGAATGGATCGGATGAAAATATTATGATTCTTCTCTCTTCGGTAAGTTCTCAAATATCATAATTTTTCTAAGAAACCTCTGAAGAATTCCTTATGAATGAAATGGGGAGAATAAGTGTTTCCAATCAGTTTGAGGTTTGTTTGTAATGAAAAAATATTTTGGAAGGTTAGGAAGTTACAATACCTTAAAATTTAATTTAAAACATTCTATTCCAATCTTAAAAACTCTCAAAGTCATGAAGAAATAATGATACAAGTATAAATTCAAAGAAGAAGGAAGTTTCTGATGTAAATATTTTATGGTCTCAGTCTTTCTGTGTGAAATCTCCGAACATAAAATTGTTTGAAGACTGGTAGGTTGTTTTTAAAATGTGAAAATATGAAGATACTAGTTGTTTTTCAAACCAATAATCCACTAGATAAAAATCTTTATAGAAATAAGTTGGTGAATGTTGTTAGTTTTTATACACCATAATCATGAATGGAAAGAATTTGTTGTTGATACCGGTTTATCGGATGTGGTGTGTCACTGATCAATCATTGGAAGAATTATTTTTATTGGGAGTTGTTGGGACCAATGAAAAATAAAATAAGTGGAATTTTTTGAGAATCATGCATGTGAAAAAGTTAGATACCAATCAACCAGATGAAGATCAAAAATGTAGTCAACCATTTTCATCAGGTTGAATTTATTTGCATCAAGTGGGTCAATAATAAAAGAAGAAATATGGTATTCTTTCAATTTTTCATGATTCATCATGACATGAAGTGATACTAAATCATCTTATTAAAGGTGACACTGATCCATCACAGGAAGACAGAGACCAATCCATCAGATTCATGATGACACTGATACTTCATTGGACATAAGATCATCAGTATGAGGAAAAGAAGAAAAGAAGAATTATTTTAAGCAGTTATAAAAAATTTATCTAGGGGCTCTTTATGTTTGAAGTGTTTAGAGTAAGTGTTTGTTATATAAGTTTTAATAAAGTGCTGAACTATTTTTTAGAAAGATAAGGAATATTTATAAATTATGACTATAATTATTAAAGAATTATTTAAAAGTTTTATGTTTATCAACTGGTATGGGGAAACGTAATGAATAATATTATACAGTACATATGTCTTCATCATAATGAAGAAATTATAATGATAATTAGAATCAGAAAGAATAATTGTGAGAAATTATGAAGTGAGATGAAGTTGTGAGTAGATTCAAGAAGGTTGGAGAATAATTCAGAAGAGTTGAGAAGAACTTAATAAGTCAAAGATATGTTTGAAATGTGAATTAAATTCAAAGATAAGGATATTTGGTTAAGTGGGAAAACTTTTCAGATTCTCGCCTAAACCATTTTTGGAAAACCTTTAAAAGAAAGGATGTACATGGTACTTTCTAAAGGATCGGAACATTTTTCACATGTGGGGGAAGAGAGAGATTTTTTGAAAGTTCTTATAGATAAGAGGTTTTTGGACTGTGTTTTCCTAATAATGTTTTCTGTATTGAAGAAGAAGAACAAAGTTTGTATTCAAATTTTATCATATCAGACTGGATAATCAAACCAAGAAATCTTTTTGAGATTTCTGGACTATGAAATAATCAATTTATAATTATTTTAGTGGTTTTGTAGTATAGTTATATTTCTAGAATGAACAATCGGACTGAATAATTAGACTAGGGAAGACTTAGTATAATTAAGAAATACAGAAAAGTTCTTACCTAATACTATGTAGAAAAGTGAATAATTATTTTAAAGTTTATATTTATGACAAGTTAACACAATAATAGTTTTTGAAGAAATTGTTGAATTTTTTTAACTTCTTACATAAAATTGTATTACATCATTTCATGCTACATGAAGCGCATGCACTGTTGTATTGAACATGGTTCTATACAACTGTAAGGGAATATCCTACTTGTCATATGCACACAAAAGGATCTCTTTGTAGTGGATTGTGTCGTATTGGATTTTTTCCATACCATACCAAGGACGTAGCTACTCTTTTTGAGTATTGAACCATATAAATTCTTGTATTCCTATGGATGTGTGATTGTTTTGTTTTTAGAAAAGTGATTTATATTTAATAAGAGGAAAAGTTTATTTCAAAATAAAGGAAACATAAAAGAAAAAGATATCACTAATTCAACCCCTCCCCCTCTGAGTAATACATTTATACTATCCAAAAAATATCACCTTAATTATCAGACCTAAACTAGTGCATGACATAATAAAGAAGATTTAGATGATTAGAAAAATAATGGCGACTTCCCAAAGTCATCTGAAATTTTATGTGAACCATCATCGATGAACATTATCATTTTACGTAACTGATCATGTTTTCTTTAGAATCTATCCGAGGATAAGGCATTATCCTTTTGGTAAACTAGAAAATTTATCTCCATGGTATAGTATAAATTTTGAGATACTTCATTATTAGGGTTATGTAGATTATCGATTATTACTACCACCAAAGTTCATTTCTATGCATAATTTATTTCATCTATCTTAATTAAAGAAGAACCAACCTAAACCAAACCATGTGATTTGATGGGACCTTGTTTATATTATATTGTATTATATGATGTTTCGTTTAATAATATAGATTATGGATAAGAAAGAGAATCTCGTTCATGGGTAAAGTGTTGAATTATTATAAGTTTTATTGAATCAGGTTCATATTCAGGAAGAGACCTGAGAACATGAGAAGGAAATGTTAGAGAAATGGATTGAGATCTTTTATAAAAAAGCATGTCTTCTACTATGAAGTTAAAAAAACAATGGTGGGGATAATTTTACAACCCTTATTTTTGGTACCTAACCACTATTTTATGTGATTTCATCCTATACAATGCTCAGGTTATGTTTTTTGATGTTCATAGAGGGTTTTCCATGTTTTGAAGGTGCATAGTTTGTGCATGGTTAGTATAAACTAGGATCCACCTCCAGGAAACCATGAAACATATATTTGGGAGCCACTAGGTTGGCTTGACTAAACCATGTGAGTACCCAAGGGAACCCATTAAAATAAAAACAAAGGGAAATGTACATTTGGTGCATTTTATGTTTAACAGTGTGAGTGAACCCTAAGTAGTGTGGACTTATAACAGTATCACCACACATTTAATGCACGGTGTGCCAAACCATGCAGCCCAAATCATGCATCTTATTAGCTTGTCTAGTAACAAATGCATGGTTAGCACACATTTTGACAAACCATACAACCTAACCATCTGATGTGTAGTTAATGCACCAAAATTTTGGGTTTGAATTAAAATTAAGACACAAAAACCTCCTTATTTTCCTAATATCTTAGGATCTCAAATTCACTTTTCTCTAAATTATACTTTTTTAATTACTATCATTCCAGAGGCATATTTTTTAAAATTAAAGCACATTTTAGAATTTGATTCATTAGTAAGTCACCATTCTTCAATTTTATTCTTTGATCGACTCTTCTCATCTCTCCTAAAATGATAAGTATAGTTTGTTATGGATAGATCTATATTCTATTATGGTATGAGATATGATTGAATCTATTGAAGAAAATAAGATTCAAGGTTAGATATATAGGATCATAGTGTTATTCTTATTATTCACTAATTGTTTAGAGGTTGGTGGATTCTCAATCATCTCCTCCATTCTAGAAATTAAAGGATTATTTTTTACTAAATTATTTTCTTGAAATTTTTCTATAATCCTTGTGTGTTTATTGATTGAAATATATTTAAGTTATGTAATTGAAAATATTTTAATAAATATTATATATTTCATAAAACCTCTTTGTTTATAATTTTAAAAATATAGTTTTAAAATTATGGTATAGTATTGATGTAAAAAAGGTGTTTGATGAAATGTTTTCATGAAAGATTGAGATTTATATGAAATTATTTGGAATGGAATTTCAGCATACATGATTATTGGGAGTTCATTATATTCTTTGTAACCTTATTGAAGTGGTGTGTACCACTAGAGTACTAAGACATGAACCAGAATATGGGGTGTGTTCCATTTATGCATAAGGATATTGAACACCCAGTGATGATTTGGTGTATTGATGAGAAATAGGTTATGAGTATGAAATTGTCTTATAAAATGCATGTGTGTGTGTGTATGGAGACACATAATTGGGTATACCAAATAAATGAGAAATTATTTTAAGGCTTTGGTTATGGTTTTATATGGAAATTGATTTGGTTTTTTTATAAACTATTTAACTACTTTTAAACTATTTTATATAAAATTTTATTTTAGGTTATTTCCCCAGTGGCATGAGTTTATAAATCTTTGGGGAAAATATAATGAGTTTATATTCACCCCATTCTTGGGAACTATGGTTCATTTAAAGATTTAATCTACTGGGATACATGTAAAGTAAAGGTATCATATTTTTCTAGTGATGCATATTGATACTATGGGCATGTCATGTGGAGTTGTATCTTGGAGTTGGTTGGGAGTTTCTCATCTGGATACCAATTTAGTGTCTGGGGATTTAGTTGTATTTTATCTTTTTAAATTTTCATTATTTTATATTAGTACTCTGATATTGTATTTTAATTTAGATATTTATTTGGTTATTTTGTTTATTCATGTATCATACATGAGGATTGGATGTTTATTTTTTTATGTTATATGGGTGTGTCATCTTTAAATGTAAAATCAGTCCCCAATATTTTTTAAATCCATTAGCATTTATCAATAGCATTTGGTGTCTTGGGGATTTTTCCTAAGGCCTGTAACACCTCTATCAATTCTCAAGACAATGAGGAGGGGTGGGATGTTTTAGGATTCATATCCAATTATGGAAAGATAAATCTTTTTCAAGAAAAGCTATAAAGGTTGTTTTCGAATTATATAACCAAAAGAGTATTTGTTGACCTTAAAGATACAAAATATTAGATATTATGAACATACATACTGGTTGAGTTTTAGGAAAAGAAAAATTTAGAAATAATGGTATGTCACAAAGATTTCAGAATTTATTCAGCTACATATCATTAACAATTCCAATTTTAAGTTAAATGTAAATTCATATACTATATTAAATTTATGTAAGAAATTCATGTAATGATAAATAAATGTAATGAATAAACTTGGTAAAAGATATAGGATCCTCTAGGTTAGTATGTTTGTGAGTTTCATAATCAAGTATTCATTGATCATTAAATGTAGGGTTGAGATTATCCTAAACTCACATTACCTTTTTTACATTAGAGATATTACGATAGTAAAAGAAAAATAGTGGAAGAGTAATATAAATACTTATACTACTCAATGATTCCTTTCTTGAAATGATTCAAAATATAACACTGTAAAAATTGACCCTATACTAGATATATTGAGTAATTTATATATTATAATGTTATAAAATAAAGGAAATACATCATTTCACAACACCAGATATTTTCGATGGGATCTATTTATCAAGATAGTGAAAGCTTCAAATGTACACCATGAAAACAAAATTTTGATCTCAATTAATGATCTTATTTCAACTAAAGATATTAATATTCCCAATATAGAAAATAGTATTTATCAAACAAAATTTATTTATATTGAGGGAAGAACATCTCTTTTGAGATATTTGGAGAAATATATACTTTATTATAATCATGTATTTTGATGCACAAGTTTTCATAAGAACATTAAACTCACAAGTGTTTATGGTTGGAATTATTATAAAGGCACATACTGCATAGGAAGGTTAAAACCATAATTGTGGTTTTATAATAACCAAGGGGGGTGATATATTATTCGATAAGAATAATAAATACTATAGTGGAATGTAATTTTCAACTAGATGTGATTAAAATTTTCTTATTAACACACAGTTATCTTCCATGTACAAAAATTCATTATATATTTTGGTGGTTGATGTAAATACAATAGTGAGTTTTCAATAGAAATAAAAAATATATAATATAATTTAGGTACCAATATGATATTATTGTTTATACTTAGACATTATGCTTAAATAAATTTGAAATATAATTATCATAGATACCATGGTCATTATATTATGCATTATATGTCAATTTCACCTCCCTTGGAGGTTACTTTATGGTCGTTGTTTATATTATATGACCAAAAAAGTTGGTAGAATCAATGAAATATAATATGGATCACAAGTTTCAAGGATCCATTTATGGGTTGAAACAAGTATAATTATCTTAGTATATTCATTTGAAATGAAATATTTATAGGTGTCTACAATAGGTTAGTGGGAGCACTATGTGTTTCAAGAAAGGTATGTTTGACGACATGTTGAAATTAATTTATTAGTTTTATGGTTATATAAAACAAAATAATTTTTCCAGAAATGAAATAAGTAGAAACCTATGTTTTAGAGAACATGATATAATATCTTAGATCAATTAATATATAAATCCATGTCATACTACCTTGTTGAAATGGTAATGAAAAATAAAATATAGAACAATAAACCTAGATTGTCATGTTGCCACATTATATTTTTTGATGAATATAATATAAATGTCTACAAGGAATTTGGAAATCTATCTCATATTCAATGATTTAAACATAGATTTTATCTTTATTATGCATAAATAATAGAATGAAAATATAAAATGACACTAGGAAAAATGCATTGGGTAGAAGTCATTACTATCTGATAGTTCTTGGGGAAGAAAAAATAAATGAGTTCCTAGTAATTAGAGAAATGATAATACTAGTATTTGGTATATGTAAAACTAGTTTCCTTCTTGATCAATTGATCTAGTGTCACAGTAAGGTTTAGGTGATATGTAGTGGTTAACCATATTTTATCCATTGGTTTCAATATATACATTTTATCGAGTATATTACAGCTTCTGATGTAGTTTAACAATAAATTTTAACAAAATTTTTTTCCAGATTTTGGATATATACATATATAGTAAAGTTTGAAAATATCATGATGAACTTTTATCTATGGTATTTTCCAAAATTTTAGAGATGATAAAGAAATAAAGTTATATACTTGTTAATATCATCTCTTTATGAATTTTCTCAGAGAGATGTTTTTTGCAGAAATAAAATCACTCATATATAGCATGGTGGGCTCATTGAAATGGTAATATGTTAGTAGAAGCATGTTTGACATATGAGTATAACCATTTCAGTTGTTAGTGGTTGGTTGTATTTCACGTATAGTATATTAGAGTTGGTTCCCTAGGACTAAATACTATTTGATTATTAAAATATTCACAATGTTGAATACTTATTTATATTATATAATATGATGATTGTTCTTCTGAATGACATCTTTGTGATAATGTACTATGGGTATATGTCACGCTGAAAGGTAATAGAAGTTACCCACTATGATGAGAACCTAGAAGTTCCATGATAATATTCTTAAATATATGTTTTATAGTATGATGATATCATTTTATATCACACAAATGATACAGGATATTAGGGTTGGAGACTCATAGGACTTTGAGACACATTATTATGGAGTACTCCATTGGTAATCTTCATAGAAGGTGATTATGAAAACATTACCTAGAAGTATTAAATCCAAATTTATATATGTCATTATATGTTCCAATATAACTACATGATTAATGGTCTTTATAATTTAATATTACTATTAATTTATTATCACGATTCACATAATTTTATGTATTGATGAAAACCATGAAAATATATTCCCAAGTTGAAGTAGGATATATTGGTTGTGTCATAAGTGATATTCCACTAATGAATAATGTTAGACAGTATTTTACCTTTTTATAATTTAATTGAATATTATATCTCATCCCCTTTAATGGTTATGGAATTACATAATTAAATCCATGGACATGATGTTCTATGGGTAAGTTCATTTTTGTAAATTTAAATAAAAAGATATTAAGAATATATGTTGATGACACAACTATTAATCCTTATTGAATATAGATATCATGTCAAATGAATTATGTTAAATAGTGAAATATTTTAATGAGGTTATATTTATCTTCAACATTAACTTATTTATCTATAGTACCCTTAGTGTATTACTAAATGATAACCATGGAGTTCAAGCAGTGTCACCTAATTCCACTGAGAAAATTACCTATAGGTTCAGGCATTATGTTTATCTAGAACCAAAGATAAATCCAATATGAATTTAACATGTTAAATAAAAATTAGTTTCATATGAAATTTAATAAATTTTCATGTTTGTTTGATTGAATATATCATGTCACCAGTTATTTGATAGAATTTTATGTGAGTTGAATATTAAATAAATCTTTATTCATAAGTAAATTATTTATTTAATTTTGTGAATATATAATATTTATTTACCTGTTGTGTATTCACATGGTAACAAATATCCTTTTATTTGGTTATAGAAACATTTAATAAATATTCATTCACTGATATTTTGAATATAATAATTATCAATTTATTGACAGACAATTTAGTGTCATTTATTTATTTAAATAAATAGGCATTATTAAAATTCCAATAAATATTATGGAGGACTAGAAGAATCGGATTAATGTTCTAGTGATAATTGATATATGAAATATTATTTGAGTTAAAATTAATTTATTTATTAAAGGACATAATAATTTTACCCTCAAATTTAGAACATATATAATAAATAAAAATAATATGATTATTTTTTTAAACATGGGGTTCACCAAAGATTAGTAGAATAATAATGGATCATTTTAAATTATATACTCTCTAACCCTAGGTCAATAAATACCTAGTTATATCATTTTTTTGACTAAAGGAAAACCCTAGCCACCATTGTGCACACCGATTTCTAGAGAGAATCCTCTAAATACCTAGAGGTCTCTTCTCCAAATATACTCTCATGAATGGGGATAAATATCACACTATCACCCTCTCAAGTCTAGATAGGGCCAGATTAATTCCTTCTCACCTCAAAGTATTCTATTGCGATCAATGGTGGTTCATGAAGTCTCTATAATTATCCATGCTAGCACTTAGAGAAATATATGACAATGATCAAAGCTTCATAGAACATGTGTGGATCACTAGAAGAGTGAATCTACCCTAGATTATTATTACTCAATGATGAAACAATAAGTGCTATCAATATAATATTCAATGAATAAATAATTCCACCTATAGGTAATTATTAATATTAACTCAAATTAATTATAAATTATATGTGATGATCCTATGTTGTGGATTCCATGGTTGTTATTTCATCTAGTTATGAGGATACATTTTAAGAATTTGATGAAAAACCATTGTTTGGCATGGGATAGATCACTTTTGATATTCCATATAACCTTCAAGTGCTATTAGAGTGGGTCACTAAAAAATTTATAATTATTTTTTATTCTTTTAGAAATTATTCATAATTTTCGTTACTTTTTTACTTCTAGTTTATTCGTTCTTTAATCTGGAGTAAAAACAATTTTTTTTTGGAAAAATTAATTTTCCTCAATAAAGTTTTGTATTATCTTAAATAGATTAAAAATAGTTGAATAATAATCAGATATTCCATCAGGTGGTGTTGAGGATTCTAGCATGTAGATATAGATACACAATGTGTGATTGAAAGTACACATCATGTACCCAAGTTCACCATACCTAGATGTGTCATAAGATACAAAATGCATTGAGAATTAATAATATGCATTGAATTTAATTCACATAGTGGGTTTAATAGTCCATCTTAGCACATGGTATTTCAGACAACATGACATGTAGCTGGCATACACACAGTGTTGTCTAAATGGTTTAGAGATGAAATTCAAACTAACCATATCGTCAAATACGCAACATGAATTTCATGATACTGATTGGTTGTATTATTAATGTGATTAATAATGTTTATATGGTGTACACATCATGGTAATCATTATAAATAGTATCTAAAAAACATTTTGAGTCCATATGCTGGTGACACAGACACATGATAGGTGGAACACACATCGTGTATATTGTTAGTATAAGTTGTGTAATACAATCAAGATACATGATATGTCCCTAGGAATAAATCCTCCATAAATGAAAATCAAATAACAAGATGTGTATCTTGTTAGTACACACCCTGTAGTCACCGAGTAAAGAACATTATTAAATTACATAAAGAATAATTAATTGAAGTATTAAAAACCTAATTACACTATTCACATCTGATGTTCTGATTATGTGAAAAGGTTTTTAGAATTAAAAAATTCTCAAATAAATACATGTAATTACCTTTAAATACTGGTCAATCCATTCATTTTTCATGTTGAATATATGATGGGTATCTTTAAGAGACTTCATATGGCCATTAATGTAATGTAAAATAATTAATAATTAAATTAAATAAATAAATTAACTCAAGTGTGGTTATCTTAATAATAAAGAGTGAATTGAAGTGAATGGTAGATAGTTTAATTTTTCATATGGATTTCATGTATTTGGATGACCATTATCTTATAAATACATGTTTATGTGATTGGTTTATTTAATTAATTATTATTTCAAGGTTTTTATAATAATTTATTAAATTAAATAATGGAATGTGATTCATTCCTCACCTTTCATTATGTAAACACCTTCATTCCCAAGGTTTCTTTTATTTAAAGTCCCTTAAACCAATTCATTTTCCCCACTCACCTATGTGTGAGTAAATTAATGAAATGGATGGAGCTTTTGGGAATGTGGATGTTGTTCGTGTTTGGAGTCAAGGTGTAACCAATCCAGGAGGTGTATAGGAGCATATGTGGAATTTTGAAACATAAAATAAGCATATTTATAGGAGTTATTCCCCCAAGTTTAAGGGTTGGTTTATCATCCTCTAGATAAACCAACCATGATATAATATCATGGTCATGCCAATTTATTTATTCCATTTATTTCAAATTGCAAGGTTGATTATTTATGGTTTTTTAAATCATTAAACTAGTTAATTAACAAGAATGGAATATGGAATTAAAATATACATTGTAATATGAGTAAATGTTATATAGACATTTTTAATAACTAAAGTAAAATATACTTAATACTAACAACCATGTAACAAACTAAACTGGGAAGTATACACATAAAGATAAAAATACCTCAAATAAATTATTAAGTTGGTATAGAATTCCACTACTTGGGTAGAAATTGAACCATAGTTAAAATTGTTTGACCAAAATCCATTGGGGTGATTTTAATTATTGGGGAATCTCTATCTTGTATTTTTGGTTGAATTAACCTAGCTTTAATTAAGGGTCTAACGCCTTCATGAAACTTAGTGAAACAAGTATGAAAAGTGTGGAGGAAATTCTAATCTAAGATTTTTGGACTGTGGAGGCCACTCAAAAGATGAAGGAGCTATGAGTTAATGAAGTTGGAAATTTATTCATACCTAAATACCATATAGTGTCTTTCCAGCCCTCTATTTTATTTATAAGAATGTGCATATGGATCCTTTCCACTAGGACATCCATGAAATAGGATATTATAAATCCAATGATGAGGGGTATTGTGTATTGAATAAAAATGAGATATTTATAAATTAAATTAAATTTATTATCTTATTTGTAATCAAGATAAAACTAAAAATATTCCATTCTTTAACATATAGTATAGTAAGAAATATCATTTGAACAATGTGATACTTCCCGACAGAGGCCATGTCCTTTATAGAATATAATTATAAGGGTGGGGAAGTTGTTTCATGAGCTAAACCTTAGTAGAAAAATTTATACTATGTGTTGAATCCCCAATACCCGTTCAGACACCTCATATAGTAAATGAATGAGATAATAATTCCTACAGGATGTACAAATGGATGCTTCAACTATTTATTGAATCATAATATTAGTTATTTCCTAATAAATAATAATGAAACATTTGGAAAAAATACTTATACCATGATATCTCATCTCCTATATATGTAGATAAAGAAAGATATTATTTAGATAAATGGTATTTTTACTACACTATACTAGTTTAAACTAGACTATTGTACATATTTAGTGATATTGTCATTAATATAATAAAGTTAATTGATCAGTTGGTGATTTTTTGGAATCAATATGAATAAAAAATTATCTATTAATATCATATAAGAATTCTTACCTTATAGGTTATCATTATTCATCTTATGATATGAAAAATATGAATGAATAGCAAATAAATAATTTTACAAAACATCACTGGATAAATAAGAGTTGAGGTAAACTCGGTTCCACAACCATTTTTATGAAAAACATGAAAGGAATTACTTAAAATCATGTTATTATTTTATTAAATGGATCATTTATGATTTCTTTCAATAAGAAAAAATATTTAAATGTAATGTGATTAAAAAAATCTATTTTCTTCCCATGTGGAAATTAAGGTTATTTGAAAAATAACTTTAATTAATTGACAAAAGAAATTAATTAGTCACCTCTACTGCAAGAATATATTCATCATATTACATCTCTATCTTACTTCTTGGGTATTTAATAAATTTTTGTTTCATTACAAGAAAATAAAAAGGCGAGGTGTGTTCTCATAGTGTATATATTCTAGTTGAACTGTTATTTATATTAAATTTTACCTATACATTTATCTCAGTGTTTTGTTGGACACAATGAGGCAATATTTATTTTGAAATTTATGTTGTTATGGTATTATACACTTAATTAATTGTTAAGTAATTCAAGAATCATTGAAATAAAAAAGTAGTTGAGAAAGGGTGATTTTCATATCAGCCAAGGGGATCAAATAACTTCTGATTTCTAAAATGAACTAATTAGTGTTTTTATTGAGTTTTTTTGAAATATTTTTCTCAGTTTATATTCATAAAAAATGGTAAATTATTTCATTTATGGAATAATTATTTCTATTTTTATCAATGAATTTATGATAATTCAGATATATAAGAATCACCCACATTCAATTGGTAATAATGATGAATATAAATTATAACACACATACCCAGTTGTTGAAAAATAATTCTCCATCAAGAAAAACTAAAAAGGTTGTTATAAAATGATATATGCAAAACATTATTTAGTATTATTATAATTAAAAACACTTAGGTGTTATGAACATACATATTGATTATGTTTTAGAAAAATAAACCTTTATAAATAAAAGTATTCCATGAATATTTAAAAATTTATTTCGCTACATAGCATGAATAATTACAAGGTGAAGCTAGGGGTAAATTCATATACTATATAAAATTAATTTAAGAAAATTTTGAAATTATAAATTAAAGTTATTAATAAACATTGTAATAGATATGGGAACCTCTGGTATAATATGAAGAATATTATCTTAATCATGTATTAATGGATCATTAAATGCATATTAAAGGATTTCTTAAACTTATATTAACTTTTCAAATCAGTGATATGGTGATAGTGCATGGTAGATCAATGAAGAGTCTTACAAATATTTAAACTCGTCTATAATTCCTTTCTAGACATGTTTCAAAAAATATCGGTATAATAATTAACCACATGACAACTATATTTAATAATACATATCTTATAAATTTAGCATATAAAGTAAATCTATTATGTTACAAAGTCATGTTTTTTTATGGGAACCATCTGTAAATATGGTGAAAGAATCAAATGAACATCATGAAATTTCAAGACACATCTCAATTAAGGATCATGTTTCCACTAAGGATGTTAACATTCCCTTGATAGAATAATTTATTAACTATACCAAATTTATTTCTATGAGAGAAGAAAATCACTTTTGAGATAGTGGGATTAAGTAAGACTTCAGTAAAATTATGTCTCTATATGCACACATTTTAATAAGAACATTAAACTTCCACAAGTGTTTATGAGAGGAATTATTCCTGAGGCACATACGGCATAGGATAGTTAAAACAATAGTGTTGGTTTTATATTCACCTCAATGGGTGATATATTATTAAATAAGAATAATAAATCCTATAAAAAGAAGTAACTTACAACCATATATGATTTAATTGTTTTTATTAAATGAAAATTGGATTTCATTTACCAAAATTAATTATGTATTTTCATCGTTCTTATAATTCCATTGGTGGGTATTCAACAGAAAAAATACAAGGAAAGTAAAATTTAAGTTCAAATATGTCATGATTAGTTAGACAAATACATCATGCTTAAACACATTTTAATTATACTTTTCATTGATAATATAATCATTATATTAGGCATTAGAAGTCGAGGCCACCTCCCTTGGAAGTTACATTATAGATCATGTTTGTATGGTGAAACCATAAAGGTAGGTGATATCAACAAAAAAATATTATTAATTTAAAGTTTCAAGGATCTATTTATTATTCAAAATAAAGTATAACGATCATAATATATTTGTTTTAAATGAAACTTTTTCTAGGTTTCTACAAGAAGTTTGTGTAAGAACACTAGTTTTCAATAAAGGTAGGTTTGACAACATATTGAAAAAAATATTGGTCTTATTATTATTTAATATTAAATAATTTCTCCATAAATGAATTATAGGAAGAAAAAAAAGTTCATCAGAACATGATTTTTTTGATTAGATTTAAGGGTTACTAAATCCAAGTCATAATACCAATTATACTTGGTATTGAAAGATACGAGATGAAATAATACACCCAAATTTTTCTAGTGTCACATGGTATTTTTTTATGAATATACCACATGTTCCTAAGAGTTTTTTGTAAATCTATCTCACATTTCATATTTTTCTAAATAAATTTTATCTTGATTATTCATAAATTGTAGAATAAAAAATATCAAATGAGTCTTGGATAACTTCACTAACTAGTAGTCGGAACTTTCTAATGGTGCTTGATGAAGAAAAGACATATGAGTTAATGGTAATTAGAGAATTTGGAATTATATTTTTAGGGTACATAAAACTTGTTTCTTTCTAGATCAGTTAATAATGTTTCACAGTAATGTTATGTGATATATAAGTTTTAATCATATTACAACCATTATTTCCAATATCCAAATTAGATTGTGTATGTTGTGGCTTTTGGCACTTCTTAATTAGTAAGTTTAGCAACATTTTGTTCTACATTTTGGATTTTTTACATAGATATTAATGGTCAATCATATCATGATGAACTTGTATCTATGGTATTGCCCAAAATTCTAGGTATGACAAAGAATAAAAGGAATATACTTGGTAATATAATCTCTTGAGATATTTTCTTAGAGATATGAGTTCATAGTAAGCAGATCAGCCATAGGTAGTGTGGTGGGCTCAGTAGCTATAGTCATATCTTCATAAAATAATTTTTAACATGTGATCATACCTAGTATAGTTGTTACCAATTGGGTATAGTGAAAGTGGGAGTCTTTTTAGTTGGTTTTCTATAATCAAATACTTTTTTATTTCTGAAACATCCATAGTGTTGAATATTAATTTATATCTTATCACGTAATTATTGTTCTTTTATGTGACAAATATGTGATAATGTCTTATGGGTATTTTCCACACTAAAAGGTCATAGGAGTTCCCCAATAATATGAGAACCTAGAAATGTTTTAATAGTATTCTTAATATATATTCTATATAGATATGATAAAATTTTATGAGACATAAATGATCTAGGATATTGGTGGGATAATCGTTGCATTTTAAATAACCTTATCATCATGTAAACCCTTTGTAATATTCAAAGAAAATGATTATGATAACATGACCTTCCAATCAGAGATAATTCTTTATATGTTCCAATGGATGTTTCGGTATGTAGACATGTGCAATGGAAATTAGACATAAAAATTATTATTAATGTATATCATGAGTCACATACTTTAATGTATTTATGAAAACTATGATGACATATGTTCGAAGAAAAATATGATACATTGGGTGTGTTATAAGTGATATTTCTTTAATGAATAATATGAGAAAGGATTTTTCCCCTATATTATTTAATGGAAGTTGATATCTCAAAACCATTGATGAGAATCTAACTTCTTAAATAAATTCATGGATATAGTTTTTTATGGGAAATTTTATTTTCTAAAATGAAATGAAAGAGACATCAATCACATAGGATGATGACACCATTATATAACCTTATTTATTAGAGATATCAAATCAAAAGGATTATATTAATAGTGTTTCTTTTTATGATGTTATATATCATTATGAAATTAACTTATTTATTCATTTTATCCTTAGAATATTTATAAATACTAACATTGTACTTTAGGAGACGTAGCCTAAAGACACTGAGAAAGGAGTCTACAGGTTCACACACTAAGTGTATCTAAAACCTCCGTTAAATTCAACATGAATTTAATATGTTGAATAAATATTATTTTCATACATAATTTAATTATTTTTCACATTTGGTTGATCAAATATATTCAATATCTAGTTTTTCAAAAGAAAATTAACTAAGATGAATATTAAATAAATATTTGTTTCCTAGGTAATTATTTAGATAGAATCCCATCAAGACCTAGAGAGTTATTCTACAAGAATTATCTCAAGAATCGAGAAAAATACTCCACCATTACACTATTATGTCTAGAGGGAACCTGATTAATTCCTTCTGACCTCAAGTATTCTATTTTGATCAATTATGGTTGAATCAAGCACTAGGACCATCATTTATACTACCTAGATAATTATACAATGACGATCGGACGTTCAAAGAACACATGTGGATCACCTGTAGAGGTAATCTTCCATTTATTCCTCCGAGACAATGATTATTAGATAAGAGGTAAAAATAAATAATCAATTAAGAAACAATTCCTAGTAGAGTTCATTATTAATCATGACCCAATTTAATTTGAAATCATATGATATGATCCTAACATTTTTATTCTAGGGTTAATATTTCTTCTAGTTCTAAGTAGAAATTTTAAGGGGTTGATGAAAGAACAGTGTTGGGCATGGGACCAATTACTTCCACTATGCACAAAAAAATTTATTGTGATCACCCTATATATATAAACTGTTTTTAGGTCTATAGGATCTTCTTGTTTATCTATATGGGCAATACTATCTCAAGGTGGTTGTTTAGGAGCTCTTGTAATTCATGGTTGATTCATAGGATTTGTTTTGGCACTTTTTAGTTTTTTTAGTTATACATGAAATTAAATTTATGTATTGGGATTACTTTATTTATGTATTAATTTGATTTTTTTGATTTTCATCTTGTCTCTTATTACTTAAATTTAAATAAAGAATTAAATGCCTCTCCTATATGATTATATACCCTCGATGTTGGACACTAGTTGAAGGCCTATTGGAGGAGCGATTCATGGTCATCATCCCTCTATTTATTACTAACCCAAGAGGGGTACCAGTGGAGGAGGGATTGTGAAAGGAATTTTGAGTTAGATTTCTTTACCTTATTTGGGTGAATACTTATTTTATATGGGCCAATTATTGTTCATGAGTATGTCCCTTATAGGTATTGTTATTATAATTTAAATTCACTTGATTACATGCATTTTTATTGATTGTTGGGAGATTTGGTAAACATTGGGGTAATAATATTAATATTGTCTTCTTATGAAATAAAATTATTTGGTGAAATTTGGTGATTATTTTACTAACACGATATCATATTTTTCATTTAATGACTGGAATTTGGTAATTTTCATTAAAAAAAATTGAAAACAAAAATTAGGCTATAGTATTTTGAAATGATTTGAAATTGAAAAATTTGATTGATTGGTTTATTGATTAATTAAATCATGTGGAAGCCTAGGTAGTTACTAGGTTGTTGGAAGAATCATGCTAAGTTATTGATCCCTTGGAACTGGATTTAAGATGACAACACTAACTAAACCAAGTTAGATTAGGATACTCATTATGAGTTCCCCTATTGGGTTTTAGATTGATTTCTCATAATAGGTCCCCTATTAAAGTGTTGATTGTGTATACACACTATTTATGAGCTTTTATTGCTGATTAGATGTGTGAGGATCCCATATCTAGTAACTAACATACCATAGGGAATTCGACCATGGTGATTTAAGTTATTATATTTGATTAAACATTCAATTGATTTTTTGAAACATTTTATTCATAAAAAAATATTTATATAAAATATTTTTTATAAAATATTCATTTAATCCTATTTGAAATTTGTTTTGATATATACACTATCTATTTAAATGAAATAATTTTTTGGTTTAAAATATAAAAATTTAATTCCATGCCTTTGTTATTTTAAAATAATAGTTAAATTTTTATGGTATTGATTATAGAACACTTGGTGAGACCCTACTAAGATTTATAGCTCACACCCTAACTTTTCCTTTAAGATTTTGTAAAATTTATTATTCCACATAAAGGTGGTGTATTTTCTTGATCATTTGGACCATAGATTGGTGATGGTGATAGATGGAGTTGATGTCCACTTGTTACGCTGGTGTTTTTCATAATTGTTTTGGTGGTTTTTATGATCTTGGGACGAGGTTCCTTTGGGATTCTTTATCTTTATATTGTGTACAATTTAACCTATTTTTCTATCATTGTCTCCCTTTGGGAGTATTTATAATGATGATTTTTATATTATATCTTTCTATATTTTATGGGAAATTCATTCCCTCTTGATTTTGTATGATGTCGTGTGCTTGTCTCCAACCCATGAGGATTGGGAATGCCCTTTGGGTTATGTTAGTGCTGACTTGGGTATCAGGGTACCTGGGTATTTGGAAAATATTGTGACACTACAACACTCCAACTAATATTTTGTATACGTAATAATTTTCTACATTCTTAATTAAAATAAACTCTTTGATTGCATCACCAAACTAGCCATTCCAACTCTAAGAATCTTATTTTTCTCTATAAATAGAACATTTCAACTTGAATACCTTAGAAGACACATTTAATACTTCAAAACCTTTGAGTTGTATCATATATATGTCATTCACTAAATTATCATTAAGTAAAATGGTTTTTACATCCATTTGATATATATTTTAATTAAAATGAGAAATTATGGAATGAAATATCCAAAGATAATTTATTATCACAGTATATGAAAAGGATTATTTAGATCCAATACCATATATATTATTATAACTTTTTTCCATCGATCATTATTTATAAATAGATAATCTATCACACATATAAATTTTATTATTGATAGAACACTTGAAAAAAATATGTATCACAACTTAGGGTGGATCTACTATGTTCAAAACTTGGTTAGTGTAAATGGATTCCATTTATGATTCCATATATTTTAAAGATTTCTTGGAAATAGAAGCCTTAGCCATTGGGGAAAAAGAGAAGCCATAGTAACCTCTTGGTAGGTAGTCAGTTCATCTCTTATGATCAATAATTAATCATCATTATCATAATAAATCCATATCTCTCAAGATCCTGATGAATTCTACTAGGCCTTCAAGTTTCTTATGTAATTTGAGTCAATTCTTCTTTCATAACTATTTATGGAACCTGCTCAACCTAAATCACTGGAACACTTCCTATTATTTATCTATAATCTATTTAAGTTTAACCTTCCTCTCAATAACACCTCAAATTATATATTCCTTTCCAATGAATATTACAATTTAATCCATAAACACTTTTTGTTGAGTAGTATTATAGAAATAACATCCATTAGTTTCCATGGGATAACCAATAAATAAAAACCTGTTAGACTTAGGGTTAAGTTCTTAGAATCCAATCATCGTATGAGTTATTCAAAACCCACAATCTTTATAAAATAGAAACTGGGGTGTTTACCATAACATATATCATATTTTTCTTTATTATTTCTTTTTATGTAATTTTGGTTTAGTAGAAACATAGAACTATCCATAGCATGACCTTATAATTAAATAGGAATGTTACACTGACTCGTCATTGATATAACCATGTATAAAAGTGAACTTTTCCTCATCTCAAACACACTATTATATTTTAGTGTTCTAGAAGGAGTGAGTTGTGATAAAATTCCATAATATATCATATGATAAGTGAATTCCTGGATCAAGTATTCACTACCTCGATTCAATTGGATAATATTAATACTTTTTCTCAGTTTTTTTTACTTATTTATGAAACTATTTGATGTTTTCAAAAATTTAATACTTTTGTATCATCTGTAACATATTGCCATATCAACTAAATGAATAATTAAAATTAATTAATTATCCAAAACCACCACATAATTATGTATTCATTGGTCTATATACATTGTTATGTATGTAGTCCAACAAAAAAATGACATTTCACTTCTTCCACTAAAATCTATTTTGGACATATTTTCTAATAAACAAGAATCACATATATCAAGTGGTTTATAATTTAATGAATTCAAAAATATATCTTTTTAATTCTTTGGATTTATTTATTATTTATTTGTCTAGGGAGACAACTCTAAATTTATGTGGGATTAGAATCAACTTGGATCTTATTATTCATAATTTTATAGATAGTATTATCTATATCTATAATTGATAAACCATTTATCATATTCAGAATCCAATAAAACACTTTATTCTTGTATATATAACAAATATTATTCTTAATAATGTATTAAAATACCATATTGTATAGATAATACATAGAAATCGAATTTCTGTTTATAGAGGGTATATAATCATATTTATCAAATTCTAGAACTAGTTTACTGGGTAGATTTAGATCATAAGTACTAAATTAAAATGAAGTAATTATTTCTCTATTATTGACAAAAATGTCAACTTCCCCATTCTTTAATTCCCTCATATCTTTGGGTTTGTGTTTAACAGTACAAATGTGTGATAAACACCTGGTATTTAATACCCAAGAGTTGGAGTAAGAGAAATTTATTTTTATAACATTAACATTCAGATGCTCATAATTATTCTTATGTATAACACTTCTCAACCATATTTATCAATTTTAAAGAATTTTATATGTCACAATTATAAGATATCTGAATATTATTAACATAATGTATTCCACAATTTAAAACAAATAAATATTTATGGGTGAGTATCATGTTTTATTTCATAATATACAATCTTTATTATCTCATGATTTATTAATTTGTGAGCCATTCTTCTAATGATTTAGTTTTGGAGTCCCTATTCCATGCACCAATTAATATGTTAACACCATGTTAATATGAAACCCTTTATACAACCCATTTTTTATTACTCATCCAAATTTAGAACCCAAACATATTCACATGTATCCATATGAAACATATATATAATATACAAAATCCTTTCATATAAAGGTTTAGAATTATTTGATATTAATAATCTTCACATGAGTAAGCCTAGAGAAACATATAACCAACCCCCACCTTTCTAAAATAAGGAATAATCCCCCAAATTATTGGAAGGTCCAACACAATATCCCTCTCCCCAAAAAGACATTACATAATGGAGAATATAATTCCTCATAACATTAAAAACTAATATGCACAAAATTGTACCCAATAGTGTAACTCAAGCTAATAACTTTAATTACAAACAAAATTCAAGATATATAATAACTAAATATTATGTTATCATACTTAGAATGTAATTCATGGATAGAAAATTTTACAAGAATCAATTTATCACATATGTTTAAGCATAAAATATTCTCATATTTCATACACATTTAATAAAGATAAATATTTTTTAGGAAAAAAATGAATAAACACTTTATTTATTTTCCAAAACATGTGATAAAAATATGGACTTTCCATATTTAATTTATAAATTCAAATATAATTTTATAAGGCCTAATAATTCTAACTTATAAACATTCTATAAAACATAAAAAACTATCAAAAAATTAAAATTTTAACATTTTGATCTATATTGTATTTTATGACTGATAATTGGATTATCATTCAAAATATATGATTGGTATGTGATGGTAAACACACCAAAAAGTTGTATTTTATGATATAATAAAATTATAATCTATGTTTTATATCTCAAAGTATGATTGGTGATATCATATATCTCAAATTGTATTTAAAAATAACCTAAATATCATAAATACATTATGATACTATGCTATTTAAAAATATAAGGATTGGAAAATTTTTATGATATTGTATATTGTATCCTAAAAAATGTTTCAAATTTGAGAGATTTCACTATATAACACCATACAATATAAGTTAGTTTAAAGCACGGCCGATTGTCGCCTATCGACCGATCAATGTTCTGGTGCCCTGCTAATGTGTATAGCAGCACTCGGGTCAAATCCTCAGTGATGATACTTTTTAATAGTCGATTGTTTTTAGTTGATTGTATTATGATTAGGGGGGTTGTTTTCAGAAATTATTAAATTATTGATTTATTATTATTGATTTAAAAAATTGATAAATATTGGTTCGATTTCATCATTAGGTAGCTAAGCTTGTGATATCCATGAGCTTTTCTTTATATTGCATTAAATTAACACCCATGTCACAAGTTGACATTGATTGGAATTACCAAGTGTTAAGGCTTTAATCCAAACCTTAACATAACTTAGGGTGCTAATATAAATCAGATATTGTTTATTTTAGTGTATTTATGGTTCTATTAATCCATCGAAACCACAGGTTAAACAAAAAAATCCATTAATCTATGACATGTTAAGTCAAACATACACAATGTTAAATTAAAAAATACTAATCAAGGAAAAGCTCTAAATCGCTTAACATCTCTAAATAATGACTCCCCACAATGGTATATTTACTCAGACATTGAAATAATTAATAATATGGTTATAATTATTGTGATGATAAATTATTAATAGAACAAAAATAATGGGATAATAAAAGAGTAGTGCGTCGAACACACATGATCGTTGAAGAGAGTTAAAAAAAGGCTTTCAATTGAACGAGGAAGCAAAAAAGAAGGGAAAGGGTTTTAACTTGATTTAAACTATTTTAAGAACATTAATATTAAAATAAATAAGGTGGATGAGAATAATAGATATTGAAGAATAAACCATCATTAAAACAAAATTACAAAGACCAACACTTGTGAAATTACATACAAAAAAACTGCAAAAGTAAATTAAAACAAAGAGAGGAGGAAAGGTCTCTCAAGTGAAAAATTGAGTATATAAGGTCCTCAAAATTCATTGTAAAATATTTTTTCATGACAATTAGTGCCTCTATCTTCTGAAATACCAACCCTTTTGAAAGGAGAGGAGGGGATGTATTTATAGACAAGGTGGTGGACTGTTTGCATTCCAAAACTACCCCTCCACTTGGCTTGATGATTTAAACATCCCGACAGCTAAATCTTGAGATATCTATTTCTTTAAAGTTGTAGATAATAATGTTTTAAAACTAATCAAAAAATTTAGAGGAATTATTACTTATGGATCCAATGTTATCTCTATTTGATTAAACAACGCTAATCTTTCCATTTTAATCCATACTTTTTAAGAATATGACATGTGAATGGGTTTATCAATTGGAAGATGCCTTAAAATACGAACACTTTATTTAATAAATTATGCCACCTATATATCCTCTATCACACTAAAAAGTCTCAACTTCATTTGATGATTACATCATGATCTATGTCATTAATAGTGTCTAGAATTTAATTTCTGTCTAGAATGGTGGGATGGATTTTGAAGCATTAGTTGGGCCCCTTTTTCATGTAGTTGGACCTTAAAGTTTTATACATGATTCTTTTGGATAATCAAGAACATATGGTAGAGTTTCATAAAATTTGGGCTTCTGGATTTAGACTAGTAACTCAATCATCATGGTTGGTCCACTTTCTTCACAGTTTCTTTGGGTCTTCTTGTGTAGATTATATGACCCTCCAAATGGAAGATTTGGCCAAAGGTTCTTTCTAATGAAATATTGGAATTTTAGTAAGTAACACTAAAAACAAGAAGAATTCAATTTTTATAAGTAGGTTGAGAATTATTATTAAAATATTAAACATATTTGAATCTGGATGAATTAAAATAGTTCTCTAAAATTATATTTAATATTTAAACCTTAATATTTCACACAAATTATGCACATTTCATATAAAATCAGTAAAGGGAGTATATAATAAGTTATAAAGATATTAATAACATCAACTCCCCCACACATAATCTCATGCATTTCATCATGTACAACAAATATAAAACCATGACAAAAATAATTTTCACTCACCATCAAATATTAAAAAAAATTCCCCAATTAAGGGAAGTTTAGACAATTTCACTCATCCATATTGAATTCCACCACAAGTTGTTATAGAAAAAATGTTCAAAAAACAATTCATTTTTTTCATTCTCAAATTTAGAAATGAAAATTGGTGGCACACAAAACTTATTCCTCTCATGATGATAAAATTAATTTATGGAGCTTCCCTCATTCACCAACAAAAAGTGAAAATATTAGAGTTTATAAGAGATATCAGCTTCCACTCACTATTATAAAGTGTTTAAAAATCAAGAGGGGTATTCTGTGGCTATGATATAGTAGGAAGATGATATTCAAAAGATAGGAAAAAGGGGGTAAAACATCTATATGGAAAAAGCAATGCACATTTTTTTAAATGAGACATGAAAGGAAATATAAACACATATTTATGAGAGAATGAAAATGTGAAATAAGACACAAAAGAGGAATGAAATTTTAAGAGGATGAGAAGATGAAATATTTACAAACCATGAAACTTTTCCCACTGACATAATTGTTCATCAATTTTTTTTCATTTCTTGAAAGTTGAACTTGAAATAGATCTCACACACATCTCCCAACCCATGATTGATCTCTTCACGACACTAATTGTAATCATTATAACAAGATAAAAAGTTGAGGAAGAGTGATTATTGACCCACCCAAGACACAACCCATTCTTATTTTTTTTAACACTGTTCAGTTGTACAAGATAAACATATATCATTCCCAAATCCCACTAAAGGACAACCTCTCCCTCACACTTAAATTGATGCTTTCCCTCAAGCATATGATAACACGAAGAAAACTAACAAAAGGGTACCCAAAATGAAATCCATTACTCTCACACTTAAATTTAAAAAAATTATGCAATGAAAATAGATGTTGATATTTGGTGGGATAAGAAATTGGGCTTGTAATGTGGCTATCAAAGAAAAGGTTTTCATAGGCTCGAAGGGGATTTCAAAAGTAGGATTAATGTTTGGTTAATGGGAGGCTATTTGGCTATTATAATTCACATGTGGTTCATAAAATGCCTCTATCATATTAATGCACACTAAGGTATGAAAATAAGCTCGAAGGCCCACAAACTCAAGATCCAAAAATTGGGGTGAAAAACACACATTTTGAAAAGATGGCCATAGGTGGCCTTAGCATGAAAGAAAATATTTTTCCTCATGATTGGGGAAAAACTTTTTCAAAATCAAAAAATTGAGCATTCAAAATGTGTTGGTTTTGAAACAATATTCTTTATCCAAATTCATGATGAAAATAAAAAAAATTGAGATGAGAACATGTATTTTGACTCCCCAAAATGGTTGGAAAAAATTTTAAAATTAGAAGGTGAGTAAGCATGAATCTTGATTTTTCATATTTTTTGTATGATTTTTTTTAGTTTTTGGTTTTTTTTTTGTTTTTTATAAAGACACACCCACAGAATAGAGAAAGACTAAAAAAATGTGATGATGAAAGTGGTAAAAAATGAGAATGAGGGAGGAAGAATAAGAGAGAGAGAGAGAGAGAATAGGACTTAAAGGGAAAGAGGTACCCCCTGGTATGGATTTTGTGGGTTATCATATCCATCTAGAGGTGGGTCAATAGTTGGAGTTGGGGATTGAATGGAATTCGATGTGGTCCTCAGAATGTGTGTCCTATCATGGTGGTGCTTTAATCGATTCCTGTTAATCGTGAATGTACTTTTAGAAGACGAGTATTAGACATGCACCGCGCCAAATGGGTAAACATGAGAAACAATAAAAGTACGTTCCCAATGAGAATTAAGCTTACCTATTTAAAGCCAAAATTGATAATTGAAGAGAATTACCTTTTCACCTTCATGAAATACCTTTCACAGGATGTGAATTTCAGGGAGTTCCTTGTATTATTCTTTTTAGAAATTCATTATAGGAAAATAGACCTATACCCATAGTTTTGGGGAAAATTGTGGTTATAGGTCACCCTATCTTCATGGTTTTGGTCAAAACTGTGGGTATAATCATTTTTTGATAGCCTATGCCCACGTTTTCCCCATACCTTGGGAATAGGATACCCTATACCCATGGTTTTCTCCAAACCATGGGTATAGGGTATCATAAAATGCATATACTCACAGTTTGCCCAAAATCATGGGGATAGGGTGACCTATACCCATGGTTTTCCCCAAAACTATGGGTATAGTTGTTAGATAAAAAAACCTATACCCAAGATTTTGACAAACCATGAGTATAGGATTCCTACGTGTGCGTGGGAAATTTATCTTTTCCGCAGGAACTAAAAACAATTGGGCGGGAGTTCTATACCCACGGTTTATTCCTCTATACCCATGGTTTATATAAACATATTTAATAATATATATATATATATACATACATATATACGGTGATGGGGTAGTGGTAACGCCAATCGTGAATGGCGAAGTGGTCACGAGATCGAATCCTGTAGGCAGTTATTTTGTAAAATATTCTATACCCACAGTTTCCAAACTGTGGGTATAGAGTTATGAAACGGTGGAAAAACCTATACACACAGTTTTTCGAAACCATGGGTATAGGTCATGGACCTATACTGACGCCACCAATGACCATGGTTCCCCAAACTGTGGGTATAGCCTATACCCATGGTTCTGGGGTCTATACCCACAGTTTTGAACCGTGGGTATAAGATCATTTTCCAGTAGTGATTAGAATTATCCTAAGAATCAAGTCGAAGCTCCTCTAGTTCATCCAATTACAACAGTCTTTCTTCACTGGATTTTTCAAGATCAAAATTACAGGTTTTTACAGCCCAAAAAAACTTGTGTTGGATTTCAACTGGTAAAAGACATGATTTACCAAATACTAGCCTAAATGGAGACATCCCAATGGGTGTTTTATAGGCAGTTAGATAATCCCAAAGTGTTTCACCAAGTCTTTCAGGCCAGTCTTTTCTGGTGGGTTTTAAAATTCTCTCAAGTGCTATTTTCACTTCTCTATTAGAATGTTCAGCCATTCCATTTGTTTGGGGGTGATATTCAGTTGAGGTTTTGTGTAAAAAATCATTTTTTTCAAAATATATTCCATGGATTTATTACAATAATGGGTTCCTAATTCACTTATCAAGGCACATTGTGTGAAAAGTCGGTGGAAGATGTGTGTCTTTAGGAACTCACTAACAGTATGTGAATCATACTTTCTAGTGGGTTTGGAATCTACCCACTTATAAACATAACCAACTGTAAGAAGAATGTATTAGAATCCATTGGAAGGGGGAAATGGTACCATGAAATCGATGCCCCAAACATCAGAGATCTCATAGAAGATTAAAGGATTTTGAGGCATTTCATTTCTTTTGGAAATTATGCCAAACTTTTGTCAAGTGGGATATGATTGAAAAAACTCATGTGTTTCCTTGAAGAGTGAAGTCTAGGGATAGAATAATACAGAGTCTAGGAACTTTTGGAAGGTCCTTTGTGGTCCAAAGTGGCCACCACCATGCATTGAGTGACAAAATTCTAATATGGAAGAATGTTCATTTTCATCAACACATCTCTTAATTACCATGTCTACCCCAATTTTCCAAGGTTTATTTTCTTCCCAAAAATAGTATTTTAAATCATTTTTCAAATTCATTTTTTTTCTTTTGAAAAAAAATCAGGAACAACACCCAAAACCAAGTAATTTACAATTTCGGTATTCTATAGTATTTTTGGAGTGAGAGATGAAAGGTGATCAGTTGGAAATTTGGGATCAATTATTTCAGAATGAGAAAAATTAGAAATTCTACTCAAGTGATCATCCACACAGTTTTCTTTTTCTAGAATATATTTGATTTCAAGGTCAAACTCTTGGATAATTAGGATCCATTTTATTATCCACAGTTTGGAGTCACTTTTCATGAGTAAGAACTTTATAGTAGAATTGTCAGTGAAGATGATGATATTGGCACCTAAGAGATAGGTCCAGAATCTATCTAAGGAAAAAACCACTGTTAAAAGTTCCTTTTCAGTCATAGTATATTGAGATTGAGTTTCATCCAATATTTTTGAGGCATAATAGATGATATAAGGAATTTACTCTCTTATTTGACCAAAAATAGTCCTAATGGCTCTATTAAAAGCATCACACATCAACTCAAAGGGTAAGGACCAATCTGGGGGTTGGATTATTAAGGAATATGTAAGAGCAGTTTTTAGTTCAACGAAGGCTCTCTTGAAAACCTCATCGAAATGGAAAGTGACATCATTTTGGAGCAACTAAGTGAGTTCTATGGAAGTACTACTAAATTTATAGATGAATCATCAATATAAACTGGCATGACCTAGGAATGAATAGATGTATCGAATAGAAGTGGGTTGAGGAAGTGATTGGACCACTTAAATTTTTTAAGGATCGACCTTAATACCCTCTTTTGAAGCTATGTGACCTAAAATAATCCCGTTTTCAACCATGAAGTGACATTTTTTAAAATTTAACACAAGGTTACACTTGAAACACTTTTTAAGGACTAGAGAGATTGAATTCAATCAAGATTCAAATTACTCACTATAAATGGTAGATTTATCCATGAAGACTTCCATGTAGTGTTCAATGAATTAAAAAAAAGATACTCATTATACACCTCAGGAATGTTGCAGGAGCATTTCAAAGGCCAAAAGGCATTCTCCTATTTTCATATGTTCCAAAGGGGAATGTTAAAGTATTCTTTTCTTGGTCTTGAGGTGCGATTGGGATTTGGAAGTAGCTGATGTATCCATAAAGAAAGAAATAGTGCGAATTTCAGGCTAATCGTTCTAGAATTTGATCAAGGGAAGAGGGTAGTGATCTTTTCATGTTTGAACATTAAATTTTTGGTAATCAATGCACACACGCCATTTTTTATTCACTCGAGTTGTGACTACCTCTCCATGTTCATTTGTAACAACAGTTATCCCACTATTCTTAGGTACAACTTGAATTGGACTAACCCATTCACTATCAAAAATTGGGTAGATGATTCCAGCTTGAAGAAGCTTGGTGATCTCTTACCTAACTACCTCAATTATGAGTGGATTGAGTATTCTTTTCGGTTTTATATTTGGTTTGGATGATTCCTCAAGATGGATGTGATGCATGCAAAGAGCAGGGTTGATTCCTACTATGTCATCTTGGGTCCAACCTAAGGCCTTTTTGTTTTCCTCTAATTCCTGAACAAGTTTGGACTCCTTAGTTTAGGTAAGGGAAGAAAATATAATGACATGATAAGAGTGATCATGGAAAAGGAATGAATATTTCAAGTGTTCAGGAAGAGGTTTTAGTTAAGTCTCATTTTTCATTTGTGGGTTATACAACTCAGGAATAGAGGAAGGGACTTCAGTTTCTTCAGATTCATTTTCCTTGATATTGTTCAAGGTGGAGCAATAGATATCGGAGTTGATGTGGGAATCAAGAGAGTTTTCAAGACCCTCTAGATTGATGGAGTCTATGAATGACATGCCTACATAAACTTCACCATTTATGACTTTGTTAATCATGGTTCATATATCTCTTCAAAACAGGATGAACATGATGTAATAGGGTTCAATTGACTCCTAGAAGATTCCTTAGAATCATGGATTGAGACTGCAGAGTGGTCCTTTGATGGGTATTTCATGGCATGGAAAATGTTTAACTTGACCAGTTGGTCACCAAATTCCATGGATAAGATGCCAGAATGAACATAAATCTTGGTTCTAATATTCATGAGGAATGGTCTTCCTAGAATTAGGGGAGATCGAGAAGATTTCGTTACACCTTATAGGTCAAGAACATAGAAATCCGCAGGGAAGATAATACCATTAACACAAATAAGGACATCCTCGATTATAAACCTTAGGACTAGTAGTTCTTTGATTGGACAATTGAATGACAACACTCGTTGGGTGCAAAGGACCTAGACCAAGGTTAGAGAAGATTCATTTAGGCATGACATTAATTAAATCTCTTAAGTCTATGAGTGCATCATCAAAGTTTTAAGATCGTATTTTTCATGGAACTGTAAAGGTCCTAGGATCTTTGAACCTTATGGGAATAGACTTCTAGGTTGAAACATTTTCGAAGGTCCTAAGTTTCCTCTTGTGGGTACACAATTCCTTAAGAAACTTGGCATACTTAGGGATTTGTTTATGGCGTCTAAGAGGGTAATGTTGAATTCAACACATCTAAACATGTCAATCATTTAATTATCAGGTTCAAAGTACTTTTTTTGATTAGAAATAGCTTGAAGAAAAGGAATTGGGTTCCTAAGTGGAATGAAAGGAGGTGAGGGAATGGATTCAAAATCCTTTTAGATTTTCTTTTTCTTTTCATTTTCTAGGTCAACATTTAAAGTAGAGTTGGAGGACTTATTTTGAGGCAAAGAAATTTTCTTACTAGATCTAAGTGAAATTTCCCTTAAATTACCCTTGGGGTTGGGTAATGGTTGAGCTGGGAGTTGGGAAGAATTTTATTGTTTTTGCTGGCTTAGGTGGGAAGCAAGTTGACCAATTTGGGTTTCAATGTTCTTGAGGCTAGAATGGGTGAAGGATGCAAGATCTTCCACTGCACTTTACCATGGTTTCTTGGAAGAAGAGGCTTGTCCCGGATTGGGATTACCATGATTTTGTTTCTTGGGAAAGTGATTTTATTTGTTTGGGAATTGGGAAGGCTCACTAGGATAGTGGAATCCAGGTATAGAATTTTTTCTTTGAGGTTGATGAGCAAAAGGATAAGTTTGGTGGAAGTTACCACCACCTTGTAAATAATTGAATTGGTTTGGGTTTTGATGAAGTAATTGAGGGGGATGAGAAATGGGATTCCCATATCTCAAGTTAGGGTTATAGGTAGAAGGAAAGGGCTCAACTTGAGGTTGGTTATAGGTTCTAATGAAATTACCTGGTAGTTGAGAGTTGGTGTTCCTTTGAGAATATGCTACATTGAGCTCCATTGGTCAGGATGTATCAGAGGGATCCTCTTAAAGTTGTGGGCATGTTTCAGTTGGATGAGATGGGGAGCTACAGATTCCATAGTTTTTGATAGGTCTAGGGAATATAGATTGTGGAGAAGAAGTGGTTGGGGCTTTGGTATCCACAGCTAGTTGTCGCATAAGACCTGTAAGGTCACTCATACACTCTGTCATCTTGTTTGGATCTATAAATTTATTATCTTGGGCATGTTTGACTTAATCATGTTCTTGATTATGGAATTGTTGTGTGTTTATATCCACGTTTCTTATGAGATCTCTTGCAGCTGCAGGCTTTTTATCAACAAGAGCACCGCCACTTGCGACATCAATGAGAGTTATCTCCATAGACAATAGCCCCTCATATAAGTATTGGATCAAGATTTGGTCAGGGATTTTGTGGTGTGGTAAGGTTTAAAAAATCTATTTTTAACCTCTCCCAGAACTCATGGAGTGATTTATTTGGGAATTGATGGATACCGCTTATCTTCTTTCGAATAGAAGCAGTACAAGGAGAAAGAAATAATTTCTCTAAGAAGAGTCGGTCATTCTATATTTTTATGGAACCATAAGGGAGGTAGTAAATCCATGACTTGGCAGAGTCATCTAGGGATAAAGGGAATGCTTAGAGTTTTATTTGTTCCTCTAAAACCCATTGAGGTTTAATGGTAAAGCACACCACTTGGAACTTTTTAAGATGAAGATGTGGATCCTCACCAACTAGCCTGTGGAAATGGAGGAGAAGATGAATCAAACCCGATTTGAGTTCGATTTCATCCTTTATGTTTGGATATTGAATACCAAGAGGTTAGTAATTCATATCAGGGGAAGCAAATTCTTCAAGTGTTTGTTCTCTAGGATTGTCCATATATAATTCAATTGGTTATACAAGGATAGGTTCATGATTGAGTTTATTATCTATTATATTACTCTAAAATTGGTAAAGTGTTCCCTCAATTTCAATTTAAAACAAATATGAGGGATTATTTGGGAGGCTACCGGGCATTCAGAGAGATTTTGGAAGAAAGAGGAAGGTGAATTTTTCTTTTTTTTAAATTTGTTATTTAATTTTGTTTTTTTAAATAACCAGAAACTAAAGACTATTTACTTGCACCATCCTCATAAATCGTGCCATTTGAAAGTACTACCAATTTTTTCTTATCTATTGGTCAAGGTTTTGGTTCTCTTCTAATGTGTATAGCGTCACTCTGGTCGAATTCTCGACGATGATACTTTTTAATAGTCGATTTTTTTTAATTTGATTTTATTGTAATTGGTGGGGTTTGTTTGCATAGATTATGAAATGATTTATTGATTATGATTAATTTAAAAAAATTATAAATATTGGGGTGAGTTCATCATTATTCAGTTAAGCTTTTGATATCCATGAGCTTTTCTTAATGTTGCATTAAATTAACACCCGTATCACAAGTTGACGTTGATTAGAATTACCAAGTGTTAAGGATTTAATCCAAGCCTTAAATTTACTTAGGGTTCTAAATCAATCAAATTATGTTTATGGTAATTTATTTATGGTTCTAATAATCCATGTAAACCACACATTAAACAAAAAAAATCATTAATCCATGACATGTTAAGTCCAACATAGACAATGTTAAATTAAAGAATACTCATCGAGCAAAAGCTCTCAATCGCCTAAAATATCTAAATAATGACTCGACCCAATGGTAGATTTACTCATCCATTGAAATGATTAATAATATGGTTCTAATTATTATGATGATAAATTATAAATAGAAAAAAAATAATGGGATAATAAAAGAGTAGTACGTCGAACACACACGATCGTTTAAGAGAGTTAAAAAAGGATTTTGATTGAATGAGGAAGAAAAAATAATGGAAAGGGTTTTAAAGTGATTTAAACTACTTTAAGGACATTAATATTAAACTATATAAGGTTGATGAGAATAATAGGTATTGAATAATAAACATGCATCAAAACAGAATTACAAAGACAAACACTTGTGAAATTACAAACGAAAACACTACAAAAGTAAATTAAAAAAATAGAGGAAAGGTCTCTCAAGTGAAAAAATGAGTATTTTAGGTCCTCCCAATACTTTGGAAAATCTTGGTTCATGAAAATTTGTGATCCTATCGTCTGAAATACCAACCCTTTTGAAAGGAGAGGTGGGGATGTATTTATAGCTCAAGGTGGTGGATTATTTTCATTCCAAAAATACCCCTCCACTTGGATCGACTATTTGGACATTCAGACAGCTGAATATAGAGATATCTTTTTCTTAAAAGTTTTAGATAATAATGTTTACTGACTAATATAAAAATTTGGTGGAATTTGTTCTTATGTATACAATGTTATGGCCATTTTACTAAACAATGTTAATCTATCCATTTCAATCCTTACTTTTTTTATTTCTGAAATGTGAATGGGTTTATCAATAGGAAGATTCTTTCAAATCCAAAAACTTTATTCAAAAAATTCAGCCATCTATATATCCTATTTCACACTTTAAAATATCAGCATGATTTGATGATTATATCATGAATAGTTTCCATATTTTAATTTCCATCCAGAATGGTGGGCTGGACTTCAAAGCATTAGTTCGATACCTTTTGTGGGTAGTTGGACCTTCAAATATTTATACATGATTCTTTTGGAAAATAAAAAACACATGGAAGATTTTCCTTAGTCATACTGGTTTCTATCGATGATTCATCCATAACATCAGTAGGATTTCCCTCCTACTCACTCGGTTTCTCCAAAATGATGTCACTTTCCATTTCGATGAGGTTTGAAAGAGAGCCTTCATTGAACTCAAAACTGCTCTTACATCTGCTTCGATAATCCAACCCCCGGATTGGTACTTACCCTTTAAGTTGATGTGTGATCCTTCTGATAGAGTCGTGGGGGCTGTTCTAGGTCAAAGAAAAGAAAATATTCCTCATGTCATCTATTATACCTCAAAAACATTGGATGAAACTCAATATCACTACACTGTCACTGAAAAAGATCTTTTAGTAGTTGTTTTTACCTTAGATAAATTTTAGCCCTATCTCTTAGGTTCCAAAATCATCATCTTCACAGACCATTCTTCTATAAAGTTCTTACTCAAGAAAAGTGATTCTAAACTGAGGAAAATAAGATGGATCCTAATGCTCCAATATTTTGAAATTGAAATCAAATATAGACAAGGAAAAGAAAACCCTATGGCTTATCACTTGAGTAGAATTTATAATTATCCTCTTTATAAAATAATTGATCTAAAATTTCCAACTGAGCACCGTTCATCTCTCACTCCAAAAATACCATGGTATGACCCAATTGTAAATTACTTGGTTTGTAGTTTTTTTCCTAAAATTTTATCAAAAGAACAAAAAATAAAGTTTAAAAGTGATTCAAAATACTATTTTTGGGAAGAAAATAAACTTGGGAGAACTAGGGAAAACATGTTAATTAAGAGATTTGTGGATGAAAATTAATATTCTTCCATCTTAGAATTCGGTCGCTCAATGCCTGGTGGTGGGCACATTGGACCACAAAGGAACCCCAAAAAGGCCCTAGACTCTGGATTCCTTTAGTCTTAACTATTCAAGGACTCACATGAGTTATGTCAATCATGTACCAATTTCCAAAAGTTTGGTACAATTTCCAAAAGCAATGAAATGCCCCAAAATCCTTTAATATTCTGTGATATCTTCGATGTTTGGTTCATTTATTTCATAGAACCATTTCCCCCTTCCAATGAATTCTCATATATTCTTCTTATGGCTGATTATGTTTATAGGTGGGTTGAGGCCGAACCCGCTAGAAAGGATGATTCACAAACTATTATCAATTTCCTAGAGAAACACATCTTCCACCAATTTGGCACACCACGTGCCTTGATAAGTGACTTAGAAACCCATTTTTGTAATAAAACCATGGAATCTATTTTTAAAAAGAATAGTGTTGTACATAAAACACAAACTTCATATCACACCCAATCAAATGGTTTGGTTGAAATTTTTAATAAATAAGAGAAAAAGAGTGCTTGAGAGAAATGTAAAACCCACTAGAAAAGACAGTCCTGAATGACTTTGTGAAGCACTTTGGGCTTATCTAACTGCCTATAAAACACCCATTGGGATGTCTCCATTTAGGCTAGTATTTGGTAAATCATGTCATTTACCAGTTGAAATCCAACATAATCCTTTTTGGTCTGTGAAAACCTGTAATTTTGATCTTGAAAAATCCAGAGAAGAAATATTGTTACAGTTGGATGAACTAGAGGAGCTTCTACTTGATTCTTATGAGAATTATAATCTCTATAAATAAAAATATAAAGGCACTCCAGGATAAACACATCCTGTGAAAGGTATTTCATGAAGGTGAAAAGGTAATTCTCTTCAATTCTCAATTCTCGCTTCTTCTAGGTAAGCTTAATTCTCATTACGAAGGTCCTTTTATTGTTTCTCATGTTTACCCATTTGGTGCAGTGCAAGTCCAAGACCCATTTGGAAGATGGAGGGAGATGGAAACCCACCAAATCCAAACCAGGGGCACCTCTTTCCCTTTAATTCTTCTTCTCTCTATCTCTCTCTCTCTCTCTATTTCTTCTTCTTCCTCCCTCATTCCCATTTTTTTACCACTTTCCTCATTACTTTTTTTATTTACTCCTTCTCTTTTGTGAGGTTGTTTCTTTATAAAAAACTAAAAAAAACTAAAAAACTAAAAAACAAAAAAATCATAAAAAATGAAAAATCAATATTCCGGATTACTCACCTTCTAATTTTTAAATTATTCCCATCCATTTTTGGGAGTCAAAAGGCATGTTTTCAACTCAAAAATTTTGTATTTTCATCATGAATTTGGATAAATAATATTGTTTCAAAACCAAAAAATTTTTATTGCACAATTTTTTGACTTAGAAAATGATTTTCCCCACCTGTGAGGAACAATATTTTCTTTCATGCCAATTCCACCTATGACCATCTTTTCAAAATTTATGTTTTTCATCCCCATTTGTGAATATTTAGTTTTTGGACCTTCAAGCTGAATTTCCAAATTTAGTGTGCATTAATATGATAGAGGAATTTTCTAAACCACATGAGAATTATAATAGCCAAATAGCCTCCCATTAACCACACATTAATCCTCTTTTTGAAAGACCCTTCGAGATTATGAAAACCTTTTCTTTGATAGCCACATTACAAGACCAATTCCTTATCCCACCCAATATCAACATGGATTTTCATTGCATAATTTTTGGAAATTTAAGTTTGGAGGGAATGTTTTTCATTTTGGGTACCCATTTGTTGATTTTCACCATGTTATCATATGCTTGAGGGAAACCATCAATTTAAGAGTGGGGGGGGGGTTCCTTCAATGGGGTTTGGGAATGTATATATTTTTATCTTGTACAGTTGAAAAGTGTTCAAAAAATCAAAAAAAAAATGAAAATAATATTGGGTTGGGTCTTAGGTGGGTCAAAAATGACTCTTCCACAACTATTGATCTTGTTATAACTATTACGATTTGTGTCATGAGAAGGTCAATCATGGGTTGGGAGAGCACTTATAAACTCTAATATTTTGGATATCGTCTTCCTACCATCCAATTGCCTCAGAAAACCCCCCTAAAAAGACCTCTTGATTTTTAATCGCTTTAGTATAGGGAGTGGAAGCTGAGAGCTCTTACAAACTCTAATATTTTCACTTTTGGTTGGTGAATGAGTGAAGCTCAATATATTAATTTTTAAATCTTGATAGGAGTAAGTTTTGCATGCCACCATTTTTCATTTATAAATTTGAGAATGAAAAAAATAAATTGTTTTTGGAACATTGTTTCTGTAACAAATTGTGGTGGAATTCAATATGGATGAGTGAAATTGTCTAAACCTCCCCTGGTTGGGGGAAACTTTTTATTATTTAATGGTGAGTGAAAATTATTTTTTTCATGGTTTTATATTTTTTTTACATAAGGACATGCACAAGACTAAGTTTGGGTGATTTTATGTTATTAATATTTTTATAATTTATTATATACTCCTCTTACTGATTTTATATGAAATGTGCATAATTTGTGTGAAATATTAATGTTTAAATATTAAATATAATTTTAGAGAACTATTTGAATTCATCCAAATTCAAGTCTCATTAATGTTTTAATAATAACTCTCACTCTACTTATCCAAATTTCAGGATTATTGTTTTTTAGGTTTCTTTACCCAAATTCAAACATTTAATTATAAAGAACCTTTGGCCAAATAGTCCATTTGGAGGGTCATATAGTCCACACAAGAAGACCTACACAAAACTGTGAAAAAACTGGACCATCCATGATGATTGAGTTACTAGTCTAAATATAGAACCCCAAATTTTATTAAACTCCACCATAAGTTCTTTATTATCAAATATAATCATGGATAAAAATTTGAAGGTCCAACTACACAAAAAAGTGTCCCAACTAATGATTTGAAGTCCAACACACTATTATGGATGGGAATTAAAATCCGGAAACTATTCATGATATAACTCAATATGTAAACATCAAATCAATCTGAGATTTTACAATGTGAAAGAGGATATATAGGAGGCATATTTTGTTAAATAAATTGTTCAGATTTGAAGGCATATTCCTATTGATAAACCAATTCACATTTCAGACTTCTAAAAAGTATGTATTGAAATGGAAAGATTAACATTGTCTAATCAAATAGCCATAAAATTGGATCCATAATTACAAATTCCTCCAAATTTTTTATATTAGTCATAAAAAATTATTATCTATAACTTTGAAGAAGGAGATATCTCAAGAATCTGCTGTTTGGATGTCCAAATCATCTAGCCAAGTGGAGGGATAGTTTTGGAAGGAAAAAAGTCCACCACTTTGGTCTATAAATACATCACCTCCTCTCCTTTCAAAAGGGTTGGTATTTTAGAAGATATTATAAAACATTGGCATGAAAAAAGCTTTTACAAAAGCTTGGGAGGCCTTCCATACTCATGTTTTCACTTGAGAGACCTTTCCTCCTCTCTTTTTTTTAATTTAAATTTTCCTTTTTTCATTTGTAATTTCACAAGTGTTTATATTTGTAATTTTATTTTAATGAAAGTTCCTTATTCAATATATCTTATTCTCATTCACCTTATATATTTTAATATTAATGTTCTTAAAATAGTTTAAATAAAGTTAAAACCATTTCTCTTCATTTTTCTTCCTCATTCAATCGAAATCCTTTTTTAACACTCTTCAACGATCATGTGTATTTAAACAATTTTAAGAACATCAATATTGAACTACAGAAGGTGGATACGAATAATAGATATTGAAGAAAAAACATTCATTAAAAAATAATTACAAAAAAAAATACTTACAAGATTACAATAATGAAGAACACAAAATAAAAGGAAATAAAGAGAGGAAGAAGGGTATCCCAAGTGAACACTTGAGTATGGAAGGTCCTACCAAGCCTTGGAAAGGATTTTCATAACTTATTATATACTCACTTTACTGATTTTATATGAAATGTGCATAATTTTTGTGAAATATTAATGTTTAATAATTAAATATTTTTTTAAATCACTATTTGAATTCATCCAGATTCAAGTATGTTTAATGTTTTAATAATAACTCATACTCTACTTATCAAAATTGCATGATTATTGTTTTTTTGAGTTCCTTGCGATAATTACAACATTTCATTATCAGGAACCATCAGCCAAATCATCCATTTTGAGGGCCATATGGTCCACACAAGAAGACCCAAAGAAACTATGAAGAAACTGGACCAGCCATGATGATTGAGTAACTGGTCTAAATCCTGAATCCCAAAATATTATGAAACACCACCATATGTTCTTTATTATCCACAAAAATCATGGATAAATATTTGAAGGTCCAACTACAGGAAAAATGGTCCCAACTAATGCTTTGAATTCCTGCACACCATTCTGGACAGAAATTAAAATTTCGACACTATTCATGACATAGCTCATGATGTAATCATCAAATCAAGCTGAGATTTTGTAGTGTGAAAGAGAAGATATAGGAGGAAGACATATTTTAATAACTTTATTGGATTTTAAGGCATATTCCTATTGATAAGACCATTCACATTTCATCCTTCTAAAAGGTATGGATTGAAATGGACAGATTATCATTGTTTAATCAAAATTCCATAACATTGGATCTCGAAGTAAAAATGCCTAAAACTTTTGAGATTAGATGGAAAAAATTATTATCTAAAACTTTTAAGAAGGATATATCTTGATATTCAGATCTCTGAATGTCCAAATCGTCGAGCCAAGTGGAGGGGTAGTTTTGGAATGCAAACAGTCCACCACCTTAGGCTATAAATACATCCCATCCTCTCCTTTCAAAAGGGTTGGTATTTCAGAAGAGAGGAGAACACATTGGAACAACCAAATATTTTTAAAATACTTTAGAGGACCTTCCATACTCAATATTTCACTTGATAGACTTTTCCTCTTCTCTTTTTTTTTAATTTACTTTTGCATTGTTTTCATTTGTAATTTCACAAATGTTTGTCTTTGTAATCTTGTTTTAATGAAATTTTTTTCATTAATATATATTACTCTCATCCAAATTTTGTATTTTAATATTAATGTTTTAAAAATATTTTAAATCATGTTAAAACTCTTTCCCTTATTTTTTCTTCCTCATTCAATCGAAATCCTTTTTTAACTCTCTTCAACGATCATGTGTGTTCGATGCACTACTATTTACTTATCCAGTTATTTTTTCTATATTTATAATTTATCATCATAATAAGTATAGCTATATTATTAATCATTTCAGTGGCTAAGTAAATCTACCATTGTGGTGATTAATTATTTAGAGATGTTAAGTGATTGAGAGCTTTTTCTCGATGAGTATTCTTTAATTTTACATTGTGTATGTTGGACTTAACATGTCATGGATTAATGAATTGTTTTGTTTAACATGTGGTTTTCATGGATTATTAGAACCATAAATACACTACCATAAACAATATATTATTGATATAAGAACCCTAAGTTAAGTTAAGGCTTTGATTGAAGCCTTAGCACTTGGTAATTCCAGTCGACGTCAACTTGTGACATGGGTGTTAATTTAATGAAATATAAAGCAAAGCTCAAGGATCTCACAATCTTAACTACCTAATGATGAACTTAGCCAAATCATTATAAATTGGTTAAATCAATCATAATCAATCATTTCATATTCGTTGCAAACAACCCCCCCCCCCCCAATCAGAATACAATTAACTAAAAACAATCGACTATTAAAAAGTATCATCGCTGAGGATTTGACTTGAGTGCTGCTATACACATTAGAATAGCACCAAAACCTTGACCATTCGATAGGTGACAATCATTGGAGCTTTAAAATGGAATAATTTTTGATGATGGTGTAATTAAATAGTCTTTGGATTCTGTTTATTGTGAAAAAAAACAAAAAAAATGAAAAAAATTGAAAAAAACACATATAAAAACCTAACTTCCTCTTTCTTCCAAAATCGCTCTAAATACCCCATAGCCTCTCAAACAATCCCTAAGATTTGTTTAACCCTGAAATTTATTGAACACTTCACCAAAATAGGTGGAACATAAGAGATAATAACACTTTCAAGAACATGTCCTTTTCCAACAAATTGAATTAGATATGGTCAATCCTAGAGAACAAACACTTAAATAACTTGTTACCCCTGATATGAATTACCAACCTCTTGGTAGTCAATTTCCAAACATAAAAGCTGACTTCAAACTAAAATCATGTTTGATTCATCTTCTTTCTCATTTCCACAAGCTAACTGGTGAGGATCCACATCTTCATCTCAACGAGTTCCAAGTGGTGTGGTCTACCATGAAGCCTCATGGGGTTTCGGAGGAACAAATAAAACTCTAAGCATTACCTTTCTCCCTAACTAACTCCGCCAAGTCATAGCTTTACCACCTCCCTCATTGTTCCATAACAATATGGAGTGAAATTAAGTGATCTTCTTAGATAAATTTTTTTCCTGATTCTCGTACTGCTTCTATCCGAAAGGAAATAAGCGGTATTTCTCAATTCCAAAATGAATCACTCCAAGAGTACTAAGAGATGTTCAAAAAGCTTGTTGAAACATGCCCACACCACCAAATACCTGACCAAATCTTGATCAAATACTTCTATGAGGGGTTATTATCTATAGATAAAACTCTCATTGATGCTGCAAGTGGTGGTGCTCTTGTTGATAAAACTCTTACAGCTGCAAGAGATCTCATAAGAAACATGGATGAAAACACACAACAATTCCATAATCTAGCACATGATCAAGTAAAACAAGCTCAAGATAATAAATCTACAGATCCAAACAAGATGAGACAGTGGATGAGTGAACTTACAGGTCTTGTACGGCAACTATTTATGGCTACCAAAGTCCCAACCTCTTCTTCTCCAAAATCTATGTTCCCTGGACCTATCAAGAACTGTGGAATCTATAGCTCCCCATATCATCTAACTAACACATGTGCACAACTTCAAGAGGATCCCTCTGATACATCCGGGCCAATGGAGCTGAATGCATCATACTCTTAGAAGAATTCCATCCCTAAACTATCAGTTGAGTTCATTAGAACCTCTAACCAATCTCACTTTGAGCCCTTCCCTTCTACCTATAACGCTAACTTGAGATATGGGAATCCCATTTATCATCCCCCTAAATACCCTCATCAAAACCCAATCCAATTGAAATATGGCCTAGGTGGTGGAAACTTCCATCAACCTTATCATTTTGTTCCTCAAACTCAAATAAACAATCATCCACCTAGATTCCACTATCCTAGTGTGCCTTCCCAATTACCAAAACAATACAATCACTTTCCAAAGAACCAAAATCAAGGTAATCAAAATATAGGAAAAGACTCTTCTTCCAAGAAACCATGAGAAAGTGTAGTGGAAGATCTTTACTCCTTCACCCATTCTATCCTCATGAACTTTGAAACCCAAATTGGTCAACTTGCTTCCCACCTAAGCCATAAACAATAATCAAATTCTTCCCAACTCCCAGCTCAACAATTACCCAACCCCAAGGGTACTGTAAGTGAAATTGTACTTAGATCAGGGAAGCAAATTACTTTTCCTCAAGATAATTCCTCCAACTCTACTTTAAATGTTGACCTAGAAAATTGAAAGAAAAAGAAACATGAAAAGGAATCTTAATCCATTCCCTCACCTCCTTCCATTCTACTTCGGAACCTAATTCCTTTTCCTCAAGCCATTTCTAAGAAAAAGAAGGACTTTTAACCTGATCATAAAATTCTTGACATGTTTAGACATGTTGAAGTCAACATTCCCCTCTTAGATTTCATAAAATAACTCATAAGTATTCCAAGTTTCTTAAGGAATTGTGCATCCACAAGAGGAAACTTAGGACCTTCGAAAATATTTCCACCCAGCAGTCTATTCCCATAAAGAGAAAAGATCAAGGGACCTTTACGATTCTATGCCAAATTGGAAGTTCCATCTTTGATGATGCAGTCATAGACCTAGGAGCCTCAATTAATGTCATGCACAAATCCATCTTCTCCAACCTTGGTCTAGGTCCCTTACATCCAATAAGTGTTTTCATCTAGTTAGCCAATCGAAGCATAGCCAGTCTTGAGGGAATAATTGAGGATGTCCTTGTCTGAGTCAGTGATCTTATCTTCCCCATTTATTTCCCTTTCATTGATATGGAAGGTGAGATGAACCCTTCTCAATCTCCCTTAATTATAGGATGACCATTCCTAATGATATCAAGAACAAAGATTGATGTCCACTCAGGCATCTTATCCATTGAATTTGGTGACCAACTGGTCAAGTTCAACATTTTCTAGGCCATGTGATACCCAACAGAGATTCAATCTATATTCTCTATCTATGCTTCCAAAAGTATATCTGAGAGTGTGTTGAATCCCAATCCATCATGTTCTTCTTGTTCTACTTATAGATGAGTTTGTGAATATTTCATCCTCATTAACCAAGTCATAAATAGAAAAGTCAAGTTTGACATTACAAATGAAAACTCCATTGATCTAATGGATCTTGAAAACTATTTGGAATCCTATATCACCTCTGACATCCACTACTCCAACATGGATGGTAATGGGGAAAATGAACAAGCATGTTAATTTTTTGATTCAAATCATAATATCCAACATTCATCATTTCCTATCCATGATTCTGAAAATTCTTTTAGATGTGAGTTGAACCCCAAGACAATGTCTTTATATTGTCCCTATGGGAGTGAAGGTTGTGAGATTTGTTCCATAATTAATAAAGTGATCACTGGTGAGGTTGAAATTAACCATTATTTGGTGAAAAGATTAATATAAAGGATATTAAAAAACTTATTCAGTCTTATGACTCCACTAATCCTCATTACTCTACATTGGTAAGTGATGAAATAAATGAGTCAAAAACAATTGGGATCTCATACGCTGGTTTTGTGTTATCTAAACCTTCCATAAATGAACCATCAGAATTGAGATATCTTCCTGAATTTAAAAGAATATAAAACCATCACTTTGTGGATAAAATCATTCCTCACATTGAATACCAAGGAGAGGATAGTCATCTTCTCTTTCCACCCCCATTTAATTGCATGTAAAACAATAAGGGATGAAATTATCCAATGAATCGTCAAGCCTCCCAAAGGAAAAGTTTTTCTGGAGGCACACTAGAGTTGAAAAAATACGATGGCCACAATCGGAATATGGGTAGTCTAAAGTAACTCTCCAGCTATAGACAAAATAAATGCAGCAGTTCTTGAGAGGAAACCCATGTTTTCTTTTACTTTTATGAAATTTTAATTTCTTTTTAGTTTTTCATTAGATGAATAATTATTTTTCTTTTTCAGGTAATATCCCACATGAGGCACATCAATTTCCACTAACCCACCACTAAATGGAGATAGCGACCCACCAATTTCAAACTAGGGGGCACCTCTTTCCCTTTAACTCTCTCTCTATCTCTTTCTATCTCTCCCTCTTTCTTCTTCATCCCCTCTATTTCATTTTTCACCACTTTTTTTTTCAAAACCTTTTCTTTTTCTATTTTTATTTTGTGGGAGTGTGTCTTTATAAAAAACTAAAAAAACCTATGAAATTAAAAAAACCATTTAAAAAATATATGAAAAATAAAGAGTCATACTTACTCACCTTCCAATTTTAAAATTTTCTCCCACCATTTTGGGGAATCAAAATACATGGCTTAAACTCAAAAATTTAGTGGTTTCTTCATAAATTTGGATAAAGTATATTGTGTAAAAATAAGAAAAAATTTAATGCTCAATATTTGATTTGGAAAATGATTTTCCTCAACCGTGAGAACCAATATTAGATTTAATTCCAAGGCCACCTGTGACCATATATTAAAAACATGTGTTTTTCACCCCCATTTGTGAGTCTTTTGTTTATGGACCTTCTAGCTAAATTTCCTACTTTAGTGTGCATTAATATGATAAAGTGATTTTCTGAACCACATGGGAATTATAATAGACAAATAGACTCCCATTAACCATAAATTAATCCTTCTTTTGAAAGCCCCTTCGATCCTATGAAAAACTTTTCTTTGATAGGCACATTACAAGCCCAATACCTTATCCCACCCAATATCAACATGGATTTTCATTTCATAAATTTTTCAGAAATTTAAGTGTGGGGGAATGGATTTCATTTTGGGTACCCTTTTTTTGATTTTCACCACGTTTTCATATGGTTGAGGTCAAGCATCAATATAAGTGGGGGGGATAGGTTGTTATTTAGTGGGGTTTTGGAATGTATATATGTTTATCTTGTATAATTGAAAAGTGTTCAAAAAAATATAATAAAATCAAAAAAATTAAAATAAGAATGGGTTGTGTCTTTGGTGGGTCAAGAATCACTCTTTATAAACTTTTGATCTTGTTATAACTATTAAAATTAGTGTCGTTAGGAGATCAATCATGGGTTGGGAGATGAGTGTGAGATCTATTTCAAGTTCAACTTTCGAAAAATGCAAAAAAATTGATGAACACTTATGTCATTGGGAGAAGTTTCGTGGTTTGTAAATATTTCATCTTATCATCCACTTCAAATTTATTTGATCTTTTGTGTTTTATTTTACATTTTCATTCCCTCATAAATATGTGTTTCCATTTCCTTTCATGTCTCATTTCAAAAAAAATCATTTCTCTTCCATGTCGGTGTCTTACCACCTTTTTTTATCTTTTGGATATCATCTTTATACCGTCCCATAGCCACAGAAAAACCCCTAAAAGATATCTTGATTTTTGAGAACTTTAGGATAGGGAGTGGAAGCTGAGATCTCCTAAAAACTCTAATATTTTCATTTTTTCTTGGTGAATGAGTGATGCTATGTAAATTAATTTTATCATCTTGAGAGGAGTAAGTTTTTTTCCCACTATTTTCCATTTCTAAATTTGAGCATGAAAAAAAGGAATTGTTTTTTGAACATTGTTTCTATAACAACTTGTAGTGTAATTCAATATGGATGAGTAAAATTGTCTAAACCTCCCCATATTTGGGAAAACAACCTTTTAATATTTGTTGGTGAGTGAAAATTATTTTTATCATGGTTTTATATTTATTGTACATGAGTACATACACAAAACTAAGTGTGGGGTAGTTGATGTTATTAATATTTTCATAACTTATTATATACTACCTTTACTGATTTTATATGAATGTGCATAATTTGTGTGAAATATTAATGTTTAAATATTAAATATAATTTTAGAGCACTATTTGAATTCATCCAGATTCAATCCTGTTTATGTTTTAATAATAAATCTCACCCTACTTATCCAAATTGAATTATTATTATTTTTTAGGGTTCCTTAATCAAATTCTAACATTTCATTGGAAGGAACCTTTTTCCAAATAGTTCATTTGGAGGGTCATATGGTAAACACAAGAAGACCCAAAGAAATTGTGAAGAAACTAGACCAGCCATGATGATTGAGTTACTGGTCTAAATCCTGAATCCCAAATTTTATTAAACTCCTTCATATATTCTTGATTATCTAACATAATAATTGACCAAAATTTTAAGTTCCAACTATATGAAAAAGGGTCCCAACTAATGCATTGAAGTCCAACCCACAATTCTGTCTATAAATTAGAATCCGTACACTATTCATAACATAGATCATGATGTAATCATAAAATCAAGCTGATATTGTGTAGTGTGAAATAAGAGATATAGACGGCTGACTTTGTTGAAGAAAGTGTTTGGATTTGAAGGAATATTCCTTTTGATAAACCCATTCACATTCCACTCTTCTAATAAGTATGGATTGAAATGGACATATTAACATTGTTTAATCAAACAGCCATAACTTTGGCTCTATAAGTAACAATGCCTAAAAATGTTTAGATTAGTCAACCAACATTATTATCTAAAACTTTTAATAATGATATATCACAAGATTCAGTGGTTTGGATGTCTAAATCGTTAAGCCAAGGGGAGGGGTAGTTTTGGAATGCAAACAGTCCACCACCTTGGGCTATAAATACACCCCCTCCTCTCCTTTGAAAAGGGTTGGTATATCAGAAGATAGTAGCAGACATTGGAATAACAAAATCTTTTCCAAATTATTGGGAGGACCTTCCATACTCAAGTTTTTAATTGAGAGACATTTCCTCCTCTCTCTGTTTTAATTTACTTTTGCAGTTTTTTCGTTTATGATTTCACAAGTGTTTGTATTTGTAATTATGTTTCAATGAAAGTTTCTTCTTCAATATATCTTATTTTCATCCAACTTATGTAGTTTAATATTAATGTTCTTAAAATATTTTAAATTAATTTAAAACCCTTTCCCTTATTTTTTCTTCCTCATTCAATCGAAAGCCTTTTTTAACTCTCTTCAACAATCATGTGTGTTTGATGCACTAATCTTTTCTTATCCCATTCTTTTTGTTCTATTTATAATTTATCATCATAATCATTATAAAAAAAATTATTAATCATTTAAATAGCTGAGTAAATCTACCATTGGGGTGAGTTATTATTTAGAGATGTTAAGCGATTGAGATCTTTTACCCGATGAGTATTCTTTAATTTAACATTGTGTATGTTGGACTTAACATGTCATAGATTAATGACTTGTTTTGTTTAACTTGTGGTTTAGATGGATTATTGGAACCATAAATACACTACCATCAACAATATCTGATTGATATTAGAACCCTAAGTTAAGTTAAGGATTGGATTAAATCTTTAACACTTGGTAATTCCAATCAACATCAACTAGTGAGCTTTCCCAATTCCCAAAACAATAAAATCACTTTCCCAAGAACCAAAATCAAGGTAATCCCAATCTGGGATAAGCCTCTTCTTCCAAGAAACCATGGGAAAATGAAGTGAAAGATCTTGCCTCCTTCACCTTTTCTATCCTCAATAACATTGAAATCAAAATTGGTCAACTTGCTTCCCACCTAAGCCAACAACAATAATCAAATTCTTCCCAACTCCTGGATCAACCATTACCCAGCCCCAAGGGTATTGTAAGTCCAACTGCACTTAGATTAGGGAAGACAATTTCTATGCCTCAAGATAAGTCCTCCAACTATACTTTAAATTTTGACCTATAAAATGAAAAGAAAAATAAACATGAAAATGAATCTAAATCCATTCCCTCACCTCCTTCCATTCCACTTCGGAACCCAATTACTTTTCCTCAAGCCATTTCTAAGTAATAGAAGTCCTTTGGGCCTAGTCCTGAAATGATCGACATGTTTATACATTTTGAAGTCAACATCCCCCTCTTAGATGCCATAAAAAATCTCTAAGTATGCTAATTTTCTTAAGTAATTGTGCACCCACAAGAGGCAACATAGGTCCTTCGAAAATGTTTCCACCCACCTGTCTATTCCCATAATGTGAAAAGCTCTTGGGACCTTTACAGTCCCATGCCATATAGGAAGTTCAAATTTTGATGATGCACTCATAGACTCAGGAGCTTCAATTAATTTCATTCTTTAATCCATCTTCTCGGACTTTGGTCTAGGTCCCTTGCACCCAACAGGTGATGTCATTCAATTGACTAATTGAAGAACTGCTAGTCCGTAGGGTATAATCGAAGATGTCCTTGTTCGTGTGAATGTAATTATCTTCCTTGCTGATTTCTATGTCCTTGACATGGAAGGTGAAACAAAATCTTCTCGATATCCCTTAGATCTAGGAAGACCATTCATCATGACTGGTTGAACCAAGATTGATGTCCATTATGGCATATTATCCATGGAATTTGGTGACCAACTGGTCAAATTCAAAATTTTCCAAGCCATGTGATACCCATATGAGGACCACTTTGCATTCTCAATCCATGATTCTGAGGAAACTTCAAGGAGTCCATTGAACCCCATTCCATCATGTTCATCATGTTCTGAAGAGATAGGATCTTGTGAAATATGCACCATGATTAACAAAGTCATAAATGGTGAAGTTGATGTAGACCTCTCATTCATAGACTCCATCAATCATGAAAACCTTGAAAACTCTCTTGAATCCAACATCAATTCCGATCTTTACTGATCCACCTTGTATAGTATAAAGGAAAATGAATATGATGTAACAGAAGTCACTTCCTCCATTATTGAGTTGTATAACCCACAAATGAAAGATGAGACTGATCTAAAACCTCTTCCTAAACACCAAAAATATGCATTCCTTTTCCATGATCACTCTTATCCTATCATTATCTCCACTTCACTTACTAAAACTGAGGAGTCCAAACATGTTCAGTTGTTAGAGGAAAACAAAAAGGCCTTAGGTTGGACCATATATGACATACTAGGAATCAACCCTACTTTTTGAATGTATCACATACATCTTGAGGAATAATCCAAACCAATTAGACAACCAAAAAAAGACTCAATCCACTCATACTTGAGGTAGTTAGGGAAGAGATCACCAATCTTCTTAAAGCTGGTATCATCTACCCAATTTACGATAGTTAATGGGTTAGTCCAATTCAAGTTGTATCTAAGAAAGGTGGGATAACTGTTGTAAAAAATGAACATGGAGAGGTATTCACAACACAAGGGAATAAAAAATGTCATGTGTTCATTGATTACTGAAAATTGAATGTTGAAACATGAGAAGATAACTACCCTCTTCCATTCCTTGATCAAATGATAGAATGATTAGCTAGAAAGACACATTATTTCTTTCATGATGGATAAACTGGATACTTCCACATCCCAATCGCACCTCAGGACCAAGAAAAGACTACTTTCACTTGCCCCTTTGGAGCATATGCATATAGGAGAACGCCTTTTGGACTTTGCAATTCTCCTGCAACATTCCAGAGGTCTATGATGAGTATCTTTTTTGAATTCATTGAACACTTCATGGAAGTCTTCATGGATGACATTACCATTTATTGTGAGTCATTTGAATCTTGCTTGAATTCACTCTCTCTAGTCCTTAAAAAGTGTGTCAAGTGTAACCATGTGTTAAATTATGAAAAATGTCACTTCATGGTTACAAATGGGATTTTTCTAGGTCACATAGTTTCAAAAGAGGGTATTGAAGTGTATCCTTACAAAATTTAAGTGATATAATCACTTCCTCAACCCACTTCTGTTTGAAACATTTGTTCATTCCACGGTCATGCTGCTTTCTATCGACGATTAATCCATAACATCAGTAGGATTTCCCTCCCACTCACTCGGTTGCTCTAAAATGATGTCACTTTCAATTTTTATGAGGTTTGCAAGAGATCCTTTATTGAACTAAAAACTGCTCTTACAAATGCCCCGATAATCCAACCACCAGATTGGTACTTACCCTTTTAGTTGATGTGTGCTACTTCTGATAGAGCCATTGAGGCTATTCTTGGTAAATGAAGATAAAAAATTCCTCATGTAATCTATTATGCCTCAAAAACATTGGATGAAACTCAATATCACAACACTGTGACTAAAAACGAACTTTTAGTAGTAGTTTTTGCCTTAGATAAATTCTAGCCCTATCTCTTAGATTCCAAAATCATTATCATCAAAGATCATTCTATTGTAAAACTCTTACTCAAGATAAATGATTCCAAACCGAGGAAAATATGTCGGATGATAATGATACAAGATTTTGACCTTAAAATAAAATATAGGCCAGGAAAAGAAAACCTTTTGGCTGGTCACTTGAGTATAATTTCTAATTCTTCTCATTCTGAAATAATTGACCCAGAAATTCCAATTCAGCACCTTTCATGTCTTACTCCAAAAATACCACGGTATGCCCCGATTGTAAATTAATTGGCTTCTGGTGTTTTTCCAGAAATTTTTTCAAAAGAACAAAAAATAAAGTTGAAAAGTGATTCAAAATAATATTTTTGGGAAGAAAATATACATTGGAAAATTGGGGCAGACATGGTAATTAGAAGATGTGTTGATGAAAATGAAAATTCTTCCATCATAGAATTCTCTCACTCAATGCCTGGTGTTGGCCACTTTGGACCACAAAGGACCTCCTTAAAGTTCCTAGAATATGGATTCTTCTAGCCTTCACTCTTCAAGGACTCACATGAGTTCTGTCAATCATGTCCCACTTGCCAAAAGTTTGGCACAATTTCCAAGAGAAATGAAAAATTTTCAAAATTATTTAATCATATGTGATATCTTTGATGTTTGGGGCATCGATTTCATGGGAATATTTCCCCCTTCCAATTGATTCTCATACATTATTCTTACGGTTGATTATTTTTCTAGGTGGGTCGAGGCCAAACCCTCTATAAAGTATGATTCACATACTGTTATTGAGTTCCTAAAGACAAACATATTCCACCGATTTGGCACACCACATGCCTTGATAAGTGACTTAGGAACCCATTTTTGTAATAACACCATGGAATCTATTTTAAAAAATAATCGTGTTGTACATAAAACTTCAACTGCATATCACCCCCAAACAAATGGAATGGCTGAACTTTCTAATAGAGAAGTGAAAATAGTTCTTGAGAGAATTGCAAAACCCACTAGAAAAGACTGGCCTGAAATACTTGGTGAAGCACTTTGGGCTTATCAAACTGACAATAAAACACCCATTGGGATGTATCCATTTAGGCTAGTATTTGGTAAAGCATGTCATTTACCAGTTGAAATCCAAAATAAGTGTTTTTGAGCTGTGAAAACCTAGAATTTTGATCTTGAAAAATCTAGAGAAGAAAGATTTTTGCAATTGGATGAACTGGAAGAGCTTCGAAATGATTCTTACGATAATTCAAGTCTCTACAAAGAAAAATACAAGGCACTCCATGAAAAACACATCCTGTGAAAGGTATTTCATGTTGGTGAAAAGGTAATGCTCTTAAATTCTCAATTTCAGCTTCCCCCAGGTAAGCTTAATTCTCTTTGGGAATGTCCTTTTATTGTTTCTCATGGTTACCCATTTGGTGTAGTGAAATCAAAGACCCGTCTTCCATAAGAAAATTCAAGATTAATGGACATAAATTAAAGCACCACCATGAGAGTATGCACATCCCGAAGACCACATCGACTTTCATTCAATCCCTAACTCCTACTATTGACCCACCAATGGATGGAGATGGAAACCAACCAAATCCAAACCAAGGGTCACCTCTTTCCCTTTAACTCCTATTCTCTCTCTCTCTCCATATCTTCTTCTTCTTATTCTTCCTCCCCCAATCTCATTTTTTACCACTTTCCTCATCGTATTTTTTTTTACTTTTTCTATTTTTTGTGGGTATGTCTTTATAAAAAACTAAAAAAAACCTAAATTACTAAAAAACAAAAAAATCATAAAAAAATATGAAAAATCAAGATTCATGATTACTCACATTCAAATTTTCAAATTTTTTCAAACCATTTTGGGGAGTCAAAAGACATGTTTTCATCTAATTTTTTTTTATTTTCATCATAACTTTGGATAAAGAATATTGTGTCAAAAAATTAATGCTCAATTTTTTGATTTGGAACATGATTTTCCCCACCCATGAGGAATAATATTTTCTTTCATGCTAAGGCCACCTATGGCCATCTTTTCAAAATATGTGTTTTTCACCCCCATTTGTGAATCTTGAGTTTCTGGACCTTTAATCTGAATTTCCTACTATACTGTGTATTAATATAATAGAGGAATTTTTTGAACCACATGATAATTATAATAGAAAAATAGGCTCCCATTAACCATACATCAATCAGCCTTTTGAAAGCCCCTTAAAGCCTATGAAAACCTTTTCTTTGATAGCCACATTACAGGCCCAATTCCTTATCCCACCCAATCTCAACATGGATTTTCATTGCATAATTTTTTGAAATTTAAGTGTGGGAGGAATGGATTTAAATTTTGGGTACCCTTTTGTTGATTTTCACCATGTTTTCATATTCTTGAGGGAAAGCATCATTTTATGTGTGGGGGAGCATTAGTCCTTTAGTGGGGTTTGTGAATGTATATGTGTTTATATAATACACTTTAAAAGTGTTCAAAAAATCAAAAAAATTAAAATATGAATGGTTTGGGTCTTGGGTGGGTCAAAAATCACTCTTAATCAAATTTTGATCTTGTTATAACTATTATAGTTAGTGTTGTGAGGAGATCAATCATAGGTTGGGAGATGAGTGTGAGATATATTTCAAGTTCAAATTTCAAAAATTGAAAACAAAAATGATGAACACTTATGTCATTAAGATAAGTTTTGTGGTTTGTAAATATCCCATATTCTCATCCACTTCAAATTTCCTTCTTCTTTAGTGTCTTATTTAAAATTTTCATTCCCTTATAATTATGCTTTTCCATTTCCTTTCATGTATCATTTCAAAAAAAATGTACATTGATTTTTTCATATTAGTGTTTTACCCCCTTTTTCCTTTCTTTTGGATATCGTCTTCCTACCGTCCCATAGCAATAGAAAAACCTCTCAAAATACCTCTTGATTTTTTATCACATTAGGATAGGTAGTGGAAGATGATAGCTCTTATAAACTCTAATATTTTCCATTTTGTTTAGTGATTGAGTAAATCTCCATAAATTAATTTTATCATCTTGAGAGGAGTAATTTATATGTGCCACAATTTTGCATTTATAAATTTTAGAATGAAAAATATGAATTGTTTTTGGAAAATTGTTTCTTTAACAACATTTGGTGTAATTAAATATGGATGAGTGAAATTGTCTAAACCTCCCCTGATTGGGGAAACCAAAATATTAATATTTTATGGTGATTGAAAATGACTTTTATCCTGGTTTTATATTTGTTGTACATGAGTACATTCACTAGAATAAGTGTGGAAGATTTGATGTTATTAATATTTTCATAAGTTATTATATACTAACTTTACTTATTGTATATTAAATGTGCATAATTTGTTTGAAATATTAATGTTTAAATATTAAATATAATTTTAGAGCAGTATTTGAATTCATCCAGATTCATGTCTGTTTAATGTTTTAATAATAAATCTCACCTTACCTATCCAAATTGAATTATTATTATTTATTAGGGTTCCTTATTAATATTCAAACATTTCATTAGAAGGAAGATTTGGCCAAATAATTCATTTGGAGGGTCATATGGTCAACACAAGAAGACCCAAAGAAACTGTGATAAAACTGGACCATCCATGATGATTGAGTTACTAGAAAAAATACCAAAGCCAAAATTTTATTAAATTCCACCATATGTTCTTTATTATCCAAAATAATCCTGGATAAAAAATTTAAGGTCCAACTACACGAAAAAGAATCCCAACTAATGCTTTGAAGTCTAGCCCACCATTCTGGACAAAAATTAGAATCCGTACACTATTCATGACGTAGATCATGATGTAATCATCAAATCAAGATGATATTTTTTATTGTGAAATATGAGATATATTAGGCAGACTTTTTGAAGAAAGTTTTTGTATTTGAAGGAATCTTAAAATTGATAAACCCATTCACATTTCGTCCATTTAAAAAGTATGGGTTTAAATGGACAGATTAACATTGTTTAATGAAACAGTCATAACATTCGCTCCATAAGTAAAAATTACTCAAAATTTTGAGATTAGTCGAACAAAATTATTATCTAAAACTTTTTAGAAAGAGATATCTTGAGATTCAGTTGTACGGATGTCCAAATTGTTGAGCCAAGTGGAGGGGTAGTTTTGGAATGCAAACAGTCCACCACTTTGGGCTATAAATACATCCCCTCCTCTCCTTTCAAAGGGTTCATATTTCAAAAGATATGAGCACACATTGGCACGGAAAAATATTTTCCAAAGGATTTGGAGGACCTTCCATACTCAATTTTTCATTTGATATACCTTTCCTTCTCTCTTTGTTTTAATTTACTTTTGCAGTTTTTTCATTTGTAATTTCACAAGTGTTTGTCTTTGTAATTATGTTTTAATGAAAGTTTCTTCTTTAATATATCTTATTCTCATCCAAATTATGTAGTTTAGTATTAATTTTCTTAAAATAGTTTAAATCAATTTAAAACCCTTTCCCTTATTTTTTTTCATCAATCAACCGAAATCCTTTTTTCACTCTCTTTAATGATCATGTGTGTTCGATGCACTACTCTTTTCTTATCCTATTTTTTTGTTCTATTTATAATTTATCAAAAAAAATATTATAAAAAAATTATTAATAATTTAAATGGCTGAGTAAATCTACCATCGGGTGAGTAATTATTTAGATATGTTAAGCGATTGAGATCTTTTGCTCGATGAGTATTCTTTAATTTAACATTTTGTATGTTGTACATAACATGTCATGGATTAATGACTTGTTTTGTTTAACGTGTGGTTTCCATGGGTTATTGGAACCATAAATACACTATGATCAAAAATATCTAAGTGAGATTAGAAACCTAATTTAAGTAAAGTCTTGGATTAAAGCCATAACACTAGGGAATTCCAATCAACGCCAACTAGTGAGCCTTCCCAATTCCCAAACCAATACAATTGCTTTACCAAGAACCAAAATCAAGGTAATACCAATATGGGACAAGCCTCTTCTTCCAAGAAACCATGGGAAATTGTAGTGTAATATCATCCCTCATTCACCCATTCTAGCCTCAAAAACATTTAAACTCAAATTGGTTAACTTGACTCCCACCTATGCCAGCAACAATAATCAAATTATTCCCAACTCCTAGATAAACCATTACCCAACGCCAAGGGTAATGTAATTTCAATTTCACTTAGATCAGGGCAGAAAATTTCTATGCCTCAAGATAAGTCCTCCAACTGTAATTTAAATTCTGACCTATAAAATGAAAAGAAAAAGATACATGAAAAGGAATCTGAAGCCATTCCCTCACCTCCTTCCATTCCACTTAGGAAACCAATTCCTTTTCCTTATGCCATTTCTATGAAATAGAAGACCTTTTAACATAATCCTGAAATTTTCAACATGTTTAGACATGTTGAAGTCAACATTCCCCTCTTAGATGCCATAAAACAAATTAAGTATGCCAAGTTTCTTAAGGAATTGTGGAAACACAAGAGGCAAATTAGGTCCTTTGAAAATGTTTCCACCCGGTAATCTATTCCCATAAAGTGAAAAGATCCTGGTATATTTACAGTTGCATGCCAAATATTAAGTTAAGACTTCTATGATTCACTCATAGACTTAGGAGATTCAATTAATTTCATGCCCAAATCCATCTTCTCTAACCATGTTCTAGTTCCCTTGCACCTAATGGGTGTTGTCATTCAATTGGCCAATCGAAGAACTACTAGTTCTGAGGGTATAATCAAGGATTTTTTTATTCATGTGAATGATATTATCTCCCCTACCAATTTCTATGACCTTGACATGGAAGGTGAGAAAAAATATTCTCGATATCCCCTAATTCTTGGAAGACCATTCCTCATGACTGCTTGAATTAATATTGATGTCCATTCTGGAATCTTATCTATGGAATTTGGTAACCAAATGGCCAAGTTCAACATTTTCCAAGCCATGTGATACCCATCTAAGGACCAATTTTCATTCTCAATCCATTCTTCTGAGGAAATTTATGAGAGTCAGTTGAACACCATTCCATCATGTTCATCATGTTCTGGAGAGAGAGGATCTTGTGAAGTATGCACCATGATTAACAATGTCATAAATGGTGAAGTTGATGTAGACCTATCATTCATAGACTCCATCAATCTAGAATACATTGAAAACTCTCTTGAATCCCACATCAACTCCAATCTCTACTGCTCCACCTCGTACAGTGTCAAGGAAAATTAATCTGAAGCAACTGAAGTCCCTTCCTCCATTCCTGAGTTGTTTACCCCACAAATGAATGATGAGACCGATCTAAAACCTCTTCCTGGACACCTAAAATATTAATTCCTTTTCCATGAGCACTTTTATCCTGTCATTATCTCTACTTCACTTACTGAAAATGAGGATTCCAAACTTGTTCAGGTGTTATAGGAAAAGAAAAAGGCCTTAGGAAGGACCCTAGATGACATACAAGAAATCAACCCTGCTCTTTGCATGAGTTACATATATCTTGAGGATTCATCCAAACCAATTTGACAACCACAAAGAAGACTCAATGCACTCATACTTGAGGTCATTAGGGAATAGATCAAGCTTCTTCAAGCTGGTATCATCTACCCAATTTCCAATAGTGAATGGGTTATTCCAATTCAATTTGTGCCTAAGAATGTTGGGATAAATGTTATCACAAATGAACATGGAGAGGTATTCAAAACTTGAGTGAATAACAAATGGCATGTGTCCATTGATTACTAAAAATTGAATGTTGAAACATGGAAATATTACTTCCCTATTCCATTCCTTGATCAAATGATTGAACGATTAACCAGAAAGTCACACTATTTCTTTCTTGATGGATACACCGACTACTTCCAAATCCCAATCACACCTCAGGACTAAGAAAAGACTACTTCCACTTTCCCCTTTGGAACATATACATATAAGAGAATTACTTTTCTCCTCTTCAATGCTGCTACAACATTCCATAGTTTTATGATGAGTATCTTTTTTGAATTCATTTAACACAGCATGGAAGTCTTCATGGATGACTTTACCATTTATGCTGAGTCATTTGAATCATCCTTGAATTCACTCTCTCTAGTCCTTAAAAAGCGTGTCAAGTGTAACGATGTGTTAAATTTTGAAAAACGTCACTTCATGGTTGAAAATGGGATTTTTTAGGTCACATAGTTTCAAAAGAGGGTATTGAAGTGGATACTTCCAAAATTGAAGTGATCCAGTCACTTCCTCAACCCACTTTTATTAGAGACATCTTTTCATTCCTTTGTCATACTAGTTTCTATCGATGATTCATCCATAAATTCAGTAGGATTTCCCTCCTAGTCACTCGGTTGCTCCAGAATGATGTCACTTTCCATTTCTATTAGGTTTGCAAGAGGGCCTTAGTTGAACACAAAACTGCTCTTACATCTTCCCCAATAATCCAAACCCCATATTGGCCCTTACCCTTTGAGTTGATGTGTGATGCTTCTGATAGAGTCGTTGGGGCTGTTATAGGTCCAAGAAGAGAAAATATTACTCATGTCTTCTATTATGCCTCAAATACATTGGATGAAACTCAATATCACCACACTTTCACTGAAAAATATCTTTTTGTAGTTTTTTTTCCTTAGATAAATTCTGGCCCTATCTCTTTGGTTCCAAAATCATCATCTTCACAGACTATTCTACTATAAAGATCTTACTCAAGAAAATTGATTCTAAACTGAGGATAATAATATGGATCCTAATGCTCCAAGAGTTTTACCTTAAAATAAAATATAAAAAAGGAAAAAATTGGTGGCTAATCACTTGAGTAGAATTTATCATTCTCCTCATTCTGAAATAATTGATCCAAAATTTCCGATTGAGCACCTTTCATCTCTCACTCCAAAAATACCATGGTATTCCCCAATTGTAAATTACTTGTTTCAGGTGTTTTTCATGAAATTTTTTCAAAAAAAATGAAGTTTAAAAGTGATTCAAAATACTATTTTTGGGAAGAAAATAAACTTTGGATAACTGGGGAAAACATGATAATTAGGAGATTTTGGGATGAAAATGAACATTCTTCCATCTTAGAATTATGTCACTCAATGCCTGGTGGTGGCCACTTTGGACCACAAAGGACCCCCTGAAAGGCACTAGACTCTAGATTCTTCTGGACTTCACTCTTCAAGGACTCACATGAGTTCTATAAATCATGTCCCACATGCCAAAAGTTTGGCACAATTTCCAAAAGAAATGAAATGCCCCAAAATATTTTAATCTTTTATGAGATATTTGATGTTTGGGGCATCAATTTCATGGAACCATTTCCCTCCTTCCAATGTATTCTCATACATTCTTCTTACATTTGATTATGTTTCTATGTGGGTTGGGGCCAAACCCACTAGAAAGGATGATTCACATACTATTAGCGAGTTCCTAAAGACACACATCTTCCACCGATTTTGCACACCATATGCCTTGATAAGTGACTTAGGAATCCATTTTTGTAATAAAACCATGGAATATATTTTGAAAAAGAATGGTGTTGTACATAAAACTTAAACTGTATATCACCCCCAAACAAATGAAATGGTTTAACTTTCTAATAGAGAAGTGAAAAGAGTGCTTGAGAGAATTGTAAAACCCACCAAAAAAGACTGGTCTGAAGGACTTTGTGAGGCACTTTTGGCCTATCAAACTGCCTATAAAACACCCATTAGGATGTCTCCATTTAGGATTGTATTTGGTAAAGCAATTTATATACCAGTTGAAATCCAAAATAAGCCTTTTTGGTTTGTGAAAACCTGTAATTTTGATCCTGAAAATCTGGAGAAGAAAGATTGTTGCAATTGGCGTAAATGGAGGAGCGTTGACTTGATTCTTACGAGAATTCTAATCTCTAAAAATAAAAATCCAAGGCACTCCATGACAAACACATCCTGATAAAGGTATTTTGTGAAGGTGAAAAGTTAATTCTCATCAATTCTTGATTCTCGCTTCTCCCAGGTAAGCTTAATTCTTGTTGGGAAGGTCCTTTTATTGTTTCTCATGTTTACCCATTTGGTGCAGTGAAATTCCAAGACCCATCTTCCCAAATAACATTCATTATTAATGGACATAGATTAAAGAATCACCATGAGAGGACACACATCCTGAGGACCACATCAAATTCTATCCAATCCTCAACTCTTACTGTTGACCCACCACTGGAGGGAGATGGAAACCCACCAAATCCAAACTAGGGGGCACCTATATCCCTTTAACTCCTCTTCTCTCTCTCTCTCTCTCTCTCTCTTCTTCCTCCCTCATTTTCATTTTTTTACCACTTTCCTCATCACTTTTTTTATTTACTCTTTCTCTTTTGTGAGGGTGTGTCTTTATAAAAAAACTAAAAAACCTAAAAAATAAAAAAAAATAAAAATCATAAAAAAATATGAAAAACCAATATTCATGCTTACTCACCTTCTAATTTTAAAAAAAATTCCAACCATTTTGGGGAGTCAAAAGACATGTTTTCATCTCAAAATTTTTGTATTTTCATCATGAATTTGGATAAAGAATATTTTATCAAGACCAACAATTTTTTATTGCACAATTTTTTGATTTGGAAAATGATTTTTCCCAGCCATGAGGAACAATATTTTCTTTCATGCCAAAGCCACCTATGGCCATATTTTCAAAATGTGTGTTTTTCACCCCCATTTGTGAATATTGAGTTAGTAGACCTTTGATCTGAATTTTATACTTTACTGTGCATTAATATGATAGAGGAATTTTCTGAACCACATGAGAATTATAATAGCCAAATAACCTCCCATTAACCAAATATTAGTCCTCCTTTTGAAAGCCCCTTCGATCCTATGAAAACCTTTTCTTTGATAGCCACATTAAAAGCCCAATTCATTATCCCACCCAATGTAAACATGGATTTTCATTGCATAATTTTTCGAAATTTTCGTTTGGGGGAATGGATTTAATTTTGGGTACCCATTTGTTGATTTTCACCATGTTATCATATACTTGAGGGAACACATAAATGTAAGTGTGGGGGAGAGGTTATCCATCAGTGGGGTTTGAGAATGTATATATGTTTATCTTTTACAATTGAAAAATGTTCAAAAAAATCAAAATAAAATGAAAATAAGAACATGTTGTGTCTTGGGTGGGTCAAAAATGAAACTTTATTAAACTTTTGATCTTGTTATTACTATTACAATTTCTGTTATGAGGAGATCAATCATGGGTTGGGAGTTGAGTGTGATATCTATTTCAAGTTCAACTTTCAAAAAATGCAAAAAAAAATGATGAACACTTATGTCATTGGGAGAAGTTTCTTGGTTTGTAAATATTTCATCTTCTCATACAATTTAAGTTTCCTTCCTATTTTGTGTCTTATTTCACATTTTCATTCCCTAGTAAATATGTGTTTCCATTTCCTTTCATGTCTCATTTCAAAAAAAAAATTGCATTTCTTTTTCCATATTGGTGTTTTACCCCATTTTTATTATCTTTTGGATATCATCTTCCTACCATCCAATAGCGATAGAAAACCCCCTAAAAATACCTCTTGATTTTTGAGTACTTTAGGATAACGATTGGAAGCTAAGAGATCTTACAAACTCTAATATTTTCACTTTTGGTTGGTGAATGAGTGAATCTCTCTATATTAATTTTTAAATCCTGATAGGAGTAAGTTTTGTGTGCCACCATTTTTCATTTCTAAATTAGAGAATGAAAAAAATAAATTATTTTTGGAAAATTGTTTCTATAACAACTTGTGGTGGAATTCAATATGGATGAGTGAAATTGTCTAAACCTCCCCTGATTGGGGGAAAAATTAATATTTGATGGTGAGTGAAAATGATTGTTGTCATGGTTTTATATTTTTTTTACATGAGGACATGCACAAGACTAAGTTTGGGGGATTTGATATTATTAATATTTTTATAACTTATTATATACTCACTTTACTGATTTTATATGAAATGTGCATAATTTGTGTGAAATATTAATGTTTAAATATTAAATATAATTTTAGGGCACTATTTGAATTCATCCAAATTCAATTCAATTTAATGTTTTAATAAAAACACTTACTCTACTTATCCAAATTGCATGATACGTATTTTTTATAATTTCTTACTCAAATTCCAACATTTCATTATAAGGAACCTTTGTCCAAATGGTCCATTTGGAGGGTCATATGGTCCACCCAAGACGACCCAAAGAAACTGTGAAGAAACTGGATCAGCCATGATGACTGAGTTACTAATCTAAATCTCTAAACCCAAATTTTATGAAACTCCAAAATATGTTCTTGATTATCCAAAATAATCATGTATAAAAATTTGAAGATCCAACTACATGAAAAAGGGGACCAACTAATTATTTGAAGTCCATCCCACCATTCTGGACAGAAATTAAAATCCAGACACTATTCATGATATAGATCAATATGTAATAATAAAATCAATCTAAGATTTTTCAGTGTGAAATATAAGATATAGGAGGATGAATTTGTTAAATAAAGTGTTCGTATTTGAAGGCATATTCCTATTGATAAACCCATTCACATTTCAGCCTTCTAAAAAGTATGTATTGAAATGGACAGATTAACATTGTTTAATCAAATGTCCATAAAATTGGATAAATAGGTAAAAATTCCTCCAAATTTTTATATTAGTCGGAAAATATTATTATCTAAAACATTGAAGAAGGATATATCTCGAGAATCAGTTGTCTAGATGTCCAAATCATCGATCCAAGTTGAGGGATAGTTTTGGAATGCAAATAGTCAACCACCTTGGGCTATAAATACATCCCCTCCTCTCCTTTCAAAAGGGTTGGTATTTTAGAAGATATTATCACATATTTTCATGAAAACATATTTTCCAAAGGCTTGGGATGACCTGACATAATCAAGTTTTCACTTGAGATACCTTTCCCCCTCTCTTTGTTTTAATTTACTTTTGCAGTTTTTTTGTTTGTAATTCCCCAAGTGTTTGTATTTATAATTCTGTTTTAATGAATGTTTCTTCTTCAATATCTATTATTCTCATTAACCTTATATAGTTTAATATTAATGTTCTTAAAATATTTTAAATCAAGTTAAAACCATTTCCCTTTATTTTGCTTCCTCATTCAATCGAAAGTCTTTCTAACTCTCTTCAACGATCGTGTGTATTTAAACTATTTTAAGAACATAAATATTAAACTATAGAAGGTGGATGAGAATAATAGATAGTTAAGAATAAACTTTCCTTAAAACATAATTACAAAAAAAAATCATACAAGATTACAATAATGAATAACACAAAATTAAAAGGAAACAAAGGGAGGAGGAAGGGTATCTCAAGTGAAAGCGTGAGTATGGAACGTCCTCCCAAGCCCTCGGAAAGGATTTTAATAACTTATTATCTACTCCCTTTATCTATTTTATATGAAATGTGCATAATTTGTGTGAAATATTAATTTTTAAATATTAAATATAATTTTGGAGCACTATTTGAATTCATCCAGATTCAAGTTTATTTAATGTTTTAATAATACATATCACCCAACTTATCCAAATTGCATGAATATTATTTTTTAGTTTTCCTTACTCAAATTCCAACATTTCATTTGAAGGAACCTTTGGCCAAATCATCCATCTTGAGGGTCATATGGTCCACACAATAAGAACTAAAGAAACTATGAAGAAATTGGACCATCCATGATGATTGAGTTACTGGTCAAAATACCGAAGCCCAAATTTTATGAAACTCCACCATATGTTCTTGATTATACAAAAGAATTAGGGATAAAATTTTGAAGGTCCAGATACAGGAAAAATGGTCCTAACTAATTCTTTGAAGTCCATCCAACCATTCTATTCAGAAATTAAAATCTGGACACTATTCATGACATAGCTTTTGATGTAATCATCAAATCAATCTAAGCTTTTACAGTGTGAAATAAGAGATATAGTTGGACGGCCTTTTGGAATAAATTGTTTGGATTTGAAGGCATATTCATATTGATAAACCCATTCACATTTCATCCTTATAAAAGTTATGGATTGAAATGGATAGACTAACATTAGTTAATCAAACTTCCATAACTTTTGATCCATAAGTAAAAATGCCTCCAAATTTTGAGATTATTCGGACAAAATTATTATCTAAAAATTTAAAGAAGGAGATATCTCGATATTCAGCTATCTGAATATCCAAATCATCGAGCCAAGAAGAGGGGTAGTTTTGGAATGCAAACATTCCACCACCTTGGGCTATAAATACATCCCCTCATCTCCTTTCAAAAGGGTTGGTATTTCTGAAGAGAGTAGCACACATTGGAACAACCAAATATTTTCCAAAGACTTTCTAGGACCTTCCATACTCAAGTATTCTCTTAAGATACTTTACCTCTTCTCTTTGTTTTAATTTACATCTGCAGATTTTTCGTTTGTAATTTCACAAATGTTTGCCTTTCTAATTCTGTTTTAATGGAAGTTTTTTCTTCAATATCTATTATTCTCATCCACCTTCTTTATTTAAATATTAATTTTCTTAAAATAGTTTAAATAAAGTTAAAACTCTTTCCTTTCTTTTTGATTCCTCATTCAATTGAAAACCATTTTTTAACTCTCTTCAACGATTGTGTGTGTTTGATGCACTACTCTTTTATTATCCCATTATTTTTGTTCTATTTATAATTTATCATAATAATAATAATAGCTAGATTATTAATCATTTCAATGTCTGAGTAAATCTACCATTGGGGTGAGTCATTATTTAGAGATATTAAGGGATTGAGAGCTTTTTCTCAATGAGTATTCTTTAATTTAACATTGTGTATGTTAGACTTAACATGTCATGAATTAATGACTTGTTTTGTTTAACATGTGGTTTCCATGGATTATTGGAACCATAAATACACTAACATCACCAACATATCATTTAGACTAGAACCCTAAGTTAAGTTAAGGCTTGGATTAAATCCTTAACACTTGGGAAATCCAATCAACGTCAACTTGTGACATGGGTGTTAATTTAATGAAATATAAAGCAAAGCTCAAGGATATCACAAGATTAACTACCTAATGATGAACTCACACAAATATTTATCAATTGGTTGAATCAATCGTAATCTATCAATAATTTCATATTCTCTGCAAACCCCCCCCCCCCAATCAGAATACAATCAACTAAAAACAATCGACTATTAAAAAGTATCATCACTGAGGATTTAACCCAAGTGCTACTATACACATTAGAATAACACCGAAACCTTCACTGGTCGATAGGTGACAATAGGCAGCACATTCAAATGGATTCGTTGCTAGGGATGGTGCAATTAAATAGTCTTTAATTTCTGGTAATTGTGAAAAAAACAAAAAAAAATTAAAAAAATTAAAAAAAACACACAAAGGAAAACCCACCTTCTTCTTTCTTCAAAAATCTCTCTAAATGCCCCATAGCCTCCTGAACAATCCCTCAGATTTGTTTGACCCTGAAATTGATTGAACACTTCACCAATATAGGAGGAACATGATAGATAATAACCCTTTCAAGAACCTGTCCTTTTCCAACAAATTGAATTAGATATGTCTAATCCTTGGGAACAAACACTTAAAGAACTTGTTGTCCCTGATATGAATTAACAACCTCATGGTATTCAATATCCAAACATAGAAGCTGACTTTGAACTCAAATCGGGTTTGATTCGTCTTTTCTCTCACTTCCACGGGCTAGCCAGTGAGGATCTACATCTTCATCTCAAAGAGTTCCAAGTGGTGTGCTCTACCATGAAGCCTCAAGCGGTTTCAGAGGAACAAATAAAACTCCTATCATTACCTTTCTCCCTAGATAACTCCACTAAGTCGTGGCTTTACTACCTCCCTCCTAGTTCCATAACAACATGGAATGAAATGAAGTGACTCTTCTTAGAGAAATTCTTTTCTGGTTCTTGTACTGCTTCTATCCAAAATGAAATAAGTGGTATTCTTCAATTCCCAAATGAATCACTCCATGTGTACTGGGAGAGGTTCAAAAAGACTTTTTAAACCTTCCCACACCACCAAATCCATAACAAACTCTTGATCCAATACTTCTATGAGGGGTTATTGGCTATGGAGAGGACTCTCATTAATGCTGCAAGTGGTGGTGCACTTGTTGATAAAACTACTACAGCTGCAAGAGATCTCATAAGCAACATGGATTCAAACACACAATAATTCCATACTCTAGCACATGATAAAGTAAAAAAAGATCAATATAATCAATCTATAGAGCCAAACAAGATGACACAGTGGATGAGTGAACTTACAGGTCTTCTGTGACAACTAGTTGTGGTTACCAAATCCCCAACCTCTTCTTCTTCACGATCTTTATTCCCTAGAGCTATCAAGAACTGTGGAATCTATAGCTCCACATCTCATCCAACTGACACATGTCCACAACTTCAAGAGGATCCCTCTGATACGTCCAGACCAATGGAGCTCAATGTAGCATATGATCAGACGAACACCAACCCTCAAATATTAGTTCAGTTCATTAGAACCTCTAACCAACCTCACTCTAAGCCCTTCCCTTCTGCCTATAACCCTAACTTGAGATATGGGAATCCCATTTCTCATCCTCCTAAATACCCTCATCAAAACTCAAACCAATTTCAATATGGCCAAGGTGGTCGTAACTTCCATCAACCTTATCATTTTGTTCCTCAACTTCAAATAAACAGTCCTCCACCTAGATTCCGCTATCCTAGTGAGCCTTCCCAATTCCCAAACCAATACAATCACTTTCCAAAGAATAAAAATCAAGGTAATTCAAATCTGGGACAAGACTCTTCTTCCAAGAAACCATGGGAAATTAAAGTGGAAGATCTTGCCTCCTTCACCCATTATAGCCTCAAGAAATTTGAATCCCAAATTGGTCAACTTTCTTCCCACATAATACATCAACAACAACAAAATTCTTCCCAACTCCCAGCTCAACCATTACCCAACCCCAGGGATAATGTAAGTGAAATTGTACTTAGATCGGGGAAGAAAATTACTATGCCTCAAGATAAGTCCTCCAACTCTACTTTAAATGTTGACCTAGAAAATGAAAAGAAAAATAAACATGAAAAGGAATTTGAATATATTCACTCACCTCCTTCCATTCCACTTAGGAATCCAATTCCTTTTCCTCAAGCCATTTCTAATAAAAAGAAGTCCTTTTAACCTGATCCTGAAATGATCAACATGTTTAGATGTGTTGAATTCAACATTCCCCTCTTAGATACCATAAAAATACCTAAGTATGCCATGTTTATTAAGAAATTTTGCACACACAAGAGTTAACTTAGGACCTTCAAAAATATTTCCACCAAGCTGTTTATTCCCATAAACTGAAAAGATCAAGGGACCATTTCTAATAAAAAGAATTCCTTGTACTGGTTTTATATTTGTTGTACATGAGTACATGAAAAAAAAACTAAGTGTGGGGGATTTGATGTTAATAATATTTTAAAAAATTATTATATACTACCTTTAAGGATTTTATATGAAATGTTCATAATTTTTGTGAAAATATTAATGTTTAAATATTAAATATAATTTTAGAGCACTATTTGAATTCATCTAGATTCAATTCTATTTAGGTTTTAATAATAACTCTCACCCTACTTATCCAAATTGTATGATTATTATTTTTTAGGGTTCCATAATCAAATTCAAACATTTCATTAGAAGGAACCTTTGGCCAAATCGTTCATTTGGAGGGCCATATGGTCCACACAAGAAGACCTAAAGAAACTGTGAAGAAACTGGACCAGCCATGATGATTGAGTTACTGGTCTAAATCCAGAATCCCAAATTTTATTAAATACCAAAATAGGTTATTTATTATCCAAAATAATCAAGGATAAAAATTTTAAGGTCCAACTACATGAAAAAGGGGCCTAACTAATGCACTGAATTCCATCCCCCCTTTCTGGCTGGAAATTAGAACCCATACACTATTCATGACATAGATCATGATGTATTCATCAAATCCAGAAGTTATTTTGTAGTGTGAAATAGTTGATATAGGTGGAAGACTTTGATGAAGAAATTTTTCATATTTGAAGGCATATTCCTATTGATAAACCCATTCACATTCCGTTCTGCTAAAAAGTATGTATTGAAATGGACAGATTAACATTGTTTAATCAAATATCCATAACTTGGGCTCCATAAGTAAAAATTCATAAAAATGTGGAGATTAGTTTATCAAAATTATTATATACATCTTTTAATAAAGTGATATATCTGGATTCAGCTGTTTGGATGTCCAAATTGTTAAGCCGAGTGGAGGGGTAGTTTTGGAATGAAAACAGTCCACCATCTTGGGCTATATATACATCCCCTCCTCTCCTTTCAAAAGGGTTGGTATAACACAAGATAGGAGAACAAATTTTAATGACCAATTTTTTTATAAAGTCTTGGGAGGACCTTCGATACTCAATTTTTCACTTGAGATACCTTTCCTCCTCTCTTTTTTTTAATTTACTTTTGATGTTTTTTCGTTTGTGATTTCACAAGTGTTTGTCTTTGTAATTATGTTTTAATGAAAGTTTCTTCTTCAATATTTCTTATTCTCATCCAAATTATGTAGTTTAATATTAATGTTCTTAAAATATTATAAATCAATTTAAAACCCTTTCCCTTGTTTTTTAGTCCTCATTCAATCGAAAGCCTTTTTTTAACTCTCTTCAACGATCATGTGTGTTCAACACACTATTGTTTTCTTATCCCATTTTTTTGTTCTATTTATAATTTATCAAACAAATTATTATGAAAAAAATATTAATCATTTAAATGGATGAGTAAATTTAACATTGGGGTGAGTTATTATTTAGATATGTTAAACGATTGAGATCTTTTTCTCGATGAGTATTCTTTAATTTAACATTGTGTATGTTGGACTTAACATGTCATGGATTAATGAATTTTTTGTTTAATGTGTAGTTTCCATGGATTATTGGAATCATAAATACACTACCATCAACAATATCTGATTGAGATTATAAACCTATGTTAAGTTATGTCTTGGATTAAAGTCTTAACACTTGGGAATTCTAATCAACATCAACTAGTGAGGCTTCCCAATTCTCAAACTAATACATTCGCTTTCCCAAAAACCAAAATCAAGGTAATCCCAATATGGGAAAAGCCTCTTATTCCAAGAAACCATGGGAAAGTGCAGTGGAATATATTTCCTCCTTCACCCATTCTATCCTCAAGAACATTGAAACCCAAATTGTTTAACTTTCTTCCCACCTAAGCCAGCAACAACAATCAAATTCTCCCAAAATCCTAGATCAACAATTACCCAACCCCAAGGGTAATGTAAGTGCAATTGAACTTAGATAAGGGAAGAAAATTTCTAGGCCTCAAGATAAGTCCTCCAACTGTACTTTAAATGTTGACCTATAAAATGAAAATAAAAAGAAACATGAAAAGGAATTTGAATCCATTCCCTCACCTCCTTCCATTCCACTTAGGAACCCAATTCCTTTTCTTCAAGCCATTTCTAAGCAATTGAAGTCCTTTAAACATGATTCTAAAATGCTCAACATGTTTAGACATGTAGAAGTAAAAATTCCCCTCTTATATTCCATAAAGAAGATCCCTAAGTATGACAAGTTTCTTAAGGAATTGTGCACCCACAATAGGCAACTTAAGTCCTTCAAAAATGTTTCCACCCAGCAATCTATTCTCATAAAGTGCAAAGATCCTAGGACCTTTATAGATCAATGCCAAATAGGAAGTTCAAACTTTGATGATGCACTCATAGTCTTAGGTGATTAAATTAATTTCATGCCTAAATCCATATTATCTAACCTCGGTCTAGGTCCCTTGCACCCAACGGGTGTTGTCATTCAATTGGACAATTGAAGAACTCCTAGTCTTGAGGGTATAATCAAGGATGTCCTTGTTCGTGTGAATGATATTATCTCCCTTACCAATTTCTATGACCTTGACATGGAAGTTGAGAAAAAATATTCTTGATATCGCATAATTATAGGAAGACCATTCCTCATGACTGCTTGAATGAATATTGATGTCCATTCTGGCATCTTATCCATGGAATTTGGTGACCAACTGGTCAAGTTCAACATTTTCCAATCCATGTGATACCCATCCGAGGACCACTTTGAACTCTCAATCTATTCTTCTGAGGAAACTTCTGAGAGTCAATTGAACCCCATTCCATCATTGTTGGGAAAAAATCCCTCAAGGAATCATTGAAGTATTTTTGAGGTGATTGTGTTTGTTGACAAAGCGAACATCTGTGTTGTGATTGTTGACAATGAAAACCATGACATACAATTTTTTTGACAAAGGGGATTTCATGGTGGCATGTCAAGTTCAAGAGCTGTGGTAAATGATCAATGTTTGATTCAAGAACATTGACAAAGGAATGGATGATCTAGAGGTGGTACAAAAATAACAGATACAAGGTGGCGCTGTTTTCCAGTGTTTACCAAATTTTTGGGCCTAAAAATCGACAAATGAAGAAAAGTGGTTTTTGGAAAAGGGACTTGTGCGCCGTGTACTTGAAGGCTTGGGAACTTTCACGCCATATTTTTTTCAAGATCAGATCATAATAATATGGCAAAGGGATAAGTTTCGCACAAGTATTGGTGGTGTCGCGCAAGTGACTTGCGCGTCATGAAAGAGAGTGTCGCGCTGATGCCTTGGAAGCTTGAGAACTTGCGCGCCTATGGTTTTTCAAGATCAAAAGATCAAAATATGGAAAAGTAAATAGGTTCGTGCAAGTTTAGAAGTGGGTCGCGCAAGTGACTTGCAGGGGAAGAGACCTGTGTGCCAAGACTTGTGCACCGTGAGGAGACTTGCGCGCCATCGCACAGGGTGTCCAAAATGCCTATAAATACAGGACCACCCCTCCTCATTTCTCACCGGAGTTAAACACTTTGATAAATTAGAGATCCCGTCATGTAGGTGTGGAAATCATGCAAGTGGTGGTGTGTCGCGCAAGTGGGACTTGCGCGCCAGAGTAGGAAGTTGTGCGCCAAGTGTGAGTTGCACGCCTGAGGTGGTTTAGACAAGGAAGTGAGTCACGCAAGTTTGGAGTTAAAGAAGCTTGTGTCGCGCAAGTGTCTGAGGTGGACTTGTTCACCAGTTGTGACTTGCGCACCGGATTCGACTTGTGTGCTACGTAAGGTTGATTCCCCGATAATGTTTCTGTGCCATGTGGAAGCTAGAAGTTTTCCCGATACCTTCTGTGTAAAGAGATATTCATCTACGGGTGAAAGTTGGACTTCAACAGAGCATCTACATATATAGAAAGATAAATTCTTTCATGAAAATGAAGAGAAATATAGGTCTATAAATTATGAGTGGATTCCTTCCAAAGCAGTGAGAAAAGGAAGAGAAATAAGGTGATCCACTTCATCGGCAGTGATCTGGAGAGAGAGAAACAGGGAGTGACCTTTGGGGAAGCAGTGAGATGACCCTAAACCTTATAAAGGCAGTGAGCCTAGGACAGAGTGTCTGTGCTCGAACCATGTAATCCACAGCTAGTAAAGTTTAGTAGAATTTGGTATGACCGATAACATGTCGGCGTATGCTCCTTGGACGCATCCCTTAGCAGTGAACCAAGTAAAATTGTTGTGTCATGTGCATGCTTTACTTTCTCTTTATATTTTACAACAGGAAAGAGAGAGAGAAGAGTTTTTTTCTTAACAGCGAAACAAGATCAGAACGGGCTTTAATTTTAAATCAGTCATTCCCTGATTCACCCCCCCCCTCTCAGGGTATTCAGCCTTCTGGACCTAACAATCATGTTCATCCTGTTCTGAAGATATAGGATCTTTTGAAATATTCACCATGATTAACAAAGTCAGATATGGTGAATTTTATATAGACCTCTCATTCATAGACTCCATCAATCTAGAGGACCTTGAAAACTATCTTGAATCCCACATCAACTCTGATCTCTACTGCTCCACCTTATATAGTATCAAGGAAAATGAATCTGAAGTAACTGAAGTCCCTTCCTCCATTTCAGAGTTGTCTAACCCACAAATGAAAGATGAGACTCATCTAAAACCTCTTCCTGAACACCTGAAATATGCATTCCTTTTCCATGATCACTCTTATCTTGTTATTATCTCTTCTTCACTTACTGAAACTGAGGAGTCCAAACTTGTTCAGGTGTTATAGGAAAACAAAAATGCCTTAGGTTGGACCCTAGATGACATACCAGGAATCAACCCAGATTTTTTGCATGCATCACATCCATCTTGAAGAATCATCCAAACCAATTAGACAACCACAAAGAAGACTCAATCCACTCATACTTGAGGTGGTTAGGGATTATATCACCATGCTTCTTCAATATGGTATCATCTACCCAATTTTTTATAGTGAATAGGTTAGTCCAATTCAAGTTGTGCCTAAGAAAGGTGGGATAACTGTTGTCAAAAATGAACATGGAGAGGTAGTCACAACTCAAGGGAATAACAAATTGCATGTGTGCATTGATTACTGAAAATTGAATGTTGAAACACAAAAATATCACTACCCTCTTCCATTTCTTGATCAAATACTAGAATGATTAGCTAGAAAGACACACTACTTCTTTCAAGATAGATAAACTGGCCATTTCCATATCCCAATCGCACCTTAGGACCAAGAAATGACTAATTTCCCTTTCCCCTTTGGAATATATGCATATAGGAGAAGACCTTTTGGCATTTTCAATGCTCCTGCAACATTCCAGAGGTATATGATGAGTATCGTTTTTGAATTCATTGAACACTACATGGAAGTCTTCATGGATGACTTTCCCATTTATGGTGAGTCATTTGAATCTTCCTTGAATTCACTCTCTCCAGTCCTTAAAAAGCATGTCAAGTGTAACCATGTGTTAAATTTTGAAAAATGTCACTTCATGGTTGTAAATGGGATTGTTCTAGGTCACATAGTTTTAAAATAGGGTATTGAAGTGGATCTTCCAAAATTTAAGTGATCCAGCCACTTATTCAACCCACTTCTATTTGAGACATCCATTCATTCCTCAGTCATGATAGTTTCTATCGATCATTAATCCATAACTTCAGTAGGATTTCCCTCCCACTCACTCGGTTTCTCAAAAAATATGTCAATTTCCATTTTGATGAGGTTCTAAAGAGAGCCTTTATTGAACTAAAAATTGCTCTTACATATGCCCCGATAATGAAATCCCTAAATTGGTCCTTACCCTTTGAGTTGATGTGTGATACTTCTGATAAAGCCGCTGGGGCTGTTCTTGGTCAAAGAAGAGAAAAAATTTATCATGTCATCTATTATTCCTTAAAAACATAGGATGGAACTCAATATCACTACACTATGACTGAAAAGTAAATTTTAGTAGTGGTTTTTTCCTTAGATAAATTCCATCCATATCTCTTAGGTTCCAAAATCATCATCTTCAAAGATCATTCTGCTATAAAGTTCTAACTCAAGAAAAATGATTCCTAACCGGGGAAAATAAGATGGATCCTAATGCTCCAAGAGTTTGACCTTAAAATCAATGATAATCCAGGAAAAGAAAACCTTGTGGCTGATCACTTGAGTAGAATTTCTAATTCTTCTCATTCTGAAATAATTGAACTAGAATTTCAAACTGATCACCTTTCACCTCTCACTCCAAAAATACCATGGTATGCCCCAATTTTAAATTACTTGGTTTCTAGTGTTTTTCTTGAAATATTTTTAAAAGAACAAAAAATTAAGTTGAAAAGTGATTCAAATTACTATTTTTGGGATGATAATAAACTTTGGAAAATTGGGGCATACATGGTAATTATGAGATGTGTTGATGAAAATGACCATTCTTCCATCTTAGAATTATGTCACTCAATGCCTAGTGGTGGAAACATTGGACCACAAAGGACCTCCCAAAAGGTCCTAGACTCTGGATTCTTTTATCCTTCACACTTCAAGGACTCACATGAGTTCTGTCAATCATGTCCCACTTGCAAAAAGTTTGGCAAAATTTCCAAAAGAAATGAAATTCCCCAAAATCCGTTAATCTTCAATGAGATCTTCAATGTTTGGGGCATCGATTTCATGGGACTATTTCCCCCATTCAATGAATTCTCATACAGTCTTCTTGTAGATGATTATGTTTCTATCTAGGTCGAGGCAAAACCCACTAGAAAGGATGATTCACATACTGTTATTGAGTTCTTAAATACACACATCTTCCACCGATTTGGCACACCACGTTCCTTGATAAGTGACTTAGGAACCCATTTTTGTAATAAAACCATGGAATCTATTTTGAAATATAATGGTATTGTACCTAAGACTTTAACTAAATATCACCCTCAAACAAATGGAATGGCTGAACTTTCTAATAGAGAAGTTAAAAGAGTTCTTGAGAGAATTGTAAAACCCACTTAAAAGACTGGCCTAAAAGACTTGGTGAAGCACTTTGGGCTTATCGAACTACTAATAAAACACCCATTGGGATGTATCCATTTAGGCTATTATTTGGTAAAGCATTTCATTTACCAGTTTAAATCAAAAATAAGACTTTTTGGTCTATGAAAACCTGTAATTGTGATCTTGAAAAATCTAGTGAAGAAATATTGTTGGAATTTGCTAAACTGTAGGAGCATTGAATTGATTCTTATGAGAATTATAATCTCTAAAAAAAATCCAAGGCACTCCATGATAAACACATCCTGTTAAAGATATTTCATGTAGGTGAAAAGGTAATGCTCTTTAAATCTTGATTTCAGCTTCACCCAGGTAAGCTTAATTCTTGTTCGAAAGTTCCTTTTATTATTTCTCATGGTTACCCATTTGGTGCAGTGCAATTCCATGACCCATCTTCCAAAAGAAAATTCACAATTAACGAACATCGATTAAAGAATCACCATGAGAGGACACACATCCCGAGGACCACATCGACTTCCATTAAATCCCCAACTCATACTATTGACCCACCACTGGATGGATATGCAAACCAACCAAATCCAAACCAGGGGCACCTATTTCCCTTTAACTCCTCTCTCTCTCTATCTCTCTCTATCTATCCCTCTCTCTTTCTTATTCTTCCTCCCCCATTCTCATTTTTTTACAACTTTCCTTATAGCATTTTATTTATTTACTCTTTCTCTTTTGTGTGGGTATGTCTTTATAAAAAACTAAAAAAACCTAAAAAACTAAAAAACAAAAAAAATAATAAAAAAATATGAAAAATGAAGATTCATGATTAATCACTTTCAAATTTTTAAATTTTTTCCAACCATTTTGGGGAGTCAAAAGACATGTTTTCATCTAAATTTTTTTTATTTTCATCATGACATTGGATAAATAATATTGTGTCAAAAACAACAAATTTTGAATGCCCAATTTTTTTATTTAGAAAATGATTTCCCCACCCGTGAGGAATAATATTTTCTTTCATGATGAGGCCACATATGGCCATCATTTCAAAATATCTGTTTTTCACCCCCATTTGGGAATCTTGATTTTTTGGACCTTCGACTTGAATTTACTACTTTAGTGTGCATTAATATGATAGAGGAATTTTCTGAACCACCGGAGAATTATAATAGCCAAATATCTTCCCATTAACCATACATTAATCCTCCTTTTGAAAGCCTCTTCGATCCTATGAAAACCTTTTCTTTGATAGCCATATTATAAGCCCAATTCCTTATCCCACCCAATATCAACATGGATTTTCATTGCATAATTTTTTAAAATTTATGTGTGGGGAGAATGGATTTAAATTTTGGGTACCCTTTTGTTGATTTTCACCATGTTATCATATGCTTGAGGGAAATCATCAATTTAAGTGTGGGGGAGAGGTTGTCCTTTAGTGGGTTTTGTGAATGTATATATGTTTATCTTGTACAATTGAAAAGTGTTCAAATAATTTAAAAAAATAAGAATGGTTGGTGTTTTGGGTGGGTCAAAAATCACTCTTAATCAACTTTTGATCTTATTATAACTATTACAATTAGTGTCATAAGGAGATCAATCATAGGTTTGGAGGTGAGTTTGAGATCAATTTCATGTTCAAATTTCAAAAAATGAAAAAACAAATGATGAACACTTATGTCATTAAGAGAAGTTTTGTGGTTTGTAAATATCTCATCTTCTCATCCACTTCAAATTTCCTTCCTCTTTTATGTCTTATTTCACATTTTCATTCCCTTGTAAATATGTGTTCCTATTTCCTTTCATGTCTCATTTAAAAAAATGTATATTGTTTTTTTATATTGGTGTTTTACCCCCTTTTTTCTATCTTTTGTATATCATCGTCCTACCATCCCATAGCCGTAAGAAAAAACTATAAAAAGGAATCTTGATTTTTGAGAACTTTAGGAAATGGATTGGAAGCTGAGAGCTCTTATAAACTCTAATATTTTCTCTTTTGTTTGGTGATTGTGTGAAGCTCCATAAATTAATTTTATCATTTTGAGAGGAGTATGTTTTGTGTGCCACCATTTTCCATTTCTAAATTTGAGCATGAAAAAAATTAATTGTTTTTGTAACATTGTTTCGGTAACAACTTGTGGTTGAATTAAACATGGATGAGTGAAATTTTCTAAACCTCCCCTGATTGGGTAAAACAAAATTTTAATATTTTATGGTGAGTGAAAATGATTTTTGTCATGGTTTTATATTTTCTGTACATGAGTACATGCACAAGACTAAGTGTGGGGGAGTCAATTTTATTAATATTCTCATAACTTATTATATACTACCTTAAATTATTTTATATGAAATGTTCTTAATTTGTGTGAAATATTAATGTTTAAATATTAAATATAATTTTAGAGCACTATTTGAATTCATCAAGATTCATGTCTTTTTAATGTTTTAATAATAACTCTCACCTTACTTATCCAAATTGAATTATTCTTATTTTTTAGGGTTCCTTACTCAAATTCAAACATTTAATTAGAAGGAACCTTTGCCCAAATCGTTCATTTGAAAGTTCATATGGTCAACACAAGAAAACCCAATGAAACTGTGAAGAAACTAGACCAGCCATGATGATTGAGTTACTGGACTAAATCCCAAAGCAAAATTTTTATTAAATTCCACCATATGTTCTTTATTATCAAAAATAATCATTTATAAAAAATTTAGGATTCAAATACACGAAAAAGGGGCCCAACTAATGCTTTGAAGTCCAGCCCACCATTCTGGACGAAAATTAGAATTCGTACACTATTCATGACATAGATCATGATGTAATAATCAAATCAAGCTGATATTTTTTATTTTAAAATAAGAGATATAGGCAGACGACTTTGTTGAAGAAATTGTTCAGATTTGAAGGCATATTCCAATTGATAAACCCATTCACATTTTCGCCATCTAAAAAGTATGGATTGAAATGGACAGATTAACATTGTTTAATCAAACGGTCATTACATTGGATCAATAATTAAAAATGTCTCCAAATTTTAAGATTAGTCAAAAAAAATTATTATCTACAACTTGGGAGAAAAAGATATCTCTTTATTCAGCTGTCTTGAAGTCCAAATCATCGAGCCAAGTGGAGAGGTAGTTTTGGAATGCAAACAATCCACCACCTTGGGCTATAAATACACCCCCTTCTCTCCTTTCAAAAGGGATAGTATTTAAGGAGAGAGGAGCACACATTGGCACGAACAAAGCTTTTTCAAAGCCTTGGGAGGACCTTCCATACTCAAGTTTTCACTTGAGATATATTTCATCCTCTCTTTGTTTTAATTTACTTTTCTAGTTTTTTCGTTTGTAATGTTACAAGTTTTTGTCTTTGTAATTATGTTTTAATAACAGTTTATTCTTCAATATCTCTTATTCTCATACAACTTCTGTAGTTTAATATTAATTTTCTTAAAATAGTTTAAATCAATTTAAAACTCTTTCCCTTATTTTTTCTTCCTCATTCAATCGAAATCCTTTTTTTAACTCTCTTCAACGATCGTCTGTGTTCAACGCACTACTCTTTTATTATCCTATTTTTTTTGTTATATTTATAATTTATCATCATAATTATTATAACCAAATTATTAACCATTTAAATGGATGGGTAAATCTACTACTGGGGTGAGTTATTATCTATATATGTTAAGTGATTGAGATCTTTTAATCGATGAGTATTCTTTAATTTAGCATTGTGTATGTTCGACTTAACATGTCATGGATTAACGACTTTTTTTTAACATGTGGTTTCCATGGATTATTGGACCATAAATAAAATACCATCAACAATATATGATTGAGATTATAACCCTAAGTTAAGTTAAGGATTGGATTAAGTCCTTAACACTTGGGAATTCCAACCAATGTCAACTAGTGAGCCTTCCCAATTCCCAAACCAATAAAATCATTTTACCAAGAAAAAAAATAAAGTTAATCCCAATCTGGGACAAGAATCTTCTTCCATGAAACCATGGAAAAGTGAAGTGGAAGATCTTTCCTCTTTCACTTTCTCTAACATCAATATCATTGAAACCCAAATTGGTTAACTTGCTTCCCACCTAAGCGAGCAACAAGAAATAAAATTCTTCCCAACTCCTAGATCAACCATTACCCAACCTCGAGGGTAATGTAAGTTCAATTGAACTTAGATCAGGGATGAAAATTTATATGCATTAAGATAAGTCCTCTAACTGTACTTTAAATGTTGAACTATAAAATTAAAACAAAAAGAAACATGAAAATGAATCTGAATTCATTCCCTCACCTCCTTCCATTCCACTTAAGAACCCAATTTCTTTTCCTCAAGCCATTTCTAAGCAATAAAAGTCCTTTGAACCTAATCCTAAAATGATCGACATGTTTAGATGTGTTGAAGTCAACACCCCCCTCTTAGATTCCATAAAACAAATCCCTATGTATGTCAGGTTTTTTAAGGAATTGTGCACCCACAAGAGGCAACTTAGGCCCTTTGAAAATGTTTCCATCTAGCAGTCTATTCTCATAAAGTGAAAAGATCCTAGGACCTTTACAGTTCCATGCCAAATAGGAATTTCTAACTTTGATGATGAACTCATAGACTTAGGATTTTCAATTAATGTCATGCCTAAATCCATCTTATCAAACCTTGTTCTAGGTCCCTTGCACCCAACGAGTGTTGTCATTCAATTCGACAATCGAAGAACTTCTAGTCCTAAGGGTATAATCGAGGATATCTTTGTTTGTGTGAATGATATTATCTCCCATACCAATTTCAATGACTTTAACATGGAAGGTGAGACAAAATATTCTCGATATCCCAAATTCTAGGAATACCATTCATCATGACTGCTTGAACCAAGATAGATGTCCATTCTGGCATCTTATCTATGATATTTGGTGACCAACTGGTCAAGTTAAACATTTTCCAAGACATGTGATACCCATCTGAGGACCACTTTGCATTCTCAATCCATCCTTCTGAGGAAACTTCTGAGAGTCAATTGAACCCCATTCCATCATGTTTATCCTGTTCTGAAGGGATAAGATCTTGTGAAATATCAACCATGATTAACAAATTCATAAATGGTGAAGTTGATGTAGACCTCTCATTCATAGACACCATCAATATAGAGGACCTTGAAAACTCTCTTGAATCCCACATCAACTCCGATCTCTACTGCTCCACCGTGTACAGTATCAAGGAAAATGAATCTAAAGCAATTGAAGTCCCTTCCTCTATTCCTGAGTTGTCTAACCCACAAATTAAAGATAAGACTAATCTAAATACACTTCCTGAACACCTGAAATATTCATTCCTTTTCCATGGTTACTCTTATCCTATCATTATCTCTACTTGACTTACCGAAACTGAGGAGTCCAAGCTTGTTCAGGTGTTAGAGGAAAACAAAAAGGCCTTAGGTATGACCCTAGATGACATAATAGGAATCAACCCTACTCTTTCTATGTGTCACATCCATCTTGAGAAATCATCCAAACCAATTAGACAACCACAAATCAAAATCAATCCACTCATACTTGACATAGTTAGGGAAGAGATCACCAAGATTATTCAACCTGGTATCATCTAACCAATTTTATATATTGAATGGGTTAGTCCAATTCAAGTTATACCTAAGAAAGGTGGGATAACTTTTGTCACAAATGAACATGAAGAGTTAGTCACAACTCGAGTGAATAAAAAATGGCGTGTGTGCCTTGATTAACAAAAATTGAATGTTGAAACACAAAAAGATCACTACCCTCTTCCATTCCTTGATCAAATGATAGAAAGATTAGCTAGAAAGTCACACTATTTCTTTCTTGATGTAGACATCGGCTACTTCCAAATCCTAATCGCACCTCAGGACCAAGAAAAGACTAATTTCACTTTCCCCTTTGGAACATATACATATAGGATAATGCCTTTTGTTCTTTTCAATGCTGCTGCAGCATTCTAGAGGTGTATTATGAGTATATTTTTTGAATTCATTTAACACTTCATGGAATTCTTCATTGATGACTTTACCATTTATGGTGATTCATTTGAATCTTGCTTTAATTCACTCTCTCTAGTTCCTAAAAAGTGTCAAGTGTAACCTTGTGTTAAATTTTGAAATATATAACTTCATGGTTGTAAAGGGGATTGTTCTAGTTCACATAGTTTTAAAAGAGGGTATTGAATTAGATCCTTCCAAAATTGAAGTGATCCAATAACTTCCTCAACCCACTTATGTTCTAGACATTCGTTCAATCCTCGGTCATAATAGTTTCTATCGACGATTCATCTATAAATTAAATAGGATTTCCCTCCCACTCACTCAGTTGCTCCAAAATTATGTCACATTCTGTTTTGATGAGGTTTTCAAGAGAGCCTTTATTGAACTAAAAACTTCTCTTACATTTTCCCGAAAAATCAAACCCTCAGATGGGTCCTTACCCTTTGAGATTATGTGTGATTCTTCTGATAGAGCCGTTGGGGCTGTTCTTGGTCAAAAAAGTGAAAAAATTCCTCATGTCATATATTATGCCTCAAAAACATTAGATGAAACTCAATATCACTACACTGTGACAGAAAAGGAACTTTTAGTAGTGGTTTTTTCCATAGATAAATTCCAGCCCTATCTCTTAGGTGCCAAAATCATCATCTTCAAAGACCATTCTGCTATAAAGTTCTTACTCAAGAAAAGTGATTCCAAACCGAGGCTAATAAGATGGATCCTAATGATTCAAAAGTTTGACCTTGAAATCAAAGATAGACCAGGAAAAGAAAACCTTGTGGCTGATCACTTGAGTATAATTTCTAATTCTTCTTATTCTAAAATAATTGATACAGAATTTCCATCTGAGAACCTTTCATCTCTCACTCCAAAAATACCATGGTATTACCCAATTTTAAATTACTTGATTTCTGGTATTTTTCCTGAATTTTTTTCAAAAGAATGAAAAATGAAGTTGAAAAGTGATTCAAAATACTCTTTTTTGGGAAGAAAATAAAATTTGGGAAACTGGGGTAGACATGGTAATTAGAAGATGTGTTGATTAAAATGAACATTCTTCCATCTTAGAATTATGTCACTCAATGCCTAGTGGTGGCCACTTTGGACCACAAAGTACCTCCCAAAAGGTCCTTGACTCTGGATTCTTCTAACCTTCACTCGTTAAGGACTCACATGAGTTCTTTCAATCATGTCCCATCTTCCAAAAGTTTGGCACAATTTCCCAAAGAAATGAAATTCCCCAAGAGCGTTTAATCTCCTGTGAGATATTCGATGTTTGGGGCATCGATTTCATAGGACTATTTCCCCCTTCCAATGGATTCTAATAAAATCTTCTTGATGTTGATTATGTTTCTAGGTGGATCGAGGCCAAACCCACTAGAAAGAACGATTCACATACTATTAGGGAGTTCCTAAAGACACACATCTTCCACCGATTTGGCACACCACATTCCTTGATAAGTGACTTAGGAACCCATTTTTGTAATAAAATCATGGAATCTATTTTTAAAAAGAATGGTGTTGTACATAAAACTTCAACTGCATATCACCCTCAAAAAAGTGGAATGGCTGAACTTTTTAATAGATAAGTTAAAAGAGTTCTTGAGACAATTGTAAAACCCAATAGAAATGACTGGCCTAAAAGACTTGGTGAAGCACTTTGGGATTATCTAACTACCTATAAAACACCCATTGGGATGTCTCCATTTAGGCTATTATTTGGTAAAGAATGTAATTTACTAGTTGGAATCCAACATAAGTCTTTTTGGGCTATAAAAACCTGTAATTTGGATCTTGAAAATCCAGTGAAGAATGATTGTTTTAATTGGATGGATTGGGGGAGCTTCGAATTGATTCTTATGAGAATTTTAATCTCTACAAAGAAAAATCCAAGTCACTCCATGAAAAACACATCATGTGAAAGGTATTTCATGTAGATGAAAAGATAATTCTCTTCAATTCTTGATTTCGACTTCTCCCAGGTAAGCTTAATTCTCTTTGGGAAGGTCCTTTTATTGTTTCTCTTGGTTACCCATTTGGTGTAGTGCATTTCCAAGACCTATCTTCCAAAAGAAAATTCACTATTAACAGACATCGATTAAAGCATCACCATGAGAGGACACACATCCCGAGTACCACATCGACTTCCATTAAATCCCCAACTCCTACTATTGACCCACCACCTGATGGTGATGTCAATCAACCAAATCCAAACCAGGGGGCACCTCTTTCCCTTTAACTCCTCTTCTCTCTATCTTTCTCTCTCTCTCTTTCTTCTTCTTCCTCCCCCATTCTCATTTTTTTACCACTTTTCTCATATCATTTTTTTATTTACTCTATCTATTTTGTGTGGGTGTGTCTTTATAAAAAACTAAAAAAACAAAAAAAACAAAAAAAATCATTAAAAAATATATGAAAAATCAAGATTCATGATTACTCGCCCTCAAATTTTAAAATTTTTTCCAACCATTTTGGGGAGTCAAAAAACACGTTTTCATCTCAAAATATTTGTATTTTCACAATGACTTTAGATAAAGAATATTGTGTCAAACCCAAAAAAATTTGAATGCTCAATTTTTTGATTTGGAAAATGATTTTCCCCACCCGTGAAAAATAATATTTTCTTTCATGCCATGGCCTCCTATGGCCATCTTTTCAAAATCTATATTTTTCACCCCCATTTGTGAATCTTGAGTTTGTATACCTTCAAGATGAATTTTCTACTTTACTTTGCATTATTATGATAGAAGAATTTTCTAAACCATATGAGAATTATAATAGCCAAATTGCCTCCCATTAACCATACATTAACCCTCCTTTTGAAATCCCCTTCGAATCTATGAAAACTTTTTCTTTGATAGCCACATTATATCCCAATTCATTATCCCACCCAATATCAACATGGATTTTCATTTCATAATTTTTTGAAATTTAAGTGTGGTGTAATTGACTTAAATTTTGGGTACCCTTTTGTTGATTTTCACCATGTTATCATATGATTGAGGGTAAGAATCATTTTAAGTGCGGGGGAGAGGTTTTTCATTAGTGGGGTTTTGTAATGTATATATTTTTATCTTTTACAATTGAAAAGTTTTCCAAAAAATAAAAAAAATGAAAATACGAATGGTTTGTGTCTTGGGTGGGTCAAAAATCACTCTTCGTAAACTTTTGATCTTGTTATAACTATTACAATTAGTGTCGTGAGAATATCAATAATTGTTTGGGAGATGAGTGTGAGATCTATTTCAAGTTCTAATTTCGTAAAATGAGAAAAAAAATGATGAACACTTATGTCATTAGGAGAAGTTTAATGGTTTGTAAATATTTCATCTTCTCATCCACTTCAAATTTTGTTCCACTTTTGTGTCTTATTTCACATTTTCATTCCCTCGTAAATATGTGTTTCCATTTTCTTTCATGTCTCATTTCAAAAAAAATGTGCATTTCTTTTTCCATATTGGTGTTTTACCCCCTTTTTCCTATCTTTCGGATATCGTCTTCCTACCGCCCTATAGCAACAGAAAAACCCCTAAAAAGACTTCTTGATTTCTGAGAACTTTAGGATAGGGAGTAGAATTTGAGAGCTCTTAAAAACTCTAATATTTTCAATTTTTGTTGGTGATTGACTAAATATCCATAAATTAATTTTATCATCTTGAGAAGAGTAAGTATTGTGTGCCACCATTTTCCATTTCTAAATTTGATCATGAAAAAATGAATTGTTTTTGGAACATTGTTTCTGTAAAAACTTGTGGTGAAATTCAATATGGATGAGGGAAATTGTCTAAACCTCCCCTGATTGGGGGAAACAAAATTTTAATATTTGATGGTGAGTGAAAATGATTTTTTTCATGGCTTTATATTTTTTGTACATGAGTACATTCACAAGACTAAGTGTGGGGGAGTTAATGTTATTTAGGTTTTTATAACTTATTATATACTAAATATACTTATTTTATATGAAATGTTCATAATTTGTGTGAAATATTAATGTTAAATATTAAATATAATTTTAGAGCACTATTTTAATTCATCTAGATTCAATTCTGTTTAATGTTTTAATAATATATCTCACCATAATTATAAAAATTTCATTATTATTATTATTTATGGTTCCTTACTCAAATTCTATCATTTCATTATAAGTAACCTTTGGCCAAATCATTAATGTTGAGGAACATATGGTCCAGACAAGTAGACCTAAAGAAACTGTGAAGAAAGTGGACCAGCCATGATGATTGAGTTACTGGTCTAAATCTCAAAACCCAAATTTTATTAAACTTCACAATATGTTATTTATTATCCAAAATAATCAGGGATAAAAATTTGATGGTCCAACTACACGAAAAAGGGGCCCAACAATTCTTTGAAGTCCAGACCACGATTCTGGATGGAAATTAAAATCTGGACACTATTCATGAAATAACTCATGATGTAATCATCAAATAAACCTTATATTTTTCATTGTGAAAGAGGAGATATATTTGGCCGAATGTTTTGAAAATATTGTTCGGATTTGAAGCAATAATCATATTTATAAACCCATTCACATTTCGGCCTTCTAAAAAGTGTGGATTAAAATGGACAGATTAACATTGTTTAATCAAACAGCCATAACGTTGGATCCATAAGTACAAATGCCGCAAAATTTTGAGATTAGTCGGTCATTTTTTTATCTAAAAATTTGAAGAAGGATATATCTCGAGATTCAGATTTCCAGATATCCAAAGTGTCGAGCCAAGTGGAGGGGTAATTTTGGAATGCAAATAGTCCACCACCTTGGGCTATAAATACATCCCCTCCTCCCCTTTAAAAAGGTTTGGTATTTCGGAAGAGAGGATCACACATTGGCAAGACCAGAACTTTTAAAAAGTATTTTGATTAACTTCCATACTAAAGTTTTCACTTGAGAGACATTTCCTTCTCACTTTGTTTTAATTTACTTTTTCAGTTTTTTCATTTGTAATTTCACAAGTGTTTGTCTTTGTAATTCTGTTTTAATGAAAGTTTCTTCTTCAATATCTATTATTCTCATAAAAATTATATATTTTAATATTAATGTTCTTAAAATAGTTTAAATCAAGTTAAAACTCTTTCCATTCTTTTTTTCTTCCTCATTCAATCGAAATCCTTTTTTTAACTCTCTTCAACGATCATGTGTGTTCGACGCACTACTCCTTTCTTATCCCTATTCTTTTTGTTCTATTAATAATTTATCATCATAATAATTATAACCAGATTATTAATTATTTAAATGTCTAAGTAAATATACCATTGGGGTAAGTCATTATTTAGAGATGTTAAGCGATTGATAGATTTTTCTTAGTGAAAATTATTTAATTTAGCATTGTGTATGTTGGACTTAAATTGCCATGGATTAATGACTTGTTTTGTTTAACGTGTGGTTTCCATGGATTATTGGAACCATAAATACACTACCATCAACAATATCTGATTTATATTAGAACCCTATGTTAAGATAATGCTTAGATTAAAGCCTTAACACTTGGGAATTTCAATCAACGTCACCGTGTGAAATGGGTGTTAATTTAATGCAATATAAAGCAAAGCTCAAGGATATCACAAGCTTAACTACCTAATGATGAACTCAAACCAATATTTATCAATTTTTTAAATCAATCATAATCAATAAACCACTACATAATCTCTGAAAACACCCCCCCCCCAAATCATAATACAATCAACTAAAAACAATCATCTATTAAAAATCATCATCGCCGAGGATTCGACCTGAGTGTTGTTATACACATTAGCAAAGAACTAGAACCTTGATCGGTCGATAGGAGAAAATCGGTCACACTTTCAAATGATTTGATGTTATTAATGTTTTAATAACTTATTATATACTCCCTTTACTTATTTTATATGAAATGTTCATAATTTGTGAGAAATAATAATGTTTAAATATTAAATATAATTTTAGAGCTCTATTAGAATTCATCCAGATTCAAGTTTATTTAAAGTTTTAATAATATCTCTCACCCTAATTATCCAAATTTCATGATTACAATTTTCTAGGGTTCTGTAGTAAAATTCAAACATTTCATTAGAAGGAACCTTTGGTCAAATCATTCGTATGGAGGGACATATGGTCCACACAAGAAGACCAAATGAAACTGTGAAGAAACGAGACTAGCTATGATGATTGAGTTACTGGTCTAAATCCTGAATCATAAATTTTATGAAACTCCACCATATGTTCTTTATTATCGAAAATAATCATGGTTAAAAAAAATTTAAGGTCCAAATACATGAAAATTGGGCCCAACTAATGCTATAAAGTCCATCCCACCATTCTGAATGGAAATTAAAATATGAATAATATTTATAGAATAGATCATGATGTAATCATAAAATCAAGATGAGTTTTTTTAGTGTGAAAGAGGATATATAGTCTTACGACTTTTTTGAATAAAGTGTTCATATTTTCTCACATATTCCTATTGATAAACCCATTCATATTTTGAACATCTAAAAAGTATGGATTTAAATGGATAGATTAACATTATTTAATTAAAAGGCCATAACTTTGGATCCATAAGTACAAATGCCTCCAAATTTTGAGATTAGTCAGAAAACATTATTATATTCAACTTTTAAGAATGAGATATCTTGATATTCAGCTGTCTAGATGTCCAAATCATCTATCCAATAGTTTTCGAATGCAAACAGTCCACCACTTTGGGCTATAAATACATCCCCTAATCTTCTTTCAAAAGGGTTGGAATTTTAGAAGATATAAGCACACATTGGCATAAAAAAAGATTTTCCAAAGGCTTGGGATGACTTTCCATACTCATGTTTTCACTTTAGAGACCTTTCCTCCTCTCTTTGTTTTAATTTACTTTTGTAGCTTTTTCGTTTGTAATTTCATAAGCGTTTGTCTTTGTAATTAAATTTTAATGAAAGTTTCTTATTCAATATATATTATTCTCATCTAATTTATGTAGTTTAATATTAATGTTCTTAAAATATTTTAAATAAAGTTAAAACCCTTTCCCTTAATTTTTCTTCCTCATTCAATCGAAAACCTTTTTTTAACTCTCTTCAACGATCATGTGTGTTCAACATACTACTCATTTCTTATACCATTCTTATTGTTCTATTTATAATTTATTATCATAATAATTATAACCATATTATTAATCATTTAAATGGGTGAATAAATCTCCCATTGGGGTGAGTCATTATTTAGAGATTTTATGCGATTGAGATCTTTTTATTGATTAGTATTCTTTAATTTAACATTGTGTATGTTAAACTTAACATGTCATGGATTAATGACTTATTTTGTTAAATGTGTGGTTTACATGGATTATTGGGACCATAAATACACTACCATAAACAATATCTAATTGAGATTAGAACCCTAAGTTAATTTAAGGCTTGTATTAAAGCCTTAACACTTGGGAATTCCAATCAACGTCAACTTGTGACATGGGTGTTAATTTAATGCAATATAAAGCAAAGCTCAAGGATATCACAATCTTAGCAACCTAATGATGAAATCAACCCAGTCTTTAAAAATTTGTTAAATCAATCAATCATTTCATAATCTATACAAACAACCCCCCCTAATAATAATACAATCAACTAAAAGCAATCGACTATTAAAAAGTATCATTGTCGAGGATTCGACCCGAGTGCTACTATACACATTATCAGAGCACCAAAACCTTGACCGGTTGATAGGAGACAATCAGCCGCGATTTCAAATTATTTGATGTTATTAATATTTTCATAACTTATTATATATTCCCTTTGATGATTTTATATGAAATGTGCATAATTTTTGTGAAATATTAATGTTTAAATATTAAAAATAATTTTAGAGCACTATTTGAATTCATCCAGATTCAATTCTGGTTAATATTTTAATAATAAATCTCAACCTACTTATCCAAATTGTATTATTCTTGTTTTTTAGGGTTCTGTACTCAAATTCCAACATTTCATTAGGAATAACCTTTGGTCAAATCTTCCATTTGGAGGGGCATATGGTCCACAAAAGAAGACCCAAAGAAACTGTGAAGAAACTGGACCAGCTATGATGATTGAGTTACTGGTCTAAATCAAGAAGCCTAAATTTTATGAAACGTCACCATATGTTCTTGATTATTCAAAATAATCATGGATAAAAATTTGATGGTCAAACTACATGAAAAAGGGGCCCAACTAATGCTTTGATGTCCATCCCACCATTCTGACCGGAAATTAAAATCCGAATACTATTCATGACATAGATCATGATGTAATCATAAAATCAAGATAAGATATTTTAGTGTGAAATAGGAGATATAGGCTTCCGAATTTGTTGAAGAATGTGTTCAGATTTGAATGCATATTCCTATTGTTAAACCCATTCACATTTAGGACTTTTAAAAAGTATTGATTGAAAATGATAGATTAACGTTGTTTAATAAAACAGACATAACTTTGGATCCATAAGTAAAAATTCCTCCAAATTTTGAGATTAGTCGGAAAACATTATTATATACATATTTAAAGAAGGAGATATCTCTATATTCTGTTATCTTTATGTCCAAATCATCGAGCCAATAGTTTTGAAATGTAAACAGTCCACCACCTTGGGCTATATATACATCCCCTCATCTCCTTTCAAAATGGTTGGTATTTCAGAAGAGATGATGACATAGTGGCACGACCAAAGATTTTAAAAATTCTTGGTATGACCTTCCATAATCAATTTTTTACTTGAGAGACCTTTCCTCCTCTCTTTGTTTTAGTTTACTTTTGCAGTTTTTTCATTTGTAATTTCACAACTGTTTGTCTTTGTAATTATGTTTTAATGAACATTTATTCTTCAATATCAATTATTCTCATCTACCTTATGTATTTTAATATTAATGTTCTTAAAATAGATTAAATAAAGTTAAAACCCATTCCCTTATTTGTTCTTCCTCATTCAATTGAAAGCCTTTTTTTAAATCTCTTCAATGATCATGTGTGTTTGATGCACTACTCTTTTCTTATCCCATTATTTTTGTTCTATTTATAATTTATCATCATAATAATTATGACCATATTATTAATAATTTAAATGGATGATTAAATCTAACTTTTGGGTGAGTTATTATTTATAGATGTTAAGCGATTTAGAGCTTTTTCTCGATGAGTATTCTTTAATTTAACATTGTGTATGTTGGACTTAACATGTCATGGATTAATGACTTGTTTTGTTTAAAGTGTGGTTTCCATGTATTATTGGAACCATAAATACACAAACATCAACAATATATGATTGATATTAGAACCCTGATTTAAGTTAAGTCTTAGATTAAAGCCATAATAGTTGGTAATTCTAATCAATGTCAACTTGTGACATGGGTGTTAATTTTATGCAATATGAAGCAAAGCTCAAGGATATCACAATATTAACTACCTAATGATGAACTCACCCCAATATTTATCAATTTTTAAAATAAATCATAATAAATCAATCATTTTATAATCCTTGGGATGATAGATCAGTATTTCCCATCAGTTTTTCTCTTATATTCCCTATTTTAATTTTTTTACCCATGATAAATGATTATCTACAAGAAATAAAATTGGTGGTGATTCAAGAATTTAAGACTTGGGTGGAATGAACTATGGTGACCTATGAAGATGTTATCAGTGCAGTGATTCAGAGATAGTATTAACAATGTCAAAGAACATCAAAGGACCCCTGAAGTGTGAGTTCAGATGTTGTATCTTGGCTAGAAGAAATAGAAAAGAGTGTCAATGGTAATCTAAAGAGGTGATGTGGAATCCCCTGATGGCATAGGGTTTGGTCAAGATTAGGGGAACAATTGAAAGAAATGAAAATGGTGTCAACAAGGTAAAATCATGGGTTGAAGATTATTCTATATTTTGAATTCATAATCACATGTAATTTAATTATTGAAACACATGCCATGTATCATATTACATCTAATATCCATAGTTTACATAGAATTTAAATATCACACAGTATGTAACTTCTTGGTATATGACATGTATAGTACCTAGTGGTGGTTAGGGTTTACACATAGTATTAAATATCATAGAGAGTACGATTCTTGGTCACACACAGTGTATATTGGACCATAATCCATGTGTTTTATAGGACTACATACCTAGATAACTTCTGGTACCACATGGTATGTAGTCCAGTAAACACAACATGTGTTTCAATGATGCAGCTCAAGCTCATAGGGTTGTACTCACCCAGTTTTACCATGGGTATCACACACCATTTCACCTTTTAAATACAATATATAGGTCTACCCAACATGATTATACAACGGTGGTATATGCCTATCTATTGGTTGGGGGCCATATTCCATGTATAATAAAGTACATATCATGTATAGTGAAGTAAATGCCATTTACAATAAAGTGTGTGATGTATAAATTGATGTGTATGTTGTGGACCATGTTATCAATCATTTCATATATATTCTCTCTTAGGTATAAGAAATGGGATTTCGATTAGTCAATTCAAAAAATGTTTCGATATAAAATTTAATGGTGGAAATCTCTTCGATGTTAGAAAATGTTTTCAAGGTGTTTTGGGTGGTTTTTATGGGTTTAGAGTGTTCATTGAATGAGAATGTTAGTGTAGGAAACCCATGAATTTACTAGTCTATATTCAATAGTTTAGTCATGTGATAAAATGAATAACATAAACAATAATACCTTAATAGAAGCATGGTATATCTCTTACTCTTAGAAGGAGTATTCTTGATGGGGTTACAGTATCAAGAGTGAAATACCACCTACCACTGAGATATTTCACTAACCTATGGATACTCATTCATAATGAAAGGATCCCAAACCACTAAGGGGTGATAATGATTTCATTAAAGAAAAATTGTGATTCGAGGGTAAATAGAGTTTAATCTTCTTTTGCTTGCTTTAAGGGTATAACTATACAAAAGGGATCACATCCTTTTATAGAGTATATTCATTTAATGAATAGAGTTATATTATTGGATTATTGGGTTCCATCTCATAGCACTCATACATTACTAGATATTATTTTGTTCCATTAATCAAACACTTCAATGAATATTCATATGTGTTTGAACTCTTCAAATGATTACACATGTTAATCCATTAAATAAATCAATCACAATGATTTATAATTAAATATAAACTTATGGAATACATGGAAATGATTAATTCACTCTCATCCCATACATACAATATCATAAATACTATTATACACTATGATATAGGTATATTCAAGGAAACCTAATGCCTTTATGATATGAGTTAGTCATAAATCATGATATGAATCTCATGAATATCACTACTTATAAATCAAGGGATATAATATTATATATACTTTATTTTAGTGCACCTTCAACAATTTCAAGTTATTTAACTTCATATATAATACATTGGATTATGAGAGAGATGTTTATAGTAAATATGGGGTTAAAACCCCCCTAGAGACTTTCTGATAATAGGGTACAGGTCCCTTAGATGTATCATATATTTGGATACACCCCACCCCCAATATATCTAGGGTAAAATTCCTATATTTGGGTATTTGGTTGATATTAATTTGATCCCAATAAGGTGTGGGTGAACAATATGATTCTATAATTCCCCATGAGATGGGGTGTGGGTCCTCAATTCATGGAGAAGATACTCCCTCAATTGATACATTTCCCTTGATGATGTGTTGGTTCTCTATAAGGGACAGTAACCCATTGACTAATGTTTACTCCTCAGTGAGGTGTGGGTCCCACACTACGATTCCAAGTAGGTGATTTAGAATTCATATGAGTTGGGTGGTGTGGTGGTTCAGGATTCTTAGGGTCTTTTGGAATTTAGGGAGTTCTAGGTTCTCTTCAGTATACTATCCATGTGAAGTGGATTTATAAATAATAAGTTTTACCTTTATTCTCTATTATCCTATACTTAAATCATACTTGGTTTGTTCAATTATATATCTTGGATTCTTATCTTATTCCTCTATTGTGTTTTTAGGGAATCCTATTGGGTTTTTTTATACTCACCCTTATATAGTATCTATGCCCATACATGTTCTATCTATGTATTTGAAACACGGTAAAAAGGTGAATTTAATGTGGTATCGATCGATCCAGATAATTGGTTTATAAGGTAGAGTATGTTGTTTTTTATGATCATGATGAGAGCTAGTGTGTTTTGAAGTTACCTTTTTCATGTTGTATGAGGTATATTATTTATTTCAAGATAGCAAGCTATTAAATTTCCCCCTAATCTTGGGTGTTTAATTTGTGAATTCTTTGGATTCTTATTAAGTATCCCATGCATGTTATATTACATATGATTATTTTTATTAGAATTAAATTATTATATATTGTTCAGAAGATATGTTCTTGTGCAATGGTTTCAATTAATCTATGACATCCCATCTGATTTATTTCATCTCAATGATAGTTGGCAACCTCTAGTCTTTTTAGGTCAACCTCTGGATGGCATATAATCAACTTACCTTTGGACTAGGTGGTGTATTAATGGAAATATTTATGTAAATGATTATTTCAACTAGTGATTTAATGTTTTCTATATGAAAACTTTTCATTCATTCATGAGTGTTTAATTTAAAACATGAGAGATGAATAATAAATAACACCTCATGGGTAAATTTATGAGTCATCCCTAGTCAATGGTTTCTATGGTAGTTATGGTTTTATATGGTATGTTAATATCAATGTTTATGGAGACTCATATGGAAATACTAATTTCACTCATGGAATATAAGTTTAACCTGTTTTCTTGACTATATCACTTGATTACACCACATAAAATGTCGTACCTGAACCTGAAGGGACAGAAGGCCTTCATTTTTATTAGTTTTTTATAACACCCTTTCAAGGGATGAGGGAGAATACTTAAAAGGCCCATAGGTATAAATATTACATGGATCATAGGATTAATATACATTACCTGACCCAAAGGTCTTAGGGAATTCAACCAGACTATAACTACAATGAACCGCCCCTCCCTAGCATCTGCATCGTGATGGTAGCTCTCCACCTTTGTATGTTTGTCTGGATAAACTTCTCGTGCAATCACAGGTTGGTCTATATGGTGTATCCATACCCTCTCATTCTTCAAAATCCATTAGTTCTGCTCTGGAGAGTTCACCTACTATGAATCCTCCTCTGGGGCTGCTTCTTTTTTGTAGAGTCTGTATGTGGAAAATTGCACCGATCATGTGGCCTGAAGGCCTTGAGGTGGCCCGAAGGCCTTAAAGGTGGCTCAAAAGCCTTACTGACCCAAAGGCCTGGGTGGACTAAAGGCCTTAAGGACTCTAATCCCAAACTGATGGCCCAAGTTGAATAGTTCTGGCTGCTATAGTACCGAACAATGCATGCTACAGTTCCCTCACATTACTACTATGGTGACTGCTATAGTGCCTGCTACAGTGCCCAGAATTATGATACCTCCTGGTTTTGAACCTGGGTCTCATGGATGAACTTATAGAGACCTCACCAACTGGGTTGTGACTCATGTTCCCACATATAATGTCATACATAATGTATTTGGTATACTTAGGGTTTATATTTCATAATAATTTCCAATTTAAGATATTAAAAAGGTTGTCTAATTATAAAATTTCATAATATGATTCCTTTTTTTATATTTACATTAACGATTGATTTAATCATATAGTTATTGGGAATATTTTTATTATAAAATGGTTTTTTATTTACAATGATGGGTTCTTTCACCTATATAATGGTATGACTTTTGGTCCCTCATTTAAGTAAGTATAAGGAAGTTTACATTTATACCTAGTTAAATAATATATGATGTGATCATATTTTTAGAAGAATGACATGTGAGTTATTCATCTAAATTGAACAATAAAACTCATTAAATCAATAATTAATAAGTTAACCTATATTGGATTGACAGTTTCTATGCATAGTGTATATATTTGATATCATAAATAAATAAATTGTATAAATATTAATGATGTATGGAGATACATGTATTAGATAGCGATCACACATGATCCATTTACACCTTGAGCGACAATAATGTTTTAAAAGATTTCACATTTTTTTTATTATTTTGAATTAAAAATTCATAATCATTGTGAATTCTAAAATGACCCATATGGTCATACATAAGGTTATGGGAATAAGTATTTATTTTGGTATAAGTTTTTTATTAAATATTTTTGAAAGATTTTATATGATATCTTATATAGAGGTGTTTTGATATGATTACATGTGATATTGTGGAAATACTTGAAGTATATAAGATTTTAGTAAAAGTGATAGATGTTAGATGTATAATACTAAGAGATTTCCAATTCAGTAAGGCCTAATAATTATCTAACATTTTTTCATATTTTTTCCATCAATGGGATGTTCATATTCCTCTTATATATATAGTATTCAATCTGCATCTTCTAGTAGCTCAAATCACATCTATAAAAGTTATCAATGATACACTTATTCTCAGGGTTGATTATAGAGTCATGGATATTGGACTCTTTTGACCCTTAAATAAATTGTAATGAAATAATTTTTAAGAGATCATGTGTCAATTTTTTTTTGATGGTACATGTTTCTAAAAATGAATCACTGGATATTACTTGAAATTTGATGTGTAGATTACAAACATGGAAATATTTATAAGTTAAATAATTAAATATAAATTTATGAACTTAAAATGATCCAAATTTCCATTGGAAAAATTGATAATAATGGATATTATTCCACATTTGTTAGAGTCTCTTTTGAAATCACAAAATGTGTTAAGGTGATAGTGTGGGTAATGAAAAATTAAATGCTTTACATTATAAATGATTTAAAGAATATGGTGAAAACTTTTTAGTAAAGCATAAATTCAATGATTTGGAACTATAGATCAGGTCACATGGGTGAAAAGGGAATGAATGTTTACATTTCATTGGGAATGTTACCAGGGTTTATTTCAGATGATATTGATATTTTTTAGGATTTAATATTTATAAAGAAAAAGAAAGTCACTTTTTATAAAGGCGATATAACAATGAAGGAATGGAATTGTGTGCCTGCCAATTTTGATGTTTAATAACCCTCATTATTGAATTTTCGTGGTATATCATTATATTATATGAAATTTATTGATTAATCAACATGGAAGGTAAAATTATATTTAAAAAAATAAGTATGGTATTTTTTTGTATTCTATAAATTTAATTTCCATATAGAAAATGAAATATGCATGAAATTAAAGTGATTAAGATCTGATAATGGTGATGTGTATGACAATTGAAAATTTAAATAATTTTGTGAAATTATTAGATTTCATATGGAGAAGACAGTTCTTGGGAAAGAATAAAAAAATAGAGCATCTCATTGCATGAATAAAACACCTTATGAGCATACTTAGAGTATAAGGTTGCATGAATGATTACCCAAGTTGTAAGTGTAGAATACTTAAAAGTTTGTTCCTTTATATTATATATTGTTGATAAATCATAGGCCAGGTATAAGATGGATGTTAAGTCCCAAGAAAATTATTTACTGATTTTTTTAATAAATAATTTGGATATCACTTTGGGGGTGGTGAGAATAAAAAATAATTTGAACTACAAAAGTAATATTTAATGATAATTTACATTATAAGGATAGACATGTTATTGAATATTTTAGTGGGAGTACGAAACATTATCTTGATATAAGGTTGAGCTGGGAGATATATCAAAAAATTATATTGTACAACCATAGAATAAGATAGAGAATCCTATTAAACATGAAACTATTAGGAGGGGAACTAGGGTAAGAATTCCAATGTGAAGATATTTATATTATTTTCATTATTTGATATAGAATAGCAGAGCAGAACCTGAGGGTTAGAGGAAATGTAATTATTATAAGAAGTGCTATACGATCTTGGTTAGGGTTTAAGAGATGTAAATTTTTATCTGTGTAATAGAACAAGAAAAAGGATAGGAAAAAATTGATTTATATTAGATATAAAGAGGTTAATCCACATTGAGTTATTCATTGGATATAAGTTTCTGTAACCTTTATAATTATTGTTATGAATCATACCAGTGTTAGGTATAATATGTAGGATTCAATAATGGTGGAAATAATAATGGAGAAGTTCATGAAAAAGTGGATAATGAAGATGGATCTAGTGATGGTTGAGCATTTATGTCTTAATCCAAGGTGGAAATTATTTGGAGTATTATATTAAAATGTAAGAAAAGAAACCTCATCAATATTTAATATATAGAAAAGAATATTTTCCCAATATTAGTGAAGAGAGAATAAGATGTTTAATACATTTATTATGGATAATAGGAAATGAATCCTATAAAAAAAGATTTCCTAATTACATCTCTATAAATGATGGTGAAGATGTATCCATCTAAGAATGATGGATGATGGGGTTACCACCCAAATGGAATCCCATAAAGAATGAAATTTCACATAGAGAATATATAGTTATATGAACTGAAAGAATAATTACTCCCTATAAGAAAAACATGTATTAGGGATAGTATTTGTATTGTACAAGATAACTAAAAATTTATCCTAGAAGTATTCACTACTACAGATATCCCTTTTATCAACATTAGAAATAGATTTTAATATAAATTTTTTAGCACTGTAAATCTGAGCGAAGTTAAAGGGGGTCCCATTTATCAGCACTCAGAAAAAAAACTAATAAAATTCAAAAAATGTAAAAAAATAAAAAAATGGATGGCCCTTCTAATAGCGCCTGATACCCCCTTTTAACAGTGCTCGGAATCCCCCCACTCAACCTCCCCTGTCATATAACCTTTAGAAACCCCCTCCACATCCCTTTAACAGCGCTATCCCCCCTACACATGCACACGCGCCCCTACCTCTCCCTGGATTCAAACTCAAGACATCTTCCTTGCGCGCTGGACACTTTACCACTCCTCCATGTTACTTTGTTCTTTATTTAATGATATATCTATTTATTTATATATAGATTTAGTTATATTATTCGTATATTAAAATATATTTATATTAATTTATATATATAGTTATATTAATATTTATTTATTTATTTATTTATTCATACATTAATATCTATTTTTATATATTTATTTATATATATGTACAGTTATATTTTTATCTGTATGTTTATTCGTATCTTAATATATATTTAGTTATATATTTATTCATATATTAATATATATTTCTAATATTATTTTTATATGCTTTTATAAAATATTTTTTTTGTGTGTGTGTTTATAAATAACTAAATAAATAAATATATACATATATACAACATATATACACATGTATATATATTATATATATGCATATCTATAAGTATAATTATGCATATTTATACATATTTATATATATTTTCATTATTAAATATTAATATGTCTATTTATATGTCAGAATATATAGATAATATATATCAGTTTGCTAAAACACACACGCACACACACAGAGTATATAGGTATATAAATATTCAAAATTTGTATTTTAAATAAATTAGATGTTAGTATTTATTTATATAAGGATTATATATTAATAAATATATTTTATATGTAAATATGTTTAATTAATTATTTATAAAATTAAATTTTTGGTGTGAATATATAAAAAATATGTATATGTTGTTATATATTTAATTATAAAAAATAGTACATTGTAAAAAATGATAAAATTCCAAAACCATTATATAACTATGAATGTAATACCTGTTAAAAAAGTTAGTTCCCACCATAAAAATGGCAAAACGACCCGCATGAATGAGATTGAAAATCCAGAAAATGTTAAAAAATCGGGATACACCGACTAAAAACTCAGGTTTTTAGGACTTATGGGCCTTTTTGTCCTTGAAAAAACCTTGAATAGGGTTCTGCAATCATAGTGTCATAGATCTCGTCTCAAGATTCGATTTGATATGTGGTACATCTCAAATGGATACCCGAATCAAAAGTTATGACCGTTTGATATTTGAGTTGTTTTTTTAACATAATTTTTATCTTTTATTTGTTTATTTATTTATTTTATATTAAAATTGTTATTAAATCACTATTATTTGATAAAAATAACAAAATTATTATTTAAAAATATTTTTTAAATTATTTCATAAGCTTTTTTTACTAAATATCTTATAAATTAATTTTAAATTTATATTTATCCTTATCTAAAACACATTTAAAAAATATATATTAAATTTACATAAATATCAATATATTTATATATTAATATATTAATATATTACTTTTGATGATTTTTTTTGAAATATACCCTTTATTAGTGCTAGTAAAAAAAGCGCTGATAGAGAGGGGGTCTTCATCATCACTGCGAAAACCCTAATATGTGGTCGTGATTTTTGGGATTAAAATTCATCTCAAAAAAGCTGTCTCGGAAAATGGATATGTGAATATTAGTAGTTGAGAAATATTTATTTTCAATCAAAAAGAAATATCATATCTATGATGGATATAATATGTCCTGAATAAATTTTCCCCATATCTATTTTTAGAAAAATAAAAAAATTACTTATTTTCAGGTCATTTATCTGGGACAAACCAATATATCCGAGATAGTTCTTTATCTCGGATAAGTTAATCTATTCCAAATGTTTTTTTATTTTGGACAGATTAATCCGTATTAAATTAATCGAAAATGAATGTGTTTTTCTTAAAATAGAAAAAAATATTTTTATCCTATTTATCTGGGATAGAAAAATCCCTCCAAGATAGTTTTTAATATCTTGGATGGATTAATCCTCCATCCTAATTTTTTTAACATATCAATTAAATATACATGCCCACACACTTTACTCAATCCGTCATCCTTCCAAGTGACCTGACCTACCCTCCATTTGACCCACCCAAACCCAACACATCCATCACAACAACCTCATTGAACCCAACCCACAACCCAACCTATTCTATCCAATAACCAAACCCATAAGATCCACTTGACCCTCTCGGACAAATAACTAGGCTATGCCTGATCCATAACCTTCCACGGTCCGTCATCCTTCCAAGTGACCTGACCTGCCCACCATTTGACCCATCCAAACCCAACACATGGTTCAGTCTAGCCCCTAACTCACCCAGCCCAACATATAAAATATTAATGATTCTTTTTTCATTGATAATTGAATACACAAATGGCGGTGGACTACGACATTGGGAGGAAAGAATACGGATGGGCAGCAATAGACCACGATGGCTGAAAGTGAGATCGAGGTGCAACGATTCCAATAATGGTGTCATGGAAGAATAAATATAGTTCAATATAAATATATATATATATCCTATAAATTTAATATAAATAACTTCATTTATATACTATTTTACATTATTATATATCAACGATCATATATATTAACATAGTAAAAACTAAAAAAACACGTGTATATATATAATGTTAAAAGCTCCATTTATATTATAATTAAGATTATATTAGAATAAATATAGTTAAATATATTTGTTCATTATTAGAATATATATACATATATGTAATAATAGCATTATTTAAATTATAATATGGATTATAAAAAATTATATATTAATTCGAATATTTATTAACATGTTACATATTAAAAGTAATATTCATACATATAATTATATAGATATATGCAATAATAATCTAATTTTTTAATATATATGTAATGTTAAGATAAATAACGGTATTTATATTGAAATATAAATTATAATATTTTATTATATTTTATTGTTAATATATATTAATATATTACATATTAAAAATAATAGGTATATATATAGTTAAAATTAGAATAATTTTACATATTTGGGTTTGATTATCAGTCCCATATTACTTGATTATTTGTGATAGATTTTTTATTTGTCCCAAATAATATATTTATTAGGAATGATTTTTCCTAAATAACATTTGTTTATAACAATAATTATATATATATATATATATTAACATTAATAAAAGAGCGTTATCTATATTATAATAAAAAGTATATCTTAATAAATATAATATATATGTAATGATAAAAAAATTTATATTATAATATTATTTAAAATATATTATTATACATTAATGGTTAATATATATTAAAATATTACTGTTCAAATCCTTGTTTTAATGATAATAAAATCATGTTTATTATAGTATTAATGAGTTTCATGTATTATGAACAAATTTTATAATATAAGGTAGATTGGTGAGAATTGACTAAGTATGACTCGTCATTGAAGATGAGTCATTACAAAAGATAACTAACCATTGAAGATGAGTCACCACCAAGGATAACTCACAATTGAGATTGATTCATCGCCAGTAACGACTCACCCCCATTATGGAACATTAGTTAAGTGTTTGAAACACTCACTGTCACCTATGTGTCACCACTAGAATGGAATTTTTGCAGTTTCAGAAAGACCTGCCGCCAGACCTGAGTCTCCGTTAATGATGGCCTTCCGCCATAATTAAAATCTGACGAAGTATTGGAATGACATACAACCAAGATGTCTTACCATTGGACTAATTCGCCGCCATCCCAAGTCATCGATAGGATGAATCACCGCCAGAGATTTTCTCACCGTCCCAAAGAGTCACTGCCACTATGTTAGTTTATTTTGAATTAAATATATTTAATGGCTATATTATCAAATTTAATACTGAAAATTATTTTAATGATTATTATTACTTTTTTTACAGAGATATATTAGAGAATGTGTCACCCCTGAGCATACGGATGTTGGATATCTGAATGATTACTCTCATGGATACTCAGGCATGCTAATAATGAATGATGTAGTAAACTCCCTCATGTGGTAAACCCTTGAATGAAAAAAATACACACTTACATGTGAAGAGGGATGAGTTGGTGTGAAGTGCTCCTTACACGAAGCATCTTATCTACTGATCGACTTTAGATGAATTGAATCACATTGAACATCTAATTACTTCTTATAGACTTACCAGAAGAAGTTTACGACACTCTATTATACTGAAAATTTTTAAAACCCGAGTCAATATAAATTTCAAACTACACATAAGGAGTCACGAGCTACAGAGCTTATTAGACAGAGTGACCCCATCTTTTCTACTTCCATACTTTCTCTATTTGTTTATTGTCTTTTACATTACATGTGGTGTGCATCTTACTCTTTTTTTTATACACACACAATAACCTAAATTTAAACTACAACATACTAGATATCTTCTCAAACTCTATTTACATCTGTTTTTCCATGGTGTTGTGGAAGAGTTCCACGTGTGACCTGTATTTGTTTTATTCCCATGGGTATTATAGAAGAGTTAATGTGTGACATGGAAAGCTTTGTTGTTGTAAAATCAATCTAGGTTGTGGATCATAGATTATTTTATATAATCTTCTTGAAAAATGGAGATTTCCAAGTGGAGAGTATTATGTCTTTTCTTGAGACTGAACCTATTATATTTATTCCTCTATGTTTTTTTGTTTTGTTTAAATTTATTTCTATATTTTAAACTGAATCTATTTTTAACTAAAAACAAAAACCACTACTTTGATAGTTAGTCATAACTAGTGTTTATATAAGGTTTTGATTTAATAAATTGATTTCAAAAGGTAAAGTATTTTTCAAAAAAAAATTAATAGAGAATTAATCAATCTTTTGAAAATATTTTAAAATATTAAAACTTATATCAATCTTCTATTTTGGATAGTTGGGTTGTTTTTAAATTTATTAGGGTATTTTATTTAGATCTGTTTTAAATAGAAATTTTTATTGGGTATTCAATTCACCCCCTCTTGAGATACTCACTCTGATCAACATTTGATATCAGAGGATTTCAAAATATTTTTAATTGTGATTTTAGTTTTTTTAAAGATCTTAAATTTATATTATTTCTAAATTTAATTATTTAAATGGATAATAGAAAATAAGGTTCTTCTAGAAATATACCTCCTTTTTTAAATGGAAATAAAAACGCTCTGTGGAAAATTAAAATAAAAAATCATATTGAAAGTATGAGATTCAAAATTTGATCAATTATTAAGGATAAATGAAAGTTACCTAAGGCTCCTATAAAATATTGGGATGTTGCTACCAAACATTCCTAAAACAATAAATGTAAATATTTGAATTCCATTTACTGTGCCTTATGAGATGAAGTGTTTAATAGAAAATCTACTAGTAAAACGGATTTTGAAATTTGGGATACTTTATCTATTTCACAAGAAGGAACTATAAATGTTAATGAAATGATATTTAATTATTATATAATTAAATATGATTCTTTTAAGATGAAACCTGATGAGATAATTTATAATATGTATCTTAGGTTCAATGAAATAGTCAATACGATGAGCTCCTTGGGCATTCCTATGTCAGATAATGACCAGAGTATGCAACTACTAAGATACCTTTTAGAGATATGGAGGGGGACATATTTTTCAACAAGGGAATCATGTGACATTTGTAAATTACACACCAAGGAGTTGATTTGGAAATTAATTGTGTGTGAAGAATATATTAAAGTCAATTTTGAAGATGATGATGAACTGGAAAGAAAATCAACAGCTTTAAAGACTATTGCATCCAAACATAAATAGAAAGAAAAGGTATAAGTTGAAAGCTCCAGTGATTATGAATCATCACTGAATAGTGATATAGAAATGACCCATTTGTCTATATGTTTTCAAAATCTCTACAGGAAGAATATATTCTTCATAAAACCAAGCTAAAAACGAAAGCATGATAGTATAGGAACCTAAAAAATGGGCCGGAGAAGTGATGAAAATTCAAATGAGATCACCTGTTATGAATTTAAGAGAAAATATCATGTTAAGGCAGACTATCCTAAGTTAAAATACAAGAATAAGTTAGAGGATAAGGACAAGAAAGAATAAGAAATCAATGAAAGTCACATGGAGTGCCTCTGACGATCGCTCTAGTGACTCTGAATCACCTCATGAAGAGAAACCTAATAGATACAACACGTGCTTCATGAAAAATGTTTCTAAGGTACAAATATAGCATTTGTACTTAATTTGGATCACTCTAAAACTAAACAATATAATGATGATATCTCTAAGGAATAAATTTTTTAGTATTATAATATGTTTGAAGAAACATTCAATGAACTCAAAGACAAATATAATTTTTTAAAGAAATAACATGTTTTATCTGATAATGTTAAAATAGATCTCACTCTATAAAAAGAGAAAAATGCTCAATTATTGAAGGAAAATACTGAACTGAAAATGTCAAATGAGAAAATTAAGAAATACTTGAAAGGATATATAGATTGTATAAAAACACTTACTCGTATTTTAGGAAAAAAAATTGCTCCAAAATATGTTACAGGTATGGGTTATCAACCTGGATAGAGAAGAGTAGTTATATGTACATTTGTACGTAAGTATAAGCCTCAAAATTCTGCTACTTGTTATTTTTCAAATGTAACTAATAAAGTTTTTATTTAAAAATGTTTTTAATCTTCTTATTGGATACCTATAAAGAAAATATTGGTTCTGGAGGCATTAATTACTAACATATTTTGACCCAATAAAACATGGGTACCAAAATCATTTCTTGTATAAAATTTGTTTTATAGGAAATCTGCTTGAAGAGATCATCTAGAAGTTTGTGGTACATGGACAATGGATGTTATGGGCATATTATAGGTGACTAATCAAGTATCAAGATACTAATAAAGGTTTATGGTGTAAATGTAGAGTTTGTTGATATTTCTAAAGGAAATATCATCGGCCTCAGCCAACTTGGTAACACTAAATCAGAATTAATTTCTAAAGTACTTTTTATTGATGGTTCGGAATATAATTTTCTTATTATCTCACAATTACATAATGATGGTTTTTATGTAATGTTTTAAAACAATGCATGTAATTTTTTAACTATAAAAATGATTTAGAATTTACTACTTTGAGGAATGAGAATTTATATCCTATTGATCTTGATTCTTGGATTTCTAAAAATGTTTCTTGATTGAGTTCCTTTCAAACATAATCTTTTATTTTTTATAGAAGACTAGGCCACTGTAACATTCACTCATAGAATGATTACAAGGAAAGGGTTAATCACGAATCTACCCAAACATGGATTCCAAAATGAAAAATTCCGTAACCCCTATTAAAATGTAAAAAAACAAGATTTATTTTAAATCAAAGAAAGAAGTTTCAACTTCTCAACCTCTTGAGTTGGTTCACATGGAGTTGTTTGAACTATACAAAGTTTCTAGTTTAAATGGGAAGCACTATGTATATGTACTTGTAGATGGATTTTCTAGGTATATTTGGGTATTCTTTTTACCTCAAAAGAGTGAAGTCTATTCCTATTTTACCAAATATGTTAAATCTATTAAAAAAATAAGTGGACTTAGAATTATGACCTTAAGAAGTGACCGTATACGTGAGTTTGAAAATTAAGATGTTGATATCTTTTACAAAGAAATGGATATATTCCTAAATTATCTACTCCTATAACCCTTCAGCATAATGGAGTTGTATAAATAATAAATAGAACATTTCAAGAGATAGCCTAGACAATGCTTAATGAATATGACTTGACTTTCTATTTTTGGGTAGAGGCTGTAAACATAGATTACTATATAATTAACAGAGTTTTAATTAGACATGTATTAAAGAAAACCCCTTATGAGCTCTAGAATAGTGGGAAAACTAAGGTTAATTACTTTATTTTTTTTTGTAAATTCTTTATTCTTAACACTATGTATAATCTCGACAAGTTTTCCTACAAAAGTAATGATAAAATTTTCCTAATTTATTCATACTGTACTTAATCATATAGTGTTTTTAACAAAAGAACCAAGATTTTGGAAGAGTCTATTCATATCAAATTTTATGAGAGAGATAAACATGAACCTAAAGCCTCTTTATAAAACCTTATGTATGATTTATCCACTTTGAACTTAAATTCCAAATCTTATGATTCTATTGTAAAACATACAAAAAAATAATCCAGTTATAAAGAACATTCCAAAATTGAATTTAAACATGTATAATACTCTAAAGTGACCAGACCTAATTTTTATAGAGCTATTAGAACTCTCAAAAACCATCCTTTAGATGCTATTTTTGGATACCGAGATAGAGGTACACAGACTAGATCTTCTTTAAGAAACCAGGTTGAACATTAAACTTTCTTGTCACAACTTAAACCTAAGAACATCAATGATGTAATTAATGAGAATTATATGTAATTAATATCCAATAATAACTTAAAAAATTTGAAATAAATAAAGTTTTATAACTTATTTATAGACCCAAATACACCTTGACTATAGACACTAAATGATTGTTTAGAAATAAGGTGGATGAATCTGATACTATAGTGAGGAATAAGGATAGAATAGTTGCACAAGGGTATTGTCCAAAAGAGGGTATACACTATGAAGAGACCTTTTCACTTATATCCATACTTTAATACATTATAAAACTTCTTTCATATGCATCACATATAGATTTAAAAATATATGAAATGGTTGTTGAAAGTGAATTCTTGAATGGGTATATTGTTGATGATTTTTTTGTAGAACAACCCCGTGGATTTTAAAACCCCCATTTTACAAATTATTTTTTAAAGTTAACTAAAGATTTATATAGTTTAAAATAATATCTTATAGTTTGGTATTATAGGCTCAACACTTTTCTTATTTTAAAATGATTTTCAAAAGGTATAGTTGATCCTACTCTATTTATAAAAATAATTTCAAAGGATATTTTAGTAGTTCAAATTTTTGTAGATGATATTATTTTGGGATCTTCTAAATATTATTCATTTACTAATTTTTTAAAAATGATTCAAATTTAATTTAAAATTGATTTAATGGGTGAACTAAAGTTCTTTATTGGTTTTTATATTTTTCAAAATAAAGAAGAAATTATTTAAAATCAATGTAAATATACTATATACCTTTTAAATTTTTTTAATTTGGATAGCACTAAGAGTAGTGGTAATCCTATGGGTACCACCTATAAATTGAATCTTGATGAAGATGGAAAATCAGTGGATCAAACCAGTTATATAGTTGTGATTGGATTTATTCTCTACATAACTTCTAGTTGACTTGAAATTACATTTATTGTGTGTATGTGTGCTCATTTTCATGAAAACCCAAAAAAGACGCACTTAGTTTCTGTAAAAAGAATTTTTAAATACCTCAATTATACTACAAATTTAAGACTGTTCTGTCCAAGAAGAAATTTTTTTGACTTAGTTAGTTTCTCTCATTCTAATTTTGGTGGTTTCAAGTTAGATAGAAAATTAACCTATGAAACATGTCACCATTTGGGAAATTCTCTAGTTTATTGGTGTAGTAAGAAACAATTTTTTTTCATTTTGTACTGCTGAAGTAGAATACATAGCTACAAGTAGCTACTAGGTATAAATTTTATGGATTAAATACACCTTAATAGACTATGGATATTAATTCTGACTTTTCCCGATAAATTGTGATAATAAAATTACTATAAAAAATTCTAAAAATAATGTATCTCACTCTAGAAAATAAAATATTGAAGTAATACATCACTTTTTGATATACCATTTTCAAAAGGGTGATATTACTCTTGAATACATTGGTACAGAACATTACCTTGTTGATATATTCACTAATCCTTTTAATTTAGAGAGAATGAACTAGGTCAAACATGAATCGGGAATGATTAATTTTTGTTAAGTTTCATTTTTTGAGAATTAATCATTGTTGAGAATTTCTCACCGTTGAAAACTTCTCACCATTGAAAACTTCTCACCATTGAAAACTTCTCACCGTTGGAATTTCTCGCCATCGTGTTTTTACTCTCCATTAAAATCTCTTTCCTTTTTAATTTTTTTTGAATCATACTTCATATTTTAGTTTTAAATATTATATTTATTTATTTATTTAATTATTTATTCAAGTGAAATTTTATTCCATGATTCAATTTTCAAATTTAATTTCTATTCTAATTTTACGAATCCCTAAATTTCTAAATGATATAAATTAATTGATTTTTATAATTATAATGTTCACCTTCTTGCATCTTTTTCCTTTAAGGCTTATCATGTTGTCTTATCTCCCAACTGAAAACCTTCCCTTCACCTTCATCTAGACCAACTGAGTCAGTATCTATGGCTAGAGTAAAGAGACCTTCAGTTTCTTCTCTGAAAAAGTTGTGTCCTGCAAAAAAGTAGAAAGGGGAGTCAAGTCATTATATTGTAGAGCCCATAAACCTTGAGCTTGCGAAGAGAGTAGTTGTTCCCAAGAAAGAAGCTTAGGCCAAATGGGTTCTTTCAAGAATATCCTTGGTGGTGAGAGTTTTCATGATCAGGGATGGGTATAATGTTTCACTTCCAATCAGACACCCTTATATCCTAGAATTTTCCATGATTTCTACCAATTTATGGTGTTTATCTTTGAAGATAATGAATATTGTGTATGAATATGATTAAATTGATGAGAGGTTGCCTTTTCTCAAAGAAGAGGGAAACATGATTAAAGGTTCATCACTAAGGAGTTTAAAATGACTATCAAGGGACAATTCCAGATGAAAGTGACACATTTATTTATGAGGATTCCTTGGATATATTAATAGGAGATGGAATTATGAGAATACCAGCTGCTTTAGAGATTTATAGTGAATGAAGTCCTCTTTTCAAGTTCATCCAACAAATGATTTTTCCAAGAAAAAGTGATTTTACTACTTTGAGATATCAATATTTTTATCTTCCATGTCTTATGAAAAGATGAGAGAAGATAAATTTGTGTAGATATCTCATGATTTTCATGATGGAAAAGTGAAATCCATCATCAAGATAAAATTATCTGATCTATCCAAAGTTTATTTAAGCTATGATAAAATCCAAAGGTCTAGTTGATGAATGTTAAGAAGAAGTAGTGGGTTATCTAGGTTTCTGCATCACAAGGAAATTTTATAAGAGTATGAAAATCAGTCAGAAACCATGGAAGATGTAATGGGTAGATGATGGTGAAGGAATTTATGATGAATTTAATAGATTTTACCTTCCTTCTAGATCAAAGGATCTTACGGACCCTGGTTTGGAACCTGATTAAGTTGTTGATTATTCTGATGAAGAGGAAAAAGAGGCTATTTTCTCAAGATATGAATAGAAACTTTCTATGGATGAAGAAAGTGATTTAGACCTATCCAAAATCTACCATCCTATTACATTTGGTGCGCCCAGACCTCCTATGTCACTCCATATCAGAGAGAAACTCTTAAAAGAGGATAGCGAGGAGGAATAAATAGAAATTTCTAGTGGGGAGAAATTCAAGAGCTATTCTAAATCCTCTAAGAGAATGGAAAATGTGAAGATGATGATAATGAATAAGAAAAGGAGAATCATGATGATTATGATGAAGAAAATATGGGGAAGATGAGGGGGATAAAAATGTAAATAGATATGGTGATAGAGATGAATATGATAATGATGGAGATTGTGACCCTAATGGTCCCAACGAAAAAATTAAAGATGAGGATGCATAGATACCCCATGCACTTGTCTCTTCTCCACTTTTTTCTATTTCAAGATCTGAAGATAGACTAATTCTATTTGAAGATGTGGACCTAGCTTCTAGAGAGATGGAAGATACAGTTGATGGAGAGAAGTCCCCAAGTTTGGAAATTCACCCAGTTTTACCTAATTTTTTAGAGAACATAGTGTTCCAGTAGATGTTGTTTTGAATGATGATGTGTAGGAAATTACTGAACCATCAATTACTAACCAGATATAATTTTTACCTACTACTATTGAGCATAGAATGAATGATCAAATGAGCATTGTTCCTGCTGTGATTGATTCTTTAATTTCCAAATCTATTGGTAAGTTTTCTAAATGTTGGATAAATCCTATGATTGACGAATGTGATAAGTTTTCTAGAATCCCACCAAATAATGGTGGACCTTATTTTCGTAAAGAAAGGAGTCCTAATAGATAATTATTTAATCAAATTGATGTTGCTAGTGAGTTGTAGAGGTCTTTTTCTGATGTGCCTATCGGGTCTGATCTTGATGAACCCTTACCTATCCCTGCATTTCCTATTATTCTAATTGATGTTATCACTAAAAGTGATTTATAATCATTTTTAGAAATTATTCTTTCTGATGTTAGTGTGTTGTTGAGGAATCAACCTTCTTTGGTTTCCAAGCTCAGTGATAAGGATGTAATACATTTTTTGGGGCTTCTGATTAGGCATATTCAACCCGTGATGATGCTCCATATTAGGGAAGTGGGTGTGGAAAATATAAGGTTTGAAAATGAAATAGAAGTTGTTAGAGATACTATGGAAGTGATGAGGTATTATTTTGCTTCTTATATAGATTCTTTTCTTGAGAGGATAGAGAATATTCTAGCACCACCTTCTACTTCTACATCTCCTCTTACTTTTATTGATGTTGAGGTGACCAGATCTGTTATTAGAGAAGAGATTAAAGATGTTGTTTCATCAAGTGATGTTCTTGGCTAACCTCAGGGGAATTTGAGAAATATAAGGAATAATAGTGATCATATTCATATATTGACCTGGGAGTACATAAAATACATGAAGTACGATAGAGAGACCATAAAAAAGATATAAAATACTATATATCTAATATTTTTCACTAAGAAAGAGTTTAATGCTCATTTTAAGTTCCTAGATAAGAATATGAGGATACCTCTAGTGACTCAAGCAATAAAAGATCAAGTGAACCTGTTAAAAGAGATGAATCTAATGCCTCAGTGGTTTATGGAAGAAAAGAAAGATTTATTCAGTGCTATGGAGAGAGGTGGAAACATCATCATGGATTTCATAAATCTTATGAAACCATTTATATATGTTTTTGGAACTACAATGGAAGCCTAGGATGTCATACTAGTTACTTCCCTTCTACCAACTCTATCTACCACTCCAAAGTACTTTAGGCCAGGAGTTACCAAAGATCCTTAGGCACCCTTGTCAACTCATTTCCAAACATTCTCTCTCTCCCAAAGGATATATGTAGCACCTCAGGCCAATCATCATTAAAAAAAATCCTTCTCTACCTGCCATTCCAATAAATATTCATGTTATTCCCTTAGTTCCTGCTACGAAGCATTCTACCTTAGATAAGTACAAGGGAAAAGATTCGTTGATTCATTTCACCCAACTTGACAAGTGTAGATAATTAAACTTTTTTTATGGGGATGTTTTTGTGTGATCTTTTTGTATAAATTTTTATTGTTCCTATTTTGGATGTACTTAATGGAAATTCTCTAGTTATTCATATTATTTTTATGTGCACTTTCTATTTATTTTTACTTTTTGATAATCCCATAAGGGGAATAATGGATACTATGGAATTTATATTTATTAATTATTATAGTTTTATTTATTTGATACCATTATTTTTCACTATTTTTGAAATCCTTCTATTTTATTTTCTTTGATACCATCTTTTCTATAATACTATTTCTCTTAATTACCTCTTATATTGTTTCTTGTCTACTTATCTAAGATATCAAATTTGGTTCAATTTCTTCCTTTTATACAGTCTACATTATATCATAGATACCCTATGCATCTTTATTACCTTTGATTACATGGTGTATAAAATTTCATGATCTATCTTTGATACCATGTATATGAAATTTCATGATTTATGATCATCAAAAAGGGGAGATTATTAGCCATTTTGTTTTAATGATCACAAAATCATGCTTATTATGCTATTAATGAGTTTTATGTGTTATGATAACATTTTATAATATAAGTAAGATTGGAAAAAATTGGCTAAGTATGACTCACTATTGAAGATGAGTCACCACAAATGATAAATCACTATTGAAGATGAATCAACACCAAGGATAACTCACCGCTGAGGTTGATTCACTACCAACAATGACTTACCACCATGATGGAAAATTGGAAAAGTGTTGGAAACACTCATCACTAGCTATGTGTTACTACCAAAACAAGATTTTGGTAGTGTCAAAAATACCTACCGCTAGACCTGAGTCACCATTTAAGATGACCTTCCGCCAAAATGAAAATTTGGAAAAGTGTTGGAATGACCTATCCTCAAGATATCTCATTATTGGACTGAATCACCTCCATCTTGAGTCACCATTAAGACGACTCGTCGCCAATGATTATCTCACTATTCTAAAGAGTCACCGACACTATTTCAGTTTATTTTGAATTAAATATATCTAATGACAATATTATCCAATTTAATTCAGACACTTATTTTTTTATTGTTCTTAATTTTTTTAAAGAGATTCATTTAAGAATGTGTTAGCCTTGAGTACAAGGATGTAAGATATCAGGAAGATTTCTCTTGTGGATACTCATGCATGCTGCTGTTAAATAAAGTAGTATACTCCATCATGTGAGAAACCCTTGAAAAAAATACAGACATACATGTGAAGAACATTGAACATCTGATTACTTCCTAAAAACTCATTATAAAGAGTTTACAACACTCTATTTTACTGAAAATTTTAGAAACATGGCACACGATTCATTTTGAACTACACTGAAGGATTCATAAGCTATATAGATTATAAGACAACTAAAAACCATATTTTCTTCACCCTTACTTTCTATGTTCGTTTATTTTTTTTTACATTATGAGAAGTGTGTGTCTTGCTCAATTTTTATACACGTAGACTATCCCATGAACTTAAACTAGAAGATACTAGATGTATTCTCAAAATCTCTCTACATATGTTTTTCCACGGTGTTGTGGAAGCCCCTATGTGGCATGTATATGTTTTATTCCGATTGGTATTGTGGAAGAGGTCCTATGTGACTTGAACAACTTTTTTGTTGTACACCTGATCTAGGTTATGGATCAAATATTATTTTATATAATCTGTTTGGAAGCAGGTGATTTCCAAGTGAAGAAGATTAATTCTCAGCTTGATACTAAACCTCTTGTATTTATTTGTTTGTGTGTTTTTGTTTAGTTTTAATTTATTTATATGTTTTAAACTGAATCTGTTTTTAACTATAAATAAAAACCACTACTTTGATAGTTAGTCCTAATTAGTGTTTGTATAAGGTTTTGATTTAGTAAATTGATTTCAAAAGTTAAATTAGTTTTCATAATTATTTTAACTAAGACTTAATCAATATTTTAGAAATCTTTTAAATGATTGAAACGTAAATAAATATTCTATTTTGGCTAGTTGGGCTATTTTTAAATTTATTGGGGGATTTTATTTAAACCTGTTTTAGACAGTTTTTTTATTGGGTACTCAATGCACCTCCTCTTGAACTCTAACCAATAATTACATATCAAAAATAATATATATATATATATATAATTATGCACACATGAACATGCGCACACACACACATAATAATAATTTAATTTTATAATATATATACATAAATTATTAAATTTTAATATAAATAACATCATTTATATTGTAATATATATTATAAAATATTATTATATTTTAACATTAATGCATATTAATATATTAAATAAGAAAAAATATACATTTATATATATATAGGTATAATTATAATATTTCTACATATTTGATATGTATTTTAATATGACCCATGTAACTTGGTTATATTTTGATGTATTTTTAATATATCTAAAATAGTTAACATGCTTATATGGGATTCATTTTAATCCACCATAAATAACATTTTAAAAAAAATTATATTATATGTATATATAGGGATAAAATATTTAAATAGTAAATTATAAAAATAATTAATAACATATTTATAGTAAATAAAATATTATATATATATATATGCATATTAATATATATTTAATTTATAGTAATTTTAATATTATTAAAATATAATTATTATCTAATATTATAATAAATATTAAATGTTAATATATAAAAAATTTATTATTATAATAAAAAAATTAATATATTAATATATTATAATACACACACACATAATGCATTCATTCAAAATGTTAAAAATTATTTACATTTATATAAATAACAACATATATATTTGTATACATATTATAACTAAATATAATTTTTTGTAATATATGTTTTTAAACATATATTTTAAATTATTTATAAATTTGAGACAAATACAAGTACATGCAAACAAATTGATATGTGTGTGCACGCAGACCCATATGAGTGTGTGTGTGTGTGTGTGTGTTTGTTTAATTTAATTTAACAAAAATATAATTATTTTTTTCCATTATCACACACACACACATGCCTATATAAATACAAACATAAAGAATTTAAATAATTAATATAATAAGTAGTGGAATTATTTAAAAATATGTGCACATGTGTGTTTATATAATATAGTCATAAATATAAATAAAATTATATGCATATGTGTGCTTATATACATACAAACTTATAAAGTTCACTCACCATTATAAATTGATCTATACAACCACAAATATTTAATATTTAAAATATAAATATATAACTTGTATTTTTAGTGATATATTTTAAATTTTCCTCGGATAAATGTTTGTACTAAAAAAATCTGGGATGACATGAGGATTAGGAGAGAGTGTTCCACCACTAAGGGTGGTGAATCTATGGTTTCTAAAAGTATCAACTCTCAAACTATATGATTATCATCATCAGTTATTGTTAATAGATATTGATGGTGACAATGTTATTATATGAGATTGAGAAAGGAAGAACACACATGGACACAAGGTTTTTTACAAGGTTCACTCACCCTTATAATTAGGTTTCTAATCCATGGTGTGAAGCAGTTTTGATCTCACAATCCACATTCCAATTTATTGTCCAAGGAAAATGGAAAGTAACAATTGGATTGCCTTAAACTCTATTTACATGATAAATAATGAGCATTAACAAGTTGACCAATTTTTTCCTCACCTACCTTATGTTCCTTCAAAAAATGGACATGATGTACACTAATGTTATTAAAATATATAACATGTTAATAATATATTGGAATTCTAGTTGTATCTCACATATTCTCTCCTCTTTTCGTCACACACATGCATGAAAAATCTAGGAGGGCTGCTGTTTATTTATAGGCACAATATGCATTACGGTGTGGCACTTTTGTCATTAGTTTGACCCATAGATCTGAAAAGAGTACACTGATAAATACCAGTTATCTTTGACTACTTTACATCATGACCCATATATTATGGTGTGAAAGATTCAATATTTTTAGAACCATCAACTCACTAAACTTCTATATCCAAAAATCATCACGATGTGGAACATTCACAAGATTGTGGTATTCCTTAAATCTCTAGAACCAGTAAATCCTAAAATCATTGTTTATTTGGATGAAACAATGTGGTTTCTCCAATTGTGTTATGATCTTCTTCATTTGATAATATCCAATTACATGAAATCTTTAGTTGTGATGCAAGCCTACTTGGTTCCTAAACCAGTGTTGTAACACCCTGACCCTAGATGCTCAGAGCCAGTGCATTATTTTAATACATTGGAATGATTACAAGGAATCATATCCCAAAGGACCAATTGGTTTAGAAGTCTTGGAAAATAGATTACAAATAAGACATTTACATTATAATTTTGAACATAAAATACAACATAGATAATCCTTTTAGAAACTCATTATTCTATTAGATTAACCCTTAATATCAATCATAAAACACTTCTTGGCATGTTTGGAAAATAAAAAATAATAAAGGGTTGAGTTAATATTCCTAGTAAGTTTAAATATTACAATAAAATCTTTCATAAACAAGCATAAATTTTTTAAAGTATGTATAAAACAAAAATTATGGCATTTTAAACATAAACTTGAATATAATATGGCAAGAATAAATCAAATTATTCCATTTAAACATTCACATAGATATTCAACATGTTGAATAATCACATGTAATATCAATAACTAATCTCATAATAAGGGAATGCATAATGTCATACATCATAACCATACTTTAAAGGCCTCATTCCAAGACCATACATAACCATAGCGTCAAGGCCTCATGCCAAGACACTAGTTTGTCTCATGGAAACTATCAATGCATCGATGGGATTTAATTAATCGTTCCCCAACCCATAAAGATTTAATTAACTAGTCCCAAACCATAGCGCCTTCATTAAGCATTCCCTTACCCGTCACTTACTAAATCCAATGCATTCCTCATATTGAAAATGAGAAACATAACCACTATAAACATTCGAATTAAAACTAGCATACAAAATGTTAATACATTGTCCATAAACCAAGAATGGTATAAAAATGTCACAATAATAGTCAAACATACCATAAATCCTTCAATGTAATTTTTTATATTTTATCATATGTAATCAACCTCAATTAAGCATAAAATCCATCAAATGATGTTGACATAGATGAAAATAATATAATAAAATCATTAAAAATATCTCAAGATAAATACTCGTTTTTTTAACTTATCCAAAACACCCAAACTAATAAAAGAAGATATTCAAAAATATATTTTTGAATCAAAGTGTCCCATACCACTTCAGGGATTTTGAAAGTAATTAATATTTTAAAACATTAATGTCTATATAAATAAATTCTTAAAACCATTTTGAAAACATGGACATTAATGAGAAAGATTTAAAACAAAAAAAATTTAAAAACATTTAAAATGATATTTTAGTTAAATATCCCCTTACATTAAAAATATCACTTTTGATATATTTTTTAGAAACAAGGATATTTATGATAAAAATTTCCATTTAAAAACATACATATAAACAATCTCATATAATAATACGATTGTGAAATTAACTCTTACCACTTTGAAAATTAAAAATATAAGCCCAATATCGTTAAATGAATATTTAAATACCATGAATATAAATTTATTTGTGATATAAAATATAATAGGGGTAGTACATACACCACACATAATAACAAGGTGGTGAACATGGATTATATCTCCCAAAAATTAAATGTGAGATATAATTCCCTTACAAAGACTGTATCATTAAAGTGAGGTTAAATTAATGATATAATTATATGTGGCAAATATAAATACACATTATATAAGTGGATATTCAGTATAAAACAATCAGGTTTCATTACCACATATTCTTGAATGAAAATAACCAATGACATAGATATTTAACTCAATAAATGGAAATTGAGTTAAGTTTTCTATTACCTTAGGTTTGATACTCTTTGTACATGTTTAAAACACCTATATAGTGGCTTTAAATATATTATTAACTTGTAAAAGAATCATGAAAATATTTATTATATCATATATTATTTTTTTATGGATTTTGTAACGACCCGAATCCGGAGCCCCTCCACTGGTGCCCCGTACCCGGTTCGCCACATAACCTCAAGCGCATTCCCCCGAATGCTAGAGGCTTCCGAATAGCAGCGAGGGCCTTGGTGAGTTGGTGGGGAAACTGTGCCCTCATTTGGTAAGGTATACAGCGGAAAAACAACAATAATTAGCGGATGTCGTAAACAACATGCATACAACAGAAACCAAACAGTGGAAGCATTGTAGATATATAACTATGGTGACAATGATGCAGTAGGTACATGTATATAAGTAAACAACAAACACAAAAAAGTACTGAAGTACAACTAAAACCAAGTGCAAAATAAAAACAAAGTAAGATCCTCAGCATCGAGAGCCCCAGCTCGGTCCCATGCTCTCCAGCTCCAATTCAATCAAGAACCTGAATTAGAAGGGCGCCTGCCCTTGGCTATACCTGCAGAAACATAGTCTGGTTGGGCCCAAAAGCATATCCCAAGTAGGGTGTGAGATACAATCCTAGTACGAAATCACCCAAATATTTGTTCCTAACAATCAATGAATACAAAGCAAGTAATAAAACAAGAAGTAGTAAAAATGAAAGAAAAAGCAGCTAAAATCCACAGTTCTAACAGGTATAACACACCAGAAAGCAGTCAACAACAAGAATAAAACAGGTAGCCCTCCTGGCAGATCTCACAACCTAACCCCTATGGTTCAACCTACAGTACTATCTACCTTCTGGGAGGCACACACAGTCTCACCCCTCTGGTTCAGCTACGTAACTAAGCAGACTCTCTAGGGAAGCACTCACCGTCAATTCCCCCTATAGTCTCGTATCATGGTAAAGGCTCTCTGGGGAAGCACTCAATGTCAATTCCACCTGTGTCCCGTGTTGAGGATCTACAGACTCTCTGTGGAAGCACTCAATGTCAATTCCCCCTATAGTCTCATATCATAATTAAAAGACACTCTGGAAAAGCCCTTCCTTCAATTATCCCTTTGGTCTGCTACTCTAGGTTCTCACAGTCTTGAGTACAACTAAACATGCTCAGTGCGTGTATATCATCCAAGTAAAGCTCAAGAACTACTTGTCTATCATTCTACAGCTCAACAGCAATAACAAAACAATAGTTCCGCTATCCTACAACTAGGCATCAAAACAGGCAAAACGCCCAATAGGAAAACAAGCATGGAAAAGCAACCTGAGCACAATATAAATTACTCTAATCACAAGCAATAACCTCTAATAAAGAAAAAAATCAAAGCAGGAAAACAGCATGGGAAAAACAGGAAACACGCAATACCTCATTCACGGGTATTGGTGTAATTTTCACATAATATTCATCAACTTTCTATAGAAAGGAACAAACCACCTACCTCGATCCGAGGAGTTCGATATACGTGAACCAAGAAGACAGATTCTTCTTAGAACAACGTAGATCTAAGAAAATGCACAAAACGTTCATCCCACAATAACTTGAAAACAAGGAGGAATCTAAAAACAAGGCTAAGGCAAAAGGAATAACTCACCGCTGCGATTCCAACGCAAGCGACCGTGCTCAAATCGGAGAACGGACGGCGGGGCAGGAGCTCGTCAAAGATCCGGCTGTACGGTCGCTTCCAGGAAGAAGAAATCTGGAGAAGAAGATGATTTTGGGGGTTATGCGTGACCCCGGTCTGTTTAATGAAAAAAAAGAAAGTACACGGCATGTACTTCAATTTTCCGTACTCCGAATTAACCGGCCTCCACCTCAGCCTTACACACCATGTGTGTGGCTCGGACACGGCCAGCACATGGCTTCGATCCAGGAAGAGTACACGGCGTGTACTCAGAAAGTACAGGACGTGTACTTCTGAAATTTCCAGAAAAATTAGCTTCCTTAAAAACTCCAGAAAAAAGGGAAAACATACCTAAAAAGAGATACGGGTTCTTACAAACTTCCCCCCTTAAAGAAATTCGTCCCCGAATTTCCCTAACAAGGCGGAGAAAGAGAAACACCGAACAACTCTGGTCACTACGATCGTACATCGGTCTCCCTCTCCTAGGTCTCATCCTGTACTCGCCCGTGATTCCATAACACTTGTACCAGAGGAACAGACCGCCCACAGAGAACCTTCATACTGTGATCGATAATCCGGATAGGGTGCTCCTCGAACAATGAATCCTCTTCAAGATTGACTTCCTCGGGCTAAAGGACGTGAGATGGGTCTGAAAAGTAACGTCGGAGTTGAGAGACGTGGAAGACATTGTGCATGGCCCGATACCTCTGAGGTAGCTACAACCGATAGGCGACCGGCCCAACTCTCTCCAAGACCTCAAACGGCCCGACGTACCGCGGTGAAATCTTACCCTGTCTCTGAATCCTCTTATGTCCCAACCTCGGTGCGACACGCAGGAAAACCTGATCACCGACCTCGAACTCCAGAGGTCGTCTCTACTTATCAGCATAAGACTTCTATCGAGACTGTGCCATAGTCATCCTCTTCTGAATCAGCTCTATCTGTTATGAGGTCTCTTGAACAAGACGAGGTCCTAGAAAAGGTACCTCTCCTGCCTCCAGCCAGCATAAGGGTGATCGACATGGCCTACCATACAAAGCCTCGTATGGTTCCATCTGAATGGTCTCCTGGAAAATGTTGTTGTAGGTGAACTCCACCAAAGGAATATGCTTCTCCCAAGAACCACCAATGTCTAGAATGCAATCCCAGATCATATCCTCAAGCACCCGGATCGTGCGCTCAGACTGGCCATCAGTCTGGGAATGGTATGTTGTACTCAAAAGTACCTGTGTACCCAAGGCCTTCTGAAGTCCCCACCAGAACCGAGAGGTAAAGTGCGCATCTCTATCTGAAAAAATAGACCATGGAACTCCATGAAGACGAATGATCTCTCTGATGTAAAGTCATCCCAGATCATCGACACTGAAGGTCTCCTTGATCGGCAAGAAGTGAGCAACCTTCGTAAGCCTGTCAACGACAACCCAAATAGTATCGTTTCCCCGAGGTGACCTCAGCAACCCAGTCACGAAGTCCATCGCAACATCGTTCCACTTCCACTCCGGAATGGGTAACTATTGTAAAATCCCTGCTGGTCGCTGATACTCTTCTTTCACCTGATGACAAGTAGAACATCTCATGACAAAACCAGCGACATCCTTCTTCATACCTGGCCACCAGTATTTGCGATGAAGGTCCCGATACATCTTGGTGACGCCAGGATGAACTGACGAAATAGAGGAATGGAAATCCCGCATCAGCTCCTCGCGTATGTCTACTGGAACCCATACGCGTCCTTGGAAACAAAAGATCTCATCCTCGCCCACTGTCCATCTAGAAAGAGGGTCCTTTCCAGACACACTCTCCCGCAGGACTAATCCTTCTGCATCTGATAGCTGCCTCATCCGTACCCGATCAAGTAGCATGGATGTAACAGCTATAGAAGATAAAAAAGTCTGTCCCCGTCAGTCGTGCACCTCCAAATGCATCTCAGGGAACAGATCCATCAGTTTCCACTCACTACTGGCCTCTTGAACTGCCTTAATTTGAGTTCTCCTTCTCAACGCATCAGCCATGACATTGCCTTTTCCCAGCGTATACGCAAGCTCGAAATCAAAAGACTGAAGATACTCGACCCACCAGTGCGGCCTCAGATTCAGATCACGCTGAGTGAAGATATACTTGAGACTCTTGTGGTCAGTAAAGACTACAAAGTGCTCTCCCAAAAGATAGTGTCTCTAACAGCGCAAGGCATGAACAACAGCAGCTAACTCCAAATCATGCGTAGGGTAGTTCCTCTCATGTGGCCTCAACTACCGAGACCGATACGCAACGACTCCATCACCCTGCATAAGCACAGCTCCCAGCCCGATTCCGGAAGCATCACAGTAAACAATGTAGCTCTTGCCTGGCTCCAGCAAGGCTACTATCGGTGCTGACGTCAACCTCCCTTTCGGCTCCTGAAAGGATGACTCACAAGAATCTGACCATGAGAACATAACCCCCTTCTTGTTCAGTCCTGTCCAATGTGCTGCTACGTGCGAAAAGTCTTGAATGAAGCATATGTAGTATCCATCCAACCCTAGGAGACTTCTTACCTCAAAGACGTTCTTAGGCTGCTCCCAGGAAACTAAAGCTCTCACTTTCTCTGGGTCCACTGATACTCCTACCTCTGAGATGACGTGACCCAAGAAGTAAATTGGATCCATCCAGAAGTGGCGCTTAGAGAGTTTAGCATAAAGCCGATGCTCTCTCAGTGTACTCAGAACGATCTCAAGATGTGTGTCATGGTCATGTCGAGTGTGAGAGTACACCAAGATATCGTCCATGAAGACCATGACAAAGGAGTCCAAGTAAGGATGGAACACTCGGTTCATCAGTGCCATGAAAACTGCAGGCGCATTCATGAGACCGAATGGCATGACTGTATACTCGTATAGACCATACCTGCTCCTGAAGGCTATTAGAGTTATATCTGATGGTCTAACGCGCAACTGATGATAACCGGACCTCAAGTCGATCTTCGAGAACACCCAGGATCCTTGAAGTTTATCGAAAAGGTCATCAATCCACGGCAAGGGATATTGGTTCTTGACCATAAACTAGTTCAGCTTCCGATAATCCACACAAAGCCGAAGGGTACCGCCTGCCTTCTTCGCAAACAGAATAGGCGAACCCCAAAGAGAAGTACTGGTTGGAATTAAACCCTTAGCCTGTAGCTCCTCCAACTGCTTCTTGAGCTCCTGCAACTCAGGTGTGGCCATCCTATAGGGAGGAATGGACATTGGTGCCGCTCCTGGCACGAGCTCAATAGAGCATTTTACCTCACGCTCCGAAGGCAAACCTGAAAAGTCTTCTGGAAAGATGTCCCTGAAGCGATCTACCACTGGAGGAAAGTCCAACTGTAGAGTCCCCTGATCATCTAGATAAAGACTAGAAATCTAGGATATCACCCCTCCTATACCAAGATTCTTGAGTCCCACCCGACTCTCCCGAACGTCACATTCAACTCTATGAAGGAAAGATTCGCCCTCCGGTGAAATGAAACTGACTCTGCGGCGATAACAGTCAATGACTACCTGAAAGGGAATCAACCAATCTATGCCAAGGATGACATCATAGTCTGTCATCTCTAGGACATAGAGATCCCATAAGAAGTGATACCCTGCAACCTCGAGAGGGCACTCTCTACACTGGAGTACACTAGATTTCCTCATTCCCAAAGGTGCGTCTAGTGTCAATGAGTTGGCTGAAGAAAAGACGCAGAGTTCAAGGCTATCCACAACAACAATAGAGATAAAGCTATGCATAGCACCAGTATCGAAAAGGGATGAAGATAAAACTGAAGCTACTAAAATCGTACCTTGAACAGTAGAAGGTTCGGGATCCTTCTTTTGATAAGTCTGCTCCACGGCGAAAGACCGGCCTGTACCGTGGCCCTGCGCCCCTGACTGCCCACTATGAGTTGAACAGCCCTGCTAGTGCTGAGGAACTGGTGGCTGACCACCACGGCCTTGACCTCCACCTCAGCCCGAACGGCTGGAAGAACTCCAGTTCCCCAACTGGTGAGAAACTGGTGGTGCTACTCATGAATGAGGAGTCATGGAAGAACCTCGGTCACTAGCTTCTGGTGAGAAACCCTGGAAGAAATGTTGAAGGTGACCCATCTTGCCGAAAGATCGGCACTCCACAGGGTTCCTCTGGCACTGTGGCCTCGTGTGCCCTGTCCTACCACACTGATCGCATGTCACCTGGCTGCCTGATGATGCATCTCGCTTCCTCGAATCACCGCGCATAGGCTCCCTACGGTGCTTCTTGTTGTCATCTATAGGATGGATAACTCTGGAAGCAGAACCTCCCTGGCTTGAAACTCTAGAGTCTCTCAGATTGCGCTCTGCAATCAATGCCTAATTGATGATGGAAGTAATGGAAGTCAGCTGGAAGATGTTCACCTACGAGCGGATCTCCCTCCTGAGTCCATCCTCAAACTTCCTCGCCAAGAACACCCCACTCCCATCTCGAAGGGGTGTAAAATGCTGCAGCTCAGTGAAACGAGAGGAATACTCCATGAAAGATAGAGTATCCTGCTCTAAGCTCATGAACTCCCATGCTCGATCGGCCCTCAGGGTCTCCGGGTTGAAGTAGTCGTAGAACACGCACTAGAACTCCTCCCAAACCATATCATGCTGCTGACCTACTTGTGAGATCATGTCCCACCACCTCTTGGTGGAGTCTCAGATCATGTAGGTGGCGAGATTATCTCGCCTCTCTAGAGGCGTCTCCAGATGCTCGAAGATAGTCAGCATGGCTTCCAGCCATGACTCTGCAGCTTGAGGTCCCCCCCTCCCCCGTGAACGTGGGAGGATGATGCTGTTGAAAGACCCGCGTCAAGTCTGCCGTAGACGAGGAAGAAGGCGGTGCTCCCTAGGAGGCCTGAATCATCCTCATGAAACCTTCCTTGAACTATGCATCAGTGCCCATAACTGGTACAACAACCAGTGCCAAGGCTGGCTCGGCTGGGGGATCGACAGGAAGTCCTTGATCAGCCATGTCTGGCGTCTGATCACTTCCTGACGACAGACATGCGACCAGAGGACGTCTCAGAGGCATAGCTCTGTAAGATCAAAAGCACACCTTAGATCAGGAAAACAAGGACAGAGAACACAAGGGTACAAAATGGGAACAGGGGAAGAAAAACAAAAAAATTTACAAAACTAAACTACACGGCATGTATAAAAACTACACGGCTTGTCTTCTAAAGCTAAAGACATGGGAGTGTACTCCTGCCCCACAAGTCGTGTAACACCACAAAGTACACGGCATGTTGCACCCACACACAACGTGTCCTTGAAAACGGTTACCATGCCTGAGTCTCCTTACACGGATAACCCACACTGTCCGACTTAACCCGAGATTATACGGCCTGTTCTCATTACACACGGCGTGTACTAGAAAAGGCTTCAGCGGCCCGTGTTTGTGAATCACACGGCCGTCTACACGGCTGAACCTTACACGGTGTCTTCTAAACAAACATGGTGTACATAGGAAAGTTGGCCCCGTTCGGTGTTGTTCGTGACACGGCTGGGTACCTAGACAAGACTACACAGTGTGTTCCGAACAAAAACGGCGTGTGGAAAAGAAGGTAACACCGACCCGTGTTGTTCGTAACACGGTCGGGTACCTGGAAGGGACTACACGGCGTGTTCCCTAAGGACACGGCGTGTTCTACCCGGGATTCCCCGGCCCGTGTTGTTAGTGACACGACCGGGTACATGGGTCCGAACATACACGGCGTGTACCAATCGTACACGGGGTATTCCCGAAATTACTCCCACAACACCGTGTTCTGCTCACACGGTCAGTGAAATGGCTTGAAAACTACATGGCATGTATCCAAAAAGTACACGCCGTGTATTCTGGGTTTTTCTGGGCAGTAGCTCAGAAACTGCACAGAATTCCAGAAACACTAAAAACAAGGCAAAAAAGTGCCAAATTTCGATCCGAGAGGGCCCATAACACCTCAAGAACCAAAATTTGGCGTTCAATTTAAAAAAAGAACAAAAAAATAGTTTTCTAACATAAAAACAGAGAATCTATCAAGAAAATATCACAACAGCATGTATAATCTACACAAGGTCTATCATAACAGCATGCAATCGCTAATACACCCTAGTTGGCCTGGAAAGAATGCATGGCATGTGATTCTACAAGTTCCTATATGATGCATGAGACGGCATACCCTCATCTCATCAGGTTGCAATAGAAATAGAATCGAAATATTAAAACAATCACCGCACAAGCCATGTGAATCACTCTAGGTGAAAACATATCAACCATAAAACTCAAAACCAGCAAACTGAAATTAACGAGGTATTATGGCCTTTCCCTGTACACGGGTTAGCTACTCCTGAGAACAGCTTAATACCAAGTACCGAATCCTTCCTATCCCTGGCTAAAGTCTCCAAACAGTAAATCAAGAGAAAATAACTCCTCTGATACCACTTTGTAACAACCCGAATCCGGAGCCCCTCTACTGGTGCCCCGTACTCGGTTCGCCACATAACCTCAAGCGTGTTCCCCCGAATGCCAGAGGCTGCCGACTAGCAGCGAGGGCCTTGGTGAGTCGGTGGGGAAACCATGCCCTCATTCGGTAAGGTATACAACGGAAAAACAACAATAATCAGCGGAAGCAATAAACAACATTCATACAACAGAAACCAAACAGTGGAAGAATTTTAGATATATAACTATGATGACAATGATGCAGCAGGTACAAGTATCTAAGGAAACAGTATACACAACAACGTGCTGAAGTACAACTGAAACCAAGTGCAAAAGAAAAACAAAGTATGCTCCTCAACATCGCGAGCCCCATCTCGGTCTCATGCTCTCCAGCTCCAATGCAATCAAGAACCTGAAGTAGAAGGGCGTCTGCCCTTGTCTATACCTACAACAACATAGTCTGCTTGGGCCCAAAAGCATGGCCCAAGTAGGGTGTGAGATACAATCCCAGTAGGCAATCACCAAAATATTTGTCCCTAACAGTCAATGAATACAGGGCAAGTAATAAAACAAGAATCAGTAAACAGGAAAGTACAAGTAGCTACAGTCCAAAGTTCTAATAGGTATAGCACACAAGCAAGCAGTCAGCAATAAGAAGAAAACAGGTAACCCTCTGGGCAGCTCTCACAGCCTAACCCCTATGGTTCAACCTATAGTACTGGCAACCCTCTGGGAGGCACACACAGTCTCACCCCTCTGGTTCAGCTATGTAACTAAGCAGACTCTCTGGGGAAGCACTCACCGTCAATTCCCCCTATAGTCTCGTATCGTTCTAAAGGCTCTCTGGAGAAGCACTCAACGTCAATTCCCCCTATAGTCTCGTATCGTAATTAAAAGACACTCTGGAGAAGCCCTTCCATCAATTCTCCCTTTGGTCTGCTACTCTAGGTTCTCACAGTCCTGAGTACAACTAAACATGCTCAGTGCGTGTATATCATCCAAGTAAACCTCAAGAACTACTTGGCTATCATTCTATGACTCAATGGTAATAACAAAACAACTGTTCCTGTATCCTACAACTAGGCATGGAAACTAGAAAAACACCCAACAGGAAAAACAAGCATGGCAAAGAAACCTGATCACAATATAAATTACTCTACTCACAAGAAATAACCTCCAATAAAGCAAACAAGCAAAGCGGGAAAACAACAGGGGAAAAATAGGAAACACGCACTACCTCGTTCACAGGTATTGGTAGAATTTGAACATAATATTCATCAACTTTCTATAGAAAGGCACAAACCACCTACCTCAATCCGAGGAGTTCGATATAAATGAAGCACGATGACAGATTCCTCTTAGATCAATGTAGATCTGATAAAACACACAAAATATTCATCCCACGATAACATGGAAACGAGGAGGAATCTAGAAACAAGGCTAAAGCAGAAGGAAGAACTCACCGCTGTGATTCCAACGCAATCGACCATGCTCAAATTGGAGAACGTACAGCGGGGCAGGAGCTTGTCGAAGATCCGGTCGTACGGTCGCTTCTGGGCGGACGAAATCTAGAGAAGAAGATGATTTTGGGGGTTAGGCGCGACCCCGGTCCGTTTAATGCAAAAAAAGAAAGTACACTGCGTGTACTTCTTGAGTACACGGCATGTAATTTAATTTTCCATACTCCGAATTAACCGGCCTCCACCTTAACCTTACACATCGTGTGTGTGGCCCGAACACGACCAGCACACGGCTTCGAGCCAGGAAGAGTACACGGCGTGCACTCTGAAAGTACACAGCGTGTACTTCTAAAATTTCCAGAAAAATTATTTTCCTTAAAAACTTTAGAAAAAAGGGAAAACATATCTGAAAAGCGATCTGGGTTCTTACATATGTATATTACTCATTTACTAACAATTCTATGTTAAATTAATGTTTAGGTAATAATTGCTTTGTTTATCTTACGTGTTTTGACTTGTTATTTTTAATCATATTACTTTGATCAGGATTAAATTAATTATAGAATGTATAAAAGGATTTAAATTATATATATAGTATATATATATATATAAGTTAGATGTATTAAATGGAACACACCGTTCATGGAGACGGTAGTCCGTACATATGCATGAACATTGTTTCCATTTTCTTATCATATTGAATGGATGAAATTAAATAAGTTATATATATATTATCATTATTTTTTCATATATTTTATACTTATTAATTATATATATTATTATAATCATTCTTCAATGGTTGTAATGGGGGATGAATCTCATCACGTTTTGGAGACGGTAAGTCGAACGTACACACAAGCGAAAATATCATTTCGTAATGGTGAAGGGTAAGGAATTGGATGAAGTATAAATTATATAGAAACAAAATCATGTAAAATTTATTATGTATATACTTTATATTCATTGTTATACCTATATAAATAATGTTTACATGAAAAACAATTTACACCACGACATGGAGATGGTAAGTCGTACGCACACACACATAGGGATATTATTTTTTATAGGATGGGTAAAAGGAGGAATATGGTTATCCCATAATACTAAAAACATATCAGAATATATTATATTTTGGATTTATTACTTTTGTATGGAAACAACATCAGAATAGTATGTATAATAATAAAATAAATTGAATTGAATTGGTAAAACAATTACCTCTTCTTAGAGTGTCTCCTTTTGATTTGCAGAAAATGACTCCTTAGGTTGGCTTTTTTTGCAAAAAGTATGGTCTATAAGATCAAGTGAGGAAATCTTGGAGAGTAAATGGGCATGTTTTTTCTGATACAAAGTGTATTAGACATGTGACTTAAAGATAAATATAAGTTCCCTTTTATAAGAGAGGTTAGGGGCATTTTTGGAAGATCTTAAAATATTAATTTATTATAAATTTATTTTCATTTTAAAATATATCAAAAGTGATTTATTTTGAGAATTTGATATGTATGGGTCTAAATCCCCTCAACCAATGAATTTTATATATTTTTAGGTCATAAAATCAACCTTATCTTTTGGATTTAACCCTTAGTAAAACAATTTATCTCTTACCATGTCTTCATGTATTTTTATACTATAGGGTTAATATAGTTACTATAAAATTCTAAAAGAACCTAAATTGGATTATTTATAAAATATTTGACATTATAAAGTTATTTGGACGATCGTTATATTTTTTTGACTTTTATATCATTTAATAAAATAGTATTTATTTTAAAATATCATTTATTTCAATTTTAATACTCTTCAATATTTTTATTTTTAAAAATATAAAACCAATATGATAACTTCAAACCAATACTTCAAATATGTCACTAACATTTATAATTTATCAATAAAATTATTGGATGTCATTAATTAAGTAAAATTATATTTATTTTAATATTTTTAAAATTATTAATTTGATATCTTAATTAATTAAACAATTACTACATCATCATTGTGACAACATTTAATTTAATTATTTAATGTTAAAAATTATAAATAAATTATGATTATTTAGATAAATTTATTATATTTATAAATACTATTTATAGTCTACAATATCACTTATATAACCTCACATTAAAAATAAAATAGTTATTAAAATTTGAATATGACATTTTTAACTCTTCTTTAAATAAAATATAATAAATGTCCTAATCTAAAACAAGTGGATTCAAAAGGATTTTATTATATAAAAAAGGTTGGTTTTGGTTGAAACATACTTATACAAGGAATATGACATCTTATTACATGGTCTATTAGACCACATGACGTGTAGTTGGAATACACACAGTGTTGTCTAAATGGTTTATAGATGAAATTCACACCAACCGTGTGGTAAAATACACAACATGCATTGTGTGATACTGATCGGTTGTATCATTAATGTGATACATAATGTTTATATGGTGTGAAAATCATTTGAATCATTATTTATAGTATCTAATAAAACAAATTGAGTCCAAAGGCTGGTGACATAGACACACAACAGGCGGAACACATATCGTGTATATTGTTAGTATAAGTTATGTAATCCAGTAAAGATACATGATATGTCCCTAGGAATCAATATTGAATGCATGAAGAGTAAATAACATGATTTGTAGATTTTTAGTACACACCATGTATTCACCTAGTAAAGAACATAACTAAATTACATAAATAATAATTAATAGAAGTATTAAAAAGTTAATTAGACTATTCATATATGATGTTTTGACTATGTGATAAGATTTTTAGAATTTAAAAATCCTAAACTAACTCCATGTAATTACCTTTAATTACTAGTAAATCCATTCATTTTTCATTTTGAAAATATGATGAGTATCTTCAAGAGACTTTAGATGTCCATTAACGTAAGGTAAATTAATTAATTATTTAATTAAATAAATGAATAAATTCAAGTGTGATTATATTAATAATAAAGAATGAATTGAAGTGAATGCTAGAGAGGTTAATTTTTCATATGGATTTCATGTATGTGTTTGACCATGAGCTTATAAATACATTTGTATGTGATTTTTTTATTTAATTTATTATTATTTCATGGTTTTTTTAATAATTTATTAAATTAAATAATGAAACGTGATTAATTCATCACCTCTCATTACGTAAGGACCTTAATTCCAAAGGTTTATTTTATGTAAAGTCCCCTAAAGCAATCCTTTATCCCCACTCACCTATCTGTGAGGAAAATAATGAAATGGATGGAGCTTCTGGGAAAGTTGATGTTGTTCATGTTTGGAGTCGAGGTGTAACCAATCTAGGAGGTACATAAGAGCATATGTGGAATGTTGAATCTTAAAATAGGCATGTTTATAGATGTTAGTTCCCTAAGGTTAAGGGCTGTATTATCATCCTCTAGATAACCCAACCATGATAGAATATCATGGTCATGCAACTTTATTTATTTTATTTATTTCAAATTTCATAGTTGATTATTTATGAATTTTTAAGTCATTAAACAAATTAATTAAAAAGAATAGAATATGGAATTTAAATATATATTATAATATGATTAAATGTTATCTAGATGATGTTAATAACTAAAGTAAAATCTACTTAATACTAAAATGCATGTAATTATATAGAATGGGATGTTTACACATAAAGATAAAAATACCTCAAATAAAATATTAAGTTGTTATAGCCTTCCACTACTTTGGTAGAAATTGAACCATAATTAAAAGCGTTTGACCAACCACCACTGGGGTTTTTTCAATTATTGTGAATCTCTATCATTAATTTTAGTTTGACTTATCCTATCTTGAATTAAGGGTCTAACGCCTTCATGAAACTTAGTAAAACAAGTAAGAAAAGTTTTGGGGAAATCCTAATCTAGGATTTTCAGACTGTGGAGGCCACTCAAAAGATGAAGGAGATATGAGTTAATCAATTTGGAAATTTACTCCTACCTAAATACCTTATAGTGAATTTCAAAATATCTTTTTGGTTTATAAGAAGGTACATATGGATCCTTTCCACTAGAACATCCATGAAATAGGATATTATAAAACCAACTATGAGGGATATTGTGTTTTAATAAAAATTTGAGATATTTATAAATTAAATTAAACTTATTATCTAATTTTTAATCAAGATAAAACTAATAATATTCTATTTTTTAACCTATAGTGTATCAGGAAATATCATTGTAATAATGTGATACATCACGACATAGACCATTCCCTTTATAGAATAAAATTATAGGGGTGGGGAAGTTGTTTCATACACTAAACCTTAGTAGAAAAATTTATACAATGTGTTTCAATCCAATATACACATTAAGACACCTCATATAGTAAATTAATGAGAGAATAATTCCTACTGGATGCAAAAATGGAGGATTCAACTATTTATTGAATCATAATATTAGTTATTTCCTCATAAATAATAATGAAGCATTGGGAAATAAATTATTATACCATGATATCGTATCTCATATATATGGAGATAGATAAAGATATTATTTAGATAAATGGAATCGTTGCTACACTATACTAGTGTAAACTTGAATATGGTACATATCTAGTGATATTTCTATTAATATACTAATGTTAATTGATCAGTTAGTGATGTGTGGGCATCTATATGGATAAAAAATTATCTATTAATATCATATAACCATTGTTACCTTATAGTTTATCCTTATTCATCTTATGATATGAAAAATATGAATGAATAACATTTATGTCATTTAAAAAAACCTCACTTGATAAATAAGAGTTGTGGGGAATTTGGTTCCACAACCATTTTTGTGAAAAAAATTAAAGGAATTTCAAAAAATCCTATGATTATTTTAGTAAATGTATCCTTTAATATTTCATTAAATGAGATGAAATATTTAAAGGTACTTTGATTAATACAAATCTATTTTTCGTCACCCGTGGACATTAAGGTTATTTGAAAAGTAAGTGTATAGAAATGAAGAAACAAATTGATTAGTCACCTCTATAGAAAGAACATATTCATTATATTACATATCTATCTTAATTATTGGGTATTTAATAAATTTTTGTTTCATTAAAAGAAAAAAAAGTTAGCTGTGTTCTCATAGTATATATATTCTAGTGGAACTATTATTTATATTTTGTGTTACCTATACATTAATCTCATCGTTCTGTTACACACAATGAGGCATTACTTATTTTGAAATTAATGTTGGTATTGTATTGAACACATAATTAATATTTCAATAATTCAAGAATCATTAAAATAAAAATGGATTTGAGAAAGGGTGATTTCCATATCATCCAAGGGGAGAACATAACTTCTGATTTCCAAAAAATGAACTAATTATTGTTTTTATTGAGTTTTTTTTGAAATATTTTTCTTACTATGAATTCATAGAAATGGGAAATTATTTCATTTATGTAATAATTGTTTCTATGTTTATCAATACAATTATGTTAATTCCGATATACTAGAATCACCCACATTCAATCAAAAATAATGATGATTATAAATTATAGCACTCATACCCAGTTGTTGAAAGATAATTCTTTGTCAATAAAAACATAAAAGGTTGTTCTAAAATTATATTCCCAAAATATTAGTTAGTATTTTTATAATTAAAAACACTTAGGTGTTATAAACCTACAAATTTATTATGTTTTTTAAAAATAAACCTTTAGAAATAAAGGTATTCCACAAAGATTTAAAAATTTATTTAGCTACATAGCATGAATAATTTCAAGTTGAATCTAGAGGTAAATTTATATACTATATACAAATTAATTTAAGAAATTTTAGTAATTATAAATTAAAGTGATTAATACACTTGGTAATAGATATATGATCCTTTGGTCTAATATGATGAAGAGTATATTAATCAAGTATTAATCAATCATTAAATTAATATTAAATGATTTATTAAACTCATATTAACCTTTTACATCAGGGAGATAGTGATAGTACAAGTTAGATCGATGAATAATATTACAAATATTTCAACTCTTCCATGATTCCTTTCTAGACATGTTTCATAAAATATCAGTATAATAATTAACCACATGAAATCTATATTTAATAATAGATATCTTAAAATTTAGCATATAAAGAAAATCTATTATGTCACAAAGTTGTGTTTTTTATGGGATCCATCTATAAATCTAGTTAATGAATCCAATGAACATCATGAAATTGCAAGACACATCTCAATTAATGATCATATTTACACTAATGATTTTAACATTCCCATGATATAATAATTTATTAATCATACCAAATTTATTTCTATGATAGAAGAAAAACTATTTCGAGATAGTGTGATTAAGTAAGACTTCCATAAAATCTTGGCTTGAGATGTAGAATTTTTAATAAGAACATTAAACTTCCAAAAGTGTTTATGGGAGGAATTATTCCCAAGGCACATACTGCATAGGATGGTTAAAACAATGGTAAAGGTTTTATATTCACCTCAATGAGTGATATATTTTTCAGTAAGAATATTAAATCCTATACAAGGAAGTAATTTACAACCATATATTATTGAAATGTTTTTATGAACTCAAATTTGGATTCCATTTACCAAAATTCATTATGTATTTTCATCATTCATGTAATTCCATTGGTGGGTATTCAATTGAAAAAATACAAGGAAAGTAAAATTTAGGTGAAAATAAGTCTTGATTAGTTATACCAAGCCATCATACTTAAACCCATTTGAATTATACATTTCATAGACACTATGATCATTATAATAGGAATCAGATGTCAAGGACACCTCCCTTAGAAGTTAAATTATAGATCATGTCTGTATGGTGAAACCATAAAGGTAGGTGACATCAAAAAAAAATATTACAAATGGAAAGTTTCAAGGATATGTTTATTATTCAAAAAAAGTATAATGATCGTAGTATATTTGTTCTAAATGAATCACTTTCTATATTTCTACAATAGGATAGTGTGAGAACACCAGTTTTTAATAAAGGTATGTTTGACAATATATAGAAATTTTTTTAGTCTTATTGTTGTTTAATACTAAATAATTTCACCAAAAATGAATTATATGAAAAAGAAAATTCATCAAAACATGATTTTCTCTCTTATATTGAAGTGTTACTAAATCCAAGTCATAATACCCATGAGACATGGTATTGAAAAATACAAGATGAAAAAATACACCTGAATTTTTCTAGTGTCACATAGTATTCTTTGATGAATTGACCACATGTTCTTAAGAGTATTTTGGAAATATATCTCACATTACATGTTTTATTAAATAGATCTTATCTATATTATGCATAAATCATAGAATGAAAAATATCAAATGAGACCCGGATAACTACACTGACAAGTAGTCAGAACTTTTTAATGGTGCTTGATGAAGAAAAACTAGATGAGTTAATGATAATTAGGGAATTGGGAATAGTATTTTGAAGGGGTATAAAACTAGTTTATTTTTAGATCAGTTAATAAAGTATCACAGTAATGTTTGGGTGATATATAAGAGTTAATCATATCATAACCATTAGATCCCATATCCACATTAGATTTTGTATGTTGTGGCTTTTGACACATCTTAAGTAGTAAGTTTAGAAACATTATGTTCTATATTTTTTAATTTTTACATATATATTAAAGGTCAATCATATCATGATGAAATTTTATTTATTGTATTACCAAAAATTATATGGATGAAAAAGAATACAAGGAATCTACTTGGTCATATAATCTGTTGAGATATTTTCTTAGAGAGAGGAGGTCATAGTAAGCAGATCAGCCACAGGTAGTGTGGTGGGCTTAGCAGTTATAGCCATATCTTCCTAAAATAAATTTTAACATGTGATGATAACTGGTAGAGTTGTTACCAATTTGATTTAGTGAAATTGGTAGTCTTTTGGAGTTGGTTCTCTTGAACCAACTACTTTTTTATTGCTAAAACATTCATAGTTTTGAATATTAATTTATATCTTATCACGTAATGATTATACTTTTATGTGAAATATATGTGATAATGTATTATGGTTATTTGTCACACTAAAAGGTTATAGAAGTTCCACACTAACATGAGAACCTAGAAGTTTTCTAATAGTATTCTTAAATATGTGTTCTATAACCATATGAAAAAATTTTATGGGATAAAAATGATCCAATATATTGGGGAGGATAATAATGATAGGACTTTGAGGCACCTTCTCGTCATATACAACCCTGGTAATCTTCAAAGAAAAAGATTATGAGAACATGACCTTCAAGTAGGAGATCATCTTTTATATGTGCCAATGGATTTTCTGGTATGAAGACATGTTCAATGGACCTTATACTTAGAGATTATTATTAATGTATATCATGATTTGCATACTTTTATGTATTGATGAAAAGTATAATGACATATTTTCAAAGAAATTATGATACATTGGGTGTGTTACAAGTGATATTTCATTAATGAATAATATGAGAAAGTATTTTTCCCTTATATTTTTTAATGGAAGTTTATATCTTAGAACCATTTATGAGAATGAAACTACTTAAATAAATTCATGGACATGGTTTTCTATAGGCAAGTTCATCTTCAAAAAGTAAATGAAAGAGACATCAAACACTTAGCTTGATGAAACCATTATGTTACCTGCTTTATTAGAGATATTATATCAAAGGGATTATATTAATAGTGTTTTTGTATGATTTTATATTTCATTATGACATTAAATTCTTTCTCCATTTTATCCTCAGCATATTTATAAATACTAACCTTGGACTTTAGGCATCATATCCTAATGACACTAAGAAAGGAGTCTAGAGGGTCACACTGTAAGTGTATCTAGAACCTAGGTTAAATTCAATATGAATATAAAATGTGGAATAAATATTATTTTCATTCACAATTTAATTATTTTTCACATTTTTTTGATCAAATATATTCAAAATCTAGTTATTCAAAAGAATATTAATTGAGTTGAATATTAAATAAATATTTTATTCCTAGGTAATTATTTAGATAGAATCCTTTGAAGCCCTAGAGAGTTATTCTACTAGAATGTTCTCAAGAATGAAGATAAATACTCCATCATTACACTGTTATATCTAGAGAGAACCCGATTAATTCATTCTCACCTCAATGTATTCTATTTTGATCAATGATGATTTAATCAAGCACTAGGACCATATTTGTTACTACCTAGATAATTCAATAGTGATGATCATAACTTCAAAGAACACATGTGGATCACCAGTAGAGGGAATATTCCCTTTATTCCTATGAGATAGTGGTGATATGATAAGAGGTAAAAATAAATCATCTATTAAGAAATAATTACAAGTAGAGTCCATTATTAATCATAACCCGAATTAATTATAAATTATATGAAATGATTCTATCATTTTGATTCCAGGTTTAATATTTCATCTAGTTCTAAGAAGAAAACTGAAGGAGTTGATGAAAAACATTTTTGTTCATGGGACCAATTGCTTCCACTATAAAAAAACCAATTATTATGATCACACTATATATATAAACTGTTTTTAGGTCTATAAAATCTTCTTGTTTATCTAGATGGTCAATACTAGCTTAGGGTGGTTGTTTAGGAGTTGTTGTAATTCATGGTTGATGCATAGGATTTTTTTGGCACTTTTTAATTTTTTTAGTTATGCATGACATTAAAATTATGTATTGGGATTAATTTATTTATGCATGAATTTGATTTTTTTTTATTTTCATCTTGTCTCTTATTACCTAAATTTATATAAATAAGTAAATTCCTCTCATATATGATTATATACCCTCGATGTTGGAAGCTATCCCATGGCATATTGGAAGAGGGATCTGTAGTCATCATCCCTCCATTTATTGCTGACCCAATAGGGGTAATAGTGGAGAGGGTCTTGTGAAAGGAATTTTGAGTTAGAGTTATTTTGCTGATTTTGGTAAATAGTTATTTTAGATGGTCCAAAGATCATTTATGAGTATGTCCCTTGTAGGTATTTTTCTTATAATTTAAATTCACTTGGTGAAATTCATTTTTATTGATTATTGTGAGATTTAGAAAACATTGTGGGTTACAATATTAATATTTAATTCTTAGGAAATAAAATTCTTCAGTGAACTTTGGTGATTATTTTACTAACACGACATCATATTTTTAATTTAATGTATGGAATTTGGTTATTTTCATTAAAAATATTTGAAAACTAAAATTAGGCTATTGTATTTTGAAATTATTTGAAATTGAAAATTTTATTAATTGATTGATTAAATCACATGGGAGTCTAGGTAGTTAGTAGGTCGTTGGGAGAAGAATACTAGGATCTTGATCCCCAATAACTGGATTTATGATGACAACACTAACTAAACCAAGTTAGATCACGATTCTCATTATCAGTTCCCTAATTGGGGTGTAGATTGATTTCTCATAATGGGTCTCCTATTAAAGTGTTGATTGTGTATACACACTATTTATGAGCTTTGATCACTGATGAGATGTGTAAGGATCCCATAGCTAGTAACTAACATACCACAGGTCATTTGACCATGGTTCTTTGAGTTATTATATTTTATTATACATTCCATTGATTTGTTGAACCATTTTATTCATGAAAAAATATTTATATAAACTATTTTTTGTAAAATGTTCATTTAATCCTATTTTAATTTTGTTTTGATATATCTACTATCTATTTAAATGAAATAATTTTTTGGTTTAAAATATAAAAATTTAATTCCATGACTTGTTTATTTTAAACAAATAGATTATTTTTTATGGTATCAATTATGGAACACTTGGTGAGACCTTACTATGATTTATAGCTCACACCCTACATTTTCCTTCATGAGTATGTAGACTTTCTTTTTAGAGGTCTGAGCAAAGGGACTCTTCCACTTAGAGGTGTTATATGTTCTTGATTTTTTGGACCATGGAGTGGTGATGGTGATAGGTGGAGTTGTTTTCCAATTTTTACACTGGTGTTTTTAGACTTTGTTTCTTGTGGTTTTTATGATCTTGGGATGAGGTTTCTTTGGGATGTTTATCTTTATATTATGTACTATTTTAGCTAGTTTTTTCTAGTACTATCTCACTTTTTGAGTGTTTATCATACTAATTTTTATATTATATATTCTGATATTTTTTGGAAGATTCATTCCCTTTTAATTTTTTTATGATGTTAGGTGATTGTCTCCAACCCATGGTGATTGGGAAATCCCTTCAGGTTATGTTAGTACCGACTTGGGTAACAGGGTACCAATATATTTGGGTAGGATCATGACACTACAATACTCCAAATAATCTTATTGTATAAACATGTAAGGACCCAAATTTCCCTGAGTCATTCCTTTGTGAAAATACAATGCTTGTGGTGTTCTTGGGGGTCGTAGTGGTTTGTTTTTAGAGTTTTACCAAAAAATACATTTTCACCAAAATGGTGGGTGGCACACTGAAATAGTGGCACTGTAATAGCAGCACTGAAATGGTGTCCCACTAAAATAGTGGTACCATGACAATATCACCGTAACGCTGGCACTATAATGGTGGAATTTTGACGGTGGAACACCAAAATGGTGGCTATATAATGGTGGCACCGTAATGGTTGCACCGTGATGGTGGAATGCCAAAACGGTGTCTCGCCTTTTGCTAAATTTCAAGTTTCCAAAGTTTTTTTTTCTTCCAGTTGCACCCCTCTTACATTTTATTTGGCATAAAATGAGTATAAAGCCTTGTTTGGGACTTTTTAATAGTGTTTCAAAGGATATTAAGTATATATTTCATATCTTAATGCTCTAGGGACTTTGAGATATTCAAGCTGCATGATCTTGGCCATGATCCCACATTAATATTCTTTGAAACCATTTCCTTCCATTAATATAGGATCTGGATTTTTTTATAAAATATGATGTCCTCTCTTACCTTTTATCTTGGTACTCCTAGATCCTTCCTCTCTAGATGAGTAGTGTGCCTCAACAATACCCCTTTACTATTCAATTTTATTATAGTTTCATTCTGTTCATGTGATCCCATGTTTTGGTGAAAAGAGGTGTTTTAGTTGCCTATTGTTTCAGTTATGGATTCTTCTACCTCTCTTTATTTTTGAATCATGTGGGGTGGGTATAGTAATGTTATTTTCTGAAAACTACAGAATATAACTTTTAACAAAGATGAATGAAAATAAAAACTTATTTACAGGTTGGGGTGGATTCATGTTGATCTCCTATTTTATTTTTAATCTATTTTGATTATGTGATGTGTTATGTCCATATGGATTCTAAAAATCATGGCCCTTGGTGGTCTTTTTCTAGGCATAGGTGACTCTTTATAACTGTTGTTGTTTCCTTATGAATAATTTGACTAAATATCAATCTGATTAATCACGTATACTCGGTTAAAAGAAATGGATGACAAATGATGAAAACTCTTGTGTGATCACCCTTGTTTATTAAAGTGGATTTAAAGAATAGTGTTTATTGAATTTGAATACATATTATTTAATAAGTGTTGTTGTGTGCTGTGTTCTATTGGGTTTTGTGACCTTCTGTTGGTTGTGTGGTGCTATTATTTAGAGCATAGTTACGGTTATAGGGGTGGACATAGGAGTTGGTTCATTGAGAAGGGTGTGGTATGTGTGTGCATGGGGGTTGTGGTATAATGGTGGTTGTTGTGGGATTTGTCTATGGGGTGATACGGGTGGTGGGTTGGTATCTCGGTTTGAGAGATTGATTGATTGTGGCCTAGATAAACTTGTAGGTAGTGGGACTACCTTTGGTTTATGTTGTGTCTATATAAATTTTTATGAAGTGGGACCACATCTAGGAAATGTTTGGGCAGTGGGGATTTAGTACGGGATTGTGTTGTGATATCATGCTTATAGGTGTGTCGGGTGTGGTGTTGTTGTGCAGCGGGGATGTCCGGTTTGGTTGTCAGGGAATGATTGAGTGGGGTAACATTGAATAATGACAGTTGGTAATGGTTGAATGAGTATCTAGGAAGAACGGGGTGTGTTCAGGGTGATTATAGGTTGGTTTTTCCATATTGATTTTATGAATGGGTGTTAAAATTGAAATGATTTACCTTGGCACCTCTTCCCTTTTTCAATGTTGGTTGCATAGAAGAACGAAGTGGGTTGGTCACTGTGTGATTAGTAAATCAGGCTCTTCTCCTTCTAAGAATGGTAGTAGATGTTGTGATTGGTAGTTACCTATGGTACTTCTAGAATAAATTAAATTGAACCCCTTAATTAATGAATGGTAAGTTGTTAAATGAAAAATTGGTTGGTTTTATGCTTTGGCAGTGGCTGTTTGTGTGGTTGTGCATATAGGGGTAGTAGTAAAAGTGGTTCTGTTGGGATGGTTTTTTGATTTTGGGACCCATAGGTGGGGATGAGTATTTTTTTACTTATATATATAAATTATACTTCCTTGTGATTCTATACGCACCCCACCCTTGTTGATCACCATTTGTCGAACACCCCCATTTCATGGGGGATGGTTTCTTTCCCATCATCCTGGTGGGAGGATGGATGGTTGGATACTGACTTTCTTCCTTGCACCCTCTTTTGATTTCTAACCATTCAATCATATATGGGTAGGATTTAATGGATTGAGTTTCATTGTATCCAAATATCCTTTGGGCAGGTTGAGGAGTGGGTGAGAGGCCTAGGTGTGTGTGGGCTAGGTTTGTTTTCCCAAGTGTCTTCGGGATAAGGACCAGGTGTCTTCAGGCAAGAGGCATGGTTGTTATGGCCCTTGTGTCTGCGGGCGGCATGTGTGGTGTGGTTGTGGCTCAGGTGTGTACAAGAAGTTGTGGTAGTGGGACTATATTTTGGAAGAGTGGTAGTGTGAATACATTACCCATTAGTAATAAGAAGCTAACTAGTGGGAACGTGGTGTGGGGTACCCAAATGTCTATGTGATTATACTACTACTTTACATGACTTGTGTTATTTGGTGAGTGTTCCTTGGTGATGCTGAGCTCATTAGTACTCCTTGGTAGGTTTTTGAGGTTCTACTATTCTCTCATAAGAGAATTAGTATGTTCCCCTACTTGTGCATGGGTGGCTTTAGTTTTCCTATTGGTTATACTTGTATACTCACCCTATGTTTATAAAACTATTATTAGGTTTCCAGGAGGAATTTGAGGACCATGTTGGACTTTACTAGCTCAGGTGTCAGGATAGTTGTTGTGATGTTACTTAGTTTTTTTTTGGGTACTTTCTTTGGTGTGTTCTTTGTGCTTTTGTTGTAGTTTATGTTTAAATCATGAATGAGTTGGATTTTTGTTTCCTTTTTATAAATGATTGGTGTTTTTAATATTTTACAATCTTATCTCCCAATCCGATTTAATTGAAAATTGCAATGTATTCCATTTTTTGTGAGATTCTATACCCTTGGTTATAGTCACCACTACAGGGCCTATTGAAGGTGGGACTTAGGGGGTCATTATCTCTCCTTCATCTTGAAGTAAGAAGGGCATGATAATTTACTATCCCTTTCCTCATCTTGAAGAAGGTGGGTCATGACAGAATGGTATCAAAGTTGATGGTTAATGGATAGGATGGATTTTGGAGTTAGGAATAGTTAAAATTTCATGGTATGGTAGCAAAAAGACATTAGGAAATCTTGGTGCATGAGATAGGCCAGGAAAGACCAACTAGGACACAAGATTTTAGGGACCCTGTGATCTGATGCAAGGAAACTGGACCTACTGAATGACCAAGTGAGGCTACACTCATTTCTAGGTAGAGACCCTAGGAAAGGTACATGTATCATAATGAATTGTGTTCTCGTGTGTCTTGGGAGTTTTGGGGATTTAATTTAAATAAAGAGTTAAAATAAATCTTAAAATAAAATTTACATACTACCTAGGCTTAGGATTTTCTTGTTTACCTTTTCAGTTATGGCACCCGAACATCACCTACATGTGGTATGAGCAGTTGAGGCCTAACAGGCTGACTTGGTTGATCAGATGAGGGCTGATTGAGAGGAAGAATATGACTTGTGGAAAAATACCCTTTGTTCATTCGAATGACAGACCCTGGGAAAGTATGAAGGTTGCATTTCAGACTCATAGATGGAGGGCTGACTTGAGGATATAACAATCACCTTTACCTTGATCCGTGATTTGAGGGAGTATTGGGTTCCTCTAATAGTGATCCATATTCAAGAAGTGGTGTGTTATTGGTGGATGCGTTACCCCAGGGAGAGGAAGGAGACCGATTTCTCATGAGATGACTTTGAGATGGAGTTTTGGGCAGAGTTTCTTTCCTCGACAATAAAGGCTGAGAAGAGTCAAGAGCTTCTCTCTCTTCACCAAGGGAGATGCTTGGAGGAGGCACTCAGACCTTCTCTTTAGTATGTTGTCATTACCTTTACCCTACTGACATACTTAGAAGTTTCGAAGAATGTCGAAGTAGTGGGAGGATGTGTTCACATGGAGGTATAATTCAAGAGGGTATCAATTCATGTTCTTCGAAGGGGAAGGTAGTCAGAAAAAGTGATTCAGCTTCAGGGCCTTCCAGGTTTTGGCCAACAGGAAGTAGCGATCAGGTTTTCCACTTATTATCTTCTTTTCCTCGCCCTTTACCCATGGGACCAATACTGAGGTGATTTTTCTATGGATTCCGTGGACATCTTCGAACCTAGTGGCCAGTTCATGCCCAGTACGGTGGGGGTGGGCATCTTCAGTGCCCACCTCAATAACAACAGTTTCCAATCAGAACCTTCCTGCAGTAGGGGTAGCGTTCTCCTGCTCCAATGAGGGTACATAGTGCTGGAGGAGAATGACCACATGGTGATCCTAAGGGACCTCAAACAGGGCATGCTCTGGGAGGTGGTTGATAGAATATGGTTAGAGAAGTTGGACATGGGTAGTTTCACACCATTGAGGTAGCAGTTCCAGTATGGCCAGAGGTATTTCGAAGTATGATCGGTATGTTTAGCACTCATGCTTTCACTTTTCTTAATTAAAGAGCTTCATAATCCTTTGTTGCACCTAGTCTATCACATGCTTTGGGAATAGAAATAGAGATACTTCCCATACCCCTGGTGTTGATAGCACCAGTTGGAATTTAGACCGATTTATTTGATATTTTTTGGGGATGTAGACTGATGTTGGGGCTACATCAGTCTAGTGGGGATCTTCTTCTGCTATAGATACAGTCATATGATGTAATCCTTGTCATCGATTGGTTTTTCTCTATGAATTCCCTTGTCGATTACATCCATATTAGAGTCATGTTTTTGGATATGGATGTCCAATATATATATTTTTTGGGTGATAACAGTCATCAGGAGGGCATTCGGCATGGGGAGCCACTTCTTTTTGTGTTACCCAATATGTTAGAGGGGTTGATTGGTGCTGAGGTAGTGGGGGATTTTAGAGTTTTCAGTGAGTTCATGAATGTTTTCCCTGAATTGGTTGTGACTCTAAACTCTCGATGTGACTTTGAGTTCGGAATAGACTTTTAACCCAGTGCCTATCTGATTTCAATGGATACCTATCAGATGGCACCCTTTGAGTCGATGGAGTTACAAATTCAAGTTGAAGACCAGATGAAAAAAGGTTTTATCTAGCCGAGTGTGTCTCTGTGGGGTGCTCCAGTATTTTTCAAAAAGAAGGCAGATGGAGGCCTGAGGTTGTGCATAAACTATCATAGAATTAATCAGGAAACGACCAAGAACCCTTACCCTTTCCTGATAATTGATGACCTTTCCGACCAGTTTTGGGGATAAGTTTGGTTCTCTAAGATTGATATGTGGTCTAGATATCACCGGTTGAGGGTGAAAGAGGGTAACATCCTGAAGACTTTTTTTAGGTGCATATATGGGAACGTAAAGTTAATGGTCATGTTTTTTGTTGTTATGAATGAACCAACTATGTTCATGGGGATCATGAACTCTCTCTTTCACAAGTTCTTGGACCGGTTCATCATTGTGTTCATCGATGAAATTCTAATCTACTCAAAGACATGGGAGGAGCATGCTGAGCACCTCAGGACAGTCTTGGAGGTCCTACAACACCACAACTCTGTGGGAAGTTTTCCAAGTACAATTTCTGGACACTATAGGTGCACTTACTTGGACATGTAGAGTATTAGGAAGGGATAGTAGTGGACCCATCAAAGATCAATGTGGTTGTTTCTTGGGAATCACCCAAGAATGTGGTAGAGGTTCATAGCTACCTAGTTCTAGTGGGTTATTATCTGATGTTTCTTCCTGACTTCTCTCCATTTGTGGGTCTATTGAAACCTTTGACCAAAAAATACAAAGCCTTCATGTGGAGTCAGTAGTGTCTGGTAGCTTTGAACTACCTGAATGGGAAGCTGTTCAATGATCCAGTGCTTAGGTTTCCAGAGGAAGGGGTGATGTTCAAAGTGTTTTGTGATGATTCTAGTCTAGGATTGGGATGTGTGTTGATGTAGCAGCAGGGATTGATCTCTTATGGGTCTAGGCAGTTACCTCCCCATGAATGTAACTATGTCTCCCATGATTTGGAGCTTGCATTATTTGTATTCATACTGAAGTTGTGGCAACATTACCTCACCAGGGATCACTTTGTGGTCTTCACGGATCACAAGAGATTGAGGTATATCTTCTCCCAGCTAGAACTAAACTTGTGGAAAAAAAGGTGGATGGAGGTTCTCAAGGACTATGACTTCTAGATCTCTTACACCTCAGGAAAGTGAAATGTGGTGGCTGATGCCTTAAGCAGGAATTCACAGAAGAAGGTAGTTCAAGAATCCACAGATGCTTGGAAGGAAATGGAGGAGTTGGCCGCTTTTGTGTCTGGATGCGAGAGTGGATGGCGGCAGAGGCTGTCTATTTCAGATGACAATGTAGTATTCCTTGGTTCAGTAGGTGGAGGAGTCTCAGTAGGGAGACTCAGAGACTGAAGTGATACATGGTCGCACTGTCCAGGGTGATGCTCTAGAGGGATGGTCATAGGATAGTCAAAATTGGATTTTGTTTCATTGGAAGTTGTTTGTACCAATGTAAATGTGTGATATAGTTCTTTGTGAGTTCCATAGCTCACCCCTGGCAGTGCATTCAGGAGTTTCTAAAATGTACTGAGGCTTGAGGGAATAGTTTTGGTGGCTCGGGGTGAAGAGATCAGTGGAGGATTCTGTGGCAAAGTGCCTAGTGTGTCAGCAGGTGAAGGTTGAGCACCGTGTTCCAGACAGTCTATTGCAACCCTTATACATTCCAAGGTAAAAGTGGGATGACATCTTGATGCATTTTCTCACAAGATTACCTAGGACTCAGGAATGATGTGATGCTATTTGGGTATTAGTGGATCAGTTGAAGAAATTGGATAAATTCTTAGCAATCAAGGAGTCGAGCATCATAGATGACTTAACACAGAGGTATGTGGATGAGGTTATGTGGCTGCATGGAGTTACAAGATCCATTGTCTCATATCGGGATACATGTTTTACGTCACAATTCTGGAGGGGATTGTAGCATTCCTTTGGCACTCAGTTACGCCTCTGCAATGCATTCCACCCTTAGAATGATGGATAGACATAGAGGCCATCCAGACATTGGAGGACATGTTATGGGCATGTGTTCTAGAATTCATTGGGTCTTGGGTAAGACATTTTCCCTTGGTATATTTTTCTAAAAATAATATCTATCACTCTTCAATTGGTATGGATCCGTTCAATTCTCTATATGGGAGGTCATATCATTCTCCCTTGTGTTGTATAAAAGTGGGGGAGGCATCTATTCTTGGTTTGGACATGGTGTAGAGTATGATAAAGAAGGTTCAGCTTGTCCATGAGAGGATATAATGACTTGGATTTCCCTAGTCCATTCCTTTGTGAAAATATAGTATTTGTTGTGTTCTTAGGTGTCATAGTGGTTTGTTTCGGGAGTTTTTCCAAAAAATCTAGTTTCACTAAACCATTTCACCAAGATGGTGGCACACTAAAATGGTGGCACCATGATAGTGGAACACTAAAACAATGTCTCACCATTTTCAAAATTTCTAGTTTCCCCAGTTTTTTCTTCTAGTTTCACCCCTCTTACATTTTATTTGACGTAAAACGAGTCTAAATGCTTGTTTGGGCGTTTTTAATGGTTTTTCAAAGGATATTAAGTATATATTTAATATCCTAATTCTCTTAGGACTTTGATATATTCAAATGGCATGATCTGGACCACGATCCCACATTAATGTCCTTTGGAACCATTTCCCTTTGTTGATATAGGATCTAGATTTTTTCTAAAATTTGAGGTCCTATCATATCTTTTCTCTTGATGCAACTAGATCATTCATCTATAAATGAGTCATGCACTAGTGCTAGAGACCTTTACTGCTCAGTTTTCTTAGTGTTTCCTCCAGCTCGCACAATCCCCTGTTTTTGTGCAAAGAGGAGTTTGGGTCCCTTATTGTTTTAGGTAGGGATTCTTCTACCTCTATTTATTTAAGTATCATGCGGGGTGGGAGTAGTAACTGTATTTTGTCAAAACTATCAAATCCAAATTTTAACAAATATGAATTCTGATATGAACTTGTTAGTAGGATGGGAGTGGATTGATGTTGATCACCTATTTTATTTGTTATCTTTTTTGATGATGTGATCTATTGTGTCCATATGGATTCTGAAAATCATGGTTGCTGGTGGTCTTTGTTTATGCATAGGTGACACTTTTTAATTGTTGTTGTTTTCTTATGAATAATTGGTGTAAATATCAATATGATTAATCACATATACTAGATTAAATGAAATGGATTCCCTAGTTTGAAAAACTTTGTGTGATCACCCCTATTTGTCAAAGTGGATTAAAATAATATTGTTTACAGAATCTTAATACATTGTTTTTAATAGGTGTGGCTATGTGCTATGTACTGTTGGGTTTTGTAAACATGGGTGGGTTGTGTGGTTCTGTTTTTGGGAGCACAGTTATGGGTACATGGGTGGACAAAGGAGTTGGTTTTATGAGAAGGGTGTGGCATGTGTGTGCAGCGTGGTTGTGGTTTAATGGTGGTTTTTGTTGACTTCGTGTATGGTGTCATATGGGGGGGTGTTGGAATCTCTATTTGAGAGATTGATTGATTGTGGAATGGATAAAATTGTAGGAAATGAGACTGCATTTGGTTTATTTTGTGGTCATAGAACTTATAATGCAGTGGGACTACATCTAGGAAATGTTTAGGCAGCGGGGCTACTATACTGGCTTGTGTTTCGATTTCATATTTATAGGTCTGTTGAGTGTGGTATCGTTGTGTAGTGGGGCTGCCGATATTGGTTGTGAGGTCATGATTGAGTGGGATAAATTTGGATAATGACAGTTGGTAGTGGTTAAACAGGTATCTAGGAAGAACAGGGGGTGTGCAGTGGGACTTCATGTTGGTTGTTCCTTGTTCATTTTATAAATGGGTGTTAAAATGGAAATGATTTAACTTGGTCCTTCTTCCGTTATTCAATATTGGTAGTACCGAAGAATGAAGTAGGTTTGTTGCTTTGTGTTTGGTTAATTAGGATCTTCGCCTTCTAAGAATGGTTGCATATATAGTGCTTGGTAGTTGCCTCAGGTAGTGCTAGAATAGATTAAATTGAACCCCTTAATTAATGAATATAACATGGTTAAATGAAAAAGTGGTTGGTTTTATGATTTAACAGTGACTGTTTGTGTGGTTGTGAATATAGGGGTAACAAAAAAAGTTGTTTTGGTGGGCTGGTTTTTGTTTTGGCACCTGTAGGTTGGGATGAGTGTTTGTTAACTTATATGTATACAATTATAGATCCTTTTGATTCTATATTCACACCACCCTTATTGATAACCATGTGCCGAACACCCCCATTTTATTGGGGAGGGTGTCTTTACCAATATCCTAGTGATGGGATGGATGGATGGTTACTAACTATCTTCCTCACACCATCTTCTGGGTTCTTACCACTCGAAAAAATATGGGTAGGATATAATGGATTTAGGTTTACTATAGCCTAGGATCCTTTAGGAAGGTTGAGGTGTGGGTGAGAGGCCTGGGTGGGTACGGGCAAGGTTTTTTTCCAAAGTGTCTTTGGGATGAGGCACAAGTGTCTTCAGGTGAGAGGTGTGGTTATTATGGCCCAGGTGTCTGCGTGTGGGATCTGTGGTGTGGTTTTTGCTCAGGTGTGTGCAGGCAGGTTGGTGTAGTGGGACTGCATTTTGGAAGAGTAGTAGCGTCAAGACATTAGAAGTTAGGAATGAACAGCTAACTAGTGGGAAAGTGGTTTGGGGTACCCAAATGTTGTTGTTCTTATAATACTACTTTACTTGACTTGCGTTATTTGGTGAGTGTTCCATGGTGAGGCTAGCCTCGTTAGTATTCCTTGGTAGGTTCTTTGAGATTCTACTGTTCTCTCACAGGGGCATTATTATATTCCCCCACTTGTGAATGAGTGGCTTTAGTTTTCCTACTGGGTGTACTTGTATACTTACCCTACATTTGTAAAACTATTTTCAGGTTTCCAGGAATACTTTGAGGACCATGATAGACTTTACTATCTCAGTCGTTGGGATAGTTGTTGTTCTGCTGCTTATTCACTTTCTTTTGGTACTTTCTTTGGTTATTTGGTTATACTTTTGTCGTATTTTATGTTTAAATAATGCATGGTTTGGATTTTGGTTTCCTTTAAATAAATGTTTGGTGTTTTTTGGGATTTTTACCATCTTCTCTCCCGATCCTATTTCATTACAATGGTAAATGCCTTCCATTTTTTGTGACATTCTATACCCTTTGTGCTAGTCGCCACTTTGGGTCCTATTGAAGGTGGGGCTCGGGGGGGTCATTATCTCTCCTTTATCTTGAAGAAATAAGGGTGTGACACTTTGTTGTCCCTTTCCACATCTTGAAGAAGGTGGGTCATGATAGAATCATATTAGAGGTGATGTTTGAGGGATAATATGGAGTTTGTAGTTAGTCACAATGAGGATTTTATGGGATTTAGGGCAACAATGTTAGGAATTCTTGGTGCATGAAATAGGCCAAGGAAGACCGGCTAGGACATGGAATTTTAGGGCCCCCAATGATCTGATTCAAGGAAATTGGACCTACTTAATTACTAAGTGAGGCTACACTTATTATAGTTTAGAGACCTTAGGAAAGGTACATGAATCATAATGAATTGTATTCTTGTGTTTCTTGGGTGTTTGAGGATTTAATTTAATTAAAGAGTTAAAATAAATATTAAAAGAAAAATTTCATAGTGCCCAGGCTTTGGAGTTCCTTATTTACCTTTTCAGTTATATAATCCAGACGTTTCCCACATGTGGTATGAGAAGTTGAGTCCCAGCAGGCTGACTTGGTTGATCAGTGAAGGGACGATCGAGAGGAGGAAGATGACTTGTGGGAAAAGACCCTTCGTTCTTTCCAGCGGCAGACCCTGGGAAAGTATGAAGTCAGCATTTCAGAATCAAATATGAAGGGATGGCTAGAGGAGGTGACAATCACCTTTACCTTGGTTTTTTCTCTGAGGTAGTACTAGATTCCTCTAGTAGTGAGATTGATGTAAGGAGTGGCGCATCAATGGTGGACGCTTTACCTCAAAGAGAGGAAGGAGACCGATGTCTCATGGGATGAATTTAAGAAGGAGTTTTGGGCAGAGCTTCTTTCCTCGACGATAAAGGTGGAGAAGAGGTAGGATTTTCTCTCCCCCTAGTAGGGGAGTATATCGGTGAGGGAACCAGGGATCAAGTTCAAGGCTCTCCTATTATTTTCTCTAGATATCTTTCGGGATGAGGATTCACGAGTGAGATGCTTGGAGGAGGTACTCTGACCTTCTCTATAATATGTCGTCACTCCTTTAACCCTACTGACATACATAGAAGTTCAGAAGGAGGAATTAGTAGATAGGATGTACTCATAGTGAGGTGTACCATGAGAGGGGAGGCAGAAGAGTTCGTCCAAGGGGAATGCAGTTTGTAGCAGGTCTCTTGCACCAGGGCCTTCTAGGTTTCAGCCTATGGGAAATAGGCCATAGTAGTTCTAGTTCCAATCTACTGGACCTCAACCTTTCCCCATGAGCCCAAGACTGAGGTGATTTTTCTATGAATTATGTATACATCTTCAGAGCTAGTTCCTATTTAGATCTTAGTATGGTGGGGGTGTCCAGGTTTAGCTCCCACCTCAGCCACAACAGTTTTCGGTCAGACCATTCCTGCAACAGGGGTGGTGGGCTCCCGCACTACTTAGGGTAGAAGGTACTAGATGAGGATGAACTTAGGGTGCTCCTTAGGGACCTCGACCAAGGCGTGGTCTAGGATACATTCGATATCATAGGGGTAGAGGATATAGGTGTGGAAAATTTCACATCATCGAGGTACTAGTCCTAGTGGTGATGGAGGTTGTTTGAGGTAAAATTAGTGTGTTTAGTACTCTTGCTTGCACTTTGTTTGATTTAGTATATTCACACTCCTTTGTTGCTACAATTCTAGCCCATGCTCTAGGACTAGATTTTGAGAGTCTTCCCATGTCCCTAGTGTTGACCACTCTAGTTGAAAGTCAGACCTCTTTGGTAAATGTTTTTCGAAGATGTAGACTGATGTTGGGGCCCCATTAGTCTATTAGGGATCTACTTATCCTATAGATGAATCCATATTATATCATCCTTGGAATCTATTTGTTGTTCTCTATGCATTCCGTTATCTACTACTTCCATAGGAGAGTTGTGTTTTCAGATTTGGATGGCCATTGTGTAACTTTTTTTGGTGAGCATAGTCGTCAGGCGGGAAGTCAGTGTGTGGAGCCTCTTATTTTTTCATTAGCGAAGTTGTCAGAGGGGTCAATGGGTGCTAATATAGTGAAGGTTCTAGGAGTTTTTAGGGAGTTCCTGAATGTTTTCCCCAAAGAGGTTGTGACTATACCCCATCGACGTAACGTTGATTTCAAAATAGACATGAAACCCAATGCCAATTCGATTTTGATAGATCCCTATCAGATGGAACCTTTTTATTTGTAGGAGTTTCAGATTCAGGTTAAAAACATGATGAAAAGGGGTTTTATTCAGCCGAGTGTGTTTTCTTAGGGTGCTCCAATCTTGTTCAAAAAGAAGACAGACAGTTTCCTGAGGATATGCATAGACTACCAGAGACTGAATCAGGTAACGATCAAGAACCATTACCCTCTCTTGAAAATAGATGATCTTTTTGACCAGTTAAGGGGAGAAGGTTCGTTCTCCAAGATTGATATGTGGTCTGGATATCACCATTTGAGGGTGAATGAGGGTGACATCCCAAAGAATTATTTCAGGTGTAGGTATAGGAACTTCGAGTTTGTGGTCATGTCGTTCAGTGTTATGAATGCACCAGTTGTGTTCATGGGGCTAATAAACCATTTATTTAGAAAGTTCTGTGACCAGTTCTTCATTATGTTCATCAATGATATTCTGATCTATAAAAAGTTAGAAGAGGAGCACATTGATCACCTTAGGACAGTCTTGGAGGTCCTCCAGCACCACCGACTCTATGGGAAGTAGTCCAAGTGCATGTTTTGGACATGAGAGGTTCACATTTCCATTCCTTTATGTTTTTAAAATCACAAACACTCTATCTTAAGGAAAATTTCATTTTCCATAAGTTTCATCTTTATAAGAAAAATCTTCCTTCCCCAAGGAAATTTATCCTTACCTTGTTTTCATTGTTAATATTTTTAGTCTCTCTAAATATAACTCTTTTTATTCCTAAGTGTAAAATTCGGTTTCACATCTAAAACCATGGAATTATATAAATACTTAGATATAGAGTATTCTGTTTTCAGGATCCGAAATCAGGTTCTGAATTTTCTGAAATTCAGAATCCGAATTCTCGGAAATTCAGAATCTGAATTATCTGAAATTTAGAATCTAAATTCTCTGAAATTCAGAATCTGAATTCTCTAAAATTCACAATCCAAATTTCTTAGAATTCCACTTTTTAATTCTTCAGAATTTAGACTATGAATTCCTCATAATTTGAACTCTTAATTCCTTAGAATTCAGACTTCGAATTCAACAGAATTCAGACTCTAAATTCTTCAGAATTCAGACTAATAATTCTATAGAATTATTATTTTGAATTCCTTGAAAAATAGAATCCATATATCCTTGTAACATAGAGTCTGAAGTCTTACTGATTTATACACCAAATTCTATTTTTCCTTAGACTCTAAAAAATAGGTTTGGTTGAGCAACCAAATTTTACTTACTCTTATTTGTGTTATAAAATGATGGTGTGCATTCTGTTACTAACTAACCATTGTTTGAGTGACACGTGTATAGGTCCCTCTGAAATTCAAGGAAAAATATGATCATTGGAGAATGGAGCTGATCATTGAAGATGTTCCTATAAATAGGATCTCATTTGAATGAGATCATTACAACTAACTATTCTAAAACTCTTGAGATTACATGATGAAGTGATTTCTAGAGAGAGAATCTCATGCTTTGTGTGTACTTAACATCTTGTTCATAATTTCTTCATGAGACTTTGAATGTTGTTGTGTACATTAGAGGGATTCCAGGGATATGAAGATAGAGGTGCCTACTACCATGAAGTTCGAGGGCTTGTGGGGATAGCACGTCAGACTCTGATATTCCAATCGAGGGCTTACCCTGGTGTGCGTAAGACATACTTTCTTGAAAGTATAAATCAAGGGACCTTTATCCATGGTTGTTGGATACCCTACTCTTTGGGTTAAAATATTTCATTCGTGTTACTTGTATTGTTTCAATTTTTTCCACTGCATTTTTATTGATAAGGAATGTATAACTATCTTATAATTTCTTGTACTTGTATACTCTGATTAGTAATATTCTATACGCTTTAAGGTATAATCTTTTTACTTGTAAACTTTTCTTAAGTTTAGTTTTTGGAACCATATTTCCAAAATCAAGAAAGTTTGTAGAACTAAGAGGTCTTGTGAATTTACCTTGTTTATCATTGTTAAATATTAGAAGTTTTTATACCAACTTTAATGGTTCCAAATAAATTTTTAAAGTATACAATTCACCCCCTCTTGTATATTAATCATCTAGATTATTATTTCAATCCTAAAGTTGTGACTATACCCCATCGACATGACGTTGAGTTCATAATAGACTTGCAACCTGGTGCCCATCCAATTTTGATGGCTCCCTATCAGACGACACATTTTGATTTTCATAAGTTTTAGATTCTGGTTGAAAACATGATGAAAAGAGGTTTTATCTAGCTAAGTGTGTTGTCGTGGGGTGCTCCAGTCTTGTTCAGAAAGAAGACAGATAGTTGCCTGAGGCTGTGCATAGACTACCAGAGACTGAATCAGGTAACGGTCAAGAACTGTTACCCTCTCTCGAGAATAGATGATCCCTTTGAACAGTTAATGGGATCAGGTTGGTTCTACAAGATTTTTTATGTGGTCTGGATATCACCAGTTGAGGGTGAATGAGGGTGACATCCCAAAGAATTCTTTCAGGTGTAGGTATGTGCACTTTGAGTTCATGGTCATGTTGTTCAGTGTTACAAATGCACCAGTTGGGTTCATGGGGATAATGAAATCTATCTTTCGAAAGTTCCTAGACTAGTTCTTCATTGTTTTCATCGATAATATTCCGATCTACACAAAGTTATAGGAGCAGAAAATTGAGCACCTTAGGATAGTCTTGGAGGTCCTCTGGCACCACTGGATCTATGGGAAGCAGTCCAAGTGAATGTTTTGGACGTGATAGGTGTACTTCTTTGGACATGTGGTGTCTCATTAAAGGAGAGTAGTGGACCCATCAACGGCCAAGGCAGATGTTTATTGTGTGGAACCATAGAATGTGGTAGAGGTTCACAACTTCCTGGGTATAGTGGGCTATTACTGAAGGTTTTTTCCTAAATTCTCTTGAGTTGAGGCTCTGTTGACATCTTTGAATAGAAAAAACTAGGACTCTGTGTGGAGTGAGTAGTGTCAGGAATATTTCATCTACCTAAAGGAGAAGCTGGTCAGTTCTCCAGTACTTAGGTTTCCATAAGAAGGGGTAACATTCGAAGTTTTTTTATGGTGGTTCCTATCTAGGATTGGGTTGTGTATTGATGAAGTAGTGGGGAGTGATCTCTTATGAGTCTATGAAGTTACATAACCATGAACTTAACTATTCCACCCATAATATGGAGCTTGTGGCGGTCTCATTCGCGATGAAGTTGTGGCGACATTACCTCATCGAGGAGCGCTTTATGGTCTTCACAAATCAAAAGATCTTGATGTATATATTCTCCCAGCAAGACCTGAACATGAGGAAGTGAATTTGGATAGAGTTTCTTCAAGACTATGAATTCAATATCTCTTACACCTTAGGAAAAAAGGTCTCTTTTGGTTTATTTCTTAAGCAGGAAGTCACATAAGAAGGTAGTTCAAGAATCCATAGATGCTTGGGAGGCAATGGAGGAGTTGGCTACTCTATGTTTGGATGAGAGAATGGATGGTGGAAGAGGCTTTCTATTTTAGACAATAATGTAGCCTTCCTTGGTATGGAAGTTGGAGGAGTCTCAGTGGGGAGACTCAGAGACTAATGTGATGTGTGATCGCACTGTCTATGGTGATGCTCTAGAGGGATGGTCATAGGATATTTAGAATCAGATGTTATTTCATGGGAAGTTATTTGTCCCAATGGTAATGTGAAAGGGATTTCTCTGTGAGTTCAACATCTCACCCATGGTGGTGTATCCAAGAGTTTCCAAAATGTACAGAGGCTTGAGATAATATTTTTTGAGTCCCTAGGTGAAGCAGGTAGTGGCATATTTTGTTGAAATGTGCCTAGTGTGTCAACAGGTGAAGGTTCATAACTGTGTTCTCGGTGGTTTGTTATATCCCTTAGACATTCCCAAGTGGAATTGGGATGACATATAAATGGATTTCATCATAGGATTACCCAAGAATTTGGGAGGTCGTGATGCTCCTTAGGTAGTAGTGGATCATTTGAGGAAATCAGATCACTTCTTAGTGATCAAGGAGTTGATCATAGTAGATGTATTATCACAGAGGTATGTGGATGAGGTGGTGTGGATGTATGGAGTCCCAAGATCCATTGTCTCATATCGGTATATATTTTTTACATCTCAAGTCTGGAGGGGATTTTAGCTTTCCTTTGGAACTCATGTATGCCTAATCACTTCGTTCCACCCTTACATGGATGGACAGATAGAGAGGACCATCCAGATGTTGGAGGACATGTTACACACATGTGTTCTTGACTTTAGTGGGTCTTAGGTGTGACATTTTACCTTGGTATATTTTTCTTACAATAATATCTATCACTCTTCTATTGGTATGGATTCTTTTCAAGCTCTATACGGTAGTTTTTTTCGTTCACCCTTGTGTTGGATGGAATTTGGTGAGGCAGATATTCTTGGTCCGAATGTGGTACAGAGTTTGATAGATAAGATGAAGCTTTTTTGTGAGATGATTAAGGTAGCGCAAGAACAAAATAAGTCGTATGCCAATTTTAGGAGGAGTCCTTTGGAGTTTTATATTGGGAACCATGTATTCTTGAAGGTTTCCCCTCAATGTGGGCAGTTGAGTTTTGGAAGAGGGAGCAATATTTCTCCCAAGTTCATCAGACATTTTGATGTGTTGGGAAGAATTGAAAAGGTGGAATATCAGCTGGTTTTTCCACAATAGTTGGATAGAATCCATGACGTATTCCATATCTCTCATATCTTTTGGTATATACACGATGACTTCCACGTTATTGACTATAGAAAATTGGATATTGAGGACAATGCAACGTTCATGGAGCAACCAGTAAGAATCGATGATCGTGAGGAGAAGGTGCTTTTTGGATGGATCATTCCTTTGGTTCATGTGTTATGGAGGTATGGTGGCCTCGAGGAGAGTACTTGGGAGTGGGAGGCACAAATTTTTGCCTGGTACCCAGAGCTGTTCTAAGGTTTGCTTCTATATTTTACTTTTGTTCTTCGTTTTATGATGTAATGCTTGAACTTTTTCATTATCAGATGCATTGTTCTCTTGTTCTTATTTTTGTGTGGAATGTCATGAAATGTGGATATGGGAGGACCTAATCCCTAATCGGGATGCATTAATGTGGATGTGATTGAACCCGTGCTGGTGAGTTAGTACTGGCCAAAGAGGATAGTATCTTGACATAGAGGAAGGGATTCTTTATTCCATGTGTCTAGATAGTGTGACCCTTGGTGTTTGTGTGGTTGTTTGGGAAAATGGGGCCTTAGTGTTTTTACAGTTGTTTAGGAGATAGATGTCATGGATGTGTTCTTGGATGTCAGTGGTTTAAATCTAGTTTTCAAGAAACACAGGGTAGTTTTTTTCCTGAGAGGTATCTTATGGGGCGGTTTTTCAGAGCCCTATTTTTCTGAGTTGGTTTTAAATTCTCAAGGATGAGAATAGTTTGAGAGGTATCAGATGTAATGACCAGAATTTTTTGGGAAATTCTTTTGGGAAAATCCAGTTCTTTTGGTGTTCTTGGGGGTCATAGTGGTTTGTTTCGATAGTTTTTCAAAAAAATCCATCTTCACCAAACAGTATAACCAAAACGGTGGTACCATAACAGTGGCACCAAAATGGTGGAACTGAAACGATAGAACCCCAAAATGGTGGCACACAAAAACTATGGCACCATGATGGTAATGGTGGCACTGTGATGGTGGCACACCAAAATGGTTTCTCACCCTTTTCCAAATTTCCAGTTTCCCGAGTTTTTTTCTTCTTCTAGTTTCCCCCTCTTACATTTTATTTGATGAAAATTGAGTCTAAAGCCTTGTTTGGTTGTTTTTTAGGATGTTTCAAAGGATATTTTGTATATATTTAATATCCTAATGCTCCAGAGACTTTGAGATATTCAAATCTCATGATCTTGACCATGATCCCATGTTAATGGACTTTGGAACCATTTCCTTCCGTTGATATAGGATCTAGGTTTTTTCTAAAAACTGAGGTCCTTTATTCTCTTTTCTCTTGGATTTCCTAGATCCTTCCTCTCTAGAAGAGTCATGCACATGTACTACAGCTCTTTCCTACTCAGTTTTCTTAGAGTTTCTTATTGTTGACACGATCCCCTATTTTGGCACAAATAGGAGTTTTGGTCACCTATTATTTCATGTAGGGATTATTATACCTATCTTTATTTTTGTATAATGTTGGATGGGTGTAGCAACATTATGTTTTGTAAACTACTAAATCCAAATATTAACAAATATGAATGCTAATATTAACTTTTTAACGGGCTGTGAGTGGATTGATGGTGATCGTCTGTTTTATTTGTTATCTTTGTTGATGATGTGATCTTTTGTGGCTATATGGATTTCTGAAAATTGTGGTCTTTGGTGATATTTGTCTATACATAGGTGATTCTTTATAACCGTTGTTGTTTACTTATAAATAATTGGTTTAAATATTAATCTGGTTAATCACATATACCCAGTTAAATGAAATGGATTCCCTAAGATTAAAACCCTTATGTGATCATCCCTGTTTATCAAAGTGGATTTAAAGAATAGTGTTTACCAAATCTAAATACATCTTGTTTAATAGGTGTGGCTATGTGCTATTTTATTTTGGGTTTTGTGACCTTGTGTGGGTTGTGTGGTGCTTCTTTTGGGAGCACAGTTATTGGTACAGGGGTGGAAAGAGGAGTTGGTTTTATAATAAGGGTGTGGTATTTGTTTCTAGCAAGGCTTTGGTTTAATGGTTGTTATTGTGGGATTTGTGTGTGGTGTGGTACATGTGGTTTGTTGGTATCTCAGTTTGAGAGATTGATTGATTTTTTAATGGATAAACTAGTAGGCAGTTGGATTGCCTTTTGTTTATATTGTGGTTATAGAAATTATTATACAGTGGGACTGTATCTAGGAAATGTTTGGGTAGTGGGGCTACAATACTAGGTTTTTTTGTGATTTCATGTTTATAGGTGTGTCGGGCGTGGTGTTTTTGTGCATTGGGGAAACCCGATTTGGTTGTGAGGTCATGATTGGGCAGGATAACTTTGTAGAATGATAGTTGGTAGTGGTTGAATGAGTTCCTAGGAAGAACGGATGGTGTGAAGTGGGACTAAAGGTTGGTTGTTCCCTATTTTTTTATGAATGGGTATTAAAATGTAAATGATTTACCTTGGTCCCTCTTCCCTTATTCCATATTGGCAGTATGAAAGAACGAAGTGGGTTGGTTGTTGTGTGTTTAGTAAATCTATCTCATTGCCTTCTAAGAATGGTTTCAGATGTTTTTCTTGGTAGTTTCCCTAGGTAGTGCTGTAATAAATTAAATTGAACCCATTAATTAATAAATTACAAGTGGTTAAATTAAAATGGGTTTGGGTTTATTCTATGTAAATGGTTGTTTGTGTGGTTTTGCATATAGGGGTAGCAGAAAAAGTAGTTCTAGTGGGATGGTTGTTTATTTTGGGACTCATAGGTTGGGATGAGTGTTTTTTTACTTATATGTATAAATTTTAGTTCCTTGTGATTCTATACACACCCCCACCCTTTTTTATCACCATGTGTCGAACACACCCATTTCATGGGGGAGGGTGTCTTTCCCAATATCCTGATGAGACGATGGATGGCTGGTTACTAATTTTCTTCCCCACACCCTCTTCTTCTTATTTCTTTAGTATATTCGAGTAGGTTGTAATGGATTGAGGTTCAATATATCCCAAGATCCTTCAGGTAGGTTGAGGATTGGGTGAGAGGCCTAGGTGTGTGCGGTCCAAGTTTGTTTTCCTAAGTGTCTTTGGTATGACTCCCATGTGTTTTGAGTGAGAGGTGTGCTTGTTGGGGACCAGGTGTCTTGGGGTGGGATGTGTGGTGTGGTTGTGGGTTAGGTGTGTGTAGGAATTTTGTGGTAGTGGGAATACATTTTGTAATATTTTTAGCATCAAGACATTAGTCATTAGGAATGAGTTGTTAACTAGTGAGAAAGTGGTGGGGGAACCCAAATGTCGATTTTCTTATACTACTACTTTACTTGACTTGTGTTTTTTAGCGAGTGTGGCTTGGTGAGGTTGGGATAGTGAGTACACCTTGGTAGGTTATTTGAGGTTCTATTATTCTCTCACAGAGGCATTAGTATGTTCTCCCCCTTGTGCATAGGTGGATTTAGTTTTTCAACTGGGTATACTTGTATACTCACCCTATGTTTGTAAGACTATTTTAGGTTTCCAGGAGGACTTTAAGGACCATGATAAACATTACTAGCTCAGGAATTAGGATGGTTGTTATGCTACTTCTTAGTCACTTTCTTTTGGTACTTTCTTTGGTGCTTTGGTTGTACTTTTTTTGAAGTTTATATTTAAATCATGCATGTATTGGATTTTTGTTTCCTTTATATAAATGTTTGGTGTTTTTTGGGATATTTACCATCATATCCCCTAATCTTGTTTCATTAAAAGGGTAATGAATTCCATTTTTTGGGATATTCTATACCCTTGGTGCTACTTTCTACTATGAGGCCTCTTAAAGGTGGGACTCAGGGGTTATTATCTCTCCCTCATCTTGAATAAGTAAGGGTGTAACAATTTTATGTACCTTTCCTCATCTTGAAGAAGGTAGGTCATGACAACACAAGAATTTTCTACATTCTTAATTAAATTGAACTCTTTGATTTCATCATCCAACTAGAAATTCCAACTCTAAGAAGCTTAATTTAGTCCATAAATAGAACATTTAAACTTGAATACCTTAGCTGGCACATTTGGTACTTCAAAACCTTCGAGTTGTATCATATATATTTCATTCACTAAATTCTCATTAAGGTAACTTATTTTTACATCCATTTGACATATATTTTAATTAAAATTACAAATTATGGAATGAAATATCCAAATAAAATTTATTATCACATCAGGTGAAAAGGATTATTTATAGCCAATACCATAGATATTCTTAAAATCTTTTCCAACAATCATGCTTTATAAATAGACAATATATCATCCATATCAATTTTCTTATAGATAACACACTTGTAAACAATGGGTACCACCACTTATGGTGCATCCACTAAGTTAAAAACTTGGATAGTGTACACAGATTTCATTTAAGATTCTATATATTTTAACCATTTCGTGGAATTAGAATCCTTAGTCATAGGGAAAAAAATAAAAAAGAGAGAAGCCTTATAAGCCTATTAGTAGGTAGTAGATTCATATCTATTGATTATTAATTCATCATCATTGTCATAATAAATCCACATCTCTCATGATCCTGATTAATTATACTATACCCTCAAGGTTCTTATGTAATTTGATTCAATTTGTTTCGTAACTCTTTGTGGAACCTACTCAACCTTAATCACTATAACACTTCCTACTATTTATCAATAATTTATTTAAGTTTAAATTTCCTCTAAATGACACCTAAAATTATATATTCCTTTCCAATTAATATTATAATTTTATCCATAAACACATTTTATTGAGTAGGATTATATAAATAACATCCCTTAGTTTCCATGGGATAACCAATAAATAAAAACTTGTTAGAACTAGGGTCAATTTTATATAATCCAATCATAATATGAATTATTCACAACCCAAAATATTTATAAAATAGAAAAAGGGGTGTTTTCCATAACATATCTCATATTTTTTCTTTATGATTTCTTTATATAGAATTTGGTTCAGTAGAAATATAGCATTATCCATAGCATGACCTTAGAATGAAATAGAAAAGTCTCACTAACTCATCATTGGTCTAACCATGTATAAAAGTGAATTATTTCTCATAAAAACACACCATTATATTGGGGTGTTCTAGAAAGATTGTGTTTTGTAAAAATTCTATAATCTCTTAATTGATAAGTGAATTCCTAGTTCAATTATTCACTGCCTTGATTTGATTGGAGAATCTTGATACTTTTCTTAGTTGTTTTTTACTTTGTTCTAAAACCCTTTATAGTTTTCAAAAATTTCATACGTGTGTATCATCTATAACACATAACCCATATCAACTAAATCAATAGGTAAAATTAACGAATTACCCAAAACCACCACTTACTTATGTATTCATTGGTTTGTATACATTGTTATGTATGTGGTCCAACAAAAAACAACCTTTCAATTTTTCCACTAAAATCTATTTTGGACAAATTTCCTAATAAAAAAGAGTCACATGTATCAATTGATTTATAATTGAATGAATCCAACAATATATCTTTTGACTTCTTTGGATTTATTTTTTATTTATTTTTCTAAGGAGACAACTCCAAAATGTATGTGGGATTAGAATCAACATGGATATTCTTATTAAAAATTTTATATATAGTATTATATATATCTAGAATTTATAAACCATTTACCATATTCTCAATCCCATAAAAATTTTATTCTTATATATAGATGAAATATTTTTCTTAACAAAGAATGAAAATACCATATTGTATAGATAATATATAGAAATAAAATTTTGGTTTATGGAGGGTATATAATAACAATTATCAAATTCTAGAACTAGTTGATCAGGTAGACTTAGATCATAAGTACTGAATTAAAATGAAGTAACTCATTCTCTATTATTGACACAAAGACCCACTTATCCATTCATCAATTCCCTAATATCTTTGGGTTTGCGTTTAACATCACAAATGTGTGATAAACACCTGGTATTCAATACCAATGAGTGGGAGTCAGAGAAATTTATTTTTATAACAATCACATTCATATTCTCATAATTATTCTTATTTAGGACACTTCTCAACCTTATATATCAATTTTAAAGTAGTTTATAGGTCATACATATAAGATATCTAAATATTGTTAACATAATGTATACCAAAATTTAAAAGAAACACATATTTATAGGTGAGTATCATGTTTTATATCATGTTTTACTTCATAATATACAATATTTATTAAATCATGTTTTATTCATTTGTGAGGCATTCTTCTAATGATTTAGTTTTGGAGTCCCTATTCCATGCACCAAATTAATATGTTCACACCGTATTAATATGCAACCCTTTACACAACCCACGATTTTTATTACCCATCCAAATTTAGAATCCAAACATGTTCACATGTATCCAGACACAACATATATGTAATGTATATAATCCTTTCATGTAAAGGTTTAGAATTATATGATATTAATAATCTTCACATGAGTAAGCCCAAAGTGATATATAAATAACCCCTGCCTTTCTAAAATAAGGAATAATCCTCCAATTTAGTGGTAAGTCCAACCCAATGTCCCTCTCCCCAATGAGACTTTACAAAAGGGAGAATACAATTTATCATAACATTAAAAACTAATATGCCCAAAACTATATTCAACAGTGAAATTCTATCTAATCACTTTAATTATAAACCAAGGTCAAGGTATATGAGGACCAAATATTATGTTATCATACCTAGCATGTAATACATGGATAGAAAATTTTACAAGAATCAATTTATCACATAAGTTTAAGAATAAAAAATTCTTATATTTCATAAACATTTAATAAATATAAATATTTTTGAGGAACAAATAAATAAATAAACACATTTTTTATTTTCAAAAACATGTGATACAAATATGAAATTTTCATATTTAATTTAGAAATTAAAATTTCATTTTCTAAGGCTGGATAATTCTAATTTATAAAAATTTTATAAACAATAAAAAACTATCAAAAAATTAAAATTTTAACATTTTGATCTATATTGTATTTTATGACTGATAATTGGATTATCATTCAAAATATATGATTCGTATGTGATGATAAACACATATAAAAGTTATATTTTATGCTATAATACAATTATAATCTATGGTTGATATTGAAACTTATGATTGGTGATATCATATGCCTCCAATAGTATTTAAAAAATAACCTAATATCATAAATACATTATGATACTATGATTTTTAAAAATCCAAGGATTGGTCAAATTTTATGATATTTTATATTGTATCCTACAACATGGTTCAAATTTGAAAAATTACACTATATAATACCCTATAATATAAGGTAATCATAAGTTATTATTAAACTAAACAAAAGTATTTCAACAAATCATATTTTAATACATTTTTTTAAATTAAATACGATAGCTAAGTTCATTAAAAAATAATATTAAATGCATATTGATTAATTGATGAAAATATATCTAATTCCACGGATTGGTTTTAGGATATTCCCAGAATGAACATAGAAGTGGAAACAAAACATTGTGTTTATGATATATATTCAACATGTGATAAAATGATGGACATAAATAAGAATACCTTAATAATAGAAAGCTAAATATTTTTCTCTTTGATGAATTATTCTTGATGGGAATTATAGTAACAATAACCGAAATCCTCTCACCTCTAAGGTATTACACTAACATATTGATCTTCATTCATAATGAGAGGATACAGAACCACCAAATAGTTGTTAATTACTTCTTCTAAAGAAAATCAGTGATTTAAGGGTGAATAGAGTTTCATCTTATCTTGCATATTATCACATTGATTATTTTTATTGATATTTATGTTATTGAATATTATATTTGATTATGTACATATTCCAATATCAAATGATCTCATGATTCAATCCTTGGGGGGATAGATTTTCATCTTTCATCAGTTTCTTCTCTTCCATTCCCTATTTTTTATACCCATGATAAATGATTATATCCATGCAATAAAATTTGTGGCGGTTCTAGAATTAATGAATTGGGTGGAATGATGGATGGTGACCTATGGGGATGGTATCAGCCCAGTGATGTAGTGATAGATTTAACAATGTCAAATAAAATCAAAGGACCCATAAAGTATGATTTAAAACATGGTATCTTGTCTATAAGTAATAGAAAATATTGTTAATGTCAATCTTAAGAGGCGATGTGGAATCCCCTGAATGCATAGGGTTTGGTCAATATTAGGGGAAAAATTAAAGGCAATGAAAATGGTGTTGAAAAGTGAAAAATAATGTGTGGTAGATTATTATATTTGAAATTCATAATCACATGAAATTTAATTTCTGAAACACATTATATGTATCATCTTACATATAATATCTATTGTTTACATAGAGTTTAAATATGACATGGTATTTAACTTCTTGGTATATGTAATAAATAGTCTCTAGTGGTGGTTAGGGTATACACATAGTGTTATATATCACAGAGAGTATGATTGTTGGTCACACACAGTGTATATTGGACTATAAGTCATGTGTTCTATAGGATTACATTCCTAGAGAACTTCTGGTACCACATGTTATGGTGTCTGATGAACACAGCATGTGTTTCAATGATGCAAATCAAGCTCCTAGGTTAGTACTCACCTAGTTTTACCATGGGTCTCACAAACCATGTCACCTTTTAAATACACTATATAGGTCAACCCAACATGATTATACCATAGTGGTATATGACTATCTATTGTTTGGGGGCCATATTCCATGTATAGTAAAGTACATATCATGTATAATGAAGTAAATGTCATTTACAATAAGGTGCATGATGAATAAATTGATGCACATGTTGTGAACCATGTTCTTTATCATTTCATCTATCTTCTATATTAGGTATAATAAATGGGAAATTGATTAGTCTATTCAAAATATGTTTCAATATAAAATTTAATGGTGGAAATATCTTCGATGTTAGAAAATTATTTCAAGGTGTTTTGGATGGTTTTTATGGGTTTAGAGTGTTCATTTAATGAGCATGGTAGTGTAGGAAACCCATGAAGTTACTAGTATATATTCAATTGTTTAGTTATGTGATAAAATGAACTACATAAACAACCATACCTTAATAGAATCAAGGTTCGTCTCTTACTCTAATAACAAGTATGGTTGATGGGGGTTATGTTATAAAGATCCAAAAACCTCCTATCACTGAGATATTTCACTAACCTATGGATTCTCATTCATAATGAGAGGATCCAAACCCACCAAAGGGTTGATGATGATTTATTCTAAATAAAAATGGTTATTCGAGGGTAAAGATTGTTTAAACTTCTTTTTTTTATTTGAGGGTATAACTCTACAAAAGGGATCACATCCTTTTATAGACTCTATTCATTCAATTAATAAAGTTATATTATTGGATTGTTGGGTTCCATATCATAGAACTTGTACATTACCAGATATTATTTTTATCCCTTCATCAAACACTTTAATGATTATTCATATGTGTTTGAACTCTTCAAATGATTATACATGTCAATCCATTAATAAATCAATCACAATGATTTATAATTAAATATAAATTTATTTAATACATGTAAATTATGAATTCATTCGCATCCCATACATACAATATCATAAAGACTATTATAAACTATGATATAGGTATAATAGAGGAAACCTAATGCCTTTATGATATGAGTCAGTCATAAATCATGATATGAATCTCATGCAAATCACTACTTATGAATCAAGGGATATAATCTTAGATATAATTTCTTTTAGTGAACCTCTAAAAATTTCAAGTTCCTTAACTTCATAGATATGAAATTGGATTATGAGAGATAAATTTAGAGTAAATATGGGGTCAAATCCCCTAGAGAATTTCTGATGATAGGGTACGGGTCCCTCAGATGTATCATAGAGTTGGATACACCCCACACCCAATAGATTTAGGGTGAAATTCCTATATTTGGGTATGAGGTTAGTATTAATTTGATCCCAATAAGATATGGGTGCACCATATGATTCAATAATTCCCCATGAGATAGGGTGTGGGTCCTCAATTCATGGAGAAGATACTCCCTCAATTAATACATTTCCTGTGATGATGTGTGGGTTATCTATAAGTTATAGTAATCCATTTCCAAAAATTTACTCCTCAGTGAGGTGTGGGTCCCTCACTATGATTCCAAGGAGGAGATGTAGAATTCATATTATTTGGGTGGTGTGGTTGTTCTGGATTCTCAGGGTCTCCTGGAGTTTAAGGAGTTCTAGGTTCTCTTCTGTATACTATTTATGTGAAGATGATTTATAAAGAATATGATTTACCTTTATTCTCTATTAACCGATCCTTAAATTATACTTGGTTTATTCAATTATATAGGTTATCTTTTTATCCTAATCCTATATTGTGTTTTCAGGGAATCATATTGGGTAAGTTTATACTCACCACTATATTGGCTTTATTCCCACACATGTTCTATCTATGTATTTGAAACACATTATGAAGGTGAATTTAATGTGGTATCGATCGAGCCAGATCATAGGTTTATAAAGTAGAGTATGTAGTTGTTTATGAATGTGATGGGAGCTAATGTGTTTTGAAGTTACCTTTTTCCTATTGTATGAGGTATATTATTTATTTCAAGATAGTAGGTTATCAAATTTCACCCTTATTTTGGGTGTTTCTTTTTTTAATTGTTTGGATTCTTATTAAATGTCCCATATTTCTTATATTACATATGATTATTTTTATTAGCATTAAAATATTATATATTTTTCAAAAGATATGTTCTTGTGAACATGTTTTGATTAATCTAATATCTCCCATGTGATTTATGTCATCTCAATGATAGTAAAAAACCCCTAGTATCTTTTAATCAACCTTGGAATGACATATAATTAACTTACCATTGGCCTAGGTGGTTTAATAATGGATAAATTAATAAAAATTATTATTTTAACTTGTGTTTTAATGTTTTTTATATGAAAACTTTTCATTCATTCACGAGTGTTTCATTTAAAACATGAGAGATGAATGATAAATAACACCCCATAGGTAAATTTATGAGTTATACCTAATCAATGGTTTATATGGAAGGTATGGTTTTGTATGGTTTGTTAATATCAATTTTTATAGGAACTCATATGGAGATAATGATTTCACTCATGGAATATAAGTTTAACTTGTTTTCTTGACTATATCACTTGATTATACCACATAGAATGTTGTAAATAATGTATTTGGAATACTTAGGGTTTGTATTTGATAATAATGTCCAATTTCAGATATTAAAAAGGTTTCATACTTACAAAATTCCATACTTTGATTCCTTTTTTTATATTTACCTTAATGACTGATTTAATCATATGGTCACTGTGAATGTTTTTATTATAAAATGATTTTTCTTTACAATGATGGGTTCTTTCACCTGTATAATGGTATGACATTCAGTCCCTCATTTAAGTAATTATAAGGAAGTGTGCGACCATACCTATTAAAGTAATATATGATGTGATCATATTTTTAGTTGAATGACATTTGATGTATTCATCTGAATTGAACAATAAAACTCAGTAAATAAAGAATTAATAAGTTAACCTATATTAGATTGACAGTTACTATTTATAGTGGTTATATTCAATATCATAAATAAATAAATTGTATAAATAGGAATGTTGTATGGAGATACTTGTATTAGATTGATATCACACATGATCCATTTACACCTTGAGTGATAATAATGTTTTACAGTATTTCACACTTGGTTTATTGTTTTGAATTAAAAATTTATAATCATTGCGAATTCTAAAATGAACCTTATGGTCATACATAAGGTTATGGGAATAAGTATTTATTTTGTTATAGGTTTTTTATTCAATTTTTTGATAGATTTTATATGATAGATTATCTAGAGGTGTTTTGATTTGATTACATGTGATATTGCGGAAATACTTGAAGTCTATAAGATTTTAGTGAAAGTGAGAGATGTTAGATGTATAATACTAAGATATTTACAATTCAGTAAGGTCTAATAATTAGCTAAAATTTTTTCATATTTTTTCCATCAATGGGAAGTTTATCTTCCTCTTATATAGATAATCCTCAATCTGCCTCTTCTAGTAGATAAAATCACATCTATAAAAGTGATCTGTGTTACACTTATTCTTAGGGTTGATAGTTTTATAGATTCATGGATATTGGAGTCTTTTAATTATTTTCATTCAACTATAATGAAATAATATTTAAGATATCATGTGTCAATTTTTTTAGAAGGTACACATTTCTAAAAATTAATCACTAAATACTACTTGGAATTTGATGTGTAGATTACAAACATGGAAATATTTAGAAGTTAAATAATTGAATACACATTCAATAACTTTAAATTATCCTAGTTTCCATTGGAAAAATTGATGATAATGGATATTATTCCATATTTGTTAGAGTATCTTGAAATCACAATAGGTGTTAATGTGATAGTGTGGGTAATGAAAAACTAAATGCTTTACATGATAGTTGATGTAAAGCATATAGTGAAAATTTTTTAGTAAAGCATAAATTCCATGATTTGGCAGTATAGATCGGGTCACATGGGTAAAAAGGGAATGAAAGTTTACATTTCCTTGGGAATGTTACCAGGTTTGATATCAGATGATATTGGTATTTTTTTAGGATTTAGTCATTAGAAAGAAAAAGAAAGTCACTTTTTATAAAGGCAAAAGAAAAATGAAGGAATGTCGTCTTGTGCTTGTGAATTTTGATGTTTAACACCTATCGTTATTGAATTGTCCTGGTAGATCATTATATTATATAACATTTAATGACTAATCACCATTAAAGGTAAAAGTATATTTAAAAAAAATAAGTTTGATGTTTTTTTTGTAGTCTATAAATTTAATTTCCTTATAGAAAATGAAATATCCATGAAAGTAAAGTAATTAAGATATGATAATGATGGAGAGTATGACAATTCAAAATGTAAATAATTTAATGAAACTATTGAATTTCATATGGAGAAGACAGTTCTTGGGACACAATAAAATAGTGGTGCATCTTAACACATGAATCAAACTCTTAATGAGCATACTTAGTGTATGGGGTTGCACGTATGATTACCAAAGTTGTAAATGTAGAACACTTACTAGTTTTTGATTTTATTTTATATGTTTTTGATAAATCATAGTCCAGGTATAAGATGAATGTTAATTCCAAAAAAATGTTTATTTATTGGTTTTCATAATAAATAATGTGGATATTACATTGGGGGTGGTGAGAATAAAAAAATAATTTGAACCACAAAAGTAATATTTAACAAGAATGTAAATTATAAGGATATACATGTTATTGAATTTTTTAGTGGGAGTATGAAACATTATCTTGCAATAAAGTTGATCTAGGTGATATATCAAAAAATGATGTTGTGCAATCATATAATTAGATAGAAAATCCTAGTACACATGAAACAATTTGGAGGGAAACTAGGGTATGCATTCCAATGTGAATATATTTATATTCTTTTCATTATTTGGAATAGACTAATAGAGGATAACCCGAGTGTTATAGGAAATGTAATGATTATAACAAGTGGTATATTAGCTTGGTTCGGGATTAAGAGATGTAAGTTTTTATATGAGTAATGGTACAAGAAAAATGATGGGTAAATATTGATTTATATAAGTTATAAAGAGGTAAATCCACATCAAGTTATTCTTTAGAGATACATTTCTCTAACCCTTATAATTATTATTATGAATCATACCATAATTAGGTATAATATGTAGGAATTAATAATAGTGGGAATGATAATGGTGAAGTTCATGAAAAAGTGGATAATGAAGATGGATCGAGTGATGGTTGAGCATTTATTTTTTAATCCAAGGTGAAAAATATTTGGAGTATTATATTAAAATTTATGGAAAAAACCTTAACAATATTTAATATAGAGAAAATAATATTTTATCAATATTAGTAAAGAGAGAATAATATGTTGGATATATTTATTAGGGATAATAGGAAATGACTCCTATAAAAAAGGATTTCCTAATTTCATTGTTATAAATGAAGGTGAAGATGTAGCTGTCTTAGAATGATGGATGACGGGGTTACCTCCCAAAAGGAATCCTCCATGAAGAATAAAATTTCATATAGAGAAAATGATATTTCACATGGAGAATATATAGCTATATGATCTGAAATAAGAATTACTCAATATAATAAATAATGTATGAGGGATAGGATTTTTATCATACAAGATGACTAAAAATAATTCATAGAAGAATTTTTGGGGTAAAATTTCATCTCGAAAAAGCTGTCTCGGAAAATGGATTTGTGAATATTAATATTTGAGATAGATTTATTTTCAATACAATAAAATATCGTATCTTTGATGGATATAATATGTCATGAATAATTTTTCCCCATATCAATTTTTAGGGGAAAAAATTATTTTCATGCCATTTATTTGGGACAGACCAACATATACGAGATAGTTCTTTATCTAGGATAGATTACTCTATTCTGAATGTTTTTTTTATATTTAGTATATATTAATATGTGTTAAATAAATCTACACTGAATGTGTTTTTCTTAAAATAGAAAAAAATATTTTTATCCTATTTATCTGGGATGGAACAATATGTCAAATATAGATTTTAAGATCTAGGTTGGATTAATCCTCCCTGATATTTTTTTTAATATATAAATTAAATCCACATGCTCACACACTTTACCTGATCCATCAGCCTTCCGAGAGACCCGACCTACATACCATTTAAACCACCCAAACCCAACACATCCATCATAACAACCTCATTGAACCCAGTCCATAACCCAACCTATTCTATCCATTAACCAAACCCATAAGAGCAACTTAACCCACTCATCTAAATAACTAGGCTAAGCCCGATGCATAATGTGCCCCAGTTTAACCCTTCACTGACCCACTTGTCTTAGTCTAGCTGCTAACCCACCAAGCCCATCTTATAAAATATAAAATATTTTTTTCATTGATAATTTAATACTCAAATGGCGGTGGACTACGATGATGGGAGGAAGGAAGATGGATGGGAAGCAGTGGACCACAATGGCCGAAAGCAAGATCGAGGTGCAGCGATTCCAATGTTGATGTCGTAGCAAAATAAATATAGTTCAATATATTTATACTTATATATATATATATATCCTAAAACATTAATACAAATAACTTCATTTATATCATATTTTACATTATAATATATTATTATATATTAACGATCATATATATTAATATAGTACATTTAAAAAAATGTGTACATATATAATGTTAAAAAACTCAACTTATATTATAATTAAAATTATATCAGAATAAATATAGTTCAATATATTTGGTCATTATTAGAATATATATATATATATAATAACATTATTTAATTATAATATGGATTATAACATATTATATATTAATGCTGATATTTATTAGTATATTACATATTAAAAATTATATATATATATATGATTACATAGATATATGAAATAATAATTTAATTTTATAATATATATATAATTTTTAGAAAAATAATGTTATTTATATTAAAATATAAAATATTTTATTTTATTATATTTTATATTTAATATAAATGAGTATATAACATATTAATAATAATATGTGTATATATTTTGTTAAAATTAGAATAATTTTACATATTTGGGATCCATTATCAGTCCCATATTACTTGATCATTTGGGGTAGATTTTTTATTTGTCCCAAATAATATGTTTATTTGGAATGAATTTTTAACTGTCCAAAATAACATTTGTTTATAAAAATAATTATATATTTATTAACATTAATAAAAAGAGTATTATTTATATTATAAAAAAATTATATCTGAATAAATATAATATATACATAATGATATCAATTTTAATATTATAATATTATATAAAATATATTATTATATATAAATTGTTAATATATATTAAAATATTATTGTTCCACTAATTTTTTAAATGATCGAAAAATCATGTTTATTATGTAATTAATAATTTTTATGTGTTATGACATCATTTTATAATGTAAGGTAGATTGGTGAAAATTGGCTAAGTATGACTCGTCATTGAAGATGATTCCCTACCAAGGATAACTCACCGTTGAATATGAGTCACCACCAAAGATAAATCACCATTGAGGTTGAGTAACCACAATCTACGACTCGCCACCATGATGGAAAATTGGTTAGTGTTGGAAACACCTAATGTCAGCTATGTGCACAGCTAGAACAAAATTTTTATAGTGTTAGAAAGACCTGCCGCCAGGCCCGAGTCACCGTTGAAGATGACCTTCTACCAGAATGAAAATTTGTTGAATTTTTGGAATGACCTACAACCAAGATGTCTTACAGTTGGCCTGACTCACCACCAACCTGAGTCATCGATATGATGACTCACTGCCAGAGATTGTCTCACCATTCCAAAGAGTCACAACCACAATTTCAGTTTATTTTGAAATAAATATATCTAAGGAAAATATTATCGAATTTAATAGTGAAACTTATTTTAATGATTTTTCTAAATTGTTTTACAGAGATAAATTATAGAATGTGTCACCCCTGAGCATGAGGATGTTGGATATCTGGATGATTAATCTCATGGATACTCAACCATGCTATTATTAAATGAATTAGCATACTCCCTCACGTGCGAAACCCTTGAACGCAAAAAATATACATGTACACGTGAAGAGGGATTAGTTTTTGTGAAGTGATCCTTACACAAAGCATCGTATCCAGTGATCAACTTTATAGGAAGTGAAACACATTGAACATCTAATTACTTCCTATAGACTCACTAGAATATGTTTACAAAATTTGTTATACAGCAAATTTCAGAAACACTACTCAGTATGAATTTTAAACTATACTTAATGAGTCACAAGATATAGAGTTTATCAGACAGAGCAACACCATCTTTTCTACTCCCATACTTTCTATATTTGTTTATTGTCTTTTACATTAAAATTAGTGTGTGTCTTACTCTTTTTTATACACGCACACAGTCCCATTAATTTAAACTAAAACATAATAGATATCTTCTCAAACTCTATTTACATCTATTTTACCATGGTGTTGCAGAAGAGGTCTATGTATAGCCTGTATTTGTTTTATTCCCACGGGTATTATGGAAGAGGTCATGTGTGACATAGAAATATTTTTTTTCTGTAAACTCAATCCCGGTTGTAGATCATATATTAATTTATATAATCTTATTGAAAATATATGATTTCTAAGTGGAGAGGATTAAGCCTCATCTTGAGAATTAACCTATTATATTTATTCTACTGTGTGTTTTTTATTTGTTTTAATTTATTTATATGTTTTAAACTAAATCTATTTTTAACTATAAAAAACCACTACTTTGATAGTTAGTCTTAACTAGTGTTTATATAAGGTTTTGACTTAGTAAATTGATTTCAAAAGGTAAAGTAGTTTTCATAATTGTTTTAACTATTACTTAATCAATATTTGATAAATCTTATAAAATATTGAAACTTATATTGATCATATGTTTTGGATAATTGGGTTGTTTTTAAATTTATTATGGGATTTTACTTAGATTTATTTTAGATAGAAATTTTTATTGGGTACTCAATTCACCCCCTCTTGAGATACTCACTTTGACCAATATTTGATATCATGGGATTTTAAAATATTTTTAACTCTGATTTTAGTTTTTTTAGATCTTAAATTTCTATTATTTATAAATTTAATTATTTAAATGGATTATAAACAATAAGGTTGTTCCTGAAACATAACTTCTTTCTTCAATAGAAATAATTATGTTATGTGGAAAATTAAAATGAAAATGTATATTGAAAGTATGAGATTCAATGTTTGGTATGTTATTGAGGATAAATACAAGTTACCTAAGACTACTAGAAAAGATTGGGATTATTCTACCAAACTTGCCTAAAACAAGAACTGTAAATATTTGAATTCCTTTTACTGTGCCTTAGGAGATGAATATTTTAATTGAAAATCTACTAGTAAAACTATTTTTAAAATTTGGGATACTATATCTATTTCACATGAAGGAACTATAAATGTAAAATAAATGATATTTAATAATTATATAATTAAATACAATTCTTTTAAGGTGAAACTTGATAAGAAAATTTCTGATTTGTATCTAAAGTTCAATGAAAAAGTCAATATGATGAGATCTTTTGGCATTCCTATGTCAGATAATGACTAGATTATGTGACTACTAAGATGTTTTCCAGAGATATGGGGGGACATCTGTGTCAATAAGAGAATCATGTGACATTAGTAAATTACCTGTCAAGTTTTCACAACCCACCTTCACCAAGATGAGGTAAGGGATAACATATTTCCAGACCCTTCCCTCTTCAATTTTAATAAGAGATAATGACCCCCAAGACCTGCCTTCAATAGGTCTGAGAGTGGTGACTAGCACCAAGGGTATAAAATCACACACAAAATGGAAGGCATTTCCCTTTTTACTTATTAGTATTGGGAGATAAGATAGTAAATCCCAAAAAACACCAAAACTGAATTTAAAAGTAAATCCAAAAACAAACCATTCCCAAATGCATGTTCCAAAAGTAAGTGCTAAAAAGTACAAGAAAATCTAAAAAAATACCAAAGGAAAGAAGGAAAAATAACAACATCAATTATCCCAAAGCCCGAGCTAGTACGGCCCTACATGATCCTCAAAGTCCTCTTAAACCTGAAAATGGTCTTACATACATAGGGAGAGTATACAAGTATACTCAATAGGAAAAACCATAAGCTCTTGAGTACAAGTGGGGAGGAATTCTAACGCCTATGAGAAAATAAGATAACCAGAGCACCTATCAAAGAAACTATCCATTCAAACCTCACCAAGGCACACTCCCCAAATATCACAAGCCATGTAATATAATAATAATAACACATCGATGTCTGGGTACCACACACCACTTTACCACTGGTTATTGAAGACATCCTACGCATCAGACCTCTCCGGCCATTCTCATCACAGTCCCACTATCACACCTCGCCCGCACACACCTGGGCTATCACAACCACAAATTTCGCTCGCAAACACATGGGCTATCACTACCACACATACCGCCCACAAAAACCTGGGATATAATAACCAAACATAATCATTCCCTCACACACCTGGTCCTAAACAACTACTTCCACACCTGAAGACACCTTGCCCTCATCTTAAAGACACTTGGGAAACAACCTTCCCCCACACACCTGGTCTAACCACCACCACGTACCTTGTCCGAAAAATCTAGATTTATAATGGACCTCAGGCCATCACAGCCTTCCTAAAGAATCATGGGCTTCTCGAGAAAGGGAGTAGAAAGGAGCTAATAACCATCCACTCATAGGAGTGTTGGGAAAAACACCCTCCCCCATGAATGGGGGTGTTCGGTACAAAGTACACAACTTTGGTGGTGTGAGAACATGAAATATAGGAACTAAATTATACATATAGGTAAAAATCACTCATCTCAACCTAGGGGTTCCAAAACTATCCCATACACAAAAACCCTCGTTACTATTCATTTATAAAGAGCACAACACCCACGGCCATGTCATTACTCATCACAAAAACCAATTCCCCAATGAACTTGTTCTTGTTTTCATATTCAAGAGATTCTATTTAAGTAATTCTTAACTGTTGGGCATCTAACAGGCATAACCACAATCCAAGGAAAGAGAAAATAGCCAAACAATAATTTAAGCATTTGTACCCGGTTCTCTTGTAAATTCACAACAACAAAAGGGATCTGCAAGATCCTTCAAAGTACTGGAACCAAACCAAGCTCCACCATATGGCCCCACACGACCTCGGATCAAAAAACCAACGACTGCACAATAGTAGGGGATCTTAACCCCATAAATGTTACCAAGACAGTGCTAGGGAGTTTTCAGATTCAAACACAACATTCATTAAGTTCCTTCTTTCTATTTGATTAACCGGGGTGATCACAAAAGGATTTTAGTTAACTAGAAATCCATTTAATTAACCTAGTTTACGTGATTAACCAATTCATATATCGTAGCCATTCAATCATCACAAAAGACAATTGTTCATTAGTGTGTGATAAATGACCTCCATGTCCACAATTTTCAGTGAACATAAGCCCACAAAATTAACAACATATAAGCATTGAAAAAAGAGAACATCAAAATCATCAAACACACCCCTTCATTATTTAAAATTTTTTTTGTAATCTTCATTATGGTTTTGGTTTCATCCATTCCCATAGAAACATTAGCATACTCGCCCTGCATGATACAAAGTAAAGAGAGATAAAGGAAAATCCCTACTTGGTTGATCAAGGATCAATGTTTTTCTCTTGGAGTCAATAACTGGGGATGTGCGAATTGTAGGTGAGGAACTTCAGGGACTCCAAGGGTAAGTAGGAATTCTCAAGTATAGGTGCACCACTAGCCTCAGGAAGGGGAACTCCGAATGCACCAAGGGGAAGAAGGAAACCATCCAAGAAGAAGAAGGAAAGAAGGAATTCTTGTGCGATAAAAGGGTGAGATCCTAGAGTTACGGGATAAGAATTTTGAATGGATTTAAATAAGTTTCATGATTTCACCACGCGGTTAGGTGGTTACACATGAGGTAATTAATTGTCATTTAATAATTCTCATTAGAGAGGTGGCCATAATATTTGTGCGTTAAATAGTTTCCTTTAATCAGAGGGAAATGCGTAACAGGGCGGAAAATGGGAAAAGGGTGTGATATCGAGGAAAATCCAAATGTTTTGGTAAGTTAAGGGTTTCCCAGCTATTAGGGAAATTTAGATATCATTTTTGGGATTTTAAATGTCTTTAAAGGGGGTATTAAAATGATTTTACATCAAAAGATACGTTGCGGGAGTGGAAAAAGTTGAAAGATAGAAAAAGAACGAGGGGTGGGACACCGTTCAGTGAGACACTGTAATGGTGCCATGATCAGGGTGCCACCGTAAGTGGTGCCACAGTTTCGGTGTGCTACTGTCATGGTGTGACCATCACGGTGTCACTATAACGATGCCACCGGTTTGGTGGAACACTATCAGAGGTGCCACCATCACGGTTCGATTGTCATGGTGTTACCGTAACGGTGCCACCAGTTTGGTGGAACACTGTTTGTGATGCCTCCATAAGTGGTTCCACCATCACGGTGCCACCATTTCGGTGTGTGACTGTGACAACCCTACTTTTATTACAAACTTAAACATGATTTATTACATAAAACTTCACTTGACACAATAAAGAAGATCTAGAGGTTTAGTGTCTTTGGGGATTAAGATCATTACATAAAAACATAAAACATGAAATACAACATCTTTATTGAAAACTTTCTTTACATGACCCCTACATTCCTTTGTACTTAGCATTGCATGGGATAACCTGAGGACATGCATAAGAAAATGGTGAGCTATAAATCCCAGGAAGGGAGTACACATGGAATAACATGAGGAGTAATATAAATGTTAGGAAATAGGCATATCAGTAGATCATAAGAGTAACATGAACATAAAGGCATGATAAAGCATGAAAATAATAACATAGAAATGTGGAAACAATGCTTAACATGGAATTAGCATGAGCCAAGGCTCATTGCACATGGAGCATGAGTAAATCCCCATTGCACATAAAGCATGAGTAAACCCTCATTGCACTTTAATTAGAATGAGTCAACACTCATTGCACATGACGTATCATGATACTATAATTTACCCAATGCATTGGAGCACTATAAGGGCACACCTTTCTTAAACATTTCATTTCATGCAAAAGTGTTCCACATGGATCATAAAACATGGATTCATAAAACATAATAATTTATTCCATGATAAAGGAATTTGGAATTCATACATGAAACTTTACAATAAATAATTAAATGTTCATAAAGGTTAATACCCTTGATGGAGAAATGGGCATGGTATTCACTACACAATGACATTGGCTTAGAAAATTGGTGCGATTTCGGCAACGTAACGACGTGATATAAGAATTCATAAAAATTGTTGATGATAGATAAAGGGGTTCATCATCATATTTACATGTAATGGACAGTAAGGAGGTCATATATATACATGTCCCAACAATTGTAATGGGATTTAGATTCATGATACAAAAGTATTGCTTGAATGTAAAAGAGGAGAGAGAAGTTCCTTTCAGAATTTTGGCATAGTAACGGGTGTACATGGGAGGCATTTAATGAGAGATAAAGGGGTCTCCCATCATTCAAAAATAAATAGGGAAGTATTAGGGAGGTGAGAAACCATACCCCAACATTCATAATTGAAATTAAAAGGGCAATGCAACTTAAAAAAATTGACAAAAATGAGAAAGGAAGAAAAAACCCTTACTTGGAAGTGTGCTTCCAAAGGCTAGAGAGAGGCTTGTGAGAGGCTTCTTGGGAGCTTGGGGAACCTTTGGAGGATTATAGAGAGAGTAGGGAAGAGGATGGATGAAATCCAAGGGCTTTGAGGGAGGAGGAAGTGGGAGATTGGGTGGGTTTATATAGGAAAGGTGAGGGAATTCTTTATTATTTAGGTTTGAGACCCCTTATATTAAATTACTCCAAACCACAAACCATCCCATGGTTTTTTCCCATGGTTTTTGTAAAAAAGAAGAGGCAAAAATATTTTATAAGGCAAAAGTCCGAACTTCTTAAAATAATAAGGTTTCTTATGTGGAGGTGAGTCACACTACCATGGGAATTAATTTAAAAAGGCAAAGTGTTGAATAAGTCTTGAGGGGTCCATTAATGCTTTGAAAAGTAAGTCAAACAAACCCAAAATCACATTATTTTAATGGTAAAACATATATTGGAAAAACATAAAGATTATAGTATTTTATTACATCACTATTTGGTAATTATGATGTCATAAAACACATTATATATTTAAACGGTATTTAATTCTTACCCAAAAAATTGACTGTCTCAGAAAATTATGAAAAATTCACCGTTGGATAATTTTGACGTCCTGATTCTCGAAATGACATTTATTTTATCTAAAAAATTCTTAAATATGTTAATTTTCAATTTTAAAATAAAAACTTACATTTATCAAAAATTCACGGGTTTTGACAGAAATGGCTTTCAAACCTAAATAAAAAAAATTAATTGCATTCATAAAATTATAAGATAATTTATATTTAATAAAAATTAATTTAATAATATTATTATTATTTTATTAAAATATTATTTAATTCAAAAATCCCTTAATTTGATAAAATAGATTTCTTAATTAAATAATAACTAAAAACACCATTTGTACTTTAAAAACTATTTACAATGTATCAAAAATGACTAGAAATTATATTCATTATTATATACAAAAAATAATGTACATGAACATAGTACTACTTATTTGTTACATAACCCCTTAAAACATCCGCATAATACCTAAGGGTAAGGTGTGTGATGGTGACAGACTCTTGGGGTGGCTCAGATAACATCGCTCGAGTGGTAATTTCAATCAACTTTCAATTTTCCCGTAGACGGTCATGTTCGAGCTTGAAATGATGAAGCTCTGCTTGGGATTGGTCAAGATCGAAGCCCAAGGATTCCACCTCTTTTCCGATCTCTGACAAATGGGCTTCGTATGGGGAAATTCTACTGGATGAGGTCATCGATTCTTTTGTCTGATTAAATTGGATTTGTTAAAGTCCTATATTTATACTAATCATGTGATCACTGTTCAACGACTATATTAGAAACGGTCAAAATTCTTAACATAAAACCAAAGAAGTTGACACTTTATATAAACATAAAGAGACATTTAATTAGATCAAGAGGGATTTCCATTAATGAAAATTTGGTTCGTTACAATATTCCCCCCTTAAGAAATTTCTCCCTCGAAATTTTCCTTTTCCCACACTAAAACAAATGTGTGTAACTCAGATTCATCACACCCTCTGATTCCCAAGTTGCTTCTTCAAACTTGTGGTTTCTCCATAACACCTTGACGAGGGGCATTGTCTTATTTCGTAGAACTTTTTCTCTACGATCTAAGATCTTAACTGGTTGCTCCTCATAAGAAAGATCGTCTTCCAATTTTACCACCTTAGAAGAGAGTACATGTGAAGGGTCCGGTATGTATTTCCTTAAGAGGGATACATGAAAGACATCATGTACTTTGGCCATAGCAGGTGGAAGTGCTGGTCGATAGGCCACAACCCCGACACAATCAAGAATCTCGAAGGGGCCTATTTACCTTGGACTTAACCTCCCTTTCTTTCCAAACCTCATGACCTTCTTCCATGGAGATATGCATAGAAACACCATGTCTCCAAATTTAAACTCAAGGTCTCGTCGACGATTATCTGCATAACTCTTCTATCGACTCTGGGATGCCTTGATATGCTGCTGAATGGTTTTCACCTTATCCACCATTTCCTCGACCATTTTTGGTCCAAGCAGCTTACGTTCACTGACCTCATCCCAACATGCCAGTTTTCTGCACCTTTTCCCATACAGGGCTTCATATAGTGTCATTTGGATGCTTGAGTGGAAACTGTTGTTATAAGAGAACTCAACTAGAGGAATATGTTGATCCCATCCTTCTTTAAAGTCCATTGAGCACGCTCTCAACATATCCTAAAGTGTTTGGATAGTCCGCTCAGATTGGCCATCAGTTTAAGGATGATAGGCCGTACTGAAGTTCAGTTCAGTATTCAGAGCATTTTGAAGACTCTTCTAAAACATAGAGGTGAATCTTGGATCTCGGTCAGACACAATAGATAGTGGTACTCCATGAAACCTTACCACCTCCCTGATATATATCCGCACCAATTGATCCAATGAAAAATCCTCCCGAATAGCAATGAAGTGTGCAGTCTTTGTAAGACGATCCACAACAACCCAGATTGCATTGTTTCCTTTGGATGTCCTCAGAAGTCCAGTGACAAATTCTATGGTGATGTTCTCCCATTTTCATTCTGGTATGGGAAATGGTTGCATCATACCCTTATACTTCTGCCTCTCTTCCTTCACTTGCTAACACATTAGGCACTTTGATGTATATTCAACGATCTCCTTCTTCATATTATCCCACCAAAAGTTTTCTCGGATATCTCGATACATCTTTGTGCTCCCTGGGTGAATAGAGAATTTTGAACTATGTGAATAATCCAAAAGTTCCTTCTTCAGCTCCGGACTTCATGGAACACATAGTCTTTCCCCAAACCACACAATTCCTTCTTCATTAACATTAAACTCTGAGTATTTCCCTTTTTTGATAGCTTCTACTTTTTCCTGAATTCCCACATAGTCCTTTTGAGCATCCTTTAACCTTTCCAAAAGAGATGGTTAAGTAATCATTTGTGAAAGGATTGATGATGTTCCCTTCTCTATGATTCCCATGTCCATCTTCATCATGTCTAAGAATATTGGATCCTTCTCAATTCTCATCATTGATAGAATCGCTGGATCCTTTCTACTTAGTGAATCTGCCACCTTGTTCGCTTTCCCAGGGTGGTAATGTATTGAACAATCATAATCCTTGATAAGATTTATCCATCTTCTCTGGTGCATATTAATCTCTTTCTGTGTGAATATATATTTAAGACTCTTTTGGTCAGTATATATCTCACATTTCTCTCCCTAAGGATAATGCCGCCAGATTTTCAAGGCAAAGATCACCGCCGCCAACTCGAGATCATGTGTTGGATAGTTTAGCTCATGGATTTTCAACTACCTTGAGGCATAGGATATCACTTTATCATTCTGCATCAGCACACATCCTAATACCTTCTTCGAATCATCATTGAATACCACAAAAATCTCCCCACTTGTGGGTAAAGTGAGCACGGGTGCAGTGATAAGCCTCTTTTTCAACTCCTTGAAGCTTTCTTCGCATTCATCACTCCAAGAAAACTTTACTCCCTTTCGAGTTATCTTGGTAAGAGGGTTGGAAAATCATGAAAAATTTCTCACAAATCATTGATAATATACAGCTAACCCCAAGAAGCTACGGATATCCGTTACCGATGTTGGCCTCGGTCATCCCTCAATTGCTTCTGTTTTAGAGGGGTACACAGATATCCCATTGCTTGTGATGATATGGCCCAAGAATGAGACCTCCTTCAACCAAAACTCACACTTGCTATACTTTGCATAGAGCTTCTCCTTGCGCAAAGTCTATAGTACAATTTTTAAATTCTCCTCATGATCCTCCTTGGTTTTTGAGTATATTAGAATATCATCTATAAATACTACCACAAATTTGTCAAGGTAATCTCTAAATACTCTATTCATCAATTCCATGAATATTTATGGAGCATTGGTGAGTCCGAAAGGAATTACTATGAATTCATAGTGCCCGTACCTTGTACGAAAAGCAGTCTTGGGGACATCTTCCTTCTTCACCCTTACTTGATAATATCTCGACCGCAAATCCACCTTGGAGAAATATTGTGCTCCACACAGATGATCAAAAAAGTCATCGATTATTAGGAGAGGAAACTTGTTCTTTATCCTGATTTTGTTAAGTTCCTAATAATCGATGCAAGTCCACGTTGACCTATCCTTCTTCTTGACGAAGAGGACTGGTGCACCCCATGGTGAAGCACTTGGGCGTATAAACCCTTTATCTGGATTCTCCTGTAGTTGTTTCTTCAGCTCTTCAAGCTCTAAAATAGCCATTCTATATAGAGTCTTAGATATTGGTATCACCCCATGTATAAGTTCAATTGAGAACTCAACATCTCTTCTAGGAGGAAGACCAGACAGTTCCTCAGGAAACACTTCAGCGAATTCCCTAATAATAGGAATTTCTTCAAGGATGGTTTCTTCTTTGGACTCAATCATCTAAGCCAGATATTCATGCTCATAGGGTAGTAATATCCATGCTTGAGATGATGGAGCTAAAGGAGATTCATCTTCCTCCTGACACTTGTAATGAATCAGGGGTCGATTCTCCATATGGAGTGTGATTTCCCTCTCCCAAAAATTTATGTTGGCTCTATATAAGGAAATCCAATTCATGCCTAGAATTGCATCAAATTACACTAGAGGGAGTATAAAAAGGTTCTCCGGGAAATTCAATCCACATATTAAAACAGGGGAGGACATATATTCATGGGATGCAATGATTGCCCCATTTTCCGTACTCACCGACATCTTTACTTCCATGATTTGTGGTGGTGCTGGGATTGTTCTACTAAACTTTCGAGATATAAAATAATGCATAGAACCTGAATGAAAAAGTATGTCCTCTATTCTTGAATGAATAACTGGTGTACCTGTCACCACTTCGTTGTCGAGGTTCACTTCGGCAGATGTGATGGAAAAAAGCTCTTCCCTACTGTCTTGGAGGTTGTTGGTTGCCTCCGATAACCCTTGGATTATGGAACTGATTTTCAAAATGACCCAGTTATTTTCATTTGTAGCATTGAACAATGCGTTGAGGTTCTAACGGAGTGTTCCTCTCCTATGTCGCAGCTGCGGGTCCTTCTTTCCAACAGTTAACAACTAGGTGCCCTTCTCTTCCACACCTGAAGCATTTTCTCATCCCCTTAAGGCAAGTTCCAGGGTGCTTATTTCCGCACTTTTGGAAAGTGGGGTGCTAGATCTTCTTAGCACCGTTGTATTTATCCATCGGACCACCAGAATTGAATTCCACCTTACGCTTCTTGTCCCCATGATACCCCTGTGATTCCCCGATCTCCATTTCGACCATGAGGGCACATCGGACAATTTCCTTATAGCTGTCGAAGTCACGGATCACTAATACTTTCCGCAAGCTAGGCTTCAGCCCACCAAAGAAGTGGTCAACCTTGCATTCGGGGGTAACGACAAAGCCAGAAGTGTATCGTGAAAGCCTTGTGAAGTTTTCCTCGTATGCTCATACAAATTCTTCATATTTTTTCTTGAGGGAAATCAAGTCCCTTTCCATCATATTTATCGAAAAACATCTTCCAGAAATCCTTCCATTCCAACACCTCAATCTCCTCATCAGGCTTCGTATTTTTGATCAACGTCCACCATTGATCAGCTTCACCGTCCATACAATAATCCGCTAGGAGAACCTTCTCTTGTTCAGAACATTGGAGGATGGAGAATATCTTTTCAATGGAGTTGATCCATTGTTCAACGATCGTGGGATCAGATGATCCACTAAAAGTAGGAGTCCTTTGTCTCATGAATCTCTCGATAGCGACTTGTTATTTTTTAGGGGGGGTTGAACGTTCCTCTTGACCCATTTTTCTATTCAAAACTTGAGTTAGATGAGAGAGAATTGTGACATAGTTTGCGATTCCCACTCCCATTGGATTGGGCATCTCATTATTACAGTCATCACGCTGATCTTCACAACGGTTGTTAGCCCGAGTCCTCCTATTACCGTCAATTGACTGGAATAAAAGGAAAGTTAGGGGTAACACATAAAGGGTAATCTAAAGACAAAAGTTGATAACTTATAAATAAAATTTTATTTCCTTACTCAAGAGTCTATAGGCTTCAATCTAGGCTTTTCATGATCTAATTTCTAACATATATTCAAAGGGGAATTTTTTTAAATTCTCTTAATAAGGATTCATACTAAGCTTGTGAATTTATCAAAAAATATCCCCAGGGAGTGTCGTAACCAAGAGTACAGCAAGTCCCGTTTTCGTGCACCAGTTCCCATTCAAGTCTAGCTCAAAGCGGTGTTTTTGGTTTTTTCCCCTAGGATACATTTGTGCCAGAGCTGCCTCTACCTACTCGTATCCAGACAGGGATTTATTGGTTTGATTAACCACTTACTCAGTACTTACCAAAACTTAGGGATGTTTTTATTATACTTAGTCTTGTATCTAAGGCTTTACTAGGGTTTCCTAATCCCAAAAATAACTAAACATATCCTTTGATACCAACTATGACAACCCTGCTTTTATTACAAACTTAAACATGATTTATTACATACAACTTCACTTGATACAATAAAGAAGATAGAGAGGTTTAGTTTCTTTGGGGATTAGGATCATTACATAAAAACTCAAAACATGAAATACAACATCTTTATTGAAAACTTCCTTTACATGACCACTACATTCGGTCGTACTTAGCATTGCATGGGATAACCTGAGGACATGCATAAGAAAAGGGTGAGCTATAAAGCCCAGTAAGGGAGTACACATGGAATAACATGAGGAGTAAAATACATGTTATGAAATAGGCATATCAATAGATCATAAGAGGAATATGAACATAAAGGCATGATAAAGCATGATAATCATAACATGGAAATGTGGCAACAACGCTTAACATGGAATTAGCATGAGCCAAGGCTCATTGCACATGGAGCATGAGTAAATCTTCATTGAACATAAAGCGCGAGTAAACCCTTGTTGCACTTGAATTAGCATGATTCAACACTCATTTCACATGACATATCATGATACTATAATTTACCCAATGCATTGGAGCGCTATAAGGGCGCACCCTTCTTAAACATTTCATTTCATGCAAAAGTGTGCCACATGGATCATAAAACATGGATTCATAATACAAAATAATTTATTCCACGATAAAGGAATGTGGAATTTATACATGAAACTTCACAATCAATAAGTAAATTTGTATAAAGGTGAATACCCTTGATGGAGAAATGGGCATGGTATTCACTACACAATGATATTGGCTTAGAAAATCGGTGCGATTTCGGCAGCGTAACGGCGTGACATAAGAATTCATAAAAATGGCTGATGATAGAGAAAGGGGTTCCTCATAATATTTACATGTAACGGACAGTAAGGAGGTAATATAGATACATGTCCCAACAATTGTAATGGAATTTAGATTCATGATACAAAAGTATTGCTTGAATGTAAAAGAGGAGAGAGAAGTTCTTTTCAGAATTTCAGCATAGTAACGGGAGTACATGGGAGGCATTTAATGAGAGAGAAAGGGGTATCCAATAATTCAAACATAAATAGGTAAGTATGAGGGAGGTGAAAAACCATACCCCAACATTCATAATAGAAATTAAAATGGAAATATAACTTAAAGAAAATTGACAAAAATGAGAAAGGAAGAAAAAACTCTTACATGGAAGTGTGCTTCCAAAGGCTAGAGAGAGGCTTGTGAGAGGTTTCTTGGGAGCTTGGGAACCTTGGGAGGATTATAGAGAGATTAGGTCAGAGGTTGGACGAACTACAAGGGCTTTGAGTGAGGAGGAAGTGGGAGCATGGGTGGGTTTATATAGGAAAGGTGAGGGAATTCTTTATTATTTAGGTTTGGAACCCCTTATATTAAATTAATCCAAACCACAAACCATCTCACAGTTTTTGACCATGGTTTTTGGAAAAGGGAAGAGTAAAAAAATATTTTATAAGGCCAAAGTCCGAACTTCTTAAAATAATCAGGTTGCTTATGTGGAGGTGAGTCACACTCCCATGGAAATTAATTTAAAAAGGCAAAGTGTTGAATAAGTCTTGAGGGGTCCATTAATGCTTTGAAAAGTAAGTCAAACAAACCCAAAATCACATTATTTTAATGGTAAAACATATATTGGCCGAATATAAAGATTATAGTATTTTATTACATCACTATTGGGTAATTATGATGTCATAAAACACATTATATATTTAAACGGTATTTAATTTTTTACCCAAAAATTTGACTGTCTCAGAAAATTATGAAAAATTCACCTTTGGATAATTTCGACGTCCTGATTCAAAAAATGACATTTATTTTATCTAAAAAAATTTCTAAATATGTTAATTTTCACTTTTAAAATAAAAACCGACATTTATAAAAAATTCACAGGTTTTGACAGAAATGGATTTCAAACCTTAATAAAAAAATGTAATTGCATTCATAAAATTATAAGATCATTTATATTTAATAAAAATTAATTTAATAATATTATTATTATTTTATTAAAATATTATTTAATTCAAAAATCCCTTAATTTAATAAAATAGATTTCTTAATTAAATAATAACTAAAAACACCATTTGTACTTTAAAAACTATTTACAATGTATCAAAATGACTAGAAATTATATTAATTATTATATAAAAAAATAATGTACATGAACATAGTACTAATTATTTGTTACATAACCCCTTAAAACAGCCGCATAAGACCTAAGTGTAAGGTATGTGATGGTGACAGACTCTTGGGGTGGCTCTGATAACATCGCTCGAGTGGTAATTTCAATCAACTTCCAATTTTCCCGTAGACGGTCACGTTCGAGCTTGACATAATGAAGCTCAGCTTGGGCTTGGTCAAGAGCAAAGCCCAAGGATGCCACCTCTTTTCCGAGCTCCGAAAAATGGGCTTCGGATGGGGAAATTCTACTGTATGAGGCCATCGCTTCTTTTGTCTGAGTAATTTGGATTTGTTAAAGTCCTATATTTATACTAATCTTGTGATCACTGTTCAATAGATATATTAGAAATGGTCAAAATTATTAACATAAAACCAAAGAAGTTGACACTTTATATAAACATGAGGAGATATTTAATTAGATTAATAGGGATTTCCATTAATGAAACTTTGGGTCGTTACAGTGACAGTGACTGGTGCTACCGTTTCAGTGTTTGACCATGACTGGTGCCACCGTTTCGGTGGAACCGTTTGATGGAACTGAGTTTTTCGAAAAGTACTGGACCAAGAGTGTCTGGGTTATTACATCAGATACCTCTCAAAGTATTATTTCCCTTGAGAATTAAAACCAGACCTGAGGAAAAGAGAGGGGTCCATAAAACCACCTAAAAGATACCTCTCAAGAGTAAACCTCATCGACATCTAGGAACACCTCTCCCTCAAGTAACCACAAAAACATGTAAAGGTCATATCATCCAGTCATATGGATTATGGAGTTCCTTCCTCCATGTCAAGATACTATCTGATTTGGGTGGTACTGACTCACTCGAATGGGCTTAACCACATATAATTTAATGCATATTGATTAGGGATCAGATCCTCCCCTCCCCAAAGTTAGGACTCTCCACACACATTCAAAGAGCAAGGAAAACAACCCATTTCATAGCTAACAAGGTTAATCACTATATCATAGAAAAGTATGAAACAAAACTGAACAAAACTCAAAACAACCATGGGTACTGAGTTTGAATCTATGCCTCCCATTCCTAGGTTCTCTTATAGAGGACACCATGCCTCCATAACACAAGAACTAAGGGAAGAATTCATCCATGAAGCACATTCTCCTCACAACTTTCAATCATCACTGGTTTCTCCATGAAGGTTGCATCATCCCTGACATCTATATTTCCTTAGTAGAGGACGTGTGAATCATCATCTAGATACCGACGGAGCTGAGACACATGGAATACATCTTACACTCTCAATAGCAATGGTGGTAGCGCTAGCTGATAATCCACTTCGTCGACCCATCGCAACACTTCGAAGGGGCTGACGAACCTGGGATAAAGCTTACTCCCACTGCCAAACATCCACTGTCCATGCTGAGGGGAGACCTTCAAGAACACGTGGTCTCCAACCACGAAATCCAATGTTATCCTCCTATTATCTTCATATGACTTATTCTGGTCTTGAGCTTCCTTCATCCCCTCTTGTATAATCTAAACCTTCTCCATCGTGTTCTGCTCCACTTTTGTGCCAAGGACACATTCTTCCCTGACTTCTGTCCAACACACGGGTGAGTGACACGGCCTCCCGTACAAAGCTTCAAATGGATCCATTCCAATGGTAGATTTATAGCTATTATTGTAGGAAAACACCACCAGAGGCAGGTGTCACACCCACGATCACCCAAAGTCCAAAACACATGCCCGTAGCATATCCTCCATCATCTGGATGGTGAGCTCTGTCTGCCCATCTGTCTGGCGGTTGAAACCAGTTTGAAGGCATAGCTAGGTGCCAAAAGAATGTTTCAATCCTTTCCAGATCCATGAGGTAACTTGGGTATCCTGATCAGAGACTATGGACCTCGGAACTCCATACAACCGCACCACCTAATCCACGTATAGCTGTGTTAGGGAATCCAATACACTTGACTCCTTGATGGCTAGGAAGTGATCTGATTTAATCAGTCGGTCTACCACTACCCAAATAACAACACAACCTCCTTGAACCCTGGGTAGTCATGTGACAAAATCCATCGATATTTCCTCCCACTTCCACTTGTGGACATCTAAAGGTTGTAACAAACCTCCTAAAATGTGGTGTTCCTCCTTCACCTTCTGACACACCAGGCACCTTGCCACAAACTCCGCCACTTCGCGTTTCACCTTGGGCCACCAAAACTGACCCCTCAAACCTTGGTACATCTTGAAACTTCTGGGTGTACTTCCAGGGGTGAGTTGTGGAACTCACCAAGAACCCTCCCACGCACCGTCTCTGGAAAAAACAACTTCCCTTGGAAAAGAATCTGATTCTGAACATCCTCTGACCACCCTTCCAGATCATTGCTTTTGTTAGCCCGATCATGCATCACTTCACTCTCTGAGTCTCCCCACTGAGACTCCTCTACCTACCATAATAGGGAGGACTGCACTATTATCTAAAACAGGCAACCTCTACCACCATCCATCCTCACATCCAAGTGTAGGGCATCCAACTCCTCCATTTCCTTCCAAGCATCTATCGACTCTTTAACCACATCCTTCCGCGAATTTCTTCTCAAGGCATCAGCTACCACATTCCCCTTACCTTTAGTGTAAGAGATTTAGAAGTCATAGTCCTAAAAAAAATATGTCCACCTCTACTATATCAAGTTAAGGTCCCACTTGGAGAAGATATACCTCAAGCTCTTGTGATCCATGAAGACCACAAAGCATTCCCCGATGAGGCAGTGCCACCAGAACATTAGTGAGAACACTACCACCACAAGTTCCAAGTCATGGGTGGTATAGTTACACTCATGGGGATGTAACTTCCTAGACCCATAAGATATTACCCCCTACTGTTACATCAGTACACACCCCAAGCCTTGGCCTGAAGCATCATAGAACACTTCAAATGTTACCCCTTCCTCTAGAAACCTTAGAACTGGGGCACTAACTAGATTACCCTTCAGATAACTGAAGGATACTTGGCGCTGGTAACTCCATATAAAATCCTGGTCTTTCTTGGTCAAGGATGTTAAAGGGGTTGCAACTTGGGAGAATATGGGTAATAACCTCCGGTAGTAACCCGCTAGACCCAATAAACTACAAACTTATTCCATTTTCTCGGGTTTTTTCCAAGAAAGAATCTCTTAAACCTTCAATGAGTCTACTTTTATCCCCTGATCGGACACCAGGTGTCCAAGGAAGTGCACTACTTATGTCCAGAACTTACACTTCGACAATTTCCCAAAGAGTTGGTGTTGTCAGAGGACCTCTAAAACCATTCTCAGATGCTCAACATGATCATCCTCTGATCATGAGTAAATGCATATGTGGTCAATGAACATGACTATGACCGAGTCCAGATATTCCCAGAAGATGGATTTCATGAGCCCCATAAACACAACTGGTGCGTTCATAACACTGAATGGCATGACTACAAACCCAAAGTTCCCATATCTTCACCTGAAAGCATTCTTTGAGATGTCCCCCTCTTTCACCCTCAACTGGTGATATCCTGACCATAGGTCAATCTTGGAGAACCAAACTGCCCCCTTTAACTGGTCAAAAAGGTATGTTATCCTCAAGAGAGGGTAACTTTTCTTAACCATTACCTGATTCAGTCTTCGGTAGTTTATGCACAACTAGAGACCACCATTTGACTTCTTTGCAAACAAGACTAGGTCACCCCATGGAGATGCGCTTGGGCAAATAAAACACTTCTTTGTTAAATCATCAATCTGAATCTGTAACTCCTGCAAATCGAAAGGTTCCATCCGATTGGGAGACATTGAAATCAGATTGGCACCGGGTTGCAATTCTATCCTAAACTCAACATCACGTCTAGGGGGTAGAGTCGCCGCCTTTTCAGGGAAGACATCCACGAACTCACTGATGATCCCTAGTATTTCCACCATCTCAGTATCTGCCGACTCCACTGACATCTCAACTAACAAGAAAAGGAGGGTCCCCACTTTTCGGCTTCCCCCTGGCAACCCTGCTCGCCGATGAAAGTCACATGTTGGCTTCATATATATGAAAACACGATCCTCCTTCGGAATCAGTCAATAACAGAACATACATATAACAACCATTAGATGCGTAGAATGACGTCATATGGATGCATATATAGAAACAAAATGTCCCCAGTCGACTAATGTGGTCCCAACATCAGTCTACACCCTCATCAAACACGAGATAAGCTAGTCGGACCTCTTTTTGGCATACTCAAAACATGGGGTATAGGAAGCCTCTCTGCGTATAGACCCAAATCATGAGCTAAACCAGGTGCAACAATGGAGTGAGAATCTTCTGAATCAAACAAGGTGTAGGCAAGAGTTCTAAAAAATATGATCGTACCTCGAACGACTTACAGTCCTGCTTGTACTACTGCCTTTGTGGCATGTAACTGCCCACACATAGCTTCTCTGCCCCTAGGAAGACAACTTCCTCTTTGACCACGCCATGGTCGAGGTACCTGAAGAGAGCCTTGAGGTTGTCCTCCTCCCACAATGTCTACTCTTAGAGAAGCAGGAGAACATTGTCCCTGCTGCTGCTGCTAAAAGGGCCTGGATGAAAATAGTTGTTGCTGAGGTGGGTGCTGCACTGGACCACCCCCATTGTACTGCACTCAGTCCAGGCACTAATTCTGAAGGTTCCCACAGCTACCATAGATAAAGCCTCTCCATCATGGGATTTCAAGGAAGGTACAAGGACCAAGAGATCAGGACTGGAACTGCTGGGGCCTACTCCCCACTAGCCAAAACCTAGAAGGCCCTGATGCTGGAGGCTTGCTGCTAATGACCTTTCCCTTTGATGAGCCCAACTAGCTCCCCTCTCATGGCACACCTCCTAACGTGTGCATCCTCTCCACTACTTTATCCTTCTTCTGGAACTCCAAGTATGTTGGTAGGGTGAAGGGAGTAACAAAATACTGAAGAGAAGGTCAGAGTGCCTCCCATAAATGTCTCACCTGAGACTTTGCATCTGGAAAAAGGTCCAGAGAAAAACAAAATAGATCCTTGAACTTGATCCCCAACTCTCTCACAGAAATTCCCCCATGCTGGAGGGAGAGTAGCTCCTACCTCTTATAAACCTTCATCATGGAAGAGAGGAATTCCGCCCAGAACACCCTCTCGAAGTCAGTCCACATAACCTCTGCCTCCCTCTTCTCCCCAAGGTAGAGATTCCACCACTAACGCACTGATCCCCGCATCTGGCTTATAGCCAGAGGAACCCAGTACTCCATCGGAGCCCGAATCAAGCTAAAATCTTTCACCAGCTCCTCGAGCGAGCTCTCAATCTCCATGTATGAGGTGATTCCCTTGTACTTTTTGAGGGTCTGTCACTGAAAGGAACGAAGCGTACTATGCCACTGATCATCCTCCTCCCCTCTTTCAGTCCTCTTCCGATCAGCCAAGTCAGCCTCCTGGGCCTTGATCACCCGCACTACTTGTGGTCATCGTTTAGGTGCCATATTTGCAAGGTAAACAAGGAATTCCTAAGACTGAGTAGTGTAGAAGATTGCTTTTAAATTTTCTTAGACATCTTATTCATTTTAAACACCCAAAATATCCAAGACACCCAAGAACAGAAGTCATTATGATGCATGTACCTTTCCTAGGGTCTCTACCCTGCAATCAGTGTAGCCTCACTTGGTCGTCTGATAGGCCTAAATTCCTTGCATCAGATCACGGGGGGCCCTAAGATCCCATGTCTTAGCCTGTCTTCCCTAGCCTATTTCACACACCAAGATTGCCTAACACTATTTCCCAACCATCCCATGCAATCCTCACTGTGCCTAACCCCGAGCACCATTCTATCTCTCAACCTCTCCTATGATACCATTCCGTCATGACCTTCCTTCACCAAGATGAGGGAAGAGACAATAAATTGCCAGACCCTTCCTTCTTCAAGTTGAATAATAGATAATGACCCCCGAGACCCACCTTCAATAGGTCTTGGAGTGGTGAGTATCACCAAGGGTATATAACCACATGCAAAATGGAAGACATTGCCCTTTTTTTAGTAGGATCGGGACATAAGATAGTAAATCCCAAACAACACCAAACCTAGAGGTAAAAGTAAAGCAAAAAAACAAACCATTCCCATATGGATGTTCCAAAAGTAAGCACAACAAAGTACAAGAAAACTCCAAAAGAAAGTATCAAAGGAAAGAAAGAAAAACAGCAACAACAACTATCCCAAAGCCCAAACTAGTACGGTCCTGCATGATCACCAAATTCCTCTTGGAAACCTGAAAACAGTTTTATATACATTGGTTGAGTATACAATTATACTCAGTAGGGAAAACCAAAAGCACTTGTGTACAAGTGAGGAGGCATTCTAATGCCCATGAGAAAAGAAGATAACCATAGCACCTAGCAAGGAAACTATCCATCCAAACCTCACCATGGAACACTCCCTAAATAATGAAATCCAAGTAATATAATAGTAATAACACATTGATGTTTGGATACCTCATGCCACTTTCCCATTGGTTATTGAATACATCCTACATGTCAGAACTATCCTGCCATTCTCACCACATTCCCACTGCCACACCCTACCCGCACACACCATGGCTATCACAACCACACATTCTGCCCGCAAACACCTGGGATATCACTACCACAAATCTCACCCGCAAACACCTGGGCCACAATAACCAAATGTAACCATGACCGCACACACCTGGGCCCAAACAACTACTTCTACACCCAAAGACACCTGGGCCTCATCCCGAAGACACTTGGGAATCAACCTGCTTGCACACACCTGGGCCAACCACCACCACGTACCGTGCCCAAATAATCTAGTTCTATAATGGACCTCAATCCATAACAACCTATTTTAAGAGTCTTAGGATTCTTGGGAAAGGGAGAAAAAAGGAGCTAATAACCATCCACTCATAGGAATGTTGAAAAAACACCCTCCCCATGAATGGGGGTGTTCAGTACAATGTACTCAACTTGGGTGGGGTGCGAACAAGAAACCTAGAAACTAAATTATATATATAGGTAAAAAGATCTCATCCAAACCTAGGGGTTCCAAAACCATCCCATTCACAAACACGCTCATTACTATTCATTCATAAAGAGCACAACACCCACGACCAAGTCGCAAATCATTCCTGGAAACCAATTCCCCAGTGAACCCTTTCTTTTTTTCATATTCAAGTGATTCCATTTAAGTAATTCTTTACTAATGGGTAGATAACTGGCATACACACAAGCCAAGGAAGGAGAAAACAGCCAAACAACAATTTAAGCATTCACACCCAGTTCTCTTGTAAAGTCACAACAATAAAAGGGATATGTGACATCCCTCAAAGTACTAGAACCAAACCAAGCCCCACCATACAGCCCCACACGACCTCAAATCTAAAAACTAATGACTGTATAATAGTCGAGATACCATCCCCACCCATGTTACCAAGAGAGATCAAGGGATTTTTAAGATTCTAACACACCATTCATTAAGTTCATTCTTTCCGTTTGATTAACCGGGGTGATCACACAATGATTTTTGGCCATTGGAAATCCATTTAATTAACTGAGTATATGTGATTAAAAAATTCATATATATTTTCCATTCAATCACCACAGAAGACATGATTTCTTTATTGTGATATAAAGGACTGCCAATATCCATAATTTTCAGTGCACATAAGCCCACATAATTCAAAACATATAAGCATTGATTAAAGAGCACACCAGAATCATAAAACCAACCCCTTAATTCCTTAAAAGTCCATTTTTTATATTCATTAAGGTTTTGGTTTCATCCATTCCCATAGAAACATTAGCATACCCATCCTACATGATACACAGTAAAGAGAGATGAAGGAAAAGCCATACTTGGTTGATCAAGGATCGACATTTTTCTCCCAACATCAACAACTGGGGATGTGCGACTTGCAGGGGAGGAACTTCGGGGACTCCAAGGATGAGTAGGAAGGCTCCAGTATAGGCACAACACTAGCCTCAAGAAGGGGAACTCCAAACGCACCAAGTGGAAGAAGGAAACCAGCCAAGAAAAATAAGGAAAAAAGGAATTCTCGTATGATAAAATAGTGATATCCTGGAGTTATAAGATAAGAAATTTGAATGGAATTAAAGGAGGATCATGGTCACTATACAGTTGGGTGGTTACACATGATGTAATTAATTTTCATTTAATAATTCTCATTAGAGAGGTGACCGTAATTGCTGTGTGTTAAGGTTTCCTTTAATCAGAGGGAAATGCGTAACAGGGTGGAAATGGGAGAAGGGTGTGACACCAAGGAAAAGCCACACATTTTGGTAAGTTACGGGTTTCCCTGCTATTGGGGAAATTTAGATATCATTTATGGGCTTTTAAATGGCTTTGAAAGGGGTATTAAAACACTCTTATGTCAAAATATATTTTGCGGGAGCAAAAAAAAGTTGGAAATTGGAAAAGAACAAGGGGTCGGACACCATTCGGTGAGACACCGTAAGGGTGCCACAGTCACGGAGTCACCATAAGTGGCTCCACCATTTTGGTGTGCTACCATCATGGTGTGACCATCACGGTGCGACCATCACATTGTCACCATAACGGTGCCACTGGTTTGGTGAAAGATAGTAAGCGGTGCCACCGTAAGTGGTGCCACCGTAAGAGGTGTCACAGTCATGGTGTCACTATTTCGGCGTGCGACCATGACCGGTGCCACCATTTCAGTTTAACCATTTGATGGAACTGAGTTTTCGGAAAAGTACTCGACCTGGAGGGTATGGGCCATTAAACAAGTAATTTATTGGGAAATTAATTGTGTGTGAAGAAGAGAATAAAGTTAATTATGAATAAGATGATGAACCAAAAAGAAAATCAGTATCTTTAAAGACTACTTCATCCAAACATAAATAGAAAGAAAAGGTACAAGTTGAAATCTCCAGTGATAATGAATCACTAATGAATAGGGATGAGGAAATGGACCATCTGGCTAGAAGGTTTCAGAATCTCTATAGGAAGAATAAATACTTCATAAAACCAACCTAAAAATGAAATCATGATAATAGAGGAACCTGAAAAAGGGGTTGGAAAATTGATGAAAATTCAAATGAGATCACCTGTTATGAATGTAAGGGAAAAGAACATATTAAGACAGACTATCCTAAGTTAAAATACAAGAATAAGTTTTAGGATAAGGACAAAAATTTTATGAATGAAATGAAAGTCACACAGAGTACCTCTGAAGATAACTCCAATGACTCTGACTCAACTTGTGAAGAGAAACCTAATAGATACATGACATGATTCATGAAAAATGTTTCTAAGGTACAAATTGTATCATCTATAATTAATTTCTCTCACTCTAAAACTGAAAAATATGATGATGATATCTCTAAGGAAGAAATATTTTAGTATTATAATATTCTTGAAAAAACTTTCAATGAACTAAAATACAAATATAGAGTTTTAAAGAAATAACGTGTTTTATCTGATAATTTTAAAATAGATCTCATTGTTTTAAAATAGAAAAATTATAAGGCCCCAGCCTTAAACATTACTTAATCTTGAGTTAAGTCAAGAATTCACATCGAGGATCTTTTCTGGTTTAGAGTTTTAGAGAATTAGGCTATAACTATTACATTACATCACAAATATTACAAAGTAGACACTTCTACTTGGTGTCCATTTTTTTATAAAATAAAAACTCTTAAAAGAAAACAAAAATTCCTTTATTGATATAAATCTTCCTGAATTCTTAATTTCTTTTACCTTTCCTTATTCCCTGTGAAAAAAATTTCAAAAACTTGGGATGAGCATAAAAATCTCAGTAAGGGTTAAAAAATAAATAAAGAAAACATTACTCCATAAATACATACAAAACATAAGCTCTTTAACATACCTCATGAAATCATAAGATTTATGAATAACACATAGAAATCATAAATCATAAAGGTAACGTGTGGCATCCATATCATACTTACATTGTAGCTATCACAGCTACATAGGGAGTTACGATTAGAATACCCATCACAACATATTCCCTAAATATCTTAGGAGAAACATTAACATTTACCTCTATCATATTACCCAATGCATTGGATAGCTATCTCGGGCTCACCCTCCCTTGGTTTATCACGGAACCACCCATATACGTAAACAATGCCCAATAACTATAACATATTCATAACACATAAAACAAGTATAAATGAAATATAACATTTCCAAATTGCAAACACAATATATCATTTTAAGATCAGAACATAATCAATGCTTTATCAAACCATCTTCAAAACCTTTTAAAACATTTAATAAACAGATTTTTGAATCAATGAGTCCCATACCACTTTGAATACTTTAAAAGAAATTTTAATTTAAAAAAATTGATTTTCATTTAAATAAATCTTCAAAACCATTTTTAAAACATATAAATTAATGACAAATATTTAGAATAATATATCTATAAAACTTTTAAAATGATATATTAGTTAAAGAGTTCATAACCAAATGCGAGACACTTGAATACAAATAATTGAGGAATAACATTAATAAAAGATTATAATATCATAATAATAAGCCGATTTATGATATAATATGTCAAAGGGTAGTATATACAACATATATAAGTGAATTTTTGTATAACAACGAATAAGTCTCAATGGAATGTAAATTAAGACAAAGTCCTTTACAAAGATCATATCCTTAGATTAAGAAAAAATAAATGAAATAATTATGTTTGACAAATAGGAATAAACCCAATATAAGTTGATATTAATTGTAAAACAATCAGAGTTCATTCAAACATATTCATATCATGATATAATCAATAATTATACGTTTAACCTGAAAAATTGTAATTGGGTTAAGATGTTCTCTTACAAAAATTCGGCAGCCTAAGAACGTCACATAAAAATTCAGAAAATGAGTTGATGAGAGAGAAAAGGGTATCTCATCACATGGAAATAAAATTTAAATCAATAAGGATATATAATAACATATCCCAACATTTGAATATTGAAATTTAAATACATAACATAAAATAATTCATTGACTAGAAGAGGAGGGTGAAAGGTTCCCTTACCAATTTGGTAACTTACAAAATATACACCGCATGAAGGAAGGATCATAAAATGAAGATGTAAATACCCATAAATTAAATCATATTACAAAACTAATACAATCATGGTCAGTACATACACCACAAAAAATGAAATAGTGGAAAATATAGCATGAATCTCATGAAAAAAAGTGAGATGAAAACCCCTTACCTCAAGTATGACTTGTCTTGTATGTTCCTTGTTCTTCCTGAAAAATAAACATATGTTAATTTATACTTTCTTAAGATAAATTTTCAAGTTTATTATTCCCTTTATATAACTTATTCTATTGATATAACAGTTAGATAATTATTTGAGTTCATATCGTACATTTTGTTGATGTTCGGAACTTGAGTCAAAAATGAACTGGAAATAATTACAAATTGTCCATGTCGTGAAAATTCCATTTTCTACAGAATGATTTTCAAGATTTAGATATAATATATATCATATATATATTCAGTATATATTAATTTATAATAGTACATATCATTTGGATAAATGAAAATGAAATGCACCGTTCATGGAGACAGTAAGTCGTACGTACGCATGAATGCTACTTTCATTTCATTTTTTCATTTTTAAAGGAATTAAAAACAAATGATACATGGGTATATTATTATTCAATTATAATATAATATTATATATATGTTACATAAGTTCATTAAAACCATCCTTTATAAGTTCCATGTATGGTATGAACGATTCATATCACTTTGATGGGGCGGTAGTCCGCACTTCTTCAAATAAAATTATCATATATATACAACATGAAAAGCATAAAGGTATGTTCTAAAAGAGAATTTAATAATAATAGTGATAAAATAAATATCATAAATATCATATATAATTACAGTTCCATCATAATGGACACCATGAGAGGTGTTAGGAGAAAATTTAACAATCATCATTTTGTGAGACAATAGTTCGTCGTCCACAGAAACATTATTTTCTTTACCCATTAGATGTAGGTGTGTGGAAGTGGAGTTTGAATCCTTATTATAAAAATATCCAAGTATATTTAATATACTGCTGTTTTTATAAAAAAAAAAATAAATAGAGTTTAGGGGGTTGGAGAAGGAAAATAAAAGAAAAGAACTTGAGGGAAGACGTTACTTTTAAATCGGGTAACTCTTTTTGGTTTGAACCAAAACGCTTTCTTAAAGTGCCTTATTCCTAAGGTAAATATTCTAGGAGTAATATAGGGATTTTGGGAGAATATTTGGGTAGAGTTTGGATGATCTACGGTGCTTTAGAGGTTTTAGTAATGGGTTAGAGGTGGTGTCCTTTTATAAGAGGGAGGAGGGGCTCTTTAGGAAAGTTTGAAAGTATTATTTTATTATAAAATGATTTTCTATTTCAAAAGGTCCAAAACTTATTTAATTCAAAGACAATTTGTATATAAGTATAAATGAAATCATACAATAGGAATTGTACAGGTTTTGAATATTTTTTAATGCTTATCTTTTTTATTTAACCATTTGTTAACTTATTTATCATTTCTAATTCCATCTTATATATTCATGCTATATGGTTAATATATTTACTATAAAATTAAAAGAAACCCAAAATGTATCATTTATGACATTTTAAACATTATTTAAGTCATTTGTATTAATATTATATTTTTAGGATTATTTTATCATTTAATAAAATATTAAATGTTTTAAAAACTCATTTTTGTCAATTTATAAACTATTCATATCAAGACTTTAAAAAATCTATAACAACTAGATTATTACACAAATAATTCATTAAATCAAATATAAAAAGTCATTAGTAACCCTAAAATTCTTGGATGGCATAAAAAGTTTAAAATTAAATTTATTTTAATACTTATAATATCATTTATTTTAATTCATTATTAATGAATCAATTACTTCATTTCCATTGTGTCATAATTAAATTTATTTATTTAATGTAGAAAATTTATAAATAAAATCACATGATGTAGGAAATCATTTTATATTTCCAATTAATATTTATAGTTGAATATATCACTTATATAACCCCATATAAATTTGTTTTACTAAATAATATATGTTAAGGTTATTTTTGTTCTTACTTAAAATTAATTAATATAATGTGTCATTATCACTCCCAAGTGGCTCCATGAAGTCCCAAAATCAACCCACGGATAAAATTGGTCTGAAATATCTCATAAAATAGGGTTAGGACAAGTTTATGAGTAATTTAATATTATTATAAGATTATTTTTTACCATTATTTACAAGATTTACCCTTTAACCATGGTAAATAAAATATTTACTGAAGTAAATATTCATAATGTCCAAAAATAAAAGTTACCTATTTAAAAAATTTGGACCACTTGATTCAAAATATGTAATCCATTTTTTCATATTCAAAACAAATAAGTGGCTTAAATTAATTTAAAAGTAATTCTCATTTTCAAAACCAAAAAGCGTGTTTTTAAGAAATAATACCTATCAAAAGATTGACCTCTGTTGATGTCCAATTTAAGAGTAAAATTACTTATAATAACTAAAATTGTATTAAATGGTAAAAATATAATCTGATTACCTTTTAAAACCAATGAAAATAGTAATCTAAATATATAAATAAATTAGATGAAAAGACAGTTTTGAATTAAAATGCATTATTTTCACTATTCATTAAAAAATGAACTTTATCAAAAAAATACCAAAAATTTACCCAAAGTCAATTTTGATGTCCTGATTCTAAGAAAGAATTTTATATTGTGAAATAAAACATATAAAAGTGACAAAAACTATATTTAAAAGGGTTCGTCCTCAAAAGGTGGTAAAACGACCTTTTAAAAACATTAGTGTTTTTCATGCTTAAAATCAGATTCATTCTTATTTTAAGTCTCTAAATTTTATTAGATAAATGTAAATACATTTTAAAAACAAGTATAATAATATTTTAGTTAGTTCTGTTCATTCCTTCGAATACAAGGGCTTGGCATTAACTAACATTTAAAATAATATTATATTATTATTTTTCTAGTATGACTCAGCCTTGTGTGCAACATAAGATTTTAGAGAAACCTGTTGTTGTGTATCTGGTACACCATTGAACATAGCATCAACTTTAAAGTAAAATTAATATTTAATTCAAAAATATTAATAAATATGAAAATTTCAAATTCTTTATTTACTTGGGATGTTACATCCTTACTCCCTTTTGGAAATTGCATCCTCACAATTTTAAAATTGGGCGCAGAAACTTCGTTGAAAGTCCCACATCAGAAAAATAGTTAATAAAACTATCACTTTAGAAGAAATAAAGAGAAGTAAAAAGGTCACCCGAGATAACCCATACTAGGATTCCATGAAAACATGGATATGGAGTAGAAACTAAGTGTCAATTTCTGATGGAGAGTGATAGAAATCATAATCCATAGAATGTTAACAACCAAAAAACCAAAAACTTGTGATAGGTTAAACGGTCTTTGGTTTCCCAGTAGGAATAGTAATCATACAACATTTTTTTAAGTTTCATTTAGTAAATTTAGAGAATTTATTTATGATATTCACTTAGGATATAAGGAAATATACTTACTTTTCAATTAGAATTTCATCATTTAATAAGTTTCTACCAAAAACTCATCTTTTCTCCAAACGATGAGTATTCAAGATGACTTGGTCACACCTAATGTGCTGGAATCAACTTCTAGAGAATCATATAATCCAAAAAATATGAACTATATATTTCCCATGTCTTTAAACATTAACCAAAAACAAAATGGTTAGTACAAGATTAGATAATCCCCAAAAAGGATAATCCTTTATAAAAATAAATACTATTCCATATCTCCAAAATTCAAAAAATAGTACCCTAAGTTCAACAAATACCATTTAATAAAAAATTGCCCTAAAAAATATTAAATATAATCCAAACTAAGATTATAACCCAAAACTTAGAAGAATTTAATCCCATAGTCTTCCGTCGTAAATCTTAAAAATTATCTCCAAATAACATCGACTACTCTTAAAGTCTCATAATGAAGTGTAATTAACCTAATCAAATTTTATTTATGATAGGGTAATCATTTCCATAAATAACCCAAATCACCATATGTCCATAATAAAAACATATATTCTTCCCAAAATAAAATTCCACCATTACTCCTCAAATGAAATCTCAAAGTATTTTATTTTCTTAGGCATATAGTGTTCCCAAAAGAGAAAATATCTTCCAAAATAACCTATATAGTGTAATCACCAAAACATTTTCATATACCAAGGATATCCATTTGATAAAACATAAGTTCCCAAAATTAAATTATTCTTGATTCAAAAAATCATTTAACTAAAATGAGTTAGTCATACTCTCGAGGGTCTTCACGTAGTCTTGTGGTGGACAATAAATCTCAATCACACTTTGATTGTGGGTTCGATTCCCACAACTTTGTCTGACACGATGGGTTGTCACACGGTCTAAATGTTGTCCTTTTTCAAAAGCTATATATTTTTATAATATTACAAAAAATGAGATAAATTACTCAAGATAACCCTAACATGATTTAACCTCAATGGTTGTTATATGCCTCCCATTTTCATCCCAACTCATAATGACCTCAATATCTTAATTCATGAATTCTTATTTATATGGACATTTTTTTACCTCCATAAAATAACACTATTCCCAAAGAAATAACATAGCACATGGATCATGGTGTACACTTAGTTTCATCATCATCTTGTTCACATAGATAGACGGTCCATGCATTGCAACAATTATTTAGAGATCCTTCCAAATCATCTACTTCCTTTATCCAAATACACCTCGTACAACTCATTTCAAAAGGGTGTTCACAGAAAAATAGTTTTGGAAAATAATCATGTATGAAATATAATTTCAAAACATCTGATAAAACTTTCTTTTTATAAAATAGTTAGATCGAGTTTGAGTTGAAACTCTCAATCAATGGTCATTTTAAAAAAACCATAAGTATGTTCTAAAAGACTATGATTTAAAATAAAATATAAATAGGTTGCGCAAGGGTCTCCTTATTCAGCACCATTTTCAAAATCATAATGTGCTTCAAAATCTTGTGATAAGGTAAAATATTTGAAAATACCTTGATAATATTTACCAACCCTAAGGCCTCAACATTAAACATTACTTAATCTTGAGTTAAGTCAAGAATTCACATTGATGATCTTTTCTGGTCTAATGTTTTATAGAATTATTCCATAACTATTACATTACATCTCAAACATTACAAATTAGACACTTCTACTCAGTATCCATTTTTTTCATAAAATAAAAACTCTTAAAAGAAAACAAAAAATATTTTCTTGATAAAAATATTTTTGAATTCTTCCTTTCTTTTACCCCACCTTAGTCCCTGTGAAAAATATTTCAAAAACTTTGGATGAGTATAAACAGCTCCGTAAGGGTTATAAAATAAATAAAGAAAACATTATTCCATCAATATGTACAAAAACTAAGATCATTAACATACCTCATGAAATCATAAGATTTTTGAATAACACATAGAAATCATAAATCATAAAGTTGACTTGTGTCATACATATCATACATACATTGTACATATCACAGATATATAGGGAGTTACTTTTAGAAAAACCATCATAGTATATTCCCTAAATCTCTTAGGATAAACATTAACGTTTACCTCTGTCATGTTACTCAATTCATTGGAGAGATATCTTAGGATCACCCTTCCTAGGTTTATCGCAGAACCACCTGTATATGTAAACAATGACCAATAATCATAAAGGATTCATAACACATAAAATAATCATAAAATAAATATAAAATTTCCATATTGTAATAACAATATATCATTTCAAGATATTGACATAATCAATGCTTTATCAAAACATTTTCAAAACTATTTAAAAAATTTAATAAATAGATTTTTGAATCTATGTGTCCCATACCAATTTGAAGCATTTGAAAGAAATTTTAATTTCAAAATATTCATGTACATAAAAATAAATCCTTAAAACAATTTTTAAAACATGTAAATTATTGATAAATATTTAGAAGAATTGATCTTTAAATATTTTAAAATGATATATTAGTTAAAGAGTTCCTAACCAAATGAGAGACGCTTGAATACAAATAATTGATTAATAACATTAATAAAGGCTTATAATATCATGAGAATAAGGAGATTCATGATATAATATGTCAAATGGTAGTATATACACCATATAAAAGTGAATTGGTTTATAAAAACAAATAAGTCTCAATGGAATGTAAATTGAGACAAAGTCCCTTGAAAAGATCATATCCTTAGATTAAGGACAAATCAATGACATAATTATGTGTGAAAAATATGAATACACAAAATATAAGTGGATATTAAGTGTAAAAAAATCATATTTCATTCACACATATTCATATAATTACATAATTTAGAAGAATAAGTTTAAGCCAAAGAATTCAAATTGGGTTAAGAAGTTCTCTTACAAAAATTCGGCAGCCTAACAGCATCACATAAAAATTCAGAAAATGAGTTGATGAAATGGAAAAGGGGATCTCATAACATTAACATAAAATTTACAGAAATAAGGATATATAATAACATATCCTAACATTTGAGAATTTAAATTTAAAGACATAACATAAATGAAGTCTTTGACTTGAAGAGGAGGGTGAAAGGTTCTCTTACCAATTTGGTAACTTACGAAACATACTCCACATTAAGGAAGGATCATACAATGAATATGTAAATATCCATAAATTAAATTATACTACACAATTAATACAATAATCATAAGTACATACACCACATAAAAAGAAATAGTTGCAAATATAGCATGAATCTCACGAGAATAAAAAGTGAGATGAAAACCCCTTACCTCAAGTCTGACTTCTCTTGTTTGTTCCTTGTTCTTCCTGAATAATAAGCTTAAGTTTATTTATAATTTATTAATAACCTTTTTCAAGTTTATTATTCCTTTTATATCACTTATTACATTTCTATAACAATTATATAATTATTTGAGTTCATATCGGACATTTTGTTGATGTTCGGAACTTGAGGTAAAAATGAACTTGTTATAACTACAAATTTTCCATGTGGTAAAAATTACATTATCTAAAGAATAATTTTCATTATTTATATATCATATATATCATATATATTCATTATATATTTATTTTAAATAGTCTATATCATTTGAATATATGTAAATGAAATGCACCATTCATGGAGACGGTAAGCCGTACATACGCATGAAGGCTACTTTCATTTCATTTTTTTAATTTTTAAAGGAATGAAAATCAAATGATACATAGGTATATTATTATTAAATTATAATATAAAATTATCTATAGGTTACATAATTTCATTAACACCATTCTTTATACATTCCATGCATGGTATGAACGAGTCATATCACTTTGATGGGCGGTTGTCCTCACTTCCTCAAATGAAATTATCATATATATACAACATGAAAATCATAAAGGTATGTTATAAAAGATAATAAAATAATAATAGAGATAAAATAAATATCATAAATAAAATATATAATTACAGTTCCGTCATAATGGCCACTATGAGAGGTGGTAGGAGAAAATTGAACAATCCTCGTTTCGTGAGGCAGTAGTTTGTCGTCCATAGAAACAATATGTTCTTTACCCATTAGATGGAGGTGTGTGGAAGGGGAGTTAGAATACTTATTATAAAAATACCCTATTATATTTAATATACTGGTTTTGGTATAAAAAAATATAATAAATAGAGTTTAGGGGGTTGGAGAAGGAAAATAAAAGAAAATAACTTGAGGGAAGACATTACCTATAAATTGGGTAACTCCCTTTGGTTTGAACCAAAACTGTTTCTTGAAGTGACTTTTTAATAAGGTAAGGATTATAGGAGGAATATATGGATGTTGGGAGCTTATTTGGTCAGATTTTAGATGATCCAATAGGCCTGATAGGTGTGAGTAATGGGTTAGAGGTGGTGTCCTTTTATAAGAGGGAGGAGGGGCTCTTTAGGAAAGTTTGAAAGTATTATTTTATTATAAATTTATTTTCGGGTTAAAAAGGTCCAAAACTTATTTTATTCAAATATAAGGTTCATATAAGTCGAAATAAAATCATCTAATAAGAATCAGATAGGTTTTGGATATTTTATAATCCTTATCTTTTTTATTTAACTCTTTGTTAACTTATTTAACTTTTACAGTGCCCTCTTATATATTCATACTATATGGTTAATATATTTACTATAAAATTACAAGAAACCCAAAATGGATCTTTTATGATATTTTTAACATTATTTAAGTCATTTTGACGAATATTATATTTTTAGTATTATTTTATCGTTTAATAAAATATTAAATGTTTTAAAAACTCATTTATGTCAATTTATAATCTTTTCATATCAAGACTTTTAGAAAATCTATAAAAACTTGATTATTTAAAAAAACCATCATTAAATAAAATATAAAAGTCATTATTAACCCTAAAATTATTGTATGGAATTAAAATTTTCAAAATAAATTTATTTTAATATTTATAATATCATTAATTTGAATCTGTTATTAATCAAGCAATTGCTTTATCACCATTGTGTCATAGTTATATTTATTTATTTAATGTATAAAAATTATAAATAAAATAAAATGATTTAGGAAATAATTTTATCTTTGCAATTAATATTTATATTATAATATATCACTTATATAACCCCATATACATTTGTTTTACTAAAAGTTATATGTTTATGTTATTTTTTGTCCTTACATTAAATTAATTAATATAATGTGTCATTATCACACCCAAGTGGCTCTATGTGGTCCCCAAATATACCCAAGGATTACCTAGGTAAGAAATCACTCATCCAATAGAGTTATGACAAGTTTAAAGTTAATTTAATAGTATTATTTTATTATTTTTTACCCTTATTTACCATATTTACCCTTTAACCATGGTAAAAAAATACATTTACTGAAGTAAATATTCATAATGTCCAAAAATAAAAGTAACCTATTTACACAAAGTGAACCTCATAATTCAAAATATGGAATCCATTTTTTCATATTCAAAACACGGAAGTGGAAGAAATAAATTTACAATGAATTCCCGTTGTCAAAACCAAAAAATGTGTTTTTAAGAAATAATACCTATCAAAACATTAACTTCTATTTATGTCCAATTTAAGAGTGAAATTACTTCCAATAAACATCACTGGATAAAATGGTAAAAATATAATCCAATTAAACTTTAAAATCAATTAAAATAATAATATAACTATATAAATAAATTATACGAAAAGACAATTTTGAATTAAAATGCACCATTTTCACTATTCATTAAAAAATTACCTTTATCAAAAAAATACCAAAAAAATACCCAAAGTAAATTTTGATGTCCCTATTATAAGTAATAATTTTATATTTTCAAATAAAACATATAAATTTGAGGAAAAATATATTTAAAAGGGGGTTTCCATAAAAAGCTGGTAAAACAACCTTTCAAAAATATTAGTGTCTTTCATGCTTAAAATCAGATTCATTCTCATTTTAAGCCTCTAAATTTTATTAGAAAAATTTAAAGATTTTTAAAAAAAAAATTATAATAATATTGAAGTTATTTCTATTCATTTCTGCCAATACAATGGCTAGGCATTAACTACCATTTAAAATAATTTTATATTATTATTTTTTAGTATGACTCAGCCTTAGGTGAAACCTAAGATTTCATAGAAACCCATTGTTACGTGTCGGGTACACCTTCAAACATAACATCCACTTTAAAATAAAATTAATATTAAATTCAAAAATATTAATAAATATTAAAATGTCATATTTGTTATTTAATTGGGATGTTACAAAAATATTCAATTATTGAAAGAAAATACTGAATTGAGAGTCTCAAATGAAAAAAATTAAGAAAGACTTAGAAGGATTTTCAAATGGTATAGAAACACTTAATCATATTTTAGGAAAAAAATTGCACCAAAATATGTTATATGTATGGGTTATCAACCTGGAAAGAGAAGAGTAGTTAAGAGCACATTTGTACTTAAGTATAAGCCTCAAAATTCTGCTACTAGTTATTTTTCAAATGGAACTAATATAGTTTTTATTTCAAAAAAAAATTCAATATGCTTATATGAAACCTATAAAGAAAATATGGGTTCCTAATTTATTAATTACTAACATATCTTGACCCAAGAAAATATGGGTTCCAAAATCATTCCTTGTATAAAACTTGTTTTGTAGGAAATCTGCTTCAAGAGATCATATATAAGCCTATGGTACTAGGAGAGTGGATATTACGAAAATATGATAGGATTCTAATCAAGTTTCAAGATACTAATAAAGGTTTATGGTGGACATGTAACCTTTAGGGATAATTCTAAATAAAATATCATCATCCTTGTCCAAATTGGTAACACTAACTCGGTGTTAATTTCTAAAGTACTTTTCATTGATGGTTTAAAATAAAATTTGCTTATTATCTCACAATTATGTGATGATGGTTTTCATGTAATGTTTTAAAACAATTCATGTTATTTTTTAGCTCTAAAAATGATTTATAATTTACTAATTTGAAGAATGAGAATGTATATGTTGTTAATCTTTATTCTTTGATTTATCAAAATGTTTCTTTATTGGGTGTCTTTCAAAGAGAATATTGTATTTGGTTTATAAGACTAGGCCACTATAACATTCAATAACATAGAAAGATTATTAAGAAATGGTTAGTCAAGGATCTAACCAAACTTGGATTCCCAAATGACAAAGTCTGTAACCCCAATTAATAAGGAAAAACATAATATTTATCTTAAAAAAAGAAAGAAGTTTCAATTTCTCAACCTTTTGAGTTGGTTCACATGGACTTTTTTGGACCATCCAAAGTTTCTAGTTTAAATGGGAAGCACTATGTTTATGTACTTGTAGATGGATTTTATAGTTATATTTGGGTATTCTTTTTACCTCAAAAGAGTGAAGTTTGTTTATATTTTACCAAGTATGCTAAATTTGTTGAAAACTTAAGTAGAATTAGAATTAATACCTTATGAGGTGACCATATACATGAGTTTGAAAATCAAGATGTTGAATTATTTTACTCACAAAATGGATATAGTCATAACTTCTCTACTCCTATAACCCCTCAACATAATGTAGTTATATAAAGAATAAATATAACATTTCAAGAGATATCTCAGACTATACTAAATGAATATGACTTTCCTGCCTATTTTGGGTAGAGTCTATAATCATAGACTGGTATATAATTAAAAGAGTTTTAATTATACCTATATTGAAGAAAACCACTTATGAACTTTGGAATAGTAGGAAACCTAATGTTAATTACATTAGTTTTTTGGTTGGAAAGTCTTCATTCTTAACATAAATAATAATCTTGACAAGTTTTCGTCAAAAAGTGATGATTGAATTTTATTGGGTTATTTAACCTCTACATAATCTTATAGGGTTTTTAACAAAAGTACCAAGAGTGTGGAAGAGTATATTCAAATCAAATATGATGAGACAGATCGACATGAACCTATATATTATTTGGAAAACCTTAAAAATGATTTATTCACTTTGAACATAAATTCCAAACCTTCTGATTCTATTGTAAAACAAAAAGAAAAATAATTCAGTTCTGAGTAACATTCCAAACTCATATTTGAAAATGTAGAAGACTCTAAAGTGACCAGACCTACTTTTTATAGAGTGATCAGGACTCTCAAAAACCATCCTTTAGATGATATTGTTGAATACCCAGATAGAGGTACACAAGCTATATCTTGTCTAAGAAACCAGGTTGAACATTAAAAATTCTTATCACAACTTGAACCTAATAACATCAATGATGAAATTCATGATGAATTTTGGGTAATGACTATGCAAGAATAACTTAATCAATTTGAAAAAAATAAAGTGTGATAACTTATTGATAGACCTGAAGACACCATGACTATAAACACTAAATGAGTGTTTAGAAATAAGGTTGATGAATCTGGAACTATAATAAGAAATAAGTCTAGACTAGTTACATAAGGGTATAGTCAAAAAGAGGGTATAGACTGTGAAGAGACCTTTTGACCTATATACAGACATGAAGCCACTATAATACTTCATTCCTATGCATCACATCTATATTTAAAACTATATAAAATGGGTGTTAAAAGTGAATTATTTAATTGGTATATAGATGAGGATTTCTTTGTTGAACAACCCCTATATTTAAAAACCCCAATTTTACAAATTATGTTTTAAAGTCAACTATAAATTTATATGATTTAAAACAATCTCCTAGTGTTTGTTATGATAGGATCAACTCTTTTCTTATTTCAAAATTCTTTTCAAGAGGTATAGATGATCCTACTTTATTTATAAATATAATTTCAAAATATGTTTTAGTAGTTCAAATTTATGTAGATGATATTATATTTGTATCTTTTAGAAATTATTAATGTACTGATTTTTCAAAAATGATGAAAATTGAATTTGAAATGAGTTTAATGGGTGAACTAAAATTCTTTCTTGGTTTTCATATTTTTTAAAATAAATAATAAATTATTTTAAATCAAATTAAAAATATTATATGCCTTTTAAAAAGTTTTAATTTGGATATCACTAAGAGTAGTGATAATCCTTTGGGTACAACCTATAAATTGGATCTTGATGACGCTGGAAAATTAGTGGATCAAACTAGTTATAGAGGTTTTATTGGAAGTATTCCCTACATAATTTCTAGTTGATCTGAAATTACATTTACTATGTGTATGTGTTATCATTTTCAAGAAAACACAAAAGTGTCACACTAAGTTTCTGTGAAAATAATTTTTAAATACCTCAAGTATACTACTAATTTAGGATTGTTCTATCCAAGAGGAAAAACATTTGACTTGGTTAGTTATTTTGATGCTAATTTTGGTGGTATCAAGTTAGATTGAAAAATAACTTATAAATCATGTCACCTTTTGGGAAAGTATCTTGTTTATTGGTGTAGTAAGAAACAAAATTCTATTTCATTGTCTATAGCTAAAGATGAATACATAGTTGCAGGTAGTTTCTATGTACAAATTTTGTGGATGAAACACACCTTACTAAACTATGGATATCAATTCCTATATATCCCTATAAATTGTGATAATAAAAGTGCTATAAAAATTTCTTAGAATCACGTATCTCACTATAGAATAAAAAATGTTGACTTAAGACATCACTTTTTGAGATACCATTTTCAAAAGCGTGATATAACTCTGGAATACATTGGTAAAAAACATTATCTTGCTGATATATTCACTAATACTTTAATTCAGAGAGAATGAAATTGATCAAACATGAATCATGAATGATTAATTTTGGTTAAGTTTATTTTTTTGAGATTTAATCATTGTTGAAAATTTCTCACCGTTGAAAACTTATCACCATTGAAATCTTCTAACCTTTAAAAAATTCTCACTAATGGAATTTCTCACCATTGTGTTTTTACTATCCATTAAAATCTCATTCCTTTGTCAATTTTTTTTTTGTGTCATAGTTCTTGTTATATTTTTACATATTATATATATATATATTCAATTCAAATTTTATTCCATGTTACAATTTTCAAATTAAATTTCTATTTTAATTTTATGAATCCCTAAATTCTTAAATGATATAAATTAGGTGATTTTTATAATCCCAATGTTCACCTCTTTGCACCTTTTTCTCTTGAGCCTTGTTGTGTTATCTTCTCTCAAAACTATCGACCTTACTTTCACCTTCATCTGAACCAACTAAGTCGATCTCCATGGATAGAGTAAAGAGACCTTTAGTTTTTTCTCTGGAGAAGTCGTATCCTGCAAAAAAGTAGAAAGGGGATTCAAGTAGTTCTGTTTTAGTGCATATAAAACTTGAGTTTTTGAGGAGAGTATTTATACCCAAGAATAAATTTTAGGCCAAATGGTTTATTTCAAGAAGATCCTTGGTGATCAGAGTTCAGTATGACCAGGGATGGGTAGAATGTTTCTCTTCCTATCAAAAACCCTTATATCCTAGCTTTGTGCACAATTTCTACCAATTTGTGGAGTTTAGCATTGAAGATAATGATGATTGGGTATGAATATGAGTAAATAGAGGAAAATTTGTCTTTTATTCAAAGATTTGGGAAATATTCTTAATGTTTCATCATTAAGGAGTTTCAAATTACTATCAAGGAACTATTTCAGATGATAGTGACACGTTTGTTTATGAGGATGCATTAGATAAGTTAATAAGAGATGGAATTATGAGAATACTAGTTACTTTAGAGCTTGACGGTGAATATAGGTTGATTTTTATGTTCATCCAGCGCATGTTTTAACCAAAGAAAATGGATTTTTCTACTTTGATATATCAAGATGTTTATCTTCTATGTCTTATGAAAATAATAGGGATGATAAATTTTTGTAGATGTCTTATTATTTTTATGATGGAAATGTGAAATCCATCATCAATATAAAATTCCCTAATCTATCCTAAGTTTTTTTAGCTGTGCTAAAATCCAAAGGTCTAGTTGATGAAAGTGAAGAAGAAGTAGTGGTCTATGGTTGTTTCTTCATCACAAGGAAAATTTATAATAGGATGAAAATCAGTTGGAACCCATATAAGAATTAATGGGTAGGTGATGGTAAAGGAATTTATAATGAGTTTAATCTAGTTGACCTATATTCTAGACCAAAGAATCTTATGGACCCTAGTTTGTAACCTAATAAAATCGTTGAGTATTTTGATGAAGAGGAAGAAGAGGTTTCATTCCTCAAGAGATGAATAGAAATTTCCTATGGATGAAGGAAGTGATTCAGACATATCGAAAAGCTATCATACTATTACCTTTGGTGAACCTAGCCCCCCTAGATCACTCCTTATCAGAGATTAAATCTTCAAAGAAGATAACGAGGAGGATTAAATAGAAATATCTAGTGAGGAGCAATTGAAGATATTTTCTAAATACTCTAAACAAAATGGAAAAGGTAAAGATGATGAGAATGGATAAGAATATAACCATGATAAAAAGAAGAAGAAAAATACAGGGAAGATTATGGGGATGAAAACGGAAATAGATATGGTGATAGAGATGAAGATGATAATTATGGATATTCTGGCCCTGATGGTCCCAGTGGAAATATTAGAGATGAGGATTCAGATATTCCCCAAGAACTTGCCTCTTCTCCACTTTTATCTATTTTGAGATCTGGAGAGTTGCTGAGTCCAGTTGAAGATGTGGACCTAGCTTTCAGATAGAAGGAAGCTACAATTATGGGGGAGAAGTCCCCAATTTTGGAAATTCACCTAGTTTTACCTATTTTTAGTAGAAAACTTAGTGTTCCAGTAGATGATGTTTAGAATGATGATATACAGGCAGCTCTTGAACCATCAATTTTTGACCAGATAGAAGTTGTTCCAAATTCTATTGAGCAGACAATGAATATAAAGATGGGTGTTGTTCTTCATGTGACTAATTCTTCAGTTGCTAAATCTCTTGGTAAGTATTCTAAATGTTGTATAGATCATATGATTGAAGAATGTGATAAGTTTTCTGAAATCCCGCCAAAGAATGGTGGAAATTTTATTTGAGAAGAAAGGGATCCTAATGGATCACTAGTTGATTAGATTGATGTTGCTGGTGAGTTATAGAGGTCTTTTATTGATGTTCCTACCAGGTATGATCTTGATGCACCCTTAACTGTCCTTGCTTTTCCTATTATTCCAGTTGATGTTTTCACCAAAAGTGATTTATCATCCTTTGGAGAAAATATTCTTTCTAATGTTTGTGTGTTGTTGATGAATCAACCTTATTTGGTTACCATGATCATTGATAAGGATGTAATAAATTTTTTGGGGCTTCTGATTATGCATATTCAGACCATGATGATGATCCATATTAGAGAAGTGGATGTGGAAAATAGAAGGTTGGAAAATGAGATGGAAGTTGTGAGATCTACTATGGAAGTGATGAGGTATTCTATTTCTTCTTCTATGGATGATTTTCTTGAGAAGATGGAGAATATGCCATCAGTGCCTTCTACTTATACTTCTCCTCTTCCTTTATTGATGTTTAGGTGACTAGATCTATTATCAGAGAAGATATTTGGGCTGTTTTTTCTTCAAGTGATTTGCTTGACCAAACTCATGAGAATTTGAGAAATATAAGGAGTAATAGTGATCACATTTATATTTTGACTAGACAGTATATGAAATAAATGAAGTATGACAGAGAGACTATAAAAAAGATATCAAATACTATATGTCTAAGATATTTACTAATCATGAGTTGACTGATAATTTTATGTTCCTAAATAAGAATACAAGGATGCCTCTAGTGACTCATGTAATCAAAGAGAAAGTGAACCAGTTAAAATTTTTGAATCCAGTGCTTTAGTGGTTTATGGAAGAAAAGAATGAATTATTTATTTCTATAAAGTTAGGTAGAAACATCGTCATGAATTTCATAAATCATATGAAACCATTTATACATGTGTCTAGAACTGTAGTGGTATCTTAGAATTCCATACTATTTACTTATCTTCTACCAAGTCCAACTACTACTCCAGAGTACTTTAGGCTAGGATTTACGAAATATACTCATGCACCCTTGTCAGCTCATTTCCATAATTTCTCTCTCTCTATCATAGAAGCTATGTAGATCCTCTGGAAAATCATCACCAGAGAGACTCCTTCTCTTCCTGTCATTCCAGCATCCATTCCTATGATTCCCTTAGTCTCTACTGCAAATCCTTCTACCTCAGATAATTAAAAGGGTAAATATCCATTGATTCCTTTAACCCAACTTGATAAGTGTTAATAATTAGACTTTTTTTCTTTGATGGGTATGTTTTTGTGTGATGTTTTCGTATCACTTTTTATTGTTCCTGTTTTGGATGTACTTAATTGAAATTCTCTAGTTATTCATATTTCTTATGTGCACTTTCTATTTTATTTTTACTTTTTGATAATCCCAAAAGGGGAGAATGGGTACTATGGAATTTATATTTTTTCATTATTATAGTTCTATTTCTTTGATACCGTTCGTTTTCAATATTTTTAAAATCCTTCTATTTCATTTTCATTGATACCATCTTTTCTTTAATACTATTTATTTTAATTACCTTTGATATTGTTTCTTTTCTACTTATCTAAGATATCATATGTGGTTCAATTTCTTCCTTTAATACCATATACTTAATATCTTTGATACCCTATGTATCTTCATTACCTTTGATGCCATGGTGTATAAAATGTCATGATTTATCTTTGATACGATGTTTATAAAACTTCATGATTTGTGATCATAAAAAATGGTAGATTATTCTCCATGTTGTTTTAATGATAATAAAATCATTTCTATTATGTTATTAATGAGTTTTATGAGTTATGATAACATTTTATAATATATGTAAGATTCGAAAAAAAATTATAAGTATGGATAATTGTTGAATATGATTCACAACAAAGAATAACTCACCGTTAAAAATGAATCACCACCAAGGATAACTCACTGTTGAGGTTGAGTCACTACAAACAATGACTCACCACCATGATGGAAAATTGGATAAGTGTTGGAAAAAATCATCACTAGCTATGTTTCGCTACCAGAAATGAATTCTTGTAGTGTTAGAAATATCTACCGCCATACCTAAGACATCGTTGAAGATGACCTACCACTAAAATGGAAATTTGGAAAAGTGTTGGAATGACCTATCCCCAAGATATCTCATTGTTGTCCCAACTCACCACCATCCTAATTCACCATTTGGATGACTCATATCCGAATATTGTTTCACTATTCCAAATATTCACCACCACTATTTTAGTTTATTTTTAATTAAATATATCTAATGAAAATATTATCAAATTTAATTCTAAAACTTATTTTATGATTGTTCTTAATTTTTTTATAGAGATTCATTAATGAATGGGTCAGCCCTGAGTATAAGGGTGTGGGATATCTAGATGATTTCTCATGTGGATACTCATGAATGATGCTATTAAATAAAGTAACAGACTACCACATGTGGAAAACCCCTGAAAGAAAAAACAATGTACACGTACACGTGAAGCACATTGAACATCTGATTACTTCCTACAAACTCACTAGAAGGAGTTTACGACACTTTGTTCTGCTGTAAATTTTAAAAGCCTGACTCAAGATACATTTTTAACTATGATTAAGGATTCATGAACAGTAGAGATTATCAGACAAAGAAACAACATCTTTTCTTTACCATTACCTTCTACGTTTGTTTATTTTCTTTTACATTATGAGAAGTGCGTGTCTTAATCTATTTTTATACATGCACACTATCTCCTAAAATTAAACTGAAAAATATTAGACATCTTCTAAAAATATCTCTATATCTATTTTCCCACGGTATTGTGGAGGCCCCTATGTGGGATGTATTTGTTTTATTCCCATGGGTATTGTGGAATAGGTCTTATGTGACATGGGAAGCTTTGTTGTTTTACACCCAATACAGGTTATGAATCATATATTATTTTATATAATATGTTTGGAAGAAAGTGATTTCCTATTGGAGAAGATTAATTCCCAGATTTATACTAAAAATATTTTATTTATTAGGTTTTTTGTTTTTTGTTTAGTTTTAATTTATTTATATCCTTTAAATTGAATCTCTTTTTAACTATAAAAAACCACTACCTTGATAGTTTGTCCTAATTAGTGTTTGAATAAGTTTTTGATTTAGTATATTGATTTGAAAAGTTAAATAAGTATTATATTTTTTTTAATGATACTTAATCAATCTTTTATAAATATTTTAAAATATTGAAACTTAAAATCAATCTTCCATTTTTTCTAGTTGATCTGTTTTTAAATTAATTGGGAGATTTTATTTAAACCTATTTTAGACAGAAATTTTTTATTAGGTACTCAATTCACCTCTTATTGAGATACTCAATCCAACCAATAATTTCATATTAAAAATAATATATATATATATATATAATTATTCACACATGCACACACACACATATAATAATAATTAAATTTTATAATATATATACACAAATTCTGCAAAATTAATATAAATAACATCATTTATATTGTAATATAAATTATAAAAGATTATTATATATTAACATTAATGCATATTAATATATTAAATATGAAAAAATATACATGCATATATATATATTGTTATAATTATAATATTTTTACATACTTAAGATGTATTTTAATATGTCCCAAGTATCTTGGTTATATTGTAATGTATTTTTAATATATCTAAAATAGTTAAAATGGTTATATGGGATTTATTTTAATCCACCAAAAATAACTTTTTTAAAAAAAATAATTTAATTATATATATATAGTGATAAAATATTTAAATAGTAAATTATGAAAATAATTACTAAAATATTTATAGTAGATAAAATGTTATATATATATATATATATTAATATATATTTAATTTATAGTAATTTTAATATTAATAAAATATAATTAGTATCTAGTATTTTATTAAATATAAAATGATAATATATATAAATGTTATTATTATAATACAAATATAAAAATATTAATATATTATAAAATACACACACATAATGTATCCATTTAAACATTTAAAAATTCTTTACATTTATATAAATAACAATATATATATATATACATATTATAACTAAATATAATTTTGTGTAATAAATGTTTTTAAACATGTATATTAATTTATTTATACTTTTGAGACAAACACAAGTACATGGAAACAAATTGAGATGTATATTCACGCACACTCACATGTGTGTGTCTGTGTGTGTGTATTTAATTTAATTTAACAAAATTATAATTATTTGTTTCCATTATCACACACACACACACATGCATATATAAATTTAAGCATAATGAATTTAAATAATTACTATGATAAGTAGTGGAATTATTTATAAATAGGTACATATGTGTATTTATATAATATAGTCATAAAGATAAATAAAATTATATTCAAGTGTGTGTTTATACATACAAACTTATAAAGTTCACTCACGATTATAAATTGATCTATAAATACACTAATATTTAATATTTTTAATATAAATATATAATATTTATTTTGTAGGGATAGATTTTAAATCTGCCTTGGATAAATGTGTGTATTAAACAAATTTGGGATGGTGTTAGGATCAGGAGAGAGTATTCCACCAATGAGGGTGGTGAATCCATGGTTTCCAAAAGTATAAACTCTCAAACTATGCGATTATCATCATTGGTTATTGTGAATAGATCTTGATGGCAACAATGTGATTATATGAGATAGAGAAAGGAAGAATAGATATGGACCCAATGTTTTTTACAAGGTTCACTCACCCATATAATTATGTTATTAATTCGTGGTGTGAAAAAATTTTGATCTCATAATACACATTCCAAATTATTATCAATTGAATATGGAAAGTAGAAATAAGATTGTACTGAACTCCAATTACACGATAAATAATGAGAAATAACAAGTTGAACAATTTTTTCCTCACCTGCCTTAGGTGCCTTTGAAAATTGTACTTGGTGTACATCAATGTTATTAAACTCTATAGCATGTCAAAAATTTATTGTAATTCTAGTTATATCTCACATAATCTCTCTTTATTTCATCACACACATGCATGAAAACCCTAGGAGATCCAATTTTTATTTATAGGAACAATATGCATTATTACGTGGTGCTTTTGGCTGTAGTCTGACCCCTATATCTAAAAGGTGTACAGTGATAAATATCAGTTATATTTGACTACTTTACATCATGACTCATATAGTATGGTGTGAAAGATTCAACATTTCTAGAACCAACAACTCACTAAACTTCTGTAGATAAAATCTTCATGATGTGTAACATTCACTATAGTGTGGTATTCCTTAAATCTCTAAAACCAGTAAATCTTAAAATATTTGTTGCTTTGGATGTAGCTGTGTGGTTTTTCCAATTACTCTATGATATTATTTATTTCATAAGAGTCAATGACATGAAATATTTAGTTGTGATGCAAGCCTACTTGGTTCCTAAACCAGTTTTGTAACGCCTCGACCCCAGATGCCTGGAGTCGGTGCATTATTTTAATACATTGGCATGGTTACAAGGAATAAAATATTGAAGGACCAATAATTTTAACAATCTTGTAAATATATTACAAAAGTTAACTTTACATTACAATTTCAAACCTAAAATATAACATAGATAGTCCTTTTATAACACCATTATTCTACAAGATTAACCCCGAATATCAATCATAAAACACTTCTTGGAATATTGGGAAAATAAAAGATAAGAAAGGGGTGATATAATTTGCCCAATAAGGTTAACTAATACAATAGAAGATTTTATAAACATGCATAAACTTTTAAGGCATGTATAAAACTGAAACAGAAGCATTTTAAACATAAACTTGAATATAATATTGCAAGAATAAATCAAATAATTCCATTTAAACATTCAAATGGATATTCAACTAGTTGAATAATCACATGTAATATCAATAACTAATCTCATAATGAGGGAATGCATAATGCCAGACATTATAACTATACCATCAAGGCCTCATGATAACACCATACCTAACCATACAGTCAAGGCCTTGTTCCAAGACACTAGTTTGTCTCATGAGAACTATCGATGCATCAAGGGGATTTCATTAACTGGTCCCCAAACCATAAGGATTTAATTAACTAGTCCCCAACCTGTAGGTATTTCATTAAGTGGTCTCTAACCTATTAGTTACCAAGTCCAATGAATTTCTCATATTAAAAGGGAGAAACATAACCAATACAAACATTCAAATTAAAACTAACATATTAAATGCTAATAAATTGTCTATAAACCATGAATGGTATACAAATAGCACACCCACAATAAAACATACCATAAATCCTTCAACGTATTTTTGGTAGATTGTATCATACATAGTCAAACTCATTTAAGAGTAAAATCCAACAAAGGATATTGACATAGATAAAAATAATCTAATAAAATCATTAAAAATATATCAAGACAAATACCCCATTTTCTTTGAAATAATTTATTAAAATCCATAAACTTATAAAAGAAAATATTTAAAAATATATTTTTGAATCAAAGTGTCCCATACCAATTTGAAACTTTTGAAAGGAATTAGAATTCTAAAACACTAATTTCATTATAAATAAATACTTAAAACCATTTTGAAAAACGGACATTAATGAGAAATATTTAAAACAATAAATTTTAAAAACATTTAAAATGATGTTTTAGTTAAATAGTTCCTTAAATAAAACCTTAAAAATATTCCTTCTGAAAATATTTTTAAGAAATAAGGACATGTATGATAAAAGTTTCCAAGAAAAAACATACATATAAACAATTTTGGATAATAATGAGATTGTGAAATTAACTCTTACTACTTTGAAAATTTAAATAATAAGCCTGATATCTTTAAATAAATATTTAAATAACATGAAGATAAATTTATTAATGATAGAAAATATAATAGGGGTAGTACATACACCACACACAATAACTAGGTGTTGAACGTGACTTATATCTCATAAAAATTAAAAGTGATATAGAATTCCCTTACAAAGATCGTATCATTATATTGGGTATCAATCAATGACATAATTATGTGTGAAAAATATAAATCCACAATATATAAGTGGATGTTTATTATAAAACAATCAAGGTTCATTTACACTTATTTTTGGGTGAACATAACCAATGACATAGATGTTTAACTCAATGAATGGAAATTGAGTTTACTTCTCCCTTACCATAGGTCTGATACTATTCGTACTTGTCTGAAACACCTGTATAGTGGTTTTAAATATATTATTAACCTGTAACAGAATCATGAAAATATTTATTATATCATATATGATTCATTTATACATTTATATTACTTTTTTACTAACAATTCCATGTTAAAGCAATGTTTAGGGTAATAATTGCTTTGTTTATTGTAGGTGTTTTGACTTGTTATTCTTTATCATATTACTTAGATAATGATTTAATTAATTAAATAATGTATAGAATGATTTATATATATATATTCAGTATATATCTATATAAGATAGATATATTAAATGTAATACACCTTTCATGGAGACAGTAGGACGTACGTATGCATGAACGTTGTTTCCATTGTCTAATCGTATTGAATGGAAGAAAGTAAATAACTTATATGTACATATATTTTTATAGTATAATTATTATGTCATATATTTCATAATTATTCATTATATATGTTATTATAATCATTCTTAAATGGTTGTAATGGAGGATGAATCTCATCACTTCGTGGAGATAGTAAGTTGTACGTACGCACGAGCAACAATATCATTCTGTAATGGTAAAAGGTAAATAATTGGATGAAGTATGATTTATAAAGAAATTATATCATGTCATATTTATTATTTACATCTTTTATATTCATCATTATACACATATAAATATTTTTTACATGAAAATAGTTTACACCACGGCGTAGAGACGGTAAGCTGTAAGTACGCACACATGATGATATTGTATTTTGTAGGATAGGTAAAAGGAGGAATATCGATGTAAAATAATAATAAAAACATCTCATAATATATTATTTGATTTATTTAGTAATTTAATATGGAAAAAACATTTTAATATTAAGTATAAGAAGAAAATAAATTGAATTGAATTGGTAAAAAAATTACCTCTTCTTCGAGTGTCTCCTTTTGATTTGCACAAAAAGACTCCTTAGGTTGGTTTTATGACCAAAGTATGGCCTCTAGGTTGAAGGGAAGTTGGGAGAGGAAATTTTTATGTTTTGGTTGATCCAAATGTCTTTATAGGTTTGACTTAAAGAGAATGATAAGTGCCCATTTATAAGAGAGGTGAGGGGCACTTTTGGAAGATATTAAAATATTAATCTATTATGAAATGATTTTTTTTTAAAATAGTTAAAAAGGTATTTATTTTGAGGCTAAGATAAGTATGAGTCTAAATAACCTCAACCAATGAATTTTTTACATGTTTAGGATATAAAATTAACCTTATATTTTTCATTTAACCCTTAGTTAAACAGTTTAACCTTTACCGTGTCTTCTTGTATTTTTACACTATAGGGTTAATATAGTTACTATAAAATTCCAAAAAACCCCAATTATATTATTTATAAAATATTTAAAATTATAAAAGTTTTTTTTAAGAAAATTGTATTTTTATGACTTTCATATCATTTAATAAAATAGTATTTTTTTAAAAATATCATTTATGTCAATTTTACTACTATTCAATATTTTCATTTTTAAAAATATCAAACCAACCTGATAAATTCAAACCAATACTTCAAATATGTCACTAACATGTATAAGTTTTATATAAAATTATTTTATGTCATTAATTAAGTAAAATTATTTTTATTATAATGTTTTTAATATCATTTATTTTATATCTCAATTAATTAAACAAATACTGCATCATCATTTTGTCACCATTTAATTTAATTATTTAAGGTCTAAAAATTATAAATAAATTATCATGACGTAGATAAATTTATTATATTTATAAATACTATTTATAGTCAACCATATCACTTATATAACATCATATTAAAAAAAATAATTATTAAAATTTGAATATGACATTTTTACTCTTCTTTAAATAAAATATAATAAATGTCTTAATTTAACACAAGTGGCTTCAAAAGGATCATATTTTCTACCTAAGGTTGATTTTGGTCGAAAAATACTTATCAAATTAAATTAGGAAAAGTGTTATGGTAATTTTATATTATTATAATATTATTTTTACTATTAATTACCCTATTTTCCTTTAATTGTGGTAAATAAAATTCATAAAATATTATTCACCAAAATTATTTTTGAGCCAATTAGACCAAATTTTCATACTTATAATAACTATGTATGTCCGTTTTTTGAAATTCAATTAACAGAAGCGGTAAAATTATGTTTAATGTTAATCCGCACATGTGGTTAGAAGGAAGGTAAAAGAGACGTTCAAAAGTTCAATAAAATTTTTTATATCTAATTCTATTATAAAATGATTCCAATGACCTAAAATGGACTAATATATTTATTATTTATTTATTTATACTTTAAAATAAACTTAAAGTAAAATAATTATTTAAGTGAAAAAATAGTTTTTATCTATAATGGAGTATTTTTCACTATTCATAAAAAATGGAACTTTTTAGAAAAATACCAAAATTTCACCCTAAGATAATTTTGATATATTGAATTAAAAAATGATGTCTATTTTACCAACTTTAATTTATATGAGTGTCTAAAATTAAATTTATTATTGTTCACAAAAGGATATAAAAAGTAGTTCCTTTAAGAAAATATTATTTCTAAACATATAACTGTTTTACAAAAACTTATATGTTTCAATATAAATATGTTGTATTTATGTGAAAAATTATCAATAACATTTAAAGATTATTTATTACTATTTAAATTACTATATTTAATGGATAATTTATAAATATATTATTTAAATAATTATAATAAAAAAGTGTTGTTTCACAAAAACACAATCTTGCGTGTAACGCAAGCCAAGTCAGTGTTTCATACAACACAAGCTATTGAAGATAACATACTGTGAAATATTGGGGTGTTACAAGTGTGTCCCTAAATTCTTTCAATGTAGTATTCACAATGTATTTGAATTCTAATAATTCCTCAAATGAACCCCTAAGGTGCAACCAGTCCAGCTATAATGTGATCCTTTACACGCAAGAATAAATACATGGAATATTCTATAGGTTTTGGGCATAGTGGAAGCCCCTTATTAGGCTTGGACAACCTAGATTTTAGTCTTAATTTATGAATAATCATATCTATACATGACGAATAAATTTATGACCAATGAATTTAAATCATTGATTAATTAAATTTTTTAAACATTGGACTCAAAGGATGATCATCACATGTAATTTATATTTATTTTATAAAAAAGATCTATAATTTCCATGACTAGAAATTATTTCTTAATTGGTGAATCAGTTGACTTGATATCATTATACCATCATTGATACATAGGATACAAGAGTAGAATCTATCTACAGGTGATCCACACATGCACCAAAAATTCATAACTTCATCGTATAGTCATCGGGTTCTAGCATGGCCGATCATGATTGATTGAATTGTTTGATGTTGATTTAATTGGGAAGTTCTTCATGGATTTCTAACTATTTTATCAATCTCGATCACTTGATATGTGAGTTGGATGTGAACTTGAAATCTTGAGTGAATTATTGAGATCTCTTAGGTTTTGAGGGAACTTTTCTCAATCTATTGTTCATAAGGATTTGTATCTCAAGAAAATGATATAACTAGATATTTATTATGGAAAGTTTGATATTAAATATTTGTACATAGATCCCTTACCATTTATATAACACTTAGTTACCTCTATTTCTATATAATAATAATTATTTACTTGAATTTTGCATCACCTAAGAATAAATAAATATAATTTTTATTATTTTAGACCATACCATTAAAATCGGTACACTTATCATTCTTGGCATTTACAAAACCTTTAATAATAAATATTTATTTAAAAAATAAATATCATGAAATTCTTCATCTATAAATACATAAATATTATATTCATAAAAATTTTCAAATAAATATTTATTATTATTTAACTCACATATTCTTCCAAATAACTCGTGATTAAATCTTGGCAATCAACCAAACCCGAATAATTATTAAGCCATAAAGAAGGAATAATATTTATTCTAACTTGTTAAAATAAACTATTAATTTAACTAATATTCCCGAAACACTTAATGTGTGTCTCTCTAGGCCTCTTTCCAAGTTGAAATAGGTAGAGATTCCTATAGCCCAAGGTTATCATCTAGAAAAAAACCAAGACACCCATAGATAAAGAAGTTAATCTCACAATGACATACAAACTCCTAAGAATTATTATTGGGTAATATATTCCCTTTATAGAAATATCTCAAACCAAGAATGTTTCATGATGGTGTTATCAACCTATGTTATTGATGTCTATTTATTTTACTTTCTTAAAATGAACTTTCCCACCGTACACCATGGAAAATGATTTATCTAGGAAGTTGTATTCCCATCAAAGGGTTTGAAATATCAAATTCTATTAATTTATGGAAGAGATCAATCCTTTATCACATTATCCATTACTGTTATATCATTCATGATATACCCAATGTATCTTAATTCACTATGAAAATACATAGTCATGGTTTTTTTCAATGAATCAAAGTACATGAGTTATGATAATCATTAATGATAATTTTAAATTATAAGGATCAACACACGTGTCCAATTATAAAATCATGGATAATAATTTACTCAACCCTTTCCTCTCAGTAAAACAAAGTCCTACTTGAGCAGTCAACCCCTGATGTGATCCATGTTATGTCAGCCCAAAACTTCAAGCTAAAATTTCATCAATAATTGAAATCACCCCGACATGGGTCAGTCAAGCACCTTGAACTATGGGTTTTATTCTAACATAAGTAGTAGAAGTTTATATTAACTTAATATTCTAGTTGGGATTTTTTTATCCTTATTCACAAAATCACATTTTTATCTTATCACATGCCTTGTTAATATCAAGTGGATTTTACTCAAGTGCTAAACCATTTATAATAAAATTTATGCATAATCCAATTTTACTTTATTTAATCTTACATTCTTATTAGATCATTTATCAAGTAATTTCATAAAATCCATAAACAGAAATAATCAACAATAGAACTAAAAGAAATAAAATATAAATGGTATGACTATGATATTATCTAATGGTTAGTTTATCTAGTACATGATAATGTAAATTTTGAGCCTAGGGTAAAACACCTTGAACCGTAACTCGGTTTGTGTCGTAGCATTACACCACAACTCCTATATATCACCTCAATTGGTTTTTCAATAACTCTCGGAGTCATATCGCCTCCTCTTTACTGAGAGGTTCATCCATTCATAAGATTTTACTCACACGTAGGTGTGGGGATCCAATTTATTGGATAAGGGGTTTTACATAAAATATGTCATGGCTACACATTCCCTTAAATAATAAAGAGGAGGGGATGACACATAGTCTATCTTTTTAATTTAATGATAATAAAATAAAAGGAAACCAATCACATATAGAGGTTTATTCTAAAATCATGATCATCCATATAGAATAAAAAAACATAAATTTTAAATATAGTTATTAATTACTTCAATTAATTATTTAATTAAGATAAAATGACATGAATTAATCTAATTAATTCAATTTATCTTAATTTAATTTATCAATTCTTGAATTATCATCATCCATAATTTAAAAAATTAAATAATTAATTTTATTTAAAATTAGTTAAGTACACAAGTGTACTTAAAGGAAACAACATGTACTCATCCAAAATACCTGACATGATCCCTGTGCATATGAATTCACTTGTAATCCAGCACACATTGTATAGTGAGTAATTATATGGTGTGTACTTTTAAATAAATGACACACATAATACATGTGAATTAAAATTAATGTTATTCTCTTGATGTGCGTAGAGTTTACTATATAGAAATGTTGTACACAACTTATAGATTTAGAGTTTAACATAAAAATTAATTCAATACATAATCAATAATCTTATGACATGGAATGCATTATCATAAAAATACACAGAACACATGTGTATAGGTTTAATTATATAATTAATTATTCTCTTAGTGTTAAATTAAGAAAACTAGAATATGTATACTACATGATGTGTACTATGTTACAGAGAGTGTGATCTCTTCTTCCCGTGTCTTTGACACACTCCTATGGACTAAAATGTTTGTTTGTCATGGATGTGTACGATGTACACAACAAGTAATATTCATATAGGACATGTGGACTTGAAGTTTCATAGTTTTTCATTCCCCATTTTGTGTAAGAGATACATGACACACATAGACCATCTGTTTTCTCCACTATAAGAACATGAGGACTACACATCGTGGACATAAGTTACAAGATGTGTAGTTCTTTAAACAACATTCCTTATGGTCCAAATTTTCATAGATCTATGTCTATAATATTTGATCTGATATCATTGGAATGATATGATAACCATGTGAAATACATTCTAGGTATATAGTTATATGATATGTAGCAGAGTACACAACATATAATCGTTTGTTATCTGACCAAAAATCTTGGAATATTCATATTGTGTTTTCAGATGTTTCTGTATTTTAATTTAACTTGTTTATTGTTTATGAGAGAAATAATGAATAAAGGGAATAGAAAATTATGCTTTAATTTCAAGAATGAATAGATCTGAATTAAAATAAATTCAGAATTCATACCATTAAATCAATGGTTAATAAATAATTATAAATTAACCATGTGACTACTATGATACCCTTTACAGGTTTCTTGTATAGTGGAAGTGCCTTAATGGGCATGGTCAAATCATCTTTTAGTCTTAATTTATTAATAATCTAACCCGCATATGATGAATGAAATTATGACCAATAAATAATTGTAGATTACTTGGATTTTTTAAATTCTAGAACCAAAGGTGGATCATTTTTTACCATACCATAATGCTTAGTATTCCTATCCTCCTCAACATATATCAAACATTAAATAATTAATATTTATTTAACAAATAAATATCAATGCATTATTCATCGATAAATATAATATATATTATATTCACAAAAAACATGAAAATAAATATTAATTAGTAAATATTATTTTTAAAAACTCATGATTAAATCTTAGAGATCAACCAAATCCAAGTAATTAGTAAACCAAAAAGAATGAATAATATTTATTATAAGTTATTAAATTCAATATTTAATTTAATTTAGATTCCAAATACACTTAGTTTGTGTCCCTTTAGGCCTTTTTATTAGACTAAAAAAGTGGAGATCCCTAAATTCCAAGGTTAGCACCAAGAAACACACCAAGACACCCATAGAGAAAGCAATTAATGTCAAAGTGACATACAACCTCCTATAAATTCTTATTGTTTAATATATTCCCTTTATAGTGATATCTTCAGTCAAGAATATTGCATGTTGTGTCATTAAATTAAGTTATTGATTCCTCTTTATTTGACTTTATATAAATGAAATTTCCCAAATAACACCATGGCCATGTATTTATCTCAATAGTTTTATTCCCATCAAGGTACCAAGATATCAACTTTCATTAATGGATGGAGGGGATTAATATTTTCTCACATTATCCATTAATGTCATATAACTTGTGATATACCCAACATATCATAATTTTCCATGAGTTTAATTGATCACATGTTTCTTCAATACATAAAAGTACATGAATTGGGATATTTTTAATGATAATTTTAAATTATAAGGATCAATACACAGATACTTATATAGTATTATCCAATGAAACAAATAAATGTGGTTTTCCTACTAGATGATCTCATTCTCATAATATTCTGATCAAGAAATTACTAAGGGTTCACACCTTGAGAGGGTGCCTCAAATTCCTATGAGTCTCCACCATTTATTGCCTATGTCATTTCTGTATCATAAAATGATATCATATGAATATATAACATATATTAATGAATATTGTCAGGGAACCTCTATGTTCTCATAATAGAGGTTAACTACTATGAACTTTTAGTTTGATAGATATTCTTATGACATTACCACATACTATATTATTTAGAGGAATAATCATGATGTAATAAGAAACTTCATTAACATTCAAGAAAACAAATATATGCAATCATCAAGTACTTATAAATTGATTTTAGGGATCCAACTACAATATAATATTTATATGTAAGATTAAATAATTATATTATTAGAAATATCACATCACAACTATATATATGAGGACATGATTCCTTCTTATGTAAGATAAATCATTTCTAACATGAGATTGGATCATAGATGCTATAGTGTGGTCTCCACGCTTTACTTAATGGTTTTTTCATATATATAAAACATCAATCCCTTTAATCATGTGCATCTACACTCAACTCCATAGAGTTTCGAACTCATACATGAGCATGTTTACAATGAATACAACAATAAAACACCCCAAAAACATAAATTAATTACTTTAAAAAACAATTCATAGAATGCATCCAATGTGAAGTTCATTTCAACACCTCACTATAGGTTAAAATAGTTACTGTGTGAGAAATATATCCCTTAGTGCAAGATCAATGTCATATTGAACATGTCTTAATTGAGATCAACTAAACTCCCCCATTTCTAATAGCGTGATTAGGGGTTATTTAATATCTCAAAGGGACCTTCAATGTCCCCTTTTCAATTGGTGGCAATATGAAAATAAACACATAATCTCTTATTCAAACATTACCTTCCAATACCTCAGAATTCACCTTGATGATCAAATATATAATAAATGTAACACCCCAATAGTATAGCTTATGAATATTATGTACAATATCTTGTGATACATGTGATATCGAGCTTAAAATGAACTATGATTTACTATAAAAATATTGTTATTTAAATATGACTATTATAACCAAGTTGTTATATTGGATGGTATGAACAAGAGTAACCACATTATAAAATATATGTATAAAATTTTTCTTTAATAGAAATGTATTATTTAATTACTAATAAATAATAATAAAATTTTAAATAAAATCATATAATATTAAAGGAGATATTTTTTAGAAAACTGATTTATGTTCACAATGTATTTTAATCAAATTAAATTACGTTAATCACTATAGTTGATATTTAATGAAATTTATAGAAAAATATTTTAATAAAAAAAATTAATATTAATATAATGGTGATTATTGGATAAGGAATTAATAAAAATTCATTTGCTTTGAAAGTATTTTTTGTTGCATTTTGTGTGAGGATATTAGAATTAATTTCTATCACTTAAAAAATTTTTTATAAAATGGCGATAATTTTATAAATCATTATGTAAAAATTATATTAATATAATATGTTTTTATTTTTCAGAAAATATTTATTTTTGGGTGAATATTGATAATTATTGATTTTGCAAAAATTATCATTTATTTTCTTTTAATTAAATTAATTTAAATATTTCATTTGGTTTCTGATTTTTTTTTTTAAATTAAAATAAATTTTATTATATTTAAAATAATCCATTTAATTCCATATTAGTCAATATTATACATAATTTTGGTGAAAATATTTTTATTCTTAAAATTGTATTTTTTTTAAACTATTTTTTGTTGTGTTTTGCACACTTATGTTGAAATTAATTTTAACTATTTATAGAAAATTAATATTTTAAACTCTATATAATATTTTTAACCATAATTTTTAAATTAGTTCAATAGATTACTTTTATTTTTGGCCATATAAAAAATTTACCTAGGTAAAAAGTTGTCACCATTGTAATGTGTAGAATGAGATAATTAAGGTTGAAACTATATGATAAGATCACAAAATATTATATATGAATGGATTTATAAGTCATTATTGACTAATCCTCTTTCCTTAATCAATTTTTATCAATTTTTTTTCACTTGAAATGATTATGGATTACCCTTTTATAAAAATAAAGTAATATTTACAAAAATATCACTTTCTCTCATTTATTATCATAAATATGTTTCCATGGAAATGATATGAATAAATGTACATTTGGAAAGAAATTATAATACTATAATATGATAAATAAATTATAGTTATTTTTTTTTAATTTTTAACAATTTTATAATTGTTTAAAAGGCTTACGTTCCGTTAATGTAGTGTTTTTAAAAACAAGAGAAAAAATAATGAAAATTATTTTAAAAACATTAAAAGTAATATGTTTTAGTTTAATTATAATGTTACATGTATTTTATAGATACCTTTTAAGGATAATTTATTATTTATGTGTTTTAATTCTAATTTCATTATTTTATTGATATATTTAAAGTCAAATTTTGTGAATTGTCTTGAAAATGTCCTTAAATAGTATTTAATGTTTAAAATTTATTTTGAAATTATTAAAAAAAATAAAAACCCTATATTAACTCATTATTATAGTAAATTTTCAGTACTATTATTAAAATTCTATTTATGTGACACTTTTAATTATTAAAATTACATTCATGACCTTTAAAGATTGAGAAATTGCAAAAAAGTCATTGATTTTTTCCTATAAAAATAGACTCACTTCAACCATTTAAAAACCCTAATCATGTATTTTTATCTAAAAGTTATAAAAATATTTCTCTCTAAACTTCCATTACCACCCCTCCAATCTCTTGGAGTAACGATAAACATCTCCCTCAAAATCCTTAAACTCAATTAAAAGGTGGATATCAAAAGAGGTGGTATAGGCTTTAATGAATTTTTTTAAGTTTATTTCTTCTTATACCAAATTTATATATATATAAACATTATTCTGTAATAAAATAATTATATTCAATATACTTATATATTATTATATTGATTTTAAAACTCTATTCCATCAACTTTTCTATCCAGTGTAAAATGAACACTTCGCTCATGTGTACACACGACCTACTAACTCCACAAAGTGATGTGTTTCATTTTTCATCATCGAATAATATAGATATATAAAATGATTTATTAATTTAATATATATGATATTCATGAAATATTTATGATTATATAAATTTGATATATTACTTACCTTCTTACCCTCTCATCCATTGGAATATCATAGCATCGCTCATGTGTATGTGTGGACTACCACCTCTACAAAATGATGTGATTTGTTTTTTGTTTCAGTCATACATGGATTGTCATAAGGTCATATTTAATGAATAAATATGATAATAATAATAATATTATTATTATATAAAATTAATCCTTTGTCTATTTCATTTCCTTCTCATCCATTAGAAAAATTTATTCATCTCTTATGCATACATATAGACTACTATCTCCATGAAATGATGTAATTAATTTTTCATGAACACCTTACATGAATGGTTCTAAAATTATAATTAATGTATAAAAACTATAATTAAAACTTTCTTTCATATTTTTGATATGATAGAACCATGAAATCATTTACTATAGTCCGCATACTGAAGTAGGTAAGGAGAAATTGATGAAACAACATTATGTGGACTATGTAAGTAATAACTGTACATCGAGTGGCTATCTAATGACTGTGAAATGACACTAAAAATGTAATACATATGAAAAGTTTTCTTAATAAAGTAATTATTATTTTTAAATTTATTATTCATGTGGATATAACGTGTTGGATCAAATAGGAATCCAAGGTGAGTGTTCTTCATCTCAATTCCACTATTAAGAATTGTTTTATATTATATAATTAATTTCTTTTATATGGTGTATATACCACCAATTAGACAAGTTATATCCTGAAATAAAATTTATTCATGGTATTTAAAGTTTCAATTGATTTTTTCCTTCTTGAGAGGTTTTTAATCAAAAGTTATGAAATCCTTAATGATCTATTTTGTAACTTCATTATATTTGGGATTATTTATGTTTGAATTTATATTGAAGTAATTATATAATATCTCCTTCTTAAAATCCATATATTTTTTATCCTATGGTTATTTCTATAGTTTAAATTTTTTTCTTCTAAATTTTCATCTATTTTTTACACAAATACCAAAAGAAAGTTTTTAAGTGAAATTGACATTATTTATTCTTTTAGGTTGGAAATATGTTTTTTACACATTTAGTTTTTCTAAAATGTTTCCAAAATGTCATTATATATTCTAAAATAAATATATAATGTCATTTTCAACCATGTTTTACTTTGAAATTTTTTTAAAAATAATATTTTTAAATTTCTCTGAACAAATCATTATTTACTATTTAAAAAAATGTGAAAGGAATGTTTTTTCATATATATAGAATGAGTATATTTTTCAACCTATATGACCATTATTTACTACATATATAAATTTATGAGTGTCTATAGTTTATCAATGAATTTTTTTTCCATTATTATATGAATTTTTATTTTTTTAAAGGGAATTATTTTATATAATTTTGAAAATAATTTTGGAAATAATTTATAGCTCTATTTCTACAAAAAAAATTACAAAAGTTTAAAGAAAGTTATTTTAAAAGTTTCACTTCTATTTTCTTAAATAATTATCAAAAGAACTTCCTTTACTTAATAACCATCATTTATAATGAATTAATGGTCTCCTTTCATCCATTACTTATTTATGGTTTAAATCTCATTTTTTCATGAAGAATAATGTCATTTCCTTGAAGTTATATTCTATATCATCCGACATTATTATTTTAATATTATATAAATATTATTTTTTATCATTGATATATTTATCATTTTAGTATTTTGTTAACCATATACCATTTCAGTATACAATGTTAGTTGAATAAATCATATTAAAAAAATTATTTCAGTTAATGTGTAAATAATGATGTTATGTGTTCTAGATTCATTAAGGGTATTTATAAATTGATAAGGTGTATTGATTAGGTATTGTAGTATTAATTCAATATATATGGAACAAATTGTAAATATGTAATTGATAGGTAGGGATTGGTTTTAGATATCCCCTTTATGCATCTATAAGTCACATAAAAAACAAGAATGGGTATTTATGAATGTATGTTGGACCATATAATGACAAAGTCTTAGAAAAAATCCATTATGTTATGTAATATGTATTAGAAAACGTCTTGATGGTAAGATTCATGATTTATTAGAATGATGCATTAATGGTTGGATCATAAATTTTCCAAAATTATGTTTTTCTTTCATTGAGAATTCATTTATTATTATCCATGTGATTTCTATTTTGATATTATCTATGGATGTATTTTTAGATCATGTTTTTAATTAAATAGAAAGTTTTTTTATTATCCTACCTAGTGTATTGATTAAACCTTATTTTTTCATGATAAATTATGTTATATTCTAACCTTACTAAGCATTAGTGATCACCCCTTTATTTTTTCTACCTTTCCCTAGGATATAAAGAATGGGAATTTGACTGATTTTCAAGGATGTAAGAAAATCTTCCTTGATATGTTTTTAATTTCCAATATAATATTGTTATCATGTATTTATCTAATTTTCCAAGACTGTTAAACTGATCAATCCTTGGTGATATAGTCCATTGTATATTGTATCAATGTAGTAAATTAAACATCATATCTAGATTATTGGATTCGTTGTAGCTACAGTTGGCATCGGATCAGTTTTAGTAGGATCCCTCAGAACTAAATATTAGAAGAACGCGACTAACATCAGAATTATGTTATTCACTTAAAATATTTGATAACTATTACCTTCGTAGATATTTTTATTCCATAGATCAATATTCATGATGATTATGAGATTATTATTTGTGTGATATTTTATACATATGGATCCTAGTAAAAATAAGGTAAATAATATCATCACCAATTTTCAATGTATAGATTTACCACCAGAGAAAGTCAATATTTTTGGTGTTGTAGTAAAGAAAATTATGAATCTATTAGGTAGGTCATGTTAGGTCATGACCAATAACAATATCCATGTAGAAGAACTTTTTGCTTCTTATCAAAGTTCAATGATGTTGGACCACTTCATGCAGCTAAATCCTCCATTATTTACTAAAACTACTAATCCATCGGTGGCTGAGATTTAGATAAATCCCTTTGAAAAATATATTTCTAGATTTAGGAATAATTTTTTTATATTGGGGATAAAATATTATTTTTATATATAACATTTAGGGTTAATATGATCTTTTATGTCAATATGGTTAATTGGGTTAATGGGTTATTACATTTTGGGAACATATATTTTATCAAATAGATAACTGTGAGACTGAAAAGTGATTTGGAGACTAAATAATTCATGTCATTTTTAATAAGTTCACTATATTAAGAAATATTATATGATTAAGGTAAACATAATTTATGGAATAAATATTGAGTTAATTTTGGTAGCATAAATGATTTTATTGTGGCACTATGGTGATTCGGGTTATTTATGGAAAAGATTATCATATCATGCAGAATATATTATTGGGAGATATATATTTTTGGTATGTTAATTTATGAGTTATTGATGTTTCATAGAGATAAATTTTATGTTTATTTTGGAATAATATGTTATCAAATCATTCTAATCATTGTTTTTTAATTTTTTTTTAAACATGTTTTGAATATTTTTAGGGTTTAGTGGAGTGACTAATGTTGATCCTTGGGTGTTATTATTATGGTTTTAAAAATTAAAATATTACTCCTTCATTATGAAGGTTTTTTATTTAGTTTATATATAAATATATATATGAAAACCATTTTTTTAGTTTTATTAAATGTATAGAAACTTGTGGGATCAAAGGTTATAAAAAATTTCATACAATCATGAATACTATCCTTTTAATAGATCTCATGATCACTTAGGTGTTGATTTTTGTGATTTATGATGGAACAATTCTTCTTGTTCATTCAGTTTTTTTTAAATATGATATTAATTAGAGGTAAATAAATGATCAAAACACACAAAGGGATGAAATAACTCATGTGGAATTGAATGAAATCAAGTAAGTATATTTTCTTATAATTCCTCAAACATAATAAATTAAAGATAAATCTATCAGTTTTTTGTGGAAAGTATCACATAACTATCAAAGCATGATTCTAGAAACACATTAAAAAATTTAAGTCTTATAAAGGTACACGTATTTTTATTTAAAAAATATGTTTCGAAGTCTTAACTGAGAAATTAAAATTGATGATAAAATCTATTTATTAAAAGGGTTATGGGAAACACACCCTTTTATTAAGGAAAGAAACACCACTTTTGAAAAGGGTTTAGAGGTAAACCTTACATAACCTAAAGACCTAGTGGATCAAAGTCTCATTAAAATTTGATGGCCCAAAATCCCCACAATATACTATTTAAATATTATTATTTAAATATAGTTTGTATAACCTAGTCATTTGATTAATGAGTATGAAAAAGAGTAACTGCATTATGAAATATACGTAGAAAATTTTTTCTTGATACAAATATACTTATTAATTTATATTATATAATAACAAAATTTTAAATAAAATCATACATGATTAAAGTAGATATTTTTTAGAAAACTGATTTTCATGTGAAATATTTTTTTATCAAATTAAATAAAGTTAATCACAATATATAAATGATTTTAATGAAATTTATAGATCATATATTTAATAAAATAAATTAACATTCATATAATGGTGGTTACTAGATAACTAATAATTAGAAATTCATTTTATACATTAAAAATAGAGTTTCTTCAGAAATGGGTTTTATTGCATTCTATTCATAGATATTATGATTAATTTATACCAATTTTAGAAAATATATTTGATAAAATGGGAATATTTTTTGAAATCATAATTTCAAAATAATCATAAGATAATTTTTTTTATTTTTTAAAAAAATTATTTTCTAGTGAATAGTGAAAAATATTTATTTTATAAAAACCATCATTTTTCCTTTAAATTAAAGTAATTTAAATTTTCCATTTGGTTTTATATTTTTCTCAAAGTCACAAAAATATAATTTTATTAAAAATAATCCAATTAATTCTTTATGAGTCAATATTATACTTGATTTTGATGTAAAACCATTTTATGCTTAGAAGGTTATTTATCTAAAAATTGTTTCACTGCTACATTTTTCATACATATAATAAAATTAACTTTTTATTAATTTTAGAAATTAAATATTTTAAAATTTATGTAATATTTTTAATCATAAGGTTCAAATAGGTAAAGAGGTCTCATTTTTTTTCGGATAAAAAAAATTTACCTAGGTAAATATTGTTTACCATGATAATCAGTAAAATGAGTTAATTAAGGTTAAAAAATGTGATAAGATCACATAATATTTTATACAAAAGTGTTGATAAGTCTTTATCAACCACTACCATATACTTGTTAATTTTTTATCTTTTTTTATTTTACTTGATTATGAATTTATGTTTTATATTGATAAAATTATTTATACAAAAATGTCACTTTATCTCATTTAATATCTTTAATATGTTTTTATCCAAGGATAAGAGTAAATATAAATTATGAAAAAAAATTAAAATAATCAAGGTAAATAAATTTTATTCATGTTTATAATTTATTTTTCATTTTTAATAATTGTATAAGTGTCTAAAATGATTATGCCATGTTAACATGATTTTTATAAAAACAAGATAAAAAGTAAGTAAATGATTTTAAAAACATTAAAAGTGATATTTTTAGATTAATTTTGGGTTTTAATGAATTGAATGGATAATTATTAGGTATAGGTTATGATATATTTGTTTTAATTATAATTACATTATTTTACTGAAATTTTTGAAGTCAAAATTTTGTTAATAGTCCTGGAAATGACATTAAATAGTATTTTAAGTTTAAAATCTGTTTTAAATAATTATAAAATCATAAAAATAAAATAGAAACTCAAGTGTATGGGAAATTATTGATCCTATCATTCATGGTCCATGTATTTTCCACTTACAAATTTTTAGATCACATTCAAGGCACTTAAATATTGAAAAATTGTGAGAATTTCATTGGTCTTTTCCTATAAAAAGGAACCCACTTCAAACTTTTCAAAGCACAACTCAAGTTCAATTTTATCTCAAACATATACCCAAATTACACTATAAAATTACATTATTAAATCTTCATTACCTTAGAGTGACCATAAATATAGTGTCCCAGTCCTAACATATATGGATATTATAAAGTATTAGATGAATATACTATTATAAAAGTACATGCTCGAGGATCGTAATAGTTTTTATTCTGTGAAAACCAGAAAAAAAAATATTTTAACATGGGAAAAGATCTTCAATGTTTCCCAAAAATATCTTTCCATTTATACACCTACTTGAAACCTTCCCTCATAACCTAGGGAAAGAAAACATTAGAAAGGGTGAGCTTGGATGCTCAGTAAGGGTAAAAAAGGGAGATATGTAAGCATAATCATGAGCATAATGGTAAGATAACATGAACATAACATTAAAAAATCAAACCCTACATATCAAATATCATAAAAATGAATCATTTAATAATGATTGGTAGTTCATAAGTCATTAATCATAATGTAATTGAGAACATAATCCATTAATGAATAACATGTGAATAAGACATGGAATTGTGAAAGACACATAATTATATAAAATTATTTAAATAGTAGTCAAGGATTATTTCAAAGAACATCTTAGTGGAATGGGTTCACTCCCAAAACCATCTTATTAGTCAAGTTACCCTACCAAGACCATCTAAGTTGACATAGTACTTTACTGAACCAAGTTTAATCCCTATTTCATCCCTGTATAACTAATGAGATATAAATCTTTATGTGATACATTGGAGGAAAATATAGGTCTCAAAAATCTCATAATTAAATCATACATAAGTGTTCTATAGGATCATAAAAATTCATCATATCACAACCCATGAAATGAAATGGGTTTCATAAACATGTTATCATATCATAAACTATGGAAAATAGATGAGTTTCATAATCATTTCATTATAGAATTACCTGTGAAATGAAGAAGGTTTAATAAGTGTTATATCATAGTATAACCTGTTGAAGATAAAAAAGTTTCATAAATAAATAATATTAAGTATAAAATATTCAAATAAATAATAAGATTGGTTTCCTAGGATCATATCCTAAGTAAATTATAAACTACAACAAAGGATGTCGTCATAGATGAAGAAGGATTTTGAAAGATCACTTGGAAACTTTCTTAAGGAAAATAACCTTTCTTTCAAAATCCCTTTCATAAAACATTTTAATAATTTATTTAATTATAAATAAAGATTTAAAATTTAATTTAAAAATGTTCTTGAGGAAAATATCCTTTTCTCTTTGAAGAATGTTTTTTAAATCATAAAACATTTTGAAAATGATTTTCTTTGAAATTTGCATTTAAAACATATAGAAGAAGATTTGAAATCAGGGAAATTATTTTATTTGAAAATAACATTTGAAAATTTATCAATAAATCATTGAAAATAATTTAAAACACTTTTTAAACATAAAACATTTTTTAAATCCTTATCTTTTGAAAATTTCTTTTAGAACATATAGAGGATGCTTTGAAAAACATTTTAAATACTTTTTATAACATAATTTTTTTTTAAACCCCATTTATTTTGAAAAAAATTTAAAACAATGAATTTATATAATATTAGGGAAAAAATTATTTAAAATAACCTTCTAAACTTTTAAAGTAATCTTTAAGGAAATTACGGTCATGATGGTGGGTAAATCCGTACATGTCGAACATTCTTTCTTGCATCATAAAAAAGATTAGAAAAGTGCCTTGATTGGAAAATGATAAGATGATTCAATTTAAAACTATTTTTAATTAAAAATGTAAATCAGGGGTGAAAATTTATTTTAAAAAATATATTAAAACATTTTTTAATTTTTTTTAGAAAACATGGTTTAGGAAGAAAACAGATTTCCAATCGAAGAGAGAAATGAAGTCAAAATTTCTTAATTTTTTTATTAATTATATTAATTTCCTAAGAGTGAAAAAATGGTACCATCACATGATGATATCATTAATAAACATAGGATAAGAATTTTTTTATATTTATTAAGATATGGATCATAATATTTCATCAATGTAATCATAATCATAAATAGTGCTAATAAATTGATGAGTTTGTAGAAACAAACTCTTACCTCTTTGGTAACTTTGAATCATAATCCCCATCAGATAATAACATTATGTGAAGCTTGTAGTATCATGAAAATAATAATATAAATTATAAAACATGTAAAATATAAATTATATATACCTTATAAAATAATATTGGTGCATGTCCAAACATGTGTCTCAAAGAAGGAAAATTGAGAAAAAAATTACCTTACCGATTGGGTAACATTTGAACTGTAAATCACAAGAAATAGTGATAATAAGATGGATATTTAAATACCAATAAATTTAAGTATAATAATAATGTAATACCTTCATGATAATTTCATACACTACAAAAAATAAAATAGTAGTGAATATGTCATAAGTATCACATAAATAAAAGGGAGAATAGAAATCTACTTACTACTTGAGTGACTTTTGAATCATGATCCCATGAAAGAATAAAATCAATTGAAACTCTTAATATCATGAAAAAAATTAAATTTATGATATTATATTTCTTAGTTTAATATATTCACCACATAAAATAAATGGGTGGTGAATATGGAATGTATCTCACAAATATAAAAAAGTCAGATGAAATTCCCTTACCTGAAGTCTTGAATTTTTCTTTGTACACATTCAAACCTCTTTTATAATGAATATAAATTTATTATACATCTAAAAAACCATATTATTATATAAAATACCATATATTATCTGATCAAGACTTTATATTACACTTTTACTAACAATTCCATGTTTAAGTTATGTTTCTGGTAATAACCACTTAGTTTTTCATATCTGTTTTGACTTGCTATTATTGGTACGCTTACATATATCATTATTTACATATTTAAAAAATTTAAAACATGATATAAATTTTTTATATATTCATTATATATGTATTTATAATAATATATAAAATATAGAAATAAGAAATGAAATACACCAATCATGGAGATGGTAGGTCGTACATACGCATAAACGTTATTTCCATTTTATTATCATATTGAACGAATAAAAATTAAATGATATATATATATATATATTATATTTCAAGTATCATTATTATTCCATATATATCACATATTTTTATTAAACTTAACCTCAATACATTCCATGTAAAGCATGAATGAATCGTATCACTTTGAGGAGGTAGTCCACACGTCTATGAACGATGTTATTTTAATCTCAAAAAATAAAAATATGAAGGTATGTGTTATATATAATAATTAAAAAATAAAAAATAAAAAATAAATGTTATATATATAGTATAAAAATATTAATTTCATCATTATTCCTAACCTTGATATATAATAATTGAAGAAAAAATGGCACCGGTTTGTGAGGCGGTAGTCCTCCGTACACATGAACGATGATTGCATAACCCATTTTATAAAAGTGAGTATGAGTTTTGGTCATATTAATATCATAAAAAAAATCTTATTATATTTAAGATACTAAGTTTATTATATAATCATTAAATAAGAATAATTATAGGGGTGGTGAAAGAAATAAAAAAAGTGTTTGTTGTAGAACATTACTTCTTATTCAGGTAACTCCTCTTGGTTTATATCAAAATTCTTACTTGGTTTACTTTATGAACAAATTGATTCTTATAGGATGAGTTTAGGTATGTTTATATATTATTTTTTTATGTTTTGGATGAGAAAAATGGATTGAGAGGTGTAAATAAGTGAGGAATGTGAGTACCCTTTTATAGTGGAGGAGAGTGACATTCTTGAAAATATAAAGAGGTAAACACTATTAGGAGACCTTCCTTAAATCATGTGCCTTAAATAATGAACAAAGTATTATAAAAGGAGGTATAATTTCTAAATATTTCCATAAAATTTATTTTTCACAAGTTTATAGGTCATTTGGCCCCTTAATATTAAAGTTTAAACATTAAGTAAACTCATTTTTACCTTAGTAGTTGTAATTAATTTTACTTACATTCACAAATATTTTTGGTCAAAAACTATGTCTCCATTAATATAAATTATAAATTTTTATAATTATAAATATTGAATCCTTTTTTATAAATTAAAATCACAAAAATTGGCATAATTCAATTTAAATTTAATCCCGCAGACGGGACAAAACAACATGTTTTTAAAGCGAGTATGTTCAAAAGATTACTATGTTTTTATATACAATTTCAAGGTGAAATTTATTCCCATAACAAAAATTGGGTTAAAATATTTACATTATTTCTAATTATAATTTAATGTAAATTTGAAATAAAATATAACAACATAAATAAATTAGATAAAAAAAGCATTTTTCAATTACAATTCAGTGTTTTACACTATTCATCAAAAAATAAAACTTCTCAAAAAAAAGAACAAAAAATTCTCTCAAAGTAAATTTTTATATTCTAATCTCAAAATTAAATTTTATTTTTTCAAATAAAAATTATGAAATTTTCAAATATTATATTTAAAATATTATCACCATTAGAAGGCCATAAAATTACCTTTTAGAAAAATACATCTTTTTATTCATAAAATTAGATTTATTCTTATATTATGCCTATAAAATCAGTTGGACGAGTGTCAAAAATTTGATAGAATATATAGTATATAATATTTTTAAATAAATCATTCATAAAAAGTGGAATTTTTAATTTATTTATATAAAATGTGTTTGTACATAAAAAAATAGTTTTCTTAGAAAAATAATTTCTTTATTTTAAAATAGTTCTTACATTCATTTCTAAAAAATTGATAACCAAAGGATTCATTTTATATACATGTGTAAATCATATTTTTAAAATTTAGTTAATCTTATTCATAACTTCTATTCCAATGTCTAGGTAGTAACTATAATAATATTTTAATAACAATATTAATAGTATATTATAGTTTGGTAAAAATTGATCTTGAATGTAACATAAGTTGTTGAAGGAACATGGTATTGTGTATAACAAAAGTTGAACTTAGTGTTGCGTGTAATGAAATATAGGTTTGGTTCTGTATTTAACTCAATAAAAACTTAGTTTTTTCATGTAACAGAAGTTATATTCAGTGTTGTGTAAAATGTAGAATGTCAAAAAGCTTAAATTGATTTGAAACAAAATATTTCACAAAATCATAGGGTGTTACATTCTACCCCCCTTAAAATGATTTTCCCAAAATATTAGTCTATTTCATCGAATAATTAATACATTAAAGTTACTTTCATAAAACCCACATCGTAAAAATGAATATTAAATATTCCTTAAAAAGAATGTGGGGAAAATAATGGTCACCCAATGTAACTAATAACTAGGTTTCCACATAGAAGAACATAAGTGGAATGTGAAAACATGGACATGAAAGAAAAGAAGAAATAACTATAGAGAGTGATAGAGATCATTGATCATAAGAAAGTGGGTGATACATATAAATTTAATGATCACAAAACTATAAAATAAAGAGGCTTGAAAAAGGTCATTGATATTGTCAAAAATGATGATAATAGGAAAACATTTTATTTCAAAACCCTTTTCGTAAATTTGAGGATTTTTTTCACAAGAAGATATATTGAGTTGTTTTAATTCCTTATCATAAGCATAATATCACCCTATGGTTGCGTCTTGAACAATTTTCACTTCATCACTTACTCTGATAAATGAAGGAGAGCCTGTTATTCCTACCTAACTAAAGGATCATAAGAACCATAGATAAAATGATAAGTTATTCCATCTACCATTTGTTATCATAAAAAATGGTTAGCATAAGTTATCCAATACGAATTAATCTTCATATGGAGAAATAATACATTAATCTCCAAGACCTCATCTAAAGTTTAACCAAAACTATTCCATAAATGGTTACCCTTTTAGCACTTTAGAAATATAAAAATCTAATACTTTAGAAAGAAGGTCACTAAATTTCTAAAAATCAACTTAACATTGATCCCCCGTATATCATAAAGTAGATATTGGTTGCCATATATCAAACATGTGAATACATTTATCATTTATTTTCTTAAAACATGGTAATTACAATTAATCCTTATTGAAAATTTGTATGCTTCCTAATTATTTATAAATATTATTGGTTATATTACTTAAATCAAAAAATGATGTAAAATATATCCATGATTGCATAAACCAATTTGTTAATAAATCGTTAATCAGTTCCATGGTAATAAGTACCATCCAATTTACTTATTCATATCCAACATATCTTTATACAAACATCATTATCTCAATATCAAGAACATATTAAGGGCCATGTTTCCCTTAATCATGTTTTTCCAAGAATATCATCTTTAAATTAAGTAACTTTTCTAATATATCAGAACCATTCAATATATTCTTATAAATATTTTTTGAAAAACATAAAATTAAAAATTCTTATATATATCAAAATTATTATAGCATATTTCATGAATCCAAATACATAAACACATGACCATTCCACAACATCCATATGACATTAACTAGGCTTCCAATTCTTATTCATTAATACCACTTTGATTTAACATTTCACCTGTAGTCTCTTCATCATAAGCAATATAACCATCACTCATACCATCTTACTAATTCTCTTCTTTATAGTTACACTTAGGACATTGATTTTCATAATTCTCATTCTTTCCACATTTTAAATCATTCAACAATAGATATTATCTTAGGGAAACCTATGTTCCTATAAATTTCATTAAATTATCTCTTTATTTTTCTTTTTCTTTTTCTTCAATTCCTTATTTTCCACAGTAAAAACATCTTCCGGTTCCTCTATGGTAATCACTTGGGTGCATATTTCCACATTATTGACACGAATGAAACTAAATATTCTTTCCTATATGGTCTCTATTACATGAAATCTTAGAAAACTCTTTCATTATATTCTTTGGTGTGTCCAAGAGTTGTTTAAGGTACACATTGTTAGTCATGTTCCATGAAAACAGATTAGGCATAATCATAACATCCCTTACTCTAGTCATCATCCCATATGAATTCTCAGTAGAAAATTGTCTATCACATTCAATGTTAACCCATTTTCTTCTGGTTCTTTCCATTGACTAAAAATATAAAAATAGTGTAATAAATACTTATCCTATAATAAACCTCATAATCATGAAAAATCACTTATATGATTTCTAAATCTGACACATTCTTCTTTAATCTATGACACATTAGGTTTATCCTAGGTTATTCATAGTCAGTTTCTATTTAAATCCTTCATGATGGTTCATAAATCATTTTTAAATTCCCAAAGAATATCTCATAGGAGTGTCAAACAAGTTATGAAACAAGGCTCATCATCATGTAGTAGTTCCCAATTGATTCTATCTCAATATAGTGTTTTCGGGGTTGTTACCCCTATGTAAAGTTTTTTCAAAGAAACATCCACTTTTATTATCCATATAAGGATGTATTTATTGGAAACCACTTGTTCTATCATTTACCAAAATTACAGGAGATTTTCTTATTCTTTAAATCATATATAGAATTTTCCTTAGAGATATCCCTAGACACAACCTTAGAAATATCCCTTGGTACCTCAATAAATTTTTCCCATCCTAGTTTCCAAAGGCTTAAGAAACCTTCAATTTGATACCAACTATAGTGACGCAAGCTTAACATATATGAATATAAAATAAATTTAGATAAATATTCATAAAATTACAAAAGTAAATGCCTAAGGATCATACTAGTTTGTCATCATTGTAAACTCGGAACAACACAAATAAAAAATCATCTTATTGTCACAGTTTTAATCTCTGGCAATAGGGTCCAAAATTGTGTCCATAGATTATGGAAATGTTTTTCTAAACTGTGGCTGTTATAGCCACTTCAATAGAGCCTAACCTATTTTCACATATTAAATTGTGGCAATAGGAGGCTATAACCACCGTTTACACCATCACAATAGGTAGTTATAGCCATAGTTTAAACTGTGGAAATAGGTGGATATAGCCATAGTTTAAACCATTTAAATAAGTGGATATATCCATAGTTTAACCTATGTAAATAGGTGGCTATGGACATGGTTTATAACCATGGACTTAGGTGTATATTTTCATGTTTTTAAATCATGGTAATAGCCTTAAAAAATGCTTTTGATGAGGTTGCATCCTCTGAACTCTTATATATTCTTCCCAAGAATTTTCCACTACACTGATCACTAATTTATATATATATATATATATATTAATATAAATGTATAAATATTTATATATAATTATAATTAATACTCATTTAAAAAAACTTAATATCAATGTTTAAATTGTGGAAATAGGTGTCTATAGCCATGGTTTCAAATAGTGTAAATAAATGGTTATAGTTGTGGTTTAACCCATGGAAATAGTAGGTTATAACCATGGTTTAAATCATGAAAATAGGTGGTCGTGGACATGGTTTAAACCATAGATATAGGTGTCTTTGGTCACACATTAAACTATAGTAATAGGAGGCTATGTCCATGGATTAAACCATAGAAATAGGCGGTTATGGCCACAATTTAAAACGTGTAAATTGGTTTCTATAGCCATAGTTTAAACCATAAAAATAGGTTTATATGACCATGTTTTACTAAATCATGGTATTAGACCTTTCTCACAAATTTCCCACATTTTTTGGGGTTTCCCATGAGACCTATTACCATGGTTTCATAAAACCATGGATATATGATAGCCTATAGTAATAGTTTTTAGAAACTGTGGTTATAGGATGCCTACTACCATGGTTTTCTAAACTATGGAAATAGAAAGTGTTTTCATAGCCTAATTTTCTAGTTTTGAAAAATATTATATATTGGTAAAAGATATTCAATGATTCCCAAAAATATCTTCCCATTTCGTACTCAAACATGAAACTTTCATTCATAACCCTTGGAAAAGAAACATAAGAAAGGGTGATCTCAAATGTTCAATAAGCCAAAAAAAGGGAGATATGTAAGAATAATTATGAGAATAAGGGTATGAGAACGTGATCATACAATTATAAGATCATACCCTATATATAAAAGATCATAAACATGAATCATGGAATAATGATTGGCAGTTTATAAGACATGAATCATAAGGGAATAAGATTATAATCCATGAAATCATGACATAGGAATAATACATGGAATTGTGGTAGACACACAAACATATAAAATTATTTCCATATTAGTCAAGGTTTGTTTCAAAGGCCATATTTTTGAAATTAGTTAAATCCCCAATCCATCTTAGTAGTCAAGGTTTAGTACCAAGACCATATTATCAGACATAGTCATTTACTGAACCAAGTTCACTTCCCATTATAACCATGTCTCTCTCATGAGATATAAATATTTACCCAATGCATTATATTGAGATATAAAAATCACCCATCTCATAATAAAATCATACATATTTCTACTAAAAGATCATAAAAATTCATTATACCATAACTCATGTAATGAAATGGGTGTCAGAAACATGTCATTATATCATAACCTTTGGAAAAGAGAAATGTTTTATAACAATTTCATCATATAATAACCCTTAAAAGGAAGTAGGTTTCATAAGTGTTATATCATTGTATAACCTGTGTAATAGAAATAGGTTTCATAAATATTTTTCATCTTAAACATAAACTATTCAATGAAATAATAAGAATGGTTTCCTTGGATCATATCCCCAGTGAAGCATAAACTATAACAAAGAATTTTATCTTAGTTGGATAAGGATTTTGAATTATCACTTAGAACATTTCTTATGTAAAATATCCCTTCCTTAAAAATCCCTTGCATAAAACATTTTCAAAAATCCTTTTTCCTATAAAAAGATACTTGACATTTTTATTAAAAAAATTCTTGAGGATAATTTCCTTTCCTCTTTGAAAACTTATTTTTAAATCATAAAACATTTTGAAAACACTTTTATTTAAAAGTACCTTTGAAAACTTATAAAGGAATCTTTGAAGCTAGGAAAATTGTTTTATTTTAAAATAACCTTTGATAATTTAAGAAGATATCTTTGAATATCATTTAAAACAATTTCTAAAAAATCCTTTTTGAAATCCTTTTCTTTTGAAATCATCATTTTAAATATATAAATGAAGCTTTGAAAACCATTTTAAATTTTTTTATAATATAAAAAAAATTAAAAACTTTTTTCATTGAAACCCACTTTAAAATAATGAATTTATAGAATATTAAGAAAAACCCATTCTTTAAAAATAACCTTGTAAACTTTCAAAGTAAGATTCAATGAAGTAACAGTCATAATGGTGGTTAAATCCATACGTGACGAACATTCATTTTACATCATAAAATGTTTAGTAAAGTTCCTTGATCATAAAATGATAAAAAGACTCCATTTAAAACCATTTTTTAATAAAACTATAAAACATGAGTAAAAATATATTTTAAAAATAAAATTAAAATATTTTGGAAAACATTTTTAGAAAATATGGTTTTTAAATAAAATAGATTTTTGATCAAAGAGAGAAATAAAGTCAGATATTCTTAAAAACATTTCCTTAATTATCTTAAGTATCAATGAGTGGAAAAATAGTATCATCACATAAAGATATCATGAATAACCAGATGATAATTGTTACATCATGTAAATATTTTTTGGTACTCCTATACCCTCCTTTTTAATCTTTATTTTTTAGGGATTCATATTAGGTTGTTTTGGGATAAAGTTTGAAAATTTTATAATTTTTTTGGCTATGCATAGTTGGCCACAGTTTTTCCAAACTGTGCACCCACCCAATATAAATTGTGAAAACCTAGAAAGTGGGAGTTTTCATGGTTATATCATAGTTTGAAATATCATACACCCACCTAGAAAAAATATTTCACCCTTTTAGAGGGGTTTATAGTTAGGGCACACAGTTTTACAAATCGTGCGACCCTTCCCAAATAACCATGTGAGCAATGTTTTTTAATTCTGAAAAATATTTTAAAATTTCCCAAACCCATATTTCTTCTCAATATCTTTCCTAACTCAGGATTGGAAATCTTCATAGGCCTTTATAGCTCTCAAGAACCCCTTTTAGCTCCTAAACCCCCCCTCTAGGAAGATTGAAGTATGGTGAATCGTGTTCAATCTCTTTTGGGTATGTGAATGTTCTCTCCTTGGTCTCTCTTAATATCTTCTTCTCTCCTCCTTAGGGTTTCTTAGATATCATTCATATTTATGGATCTAAACTCCATTGTTTTTTATCTTGAATATAGGTTGTATTTTTTAATCTCTATTGTTGACTTTTTTTGTTTTCAATTCCCATTAACGAAATTGTGGATGAGATCTTTGTGTTAAGGTATGTAGTTCTGTCTAAGTTTGTACAATTGAAGAACCCTTGATTTTATTGAATTAAATTAAATTTATTTCAATTTTATTGGGAAAATATTATTTTATGTGAATATAGATTTAAATTTTAATGGTATGGATTTTCGGAAAACCTCTCAATTCCAATGAATTGGGGTTTGATTTGAATTTATTCAAAATTTTGGAATTTTTTTTGTGAAATTAATTTTTATAATATGTATTAAAATGATTTGATAGGAACCACTATTTAGTTTTATCTTGAAAAATGCATGAATTGATTGAAAACCCATATTCTAGTTTTTAAATAGATATTTTCATATTGAAATTGTAAAATGGGGAAATTTTATTTTAAATAGTTTTAAAATATTTTTCCCATTGTTGATATTTTTTTAAGAACATGAAAGCCTGGGTAGTTAGTGAGTTATTTTGGACAAACACACTAGGATGGTAATTCCCTAGTAATATATTTACACTTTAAAACAGTAACAAAAACATAGTGTAATAGGTCTTATCCTGGATGGGATGTTGATTAGTCCTCTTTGACTAGTGCTTGAGGGAAATATGTATACATATTTTCATGAACACATAATTGAGTGTGTGAGGATATTATAACTATGAATTGTCATACTCTTGGAAGATGATAATGTTTTTTTATAAATATGCCATTTTTTGTAAAACTACCTTACATGTGCCTTATGATTTATATAAATTGTTTTATAAAAAATGTTTACTAATCCATTATTTGAAATGTTTCTATCAATTTAAATGAAAATCATGTTTTGTTTTAAATATGAAATTGTATTACCATACCTATTTTACTTGAAATTGAAATCATTATTTGGTTTATTTATATTTAAATATTTTTATAGACCACTTGGTGATCTCATACTATTCTTTTATCTAACACAAAACTTTTTCCTTTAGGCGTTTGTAGATTTACTCTTTCCATGTTGGAGTAAGGGGAAAGAAAAACTTGGATGTGGTAGTGGATGTTGATATTTTGGCTTTTAATTATTGTGTTTATTGGTACTTGGGTTGTTTATACCTATTTGACTTCTGGTAATGTTCTCCTTATAGAGCTCTCTTTTTTATCATTATAATATGTGATGTTTCATCTATTGTGTTTATGGAAAATTCATTACCACATTCATATTATATGATTCCACGTACCAGTCGCCAACCCATGGGGATTGATAACGCACTTTAGTCTTTTTCAATTCCATATCAGGTATCAGGGTACCAGGGTGTCTGGTATGGTTCATGGTAAAGTCGTATAAAAGGTGTAGATTATTCATATTTCCTTTATATTAGAATAAAATTTGAAATATTTTCAAGACTTAGGAGGTATTTGGGAGTACATTTCTAGATAGCTTTTACTATGATGAGATTTAAGTCACCAGGTGTGCTTTGGGAAAGATATCTTAAAGATTCATTCTAGTATTTTCCCTACTTTTGATTTGGAAATCCAAATATTGTTTTTTATGTTGGGATTAATTTTCCTTCTCTATATTACTTGAGTGTTGGTCTAAGTAATTCTATGATGTCTTTAAGGTTGTATGTTGATGTATTGTAGAATCATGCCTCCAAGAAGACAAGTGAATAGGATCCAAAAGGAAGTTTCTGATGAACCACATTGATAAAATCCTCTCATAGACTAGAATCTGATTGAGGTTATTGTACGTGTTATCCAAGCTCTGGGATAGGAACCTACACCTATTCCCATTCAGGCTCCAACTGTAGAGCTTCAGAGTGATGAATTCAGAAATCAGTCTTCAGAGTTCCTTTTATAGAAGACACAATCATTCTAAGACTCCAATGTTTCTCAAGAGGATGAGTATTGTTTGAGAATGATTGACTGTTTGTTTTATTTCTTGGAGACACTTTATGAAATCAAGGTAAAATATACCACCTTTAATCTAGAAGGACCTAGCAGAAGATGATGGGACATGATGGTGATAGAGAAGAAGCACAAGGGATTATAGTGAAAGAACTTTAGAGTTATTTTCACTAATAAGTTCTATCTAGAGTCTATGGTTTTGGATAAGGTTATAGATTTTTTCAAACATTAGTAGGCTGATAAGACCATGAATGAGTATGAAAACTACTTTGCTGAGTTTATGTAATTTTCACCTAAGATTGTATCGAATGATAATATGAATAATCGAAAATTCGATATGGGAATTTGAATTAATATTCATTATTAGGTTTTCTTACTGAATTCTTCTTATTATGATGACATGATGAATAAAGTATTAATAGTTGAGATTGACCAGGCTAGTAATTTGGGGTGGAAATAAGACCATTTTTCTCGCAATGGAAGTTATATAATATCCCATAAATGGGATAGGAATCATGATAAGTCTCCTGGTAGTTCTCGATAATAATATTTTATAGACATCCTGTGATGTTTGGTATAGGCACTTTGATTTATTACCAGTGTAGAAATATTGGGCACTCAAAATGGGTTTACAATGAGGCACCCAAATTATGTATTTCCTGCGGATTCTCAGGTCACTTTCAGAAGTTCTATCACATCTTTTCTACTCCATATAGTGGAATGGGATCATTGACACCTAAATGTACTATGGTTAAATTTGATGCTTCAAGTGCTAAGGGGTTCCATCCATAGGCATCTAAAATGAATATTCTTCACACAATTGAAGAGTATTAATATGATTAAAATATTGGGTCCAGTGACTGTGAGAGGTACCATCACTATGTCTTTATCTTTAGTGACTACTTTATTTGATATTAGTGCGTCTAATTCTTTCATTTTGACTAATATTGTGAGTATTCTAAATCTTCCTATGAAGATTTTATCTTATGTGATGGATATTAATACACCCCTCAGAATGAAAAGAGATTAGGGTCTCTGTTGTCTGACTTGTGTCTTATCTTTATCAGAGATTGAACATTCTTGGGATTTTATAGTTCTTGGAATGGAACCTCTTAATGTTATTTTAAGGATATATTATCTCATTGTTAAAAAATATCGAATTGATTTTTATCTTTAATGGGTCTCCTTTTCTACACCTAATGGTGTGTTTCATACCTTTTAGGGAAAATGGGACCTGATGTCAAGTAGAGATAGACTTTCTTATCCAAATATGGGGAATGTGATATCAGTGTTTTCTTTTGATCTGGAGTGATAATTTTTTAGCAATGATCTCCCTCCAATTTTCATCAAGTTTCTTGAAATTCTTCCTGTTAACTTCTATACTTTTTCACTGATAATAGATATAGATTTTTCTATTGATTTAGTGATGGGTATTGAACCAGTATCTATTCCTTCTTACCATATGGAACCAACTGGAATGAAATATTTAAATAATTAGTTGGATGATATTTTCAATAAAGGATTTATATTCCCAAGTGTGTTTCCTATTCTCTTTGAAAAGAAATATGATAGATCACTTCACCTCTATGTTGATTACTAGAAAATTAATCGAGTTACTACAAAGATAAATTATATGCTTCAATGGATTTTTGATATATTTTACTTGTTGAAAGGGGAAAACTCATTATCAAAGATTGATAGTCAATCCAATCTGGTTACCATCAGTTGAGAATAAAATAATCTAACATTCATAAAATAATCTTTCAGAGTAGGTATGGATGTTATGAGTACCTTGTCATGCCATTTGTTCTATCCAATTCTTCTGCAGTCTTTAGGGATTTGATGAACAATATATTTCGTGAGTATTTTGATACATTTTTGGTGGTTTTGTGGATGAAATCATAGTTTACACTATGTCTGAGGAAGATCACGTGGGTCATTTTAGAGAAGTTATGTAATTATTGAGAAATCAATGACTTTATGCCAAGATATAAAAATGTGACTTCTAGATTTGAGAAGTAAAGTTCTTGGGACATGTGGTGTGGAAACATGGTATCTAGGATGATCTTGAGAAGGTGAAAGCTATTATAACATGGGATAAACTGTGGAATATTTTCTATATTCATAGCTTCTTGTATTTAGTTAGATATTATCACCATTTTTTAAAGGATTTACAGAAGTTTTATTCTCTGATTACTGCTCTTGATTGAAAGGGATTGATGTTTTTTTGGGATTAAAAATTTCAGAATTCTTTTGTTGAAATGAAATTTATTTTTACTACTACATCTTTGTTTACTCTTTTAGAGGCTTCCCAGGTCTATGTGGTCTTCTATGGCACATCCAGTTTAGGTTTGGTAAATTTTCTCATATACGGAGATCATTTCATTGCATATGGAACTCGGTATCTTAGGACTCACAAGAAGAATTATCCAACCCATGAATTTAAACTTGAACTCGTAGCTCTGATGCATGAAATTAAGAGTTGGAGACATTACCTTTTCATGGAAATATTTACTATGTATTCTAAACAAAAGATATTGCTTTATACATTCTCTTAAAAATATTTTAATCTTCGCTAGAGTCATTGGGTATAGTACCTGAAATATCTTTTATTTTGACATCACCTATACCCCTAGGAAAGGGAATGTCCTTGAAAATACTTTCAGTAGGAAACTCATTACCTAGGACATGACTGAATCATCAGAAAAGTGAAACTTGGTGGGTATTTTTTCACAACTTCATATTGGAGTTTGGGAATCATGGGTCGAGGTTGTTTCGACCATTTTTTTGTTGACCTCTTCTCTTCTTGAGATTATTCTTTAGGAATAACATATTGATAATGAGTTATGTAGAATTATAGACTCTCTTTATGGTTGGGAGACCATTTTTTTACTGTATATTCTTCACATTGGGTATTCTATGTTTTTAGAATCATTCTGTTATGAAATTATCTATGATAGATGTTTTGATGGGGGATTTCCCTAATTCTTAGTGGGTTGTGAAACCTAGAACTACGAATATGTTCTATTACATGTGGAGAAGATTTTGGTGGCCAAGTATGAGATGAGAAATTGATTATTTTTTATATTTTTTATACATGCCAATAGGTTAAGAATTAGCATCATCGAAATTTTGGTTTTATTCAACCAATTCCAGTTCCCAATTGGAAGTGGGATGATATCTCTATAGAATTTTTGGTTTGTTTTCTATATACCCAGATAAATAAGAATTTGATATGGATTGTGATTGATAGGCTGACCAAATTGGTTCACTTTATACTCAATCTTGATACAACCAAGGTTGAGGAACTAGGAAAGATCTATATGAAAGATATTTCTCATTTTCATGAAGTTATATATGCTATATTCTATGGTATGGATACCTATTTCACTTCTCTCTTTTAGAGAGGCCTCTAGGAGGAACTAAGATATCGGGTTCGTTTGATACGATATACCATCCATAGATAAATTTTCAGACAGATGGGATATATAGGTTATTGAGGATATTATTCCTACATATGTCCTCAACTTTAGTGGATCTTGGAATAACCATATGGGGATGGTTTGGTTTTCTTATAATAATAGTTACTAGTCTAAGATTAGAATGGATTCTTTTAAGTCCCTATATGGAAGAACATGTAAATATCTATTATGTTGGTCAATTATCAGTGAAAGTTCCTTGGTTATACTGATCCTAGTTAAAGATACAATAGTAAATATTCATTTTATTCATTAGATAATGTTGACAATAGGAATCCAATATAAATATTATGCTGATCGATATCGCAGACCATTGGAATTTTTAGTTGGTGATCAGGTGTTCTTGAAAGATTCACCTTGGTTGGGTCATCAAAGGAATAGGAATAAATATAATATTTATCCTCATATTTTGGGACCTTTTAGATTAAAGAGAAGTTGGGTAAAATGGATTACCATTTAGCATTTCCTCCACAGTTGGCGTCGATACATAATTTTGTCCATGTATCGCAGCTGCAAAAGTATCTTTTTAAACCATCGAATGTTCTGATGTGGTGTTATCCTGACATAGAATCTAATTTATCCATGGCTGAACATCCATTTAAGATAGTTTACTCGAAAACCAAGGTGATTCATGGGAGGATAACACCTTTATCTCAAGTGTTATGGAAGCACAGTTCTGATAATCATGATACTTAGGAGAGAGAGGCACTGATGAGAGACCAGTGGCCTCATATTTTTGACATGTAGTCTTCTTAACAGGATTTATGGGGACAAAAAGTTTATATGGTGGGGAGGTTATAATATAATTTTTCTATTTTCAGGAACTTCTAGACCCTCCTTTCTAATCTTTCTTTAGTTGTGGTTCATCTCAGGTTGTTTCGGGATAAATTTTGAAAATATTGGAAATTTCTGGGTTGTTCACGGTTGGCACATGGTTTCCCCAAAATGTGCACCCACCCAGTGGTAACTATGAAAAACCATATATTGGGGGTTCTCATGGTTAGCGCATAGTTTTAAAAACTATGTGAACACCTATTAGAAACTATGCACCCCATCATAGGGGTGCATAGTTAGGGTGCACGGTTTAAAAAACTATGTGGCCCTACCAACCTAACCATGTGAGTGGTGTTTTTTAATTCCAAAAAATATTTTAAAATATATCTATCCCTTATTCCTTATCTTTCTCATCCCTAATTTAGGATTATATGTCTTCCTATGTTATTGGAGCTCTCCAGAACCCTTTTTGTCTCTTCTAAACCCCTCCTAGGTAGATTGAAGCATGATGAATCACATTTGATCTGCTCAAGGTATGTGAATCTTGTCTCATTGGACTCTCCTAGACACTTTTTCTCTCCTACTTAGAATTTGTTACATATTTTTATTTTTAAAGGATCTAAACTTCTTTGTTTTGGATCATGAATCTAGGATTTTTTCCTTGATCTCCATTGTTGATGTTCTTCATTGGAAATTCTTATTGTGGGAATTTTGATATGAGATCTTTATATTAATGTAAGTGGTTTCATAGAAGATTTTCCAATTTAATAACTATTTATTTTGATTTAAATTTTATTGTGAAAATATGATTTGATACGAATTGGGAATTAAATATAAATGGAATGGATTTTGGGAAAAGCCATCAATTATATTGAATTGGGGTGCGATTTGAATTTGTTGAAAATTATGGAATTTGGTTTGTGAAATTGATTTTCAAAAAATGGATTAAATGACTTGATAAGAAGGATTGTTTTGTTTTATTATAAAAAAAGAATGAATTGATTGAAAACCCATGTTTTTGGTTTTAAAAGAAAAGTTGGCATATTGAACCTCGAAAATGGTTCAATCATATTCTAAATAGTTTTAAAATAATTTTTCCATTATTTTTTTAGAACATGAAACCTTGGGTAGTTAGTGAGTTATTCGAGATAAAAAATCTAGGCTTTTAGTACCCTGGCAATGGATTGATTCTTTACAATTCTAATAAAAACATAGTGCAACATATATTAACCCCGTTTGGATGTTGATTAGTTCTCTTTGACCGGTTTCTGAAGGATATATGTATACATATTATTGTTATCAAAGATTTTAGTTTGTGGGGATCTCATAACTTGGAACCATCATACCTCTTTTTGGATGACCATGTTTCTCATTCTATTTATTTTGATATATATTTCATTGTTTTTAAAACTACTTTACACATTCCTTGTGATTTATATAAATAGTTTTATATAAAAATTTTACTAATAAATTATTTGAAATGATCCCATAAATTGAAATGAAAATAATTTTTTTAAATATGAAGTTGTACTACCATACCTATTATATTTTCAAATTGAAATATTTATTTGGTTTATTTATATTGGCATCTTCTTATAGAACACTCAATGAGACCCCACTGGGATTTTAGCTCACACCCTAACTCTGTCTTTAAGAGTTTATAGATTTACTTCTTCCATGTTTGAGAAATGGGAAAGAACCACTTGGAGGTGGAAGTTATTGTTGATATTTTGTCTTTGAACTACTTTGTCCATTGGGACTGAGGTTGTTTATACATGTTTGACTTGTGGTACTATTCTTTTTATGGATTTTTATTTTGATTATATTGATATGTGTTGTTTTTTATATTTTGTTGGTATAAATTTTATTCCCATGTTCATATTATATGATTTTATGTGATAGTAACAAACCCATGGGGATCAAAAATGTCTTTTAGGCTATGTCAGTGCCATATTGGGTATCAGAGTACCAGGGTGTTTGGTCTAGTTCATGATAATAATAAAAGTGGTGATATTTCTTGAGTTTTGGATCATAATATTTCATCAATGGAAGAATAATCATATAAAATCCCAATAAATGATGAGATTCCACAATTTGGTAACATTGAATCATAATCACTATGATATAATAACATTACATGATTTTTATAATTCAATTAAAATAATATTATTCATCATATAACATGTCAAATTGACAATAAACATTTGTCTCAAAGAAGGCAAATTGATACAATTTTATCTTATAGATTCAGTATATTCTGAACCATAAACCACATGAAAGAGACATCAAAAAATAGATACATAAATACCCACAAATATAAGGATAATAATCATATAATGCATTCATAAGAATTTTATAAACCACACAAAAGAAAATATTGGTGAATATGGCATAAGTCTTGTAGAAATAAAAATGAGACAAGAAATCCACTTACTACTTGAGTAACTTTTAAATCACAATCCCCGTGAAATAATAAAATAAATTTAAACATTTAACATAATTATATAATTGTAATTAATTATATAACAGGTATTGTGGAATTATATACACCCCCTAAAAGAAATGGGTGGTGAATATTGAATGTATCTCAAAGATATAAAAAAGTTAGATGAAATTCCCTTACCTTAAGTCTTGAATTTTTATTCATACATGTTCAAACATCTTGTATAATAAATATAAGTTTAATATAATTATACCATAAAATAATATTATAATATATAATATAAAATATTATTTTATTATGACTTTATATTACCCATTTATTAACAATTCCATGTTAATGTTACATTTTTGGTAATAACCAAGTAGTTTTTTATATGTGTTTTGACTTGTTATTCTTGGTCATATTACATAGATCATGATTTAAATATTTAAATAATATAAAACTAGATATAAATATCATATATATTCATTATATATGTATTTAAAATAATATATAAAAGATATAAATAATAAATGAAATACACCATTCATGGAGACGGTAGGTCATACGTATGCATGAATGTTATTTCCATTATTTATTGTATTTAAAGAATAAAAATTCAATGATATATATATATATTATAATTTGAGTATAATTATTATATAATATATATCACATATTTTTATTATACCCATCCTTTATACATTACATGTAAAGAGTGAATGAATCACATCACTTTGAGGAGGCTGTAGTCCACATGTCCACAAACGACGTTATTACATTCCCACAAAATGGAAATAATGATAGTATGTTTAATATATAATAATTAAAAATAGTATAAATACATCATAAATATTATATATATCATATAAAAATAGTAATTCCATCATTATTATCAACCTTGATAGGAGAAATAGAAGAATGAACGACATCGGTTCGCGAGGCGAGAGTCCGTCATATGCACAAATCATGATTGTGTATCCCATTTGATGGAAGTGTGTGTGATTGTAGGTAATAACCTTATAAAATAATTTAATTTGTGGTAAAATAAATGAAACAAAAGTTCTCATTGAATAATGTTACCTCTTATTCAGGTAACTCCTTTTGGTTTATACCAAAAACCTTTCTTGGTTTTATTTATGACTAATGTGAGGATTCTAAAAGGATGTTATGGATGTGTGGAGCTCATTTTCTTAGGGTTTGGATGATCCAAATGAATTTATAGGTGAAAATAAGTGTTTGGGGGAGTGTCCTTTTACAGTGGAGGAGGAGTTCTATCTATGTAAATATAAAATGATAAACACTATTGGGGGGTTTTGTTATATCATGTGCCTCCATTAATAAGAAAATTAGTTAAAAGGAGGTATGTGGTCTAAATATGGAAATAAAATGTATTTTTTACCATTTTATAGGTCATTTGTCCCCTTAATATTAATGTTTAACCATTAAGTAAACTCATTTTCAGCTTACTCACTATAACTAATTTTAATCACATTCACCAATATTTTTTTGGTAAAAAACTAATTTGACTTTACTAGAAATTATAAATTATTCTGATTAAAAATGTTGAATCCATTTTTTCAAATTATAATCACATAAATTCTAGAATTTAATTTAAAGTTAATCCCATAAATAGGGAAAACAACGAGTTTTTAAAAAGAAATTTTTTAAAAGGTTACTATGTTTTTACTTATAACTACAATATAAAATTGATTCAAATGAGCTAAATTAGATTAATAAATGTAAAATTGATCTAATTATACTTTAAAAAAAACATAAAATATTATTTAATTATAAAAATAAAGTAGACAAAAAATTGGTTTTCAATTAAAATTCAGCGTTTTACACTATTTTTTAAAAAATAAAACAGATTTAAAAAATACCAAAAATTCACCCATTGTAAATTTTGATATTAATATTTCAAAAATGAAGTTTATTTTTTCAAAATAAATTATAAGAGTTTCATAAATTATATTTAAAGTAGGTGTGTCATTAAAAAGCAGTAAAATTACCTTTTAGAAAAATATATCTTTTTATTAAGAAAATGGGATTTATTCTCATCATATGCCTATAAAATCTATTAGATGAGTGTCAAAAATATTATTGAATATATAATATATAAATTTTATTAAAAAAATTCATCAAAATTTTTTTGTTTAATTTATTTATATAAAACATGTTTATACAAAGAAAAATAGTTTTCTTAGAAAATGAATTTATTTATTTTCAAATATTTCTTACATTCATTTCTAAAAAATTGATAACCAAAGGATTCATTTTATATACTTGTCAAAATCATATTTTCACAATTTATTTAATCTTATTCATAAATTCCATTCTAATGGATAGGTAGTAACTATAATAATATTTTAATAATAATATTAAAATTATATTGTAGTTTGGTAAAACTCAGTCTTGCATGTGACACAAGTAGTTGAAGGAACATGGTATGGTGTTTAACATAAGCCAAAATTAGTGTTTCATGTAACGCAATCTAGGATTGGTGTTGCATGTAAATCAATAAAAACTTAGTTTTTTTATATAAAAAATCTATATTTAGTGTTGTGTGAAATTAAGAATATTGAAAAGATTAATTACTTCAAAAAAATATTTAACAAAATCTTGGGGTGTTATAATAAAACTCTCCTTAAAAATCCTTAATATCAATTGAAAGGAGGATATAGATATAATATGTATAAGTCTTAACTGATTTATATTGAGTTTATTTCTTCTTATACCTCCTTCAAATTTATCATAACCATGTGGATATAATAGCATCAATGTCTATAATATATTAAAATATTACTAGGTTTATTATAAAACACTATTCCATCACCTTTTCCATCTAATGGAAAATGAGCATTTCGCTCATGTGTACGTATAGACTACCATTTCCATGAAGTGATGTGTTTCATTTTTTATCACTTACTCATATGTATAGTTAAAATAATATATCAAGTGAATATTTATATGATATTTATGAAATAATTATGAATTTATAAATATGATATATTACTTACCTTCTTACCATCCCATCCATTGGAAAATGACAACATCGGTCATGTGTATGTGTGGACAACTGCCTCCCTAAAATGATGTGATTTAGTTTTTATTTCCACCTTTTATGGATGGTTATAAAGATGAATTTAATGAATAAATATGATATTTATAATGTTATTATAACTATTTAAAATTATGACTTTTTCTATTTAATTTCCTTTTTATCTATTAGAAAACACCTCTCATTCATACATACGTACTACGATCTCCATGAAATGATTGAATTTATTTCTATGAACACCTTACATATATGTTTATAAAATTATATTTAATTTTTAACAATCATAATTATAAAATTATTAATATTATATATAATATTAAACCAGAAAATATTTTACTCTCATCAATATACCGAAGTAGTTTTGGAGAAATTGAATGAACAACCTTTCTTGTACATAGTAAGTACAAACAATAAATTTAGTAGATATCAAATGATTATTAATGGTTAATATAAAATAGAATATATAAGAAAAAATTTCTTGATAAATTATTTAATAAATATAAATTGATTATTCTGGAGGATATAACACATTTGTCCAAGCATCAAGCCAAGATGAGAGTTTTTCATCTCAATTCCACTATATTGAGAATTGTTTTATATTATTCACGTAATTACTTTATATGGTTTATATACCACCCCTTTGATATATTATATCATGAACTACCATTTATTCATGAAATTTAATGTTTTAATTCATTTTTTATTATTTAATGGGTTTTGAATAAAATGTTATTAAAACTATAAATATTTATATTTCATTATCATTTTATTTGGGACTATTTATGTTTGAATTTATGATGAAGTAATTTTAGGATATATCATTCTTAAAACCCATAATTGTTTTATCCTTTGGATACTTTTTTGTATTTTGATGTTTTCCTTCTAAATTTCCCTCTCTTTGGTACTCAATGACTGAAAAAATGTTTTATGAAAAACTGATCTTATTTCTTCTTTTAGGTTTGGAATACTTTTCTTCCATGTACATATTTTTAAAAATGTTTGAAAATGTCTTTTTCTAGTATCTAATTGTTTTTTAAAATTAATTTTCAACCATGTTCGACATTATTTTCAATGTATTAAATATAATAACATTTTTAAAGTTATCTCAACAAATCATTTTTTTAACTTTTTTCAAAAGTGTGAAGGGAATGTTATTTTTATAATAAATGATGTGAACATATTATCCGGCCTCCATGAATATTATTCACTATTTATCTTCCTAAAAAGTTTTCTAAGGGTTTTCAATGAAAATAATTTTCCTTTATTCTATGAATTTTTAGTTTTAAAAAGGAATTATTTTCTAAAAAGTTGAAAACAAATTGGAAATGATTTATACATTCATTTATATAACAAAGATACAAAATATTTAATGAAATTTATTTTTAAATTTTCACTCCAATTTACCTCTATAATTCCCAAAATATATTCCTTTACTTTAAAACATTTATTTTTAGATAATTTATAGTCTCTTTTTATCAATTTCTGATTTATGGTTTATACCTGATTTTTTCATAAGGAATAATCTATGTTTTATTAATGTTATGTTATTTATTTTTCTACATTATTATTTTTACATTATATCTATATTATTTTTTATAATAGATATATTTATTGTATAAAATTTCAACATATGGTTTTAGTTTACAAAAACATATTAAAAAAGTAATTTCATTTATTGGGTAAATATTGATGTTTCATATTCTTAATTCAATACAGATAGTTAATGGTTGATAGATAATATTGACTATTTTTTATAATTTTTATTAAATATATGAATAATATATTGGAAAAAATTTATTTAAGGATGGGGCCTGATTATAGATATTCATATAATGCATCTATAGGCCTCATGAGATAAATAAGAATGGGTATTCCTAGATTTATGCTGACCCATATAATGAAAATATGTTGGCATAAATCCTGGATGGTATATAGTATATCTTTGAGAATGTCCATGATGGTATGGTTTTTTGGAGTTGGTGTCTTAGAACCAAATGTTTGTACATTATATTTAATGTATATTCAAATAAGTGATTATTAATTAAAATATCTTATTTTATATCATTCATAGTTATTCATGACTTTAATGTAATATTTTCCTAGAGTATTCTCCACATTGAAAAGTGCATAGTATTTCCCCACTATGATGATAAACTTGAAATTACATGATGATATCCTTAAACCTTGTTCTATGGTTAGATAAAACTTCGTGATGGGACACATATGATGTTTAATGTCAGGTGTGATTACTCGTAAGGATATGAGAGTTCATCTCACAAATTTCACACATGGAAATCACCATGATGAGAGATTATGAGAATATGTATTCCACAAGGAATTCTACATGTTTATGTATCAAAGAATATTATTGTATATGAAAATGTGTAATGATACACAGACTTTAATATTAATATTTATGCATGTCATGAATCATGCACTTTGATATATTGTTTCAAAACATGAGGGCATATAACCACAGTGAAGTTGGGTACATTGGGTGTGTCATAAATAATATGTTATTAATGAATAATTCAAGGAAGTATTTATCCCTTCAATATTTATGAAAGATGATATATTGACCCTTTGATTGAAATAGACTATCATAATAAATTCCATGGTCATGGTGAAAGGATGAGTTTATCTCTCCTCCCCTCTTTTCATCTCAAAAATGATAAGAATAAGAGAAAATTAATTCAATATAGAAGGAATGTGAGGATATTAAAGAGAAATAATCAATCAATCATGCTAGAACTTGGTGGTTCATCAGCGTTGTTTGGAGATCAAATGAGAACGTGTGGATAACTACTAGAGGGGCTCTACTTTGGATCCTTACAATGTAATAAAAAATCAATTTGGGTCATACTATCGGCATCATCAATGATGAAAGATCTCAAGACCAAGGTAATATATTTTCTTGTATATTTAAAATTAATTACAAATTAATGTGAAAAGATCATCCCTCTAAGTTCCAAAAAATCATTTGTCAATATTCTTTAGAAAAAAATTCCCATGGTCACAGAATGCACATTATATATATTGTTAATGATATGTTATATAAAAAAATACATGTTGAAAATATACCCAATGGGTTTTACTACTACATCTTAAATATTCAATTGGTATTAGAGTATTCATGTTTTATTAATAATTATTTATTTATTATTTATCATTTACACATTTCAAGATAGTTTTTCATTTCATGTAATTAATTATTGAATATAGTCATTGATATCTCTTCTTCCTCCCTTTATTTCTCACTCATTTATTCTATATTCCATTAAATTTTTACAAAAATCAATGTAAGAACCCATCAAATGTGTTGATAAGTTTGGTTGGACAACACAAAATTACATGGAATGTAGCTAGTGTACTCATCATGTATCCCAGTGTATTTCACTAAGGCATAGCACTAATTAATTCACCATTCCATGTTATTAATAAAACATAGTGCATTAAATGTTACATATATTCATCAAGGCAATCCAACACATGATATATGGGACTACACGTCATGTATCTAAATCATACATTATATCCACACATTTTATTGGTAAAAAATGCATAGTAAATTACTTTTTGAGTTATAATAATTTGACATGTAGGGACTAATAGACACATAATAGGGAGGTTACATTGTGTATACCAGTTGTAAATGTTGAATACCCCACACATGTCTTTGAAATAATACATGTTTAGTGCCAAGGTGTGTATAATAAACATAAAGTGAAAAAGATTCATGTCATGTAGCTAGATATACACACTTCTTACCTTACTAATTTATACAAGAAATTAAAATTTTATTTTTTACTACTTTAAACCTCAACAATATGTGTTTTTTGTGTTATTTATTAGCTCGTACGTTCCATGTGAGAGGTTATATATATATATATATATATATATTAAATTCCTAATTAATTTATATGTAAAATTGTGAACTACATACCATGTATAATCATAATATGTTGATAACTCACTGTACATTAAAATCATTACACAATAATTTTATTAACATGTGTTCCATGTGTCATTTTTTGACTCGTACATGCCTTGTAATTATATAAAAAATGTTTATGCTATATGTCACATGAGTAGACTTTATACATTATTAATACATTAAAATTAGTTCAGATATGCACTTGATGGGTTTCTTCCAAGTACAAGATGTATACTTGTTTTATTACATTTTATATAAAATTAATTTATTTAATTTATTTAAAATCACAATGGATTGGTATCTCTAGGATAGATTATATGGAAATTAAGATAAACTAAATTAATTAATTAATTGCATAATTAATCAAATTAAATCATGCATGTTTATCTTAATAAAATAATAATAATAATAAATTCTATCATGTTATTTTAAATGTGTATTTGTTATACTAGGGTATGATCATGAGCTTATACAATCCTATGTATGAGTATGGTTTTTATATTTTAATTATTATATGGGGTTTTTTAGTTTTTTTATTAAATTAAATTTATGGTTTACATATCATCACTCCCTTATTATAATGTACAAGCTTGTATGTCTATAGTTTCTTATATGTAAACACCCTTTCTCTTTCCTTTCACCTATGAGTGAAGTAGAATAATTGTAAGGATGGATCTCCTATATGCATGGAGATAGTTCACGATGGATCCAAAGAAAAACTAAACCAAGGAGACACTAGAAAAGGTGGAATGAAAAAAACTTGAGCTCAGACTAGCACAAGGAGTTTTCCACCTATGATCAATGGTTTTTTATTTTATACTCAATAAAATAACCATTTGTTAAAGCTTATGATCATACCACATTTTATTTATTTTATTTCTATCGATATCATGATTTATTTTATGTATAGAAGACCATGATTAGATTTAGTTGGGGTTGGCTTAGTGGTAAGCAACCTGTAATCCTACATGAAAAATGGGGGTTCAAAACCCATTGGGTACAGGTACTGCAGCAGTACTGTTGTGTACTGTAGCAGCGGTGACACTGTAGCAACGATGGGCACTGTAGCAGTGGTAGGTTACTGTTGTGGCGACAGGGCACTGTAGTAGCCGCAGGTACTGTGTGGTACTATAGCAGGTGGGTACTGTAGCAGTACTATTCACAGAATGGGTCTTGGGCCATAATTTTGGGCCTACGGACCATGTAATGGGCTAAATGCCCATTGGGCCTTTGAGCTATGTAATGGGTCTCCCTCTACATAGTTAAATACGTCTTTTCTTTTCATTAATAATAAATGAGGATTTGGCCCAAACCTTTTAAAAAAAATAAAAAAAAAAGACCACGATCAGATAAATAAATGGATTAATATGAATATATGGAATTGAAATAGAAGGATTATGTGTAAATATTTTATCAGTACATATTAAATTACTAACATAAAATCCACTAAATAATAATAACATATGTAAAAGATAAGATAATAAAATTTATGCATAATATACAAAATCCCTCAAGTTAATATTAAGTCATTATGAAATCCATTATATGAATTAAAATAAACCCATAGTTAAAGTGTTGGTTCGACCTCCATCAGGGGAACATTAAATTATTGACAAGTATTAACTTAGATTGTGGGTCAACTTAACCCAAACTGTATTGGGTTTAATGGTATTAGTTTTTCCAATAAAAATTTAAAGATAAGTTTTGAGGAAATCCAATTTAGGATTTCTAGATTGGGGGTTCACTCAATGGATCAAGAAGATACCATATTGCAGTCTGAATGACCTCCTATTAAAATTATTTCTTATAATTTTCTTGGCCACCATCTAGATTATAATAAGTTAAATAGGGATCCTTGAAACAATAATTTACACATAAATGGACATTCTGAGTTCAATAGAGATGCTTTTTAGGACCTGATAAAATATTGGAAGACTTAATAAAATTAAAATTATTATATCTCACATAATTTTGAATAAAGTGATGTACTAATAATATACTCTCTTGTTATTTTATAAAAATTAAAATTCCCTCAACCACAATATCCCTATGCTAAATTCTAGATAAATACAAACTCTTAAGTTACAATAACTTCTAGGAATGGTTTAAATGCCTATAGGCAGTGTTTCTCCATTAATGGAAGCCTTACATGCTAGAATCTTTAATCCCTGATTTATTTACTAAGGAGGTGGGTGATGAGGAGTTCATTGTTAATGGAAAACACCTTAACAATTCACTATATGTTTACTGTATAATGTTTTTATCCATGTTTAGAGAACTCATGAAGTCACATGAAAACATGAATGTCTATAGCATGCTCTATTATATCTGTCATCTTTATCACGAGAGAGATAGATAGGAATGGGTTTAGATATCCAATTAAATCTTAATGAGAGAACATAGATAAGTTTTTGGTACTCACTTAGTCAAACTCATTTTCTACATTGAGCATTTAGAGGATCTGGGGTATAAAATACCCAAATAACTATGCAAGGATCTCATTATTTCATCACTTACTCATATATTATCCAATTTTCTTTTTGTAAATTTAAATATGAACAACATATATAAGTATCCCTTAGATCTCCCCACTTTACATCATTAAGTTAATAAGTATATGAATTGAAATAATCCTTATATCCTTATGTATAATTAAATAAAAGTTCGAGTTAAGGGATCCAAGTCTAAATATTTTTTTAAAAAACTATTCTTAGAAGAACAGGGTCAAAGGGAAAGTAAGGAAGCATGACATTATCTATTTCACTGTGGAAAGAAGGGCCAATGGAAGAAAAACTGCACCTAGAAAACCAAGTAATGGGAAGCTTCAGGTGTGTTTTTTATCAATTAAAATTTATCTATTTCTATAATTTTTGAATTATATATAGCATTTGGTGATCACATATGTTTCTAAATATAAAAACTAAGTAGATTTATAAAAGCTTACCATGGTGAGGTGGATCTATTAGAATCCAGTAGATCCATACTAATTATTGTATCTATTGGAGATTACCCCCTTGCATTGATGACTATAATGATCTTGGTTTTGAAATATTTATATTATGTGTTGTCAGTTACTAAAAAATATATTATTTGTCTAGAATTGATACATATGGATTTATTTTTAAATTTATAAATAATCATTGCTTCTTTTATAAATAATTCATTTTGTAAGTAGTATTTAAATAATAGTCTTTACATGTTGTATTGCACAAACCAAGTAATGGAAATTGATAATAAAAATAGTTCACATGACTCACACCACATATAATTATGGAATCATCAACCACGTCATCTAAATGAAAATAATTTGAACAGATTACACCATGATGGATATTTTGATTCATTTAAACTAAAACCACTTGGTATATGTCACACATGTTTTCAAGTAAAATAACTAAATCCCCATTTAGCAAAAAATGTGAAAAGGGCACATATCTTCTTTATTTGGTTCATACCAATGTTTATGGACAATTTATAGTTGATTCTAGGGGTGGATAATCATAATTCATATATTTTACTAATGATTTTAGTAGATATGGATATGTATTATTAATGAGGTAACATTCATATTCCATTATAAGATTCAAGGAATATAATAATGAGGTTGAGAACTAGCTTGGTAAGAAGATTATGAAACTCTAAACAAATGACAAAAGAGAATATTTTAATCAATACTTCATTGATTATTTATAGGATTTTTGGATTATATCCCAACTCACTCCTCCTTATACACCATAATATAATGGTGTAAATTAAAGGAGGAACCACACCATGTTTGACATGGTGAGATCAATGATCAGTCATGAAAGTATTCCATTATCCTTTTAGGGTTAAAAATTATAGATAGTATCACACATTATAATTATAGTGATAACTAATGTAGAAATCAATTGTAAAGACCCAGAATTTCCAAATATTTTTTTTAAATATATGGAAATTTTACAAGTCTGTGAAAATTAATGGCACGTGATTCCAAGTCCTGGAGTGCCTGGAATGAATTTCTATACTTTATTTAAGGTGCGTTTAGTAAACGTGAGAGCGAGTTTTTATAACATTTGAACCAGTGCTCAGAATTGAAATCTGAGGGCACTGTTGAACTCGTAGTGCCAGTATTCGCTTAAGGATACTTTCACCTCGACGGTAGTGGGTTGAGAGTGAAAGATAGTTTTTGGGTTTTTCATGTAAGAATAAAATAAAAAAAAAGTGTGTGACATTTTTAATTTTATTTGAAACACCCATGTGGGTGTTGGGAGGTAGGGTCCAAAGGAACTAAACCTCCATGTGGAAGTTGGAAGTGGGGACCACCAGACCGTAACCTCCCATGAAAGGTTATGGTGGTGGGGACCACCCAAACCATAACCTCCCATGAGATTTTATGGTGGTGGGGACCACCCGGGATTAAACCCCCTTGAAACTGCCCTTTAATTGGGAGAAACCCTTAACTCCCTAATAAATGTGGGGGGATCCTCTTCGACACCTCCACAATTTAATTATGCCAATGCACATAATTTATTTTGCCAAAACCTCCCCATTAATTAATTGAGCCAACACATCAATTAATTAATTAAACATTTTTGAATATTATGCCAACAACATAATAGATATTATGTAAAATCTATTATTTTGGCTACGAATTCAGTTGGGTAGAATTGGGGAGAGGAGGAACTTGGGAGAAAGCTCCCAACGAAGAACGCTCCACCGACGAAGAACACTCCACTGACGAGGAATGCCTTTGACTATGAAGAATGACCTCAACTTCGACTTTCATTCTTGAAACTTCCTATGATATAGGACATGTCCGTATACAATGAATCGACATCCGCCTTATCACACTAACGTCAACTGACAACGAACAAGGTAGGGGATTATTGTGAATGATTTTATATATCCATGTTCTTACCTTCTATAACAAGGAATGCGGATCAACTTTCTAACTAGTTGATCTGCATATGTTTCCTTTTGTGGGTTTTGGGATTAATAATTGCGGGAGGGTTTGATGTTCTTTGTTCATGTGAACCACTTTCTACTGCTCTAATGCGGAAAGTGCGGGCCAAACTAACATGGCATGTCCTCTCTGTAACCCTTGTGTTGATTTGCGTAGTTCTTCGAAACGGAGGAAGGCGACGAAGGAAACGAAGAAAACGGCACTGCCACCCATGGCCTCCACAACCCACGCCATCCCCGCAGCGTCCCGCTCCACCGTCGGCCGAACCAGCTCCACACCCCCTCACGACGCCCCAAGCAAACTGGCCCCGCACCCTTCCGTGACACATCGGCCGAACCAGTCGCGCCCTCTCGTAGCGCCCCGGCCGAACCGGTCGCGCCCCTTTGCGGCGCCCTGGCCGAAAAACCCCTGAGGTCTCCGCCCTTCTGGCCATGCCACCCTGGACCGGGTTGAGCCGTACTGTTCACACCATTCTCTGGCCGAACTGGTCCCAGTTGCGCAACCCGCTAGCCAAACCAGCCTCGACCCTGCCACCCCGGCTTCCAGGATGAGTCGTCCTAAGCAGCGCCCCTGTGACCCTCTGAGCCGAACCAGCCCCGCGCTTCCGGGCCACGCCGCCCCCGCGATGCCCTATGAGCCGAACTGGCCCCATGCCTCTGGGCCAAGACACCCATGTGGTGCCCTCCAAGCCAAACCACCCTCACACCGACCTGTGGTTGGTCCGCGCCCTCACAGCCGGTCCACGCCCTCACGGCTCTCCACGACCCCTTGAGACCTACTGGGCTGGGCCCAGCGGGTCGGGCCGAACAAAATGGTCTTGCCCACCCAACGGGCTGGGCCAGACCCAAAGGGTTAGGCCAGGTAGACCCGAACCAGGTCGGCCCAGACTAGGTCAGGTCGGGTCGGTCCAATAGGGTCAGACCAGACCCAGGCCCACTACGACCCATTTACGCTCCTTCGACAATATCTTTGGCACCAGACGTTCATTTGAAGAACTGTCAGTGGTGCTGGAAATCTTGGAGCGTGATGGTTTCTTTGAGTATACCCCACTGAAGTTTGAGGTATAGTTGAAATACAGTCAGGTTGGATCATGCACGAATCCAACCGGGCCCCCGAGACTAAAAGGCTAATAACTCATAGACCGGACGTCCAATTGACGTTCTGTCTGTTACGTTGAGACCCCTATGACATGACAGACCTTTGAGATAATTCTTCATGAGACTTCGTGACAGTTGGAGTATCGACCAGTAGCTCATGGAGTGGATTCTCTCAAAGAGAAGCGAGCGTAGTGCAGAGACCTAGTAGCTGGATGAAAACTGACGACTACTGACCGTTTGACTCAAAGTGTCTCTAGTAGCCCAGTGGGGAGCACCTTGGTGTCGCGGAAGAGCCACATTGGGGAGCACCTTGGTGTCATGGCAGACCCACAGTACTTGACAGGAGGAGTACCTCAACAGTCCAATATTAGTGGGAAGCACACTTGGTGTCACGGCCGGCCCACCATACTCAATAGAAGAGGACATCTCCAACAGCCAAGGTTTTGATAATGTGATTAGAGATGTTACTTGATATTACCCCTAGAATAAAATCTTGGTTGAGCTAAGCCAGTTTTTCTGTGTTTTCCTCATGATTGAGATGGATCACTTGATAACTTAGGTATATGTATGGTCAAATACCTAAGTGGGGTTATCTGTTGATTTCATACTTTTTAGTTTATCCTTGGAGGATTTTTTAAGACATTGAGGGTCTCAGGGTCCCTACCAAGTATCTTTATACTCACCCCTTGCACAGTCTATGCCCGCACTTTGTTGTGTTGGATTCATATGACGGAAAATGCTGACATAGGCTTAGAGTTCCAGGTTTGGATGGTACCTAGAGGTGGACTATATGGCATGTTGGTACCTGGGGAAGACGGATGGATGTGGAGTGCTGAGGAGGTTATATTTACCTACCCTACAGGTATGAATTCCAGAGGATGACCCTGTAGCTGCTTTTATTTTCTCTTTATTTAGTTGTATTCTCATTTCAGTTGTACTTATACCTTTACTATTGGTCTTATATTCTGGACCTTCTTACTTTCAACACTCGTTTGTTATACAATTTATATAGTGTTTCATCCAGCTGTGTGATTTATTGTGTGTGTGTTTACAGGTTATAAAGGCAATGGCTTCCCGGTTTTAGGGAATTATGCCTTTGGTGCTAGTCTCCACCCCTGGCCTATAAAAGGTGGGCTTGGGGTAGTCATGGAACAGGCCCCGGGGGACGGGTGTGACAAACTGGTATTATAGGATTCGGTTCTACTGCAGAACTTAGGACTCTGATCTTTTCTATGAAGCAATAGTGTTAAGTGTAGTGAGTGAGGTTTTCAATTCAGGGAGTCCAGTGTTGGTGCGGAAACTGATGTATCCATACACCAGGACCCTGACTACTGATTTCCGACTCAGTGCATGAAAACACTGATTGTGTGTGTGTTTTCAAAAGTTTTCTTTAAGTCAGCTAACCAAGTCAGCTCACCAGGTATAACTTTTGACCGTGTCGCATCTGATTATTTTTAGGATGCCCCACGCAAACAAACAGTTAGAGTTCCAAGAGTTGTATATATTAATAGCCCACCGAGGGATGAGGCCTCGGTGCAGGTTTCTTTCCCAGTAGAGGCATCAGTAGAGGCACCAACGGTACCTTTCCCCATTGGGCCACCAATGCCACCATCCTCAATAGCAGACAGTGCACGCCACTTGAGGGTGTTTTATGAGTTCTAATGCTAGATGCCACCTAGATTTAGGGGAGAGACATACTCACAGGTGGCTGAGGATTGGCTGGAGGTTGTGGTGAGATTTTTCTGACTGGTAGGGACACTAGAAGACCTCATGTTGATACTTGCTGCTAGCCTTTTATAGGAAGTAGTGGGAAGATGGTGGAGCTTGATGCTCCAGGTCCACGAAGAGGTAACGCTTCTCTGGGAAGACTTTGAGAGCCTGTTTCGGGAAGAGTTTGTTCCAGAAACTCTTCGCGTTGTGCACATACAAGAGTTGCTTCGTCTACAGTAGGGTAGCATGACAGTAGCTCAGTACTCAGCAAGGTTCACTGACCTCTCACATTACTCCACGGATATTGTGCAAGACCCATTCTTCAAGTCTCGGACCTTCGAGCAGGGAATCAGGAGGGAGATCAGGGCTTCAGTGATCTCACTCAGCATCCCGACGCAGGTGGGGGTGTTAGAGAGAGCCCTCCTAGTGGAGAGTTTCCTAGATGAGCAGTCTCCAGCAGTGAGATCCACCACTAGTCGACACGTAGTGGAGTCTTCTGCAGCTGGAAGCGGACAGATGTCGCAGATGTCCAAGAAGACTAGACATACAGGGGGATGACTGCATGACTCAGGATCGGTTGTGTGGGGCACCCGAAGTAGAGACAGACATTCCAAGAGCGGGCAGTGTTACACATGCGGCAGGCAGAGTCACATGGCTTGTGACTATCTGACCCGTCGTATAGATTATCAGTAGATGGTCGAAAGACCACCCAGGCGGAGACAGAGATTCAATCGAGGTGGTCTACAGGGAGCAGGAAGACATGGTAGAGAAGCCAGTCGTGCAGCTGATGGTGGGAGACAGTTCGAGATATTACCGCCACCACCACCAAGAGGTCCACCCTGACTACAGGGAGAAGGTGGACAGGGGAGAGCTCAGCTCCAGGAAGCTGAGGCCTATGACCACAGGGCTCCAGAGATGATACGCGGTGCGATCTGGGACTACTCCACCATAGCTTCAGTACTTATAGACACAGGTGTCAGTCATTATTTTATTTCCACTTCCCTCATTCAGAGCTCGGAGATTCCGATGGAGCCGTTGGCTCGATCCATATGGCTAGAGAATCCTACGGGAGCAGATTCGACAATTATGCACTGGTGCCGAAAGTGTGAGCTTACTCTAGGAGGCGAGAGCTTTGACTGGGATCTTCTAGTAGTGGCATCAAGGCCTTACGACTTCATCTTGGGTATAGAATATTTATCTATAGTCCATGCTCAGATTGACTATATTAGGCGCAAAGTACGGTGTGTCTGCAAGGATGGGACTGGGTTTTCCTTCACCAGTGAGAAGGGAGCCTTTGCAGCACAGGATGGACTGTCTTGGAGGAGACTGTAGCTGATCACTCATTAGTTGGCTAGCCTTACCCTCATAGTTGTTGATATAGAGAGTCTGAGTTATCTTGTTGTGGTGGACCAGTGCATGGATGTTTTCCCTAATGATGTCCCAGGTCTACCTCCTCGCAGAGAGGTGGACTTTTATATTAACTTATACTCCAAGACGACACCGATATCTACACCATCATATCGGATTGATCCCACTAAGCTTTGTGAGCTAGGGGTACAGATGGAGGACTTTTAGGGGAAGGGATTCATTCGGCCCAGTTTTTCTCCCTGGGCAGCCCTGATTTTGTTCTCCAAGAAGGCGAATATGAGCTTGAGGCTTTGTGTTGACTATCGGCGCCTGAACCAGGTGAATGTGAAGAACAAATACCCACTCCCAAGGATTGACGACCTCTTTTATCAGCTTAAGGGAGCATGATGGTTCTCAAAGATAGATCTCATATCAGACTATCACCAGCTCAGAGTTCGAGATGCAGATGTGCATAAGACAACCTTCAAGTGTCGGTATGGACACTATGAGTTCTTGGTTATTCCATTCGGTGTAACCATTGCTTCAGCAATGTTCATGGGACTCATGAATAGGATCTTTCATCCATACCTTGATCACTTTGTCGTAGTCTTCATCGATGACATTCTGATCTACTTGGATATTGAGAAAGAGCATGCCTATCATTTGTTGGTAGTACTAGACACACTCTGAGAGCACCAGATTTATGGTAAGCTCTTGAAGTGCCAGTTTTGGATTTGACAGGTTCACTTTCTGGGACATGTCATATTGGAGGCTGGAGTTTCAGTGGATCCAGCAAATATTGATGCGGTACTTTCTTGGGATCCACCCAAGAGTGTGACAGAAGTACGAAGTTCCCTGGGTTTGGCTGGATACTAACAGAGATTTGTGCCAAATTTCTCCAGATTTGCAGCACCACTATCAGCCTTCTCGAAGAAGGGGAAACCTTTTGTGTGGTTGGAGAGATTCCAGTAGATATTTCAGGAGCTGAGGTAGAGGTTGACTAGTGCCCCCATCTTGAGGCTTCTAGAAGAAGGCGTAGGGTACGTAGTCTACTGTGACGCATCAGGGACCGGACTCGGATGTGTCCTGATGGAGGAGCGAGCATTGATCGCATATGGTTCTCAACAGCTGAGACAAAATGAGAAGAACTAAACTACCAATGGTCTGGTGTTAGTAGCAGTGGTCTTCACCATGAAGATGTGGTGGCACTATCTGATGGGTGAATGTTTTACAGTGTACTCTGATCACAAGAGTCTCATGTATATCTTCTCCTAGAAGGACATGAACCTGAGACAGTGACTTTGGCTTGAGTTCCTTCAGGACTATGACTTCAAGATAGTCTATACTCCTATGAAGGGTGACATTGTTGTAGATGCACTCAGTAAGAGATCTGGTATACAGCTGTTAGGTGAGGCGATGGAGCAGCTGGCCGCTTTACATATATCCTTTGTGGATAGAGACAGAGTAGCTTTTATGCAATATCTTACAGTCACTCCCCCACTTCTTCAGTGATTCATGGAGGCGTAGCGTTGGGATGCTGACTACGAGACACGACGTGCTCAAATATCCATAGGATAGGCACCCGATGGATTTTCTAAAGGTGGGGAGCATGTCATCCTTTTTAGAGGACATACCATGGTACCAGTGTCACTTCAGGAGGAAGTGTTGAGGGAGTTCCACACATCCCCTCTAGTGGTACATCCAAGAGTGGAGAAGATGTATCAAGATCTCCGACAACAGCACTGGTGGCCTGGAATGAAGAAAGCAGTTGTAGAGTTTGTCTCTCGATGCCTCTTTTGTTAGAAAGTGAAGGCGGAGCATCAGGTACCAGCAGGCTTGATTCAGACTTTATAGGTTCCATAGTGGAAGTGGGATGGGATATTCATGGACTTTGTGACACGACTTCCATGTACATCCAGCGGACATGACTCGATTTGGGTGACCATCGACCGACTCACCAAGTCGGCCCACTTCCTACCGATGAAAGAGCAGGGTTCAGTAGAGAGCTTGGTATGCCTCTATGTGAAGAAGATTGTGCGGCTACATGGAATACCATCGATGATTGTCTTTGATCGTGACGTGCGTTTTACTTCCCATATATGGAAGGGGTTATAGGAGGCTTTTGGGATGCATCTTCATTTGAGCACCGCCTTCCATCCTCAGACGGATGGTCAGACTGAGCAGACCATTCAGACCCTCGAGGACATGCTGCGTGCTTGTGTTCTTGTCTTCGATCATAGCTGAGAGGATCACTTGCCTTTGGTGGATTTTTCGTACAACAACAGATATCACTCCACCATTGGGATGACACCTTTTTAGGCATTATACAGGCGACCTTTCAAATCACCCGTGTGCTAGACTGACCCAGGGGAATCAAAAATAGTGGGACCGGAGATGGTATGGGCTATCACAGAGAAGGTGCAGGTCATCTAGGAGTAGATGAAGATTGCACAAAGCAGGCAGAAGTCGTATGCCGAGAGGAGATGAAGACCTCTAGAGTTTGAGGATGGTGACCACATCTTTCTATGGGTCTCACCTTGATGAGGATTGTGGAGATTTTTCTGAGATGACAAGTTATCTCTGAGGTTTATTGGACCTTTTTAGGTCCTCAGCAGAGTTGGCGAGGTGGCATACCGCTAAGCTCTTCCACCTCATTTGCACCAAGTGCACAACGTCTTTCACGTATCCCAGCTGAGGATATACGTGCATGACTCTTCTCACATTATCGGTCGTGGAGAGCTGGGCATTGATGATGGGGTGACTTTTATGGAGGTTCTGGTAGATATTGAGGATCAATAGGAGTGGGTCCTTCATGGATGGTTGATACCTCTGGGGCACATTCACTGGCAGCACAGGAACCTCTAGGAGAGCACATGGTAGCTGGAGGCTCAGATGCATGCTCAATACACCCACTTATTCCCTTAGTTTGAGTTGTGGCTTATATGGACGTAAAGCCTAAGGTGGGGAAAATATAAAGACCTATAATTTACATGTATTTTTCTAAAATATATGGGAATTTTACGAGTTCGCAAAAATTGACGGTGTGTGATTCTGAGGCCCGGAGTGCCCAAAATGAATTTCTGAACTTTATTTTGAGTAAGTTCCGTAAACGTGCGAGTAGGTTTTTCTAAATTTTGAACCGGTTCTTGGAATTGAAATCTGAGGGCACCGTTGAACTCGTAGCACCAGTATTCACTTAAGGAGACTTTCACCTCGACGGTAGTGGGTCGAGAGTAAAATATGGTTTTTGGGTTTTTTGTGTTAGAATAAAATAAAAATAAAAGTGTGTGACATTTTTATTTTTATTTGCAACACCCATGTGGGTGTTGGAAGGTGGGGTCCACCGGAACTAAAACTCCATGTGGAAGTTGGAAGTGGGGACCACCAGACCTTAACCTCCCATGAGAGGTTATGGTGGTGGGGACCACCCATGATTAAACCCCCCCCCCCCTGAAACCCCCCCCCCCCCTTTAATTGGGAAAAACCCTCAACTCCCTAATAAATGTAGGGGGAGCCTCTTCAACACCACCACAATTTAATTATGCCAACACACATAATATATTATGCCATATCCTCCCCATTAATTAATTTATCCAACACATCAATTAACTAATTAAACCTTTTTGAATATTATTCCAACGACTTAATAGATATTACAATATATTTTTTTGTCCATGAATTCACTTGGGTGGAATTGGGGAGAGGAGGAACTTGGTATAAATATCCCAATGAAGAATTCTCCACTGATGAAGAACGCTCCACTGACAAGGAACACCTTCGACTACGAAGAACAGCCTCGACTTTCTTTCTCAGAACTTCTTCCGACGTAGGACGTGATCATCTACAACGAATCGACGTCCGCCTTCTCGTGCTAACGCCAACCGACAACTAACAAGGTAGGGGATTTTTGTGAATGACTTTATATACCCATGTTCATCCATTATATAACAAGGAACGCAGGTCAACTTTCTAACTAGTTGATCCGAATATGTATCCTTTTGCGGGTTTTGGGATTAATCATTGTGGGATGGTTTGAGGTTCTTCGTTCTTGTGAACCACTTGATACCGCTCTAATGCAGAGAGTGCGGGCCAAACTAACACAGCCCATCATCTCCATAACCCTTGTGTTGATTTGTGGAGTTCTTCAAAACGGAGGAAGGTGATGAAGGCGACGAAGGCAATGGAACCACCACCTGCCGCCTCCGGAACCCGAACTTCCCCCGTGGTGTCTCGTGCTGCTGCCGGCCAAACCAGCCCTACACCCCCTCGCGGTGCCTCGACCGAACCGACCCCGCACCACCACGCAGTGCCCCGGCCGAACCGGCCCTACTCCCCCTCGCTGTGCCCCAGCCAAACTGACTGTGCCCCTTCGCGGCGGCATGGATGAACCACCCCTACGGTCTCTTCATTTCCGGTCGAGACACCCTGGGATGGGCCGAGCCACCCTGGCCACACTGTTCGCCGGCCGAACCGGCCCCAGTCGCACCACCTGCTGGACAAACTAGCCCCGATCGTGCCACTCCGACTTTGGGCTGATCCACCCTGAGTCGCGCTCCCGCGACCCTCCGAGCTGAACTGGCCCTGCGCCTTTGGGCCGAGCCGCCCACGCAGTGCCCTCCAAGCCGAACTACCCTTGTGCTGACCTGCGGTCGGTCTGGGCCCTCGCAGCCATTTTGCACCCTCACAGCTCTCTGAGGCCCCTCACGGCCTACAGGGATGGGCCCAATGGGCCGGGAAGACCCAAACCGGGTCGGTCCGACCGGTTCGGACCAGACCTGGGCCCAATACGACCCATTTACGCTCCTTTGGCCATATCTTTGGCACCAGACTTCTATTTGATGAACCTTCAGTGGTGCAAGAAATCTTGGAGCATGACAGTCTCTTTGATAATACCCCACTGGAGTTTAGGGTATAGTTGAGATATGGTCAGGTTGGACCATGCACGAATCCAATTGGGCCCCCAGGACTAAAAGGCATATAACTCACAGACCAAGCATCCAATTGAAAATTCGTCTGTTACGTTGATACCCCTATGACGTGGAGGACCTTTGAGATACTTATTCATGGGACATCGTGATAGTTTGAGTATCGACCAGTAGCTCGTGGAGCGGATCCTCCTGGAGATGAGTGAGCATAGTGAGGAGACCTAGTAGCTGGCTGAGACCTGATGACTGTTGATCATTTGACTCGGAGTAACTCTACTATCCCAGTGGGGAGCCCCTTGGGGTCGCGAAAATCCCATAGGGGGGAGCACCTTGGTGTCACGGAAGACCCATGGTACTCGACAAGGGGAGTACCTCAACAGGCTACAAGGGGGAGCGCGCTTGGTGACACGGCAGACCCACGGTGGGGAGCGCCTCTGTGTGATGCTGCAGACCCACGGTACTCGATAGGAGGAGTTCCTCAGTAGTCCAAGGTTAGTGGGACGCACGCTTGGTGTCACGGCAGACCCACTGTACTCAATAGAGGAGGATTTCTCTAGCAGCCGAGGTTTTGATAATGTGCCTGGGGATGTTACTTGATACTACCCCTAGAATAAAATCCTGGTTGATTTGAGTCAGTTTTTCTATGTTTTCCTCATGATTGAGATGGTTTAATTGATAAATTAGGTATATGTATGGGCATATACCTATGTGGGGTTATATGTGGATTTCATACTTTGTGGTTTATCCTTTGTGGATTTTGTTAGACCTTGAGGGTCTCAGGGTCCCTACTGAGTATCATTATACTCACCCCTGCATGGGCTATGCCCGCACTTCATTGTATTGGATGTAGATGACGGACAGTGCTGACAGAGGCTGAGAGTGCCAGGACTGGATGGTACCCAGAGGTGGACCACATGGCGTGTCGGTAACCAGAGGAGACAGAAGAATGTGGAGTGCTGAAGAGTCTATCTGTACCTACCCTTCATGTAGAAATTCCGAAGGATGCCCCAGTAGCTGCTTTTATTTTCTCTTTCTTCAGTTGTGTTGCATTTCAGTTGTACTTGTACCTTTACTGTTGGTCTTGTATTCTGGCCCATTTTTACTTTCAACACTCTTTTGTTATACAGTTTACTTGTTTTTTTGTCCAGCTGTGCTCTTTCTTGTGTGTGTGTTTACAAGTTATAAAGGCAATGTCTTCCCAGTTTTAGGGAATTACGCCTTTGGTACTAGTCGCCATCCCCTGGCCTATGGAAGGCGGACTTGGGGTAGTCACGGCATGGGCCCTGGGGGATGGGTCATGACAGCGATATTCTATATAAACGTACCTATATAAATAATCTTGTGTTTTCACTTGTACAAGTGTGTTGTTGTGAATAATTTGTTAAGTAAATTTCCAGGAATAAAATTTTACCTTGAAGCACTAAGTGTATCTTTATATGATACCCTAAGAAAGGATGGGGATATTACCAATATGACCCCTAAAATAGAAAGGTTGTGGTTGATTGAAATCCCATATTCATTAAGAGGGAAAATATATCAAAAAGTGATAGTGGGAGAAAAATATACTTCGATGAAGTCCAAGATCAAAATACACAAAATTTAGCTGAGGAACCAATTCCACAATGGCCCATGGAAAAAGATGTTCTAGAGACACAAGTACTATGTATGACTACATGATATGTTATAAAACCAGAGGGTTATGGTTTTCTAGACATCAAGGATGTTGGATCATTATTAATTGACTATATTGATGTTTTAAACTACTAAAAATCACTAAGTGGGAAAAGTCTACCAAATGGAAAGAATTTATGAATTTGAAAATGGATTCTATGTATGAATAAAAAGTATGGGTTTTGGTAGATAATTTGGTGGATATAAATCCTGATGGTTGTAAATGGGTATTCCATAAAAACTAGACATGGATAGAAAAGATAGTACCTAGAAGGAATGGATGGTTTCAAAGGGGTTTAAAAAACATTAAGGGATAAACTATGATGAAACCTTTTTACCAATTTCTATACTAAAATTTATTTTAATTATACTTGAATAGAATATTACCATGATAATGGGATTTGGTAGATAGATGTGAAAATAACATTCTTTAGAGGGAAACTTCAGGTATATTTCTATATGACACAATCTAAAAGGTTTTTGACTCAAAGGATTCCAACATGGTATTCAAGTTATTGAGATCCATATATATATTAAATAAATTATTCATTTCATTGAAAATTTTGTTTGATGAATCCATTAGGGAATTTAGTTTCATAAAGAAAAAATGTGAGAATTGTGTTTATAAGCGGTTTAGAGAGAGTGGGTTTGTTTTCCTAATATTTTATGGAGATGAAAAAATAATTATTGAAAATAAAATAATAGTATTAAATTCCATTTAATCCTAGTTAAACATATATTTCTCCAAGAATTACTTGGGAGAAGCAGCAAATACTATTTGGACCAAGATCCATTGTGATAGATCCAATGGGATTCTTGATCTAAGTCGAAGTACATACATTGACAAGATACTAAAGAGATTTAGTATGGAACAATCCAAGAGGATATTGTTTCCAATGTCACATTGAATTCACCTATCTAAGAAAATGTGTCCTCAAACACATAAGGAAAAACATAGGATGACAAGGACTCTATACACATTAGCTATTGGGTCATTCGTGTACATTATGATATGTACTAGGATAGATGTTTCCTATTTCTTGAGTTTGTTAAGAAGATATTAAGATGACCCAAGTGACCAGTATTGGAAGGAATTAAAGACTACCCAGAAGTATTTGAGGCATAATATGGATATTTTCCTAGTATATAGAGGATATGAGGAGCTAGTCATCATAAGATAGACAAATGTTAGTTTCCAAACATATCTAGGTGATTTTAAATCACATTCAGGATATATATTCACTCTCAATGAAGGTATTTTGAGATGGAAGAGCTCAAATAATGTTCTATTCATTGATTTTATAGTGGAGTATAAGTATATTTTATCATATGAGGTAGCTAAAGAAGTGGTTTGGATTCATAACTTCATCCACGAGATTAAATTTATGTCTATAAGTAAAGACACTATCACACTCTATTGGGATAATACTGTAGTGGTGGATCTTGTAAAGGGGACAAGGTCACATCAGTGGATGAATAATATACTTTAAAAGTATCATCACTTGAGGTATTTTTGTCAAAGAGGTTAAGTCATAGTGAGTATAGTTTCCATGGAAGACATTATGGTGGACCCCTTGCCTAAAACCTTGAATTAGTAGAAAAATTATCATCATGTGAGATCTAGTGGAATGAAAGTCATCAACATTTGTCTCTAGTACAAGTGGGAGTACATTGGAGTAAATTTCCTAGAACCAATTTTTTGTAATTTAGATTGATTTTATATTAAAATAATTGAATATTGATTAAAATATCTATTTACATATCATTTATAGTTCTATATGACTTTAATGTAATAATTTTTTAGAGTATATATTGCATTGAAAATGGAAAAGAAGTTCCCCTTCATGACAAGAACATTGAAATTACCTGAAGTTATTATTAAACCTTGTTCTATGGTTGGGTAACACTCTTTGATGGGACACAAAGTATGTTTATTTTTATGTGTGAGGACTCATAATAATATGATACTTTATTTCATAAAGATCACACTTGGTAATCTCAATGATGATATATTATGAGAATAGACCCACCAGTTGGAATTCTATATGTCTATGCTTCATTGTATATTCTTGTCTAGAAGCATGTTTAATAGTCCTTAGACTCTAAGATTATAAATGATGTCTATCATGAATCACAAAAATTAATGTATTACCCTAATAACAACATATGATATCATTGAATTTGGGTATGTTGGTAGTGCCATGAATGATATGTTATTAATGAATAAGTCAAGGATGGAATTTTACCTTCTATCTTTATAGAAGTTGAGATCTCATCCCTTTTATTGAAATGGAACTATCACATTAAATTATATGGTCATGGTATAATGAAGATTTTATTTCAGATAGTAAGATAATGATGTATCAAGCATATAGGTTAATGACATGGGTGTGAAACCTACTTGATAAGATATCATGAAAAAGGAATTACATTACGTAGTGAGCATTCATATGTGGTATTTCCATTGTTATATATGTTTTTCATATATGGGTGACTTAACCCTTTTCTAGATAGTAATCTTGGACCTTAGGAAAACATGCCTAATTCCATTGGGGAAGAGGCCTAGAGGGTCACACGAAAAGTGTCTCTTTTGATCTCAGTAAAATATTATTTATATTTTACAACTGGAATAAATATTATTCTCAAGACTAAGAGGTAATGTTTATTCAATATTTATATAATGATCACACATATTAAATAAATATTTATTCATAAGGTAATTTTTAAATTATAGAAATATATAGTATTAATTTATCTCTTATTATTTACAATATAATAAATAATTATTAATTTATTAAATAAATAATTTATTTAGTTTCATGAATATTAAATAAATTTTTATTCACCAGACTATGTATGAGATATTTATTTATTTATTAAATGTATAATATTTATTTAAATATTTATTTTAGAATTGAATAATTGTTGGGGGGGGGGACAAGAAAACCAAACTTTTTCTTGTGATGAATATTTATATACCATATTGTAAAATAAATATTTATCATTACAAGGGTAGAACATGCCATAAAATGAAATAATAACATTATTTTATTACATTGAACGGGGTTCAATTTGGTTTTAATATATTATTAATGGAATCCGCCCATGGAATGAGGACATGGTAAATGGAGACGGCGATGGCGGCCGCAGCGAGGGCGATCCGCTAACCCTACGGCGATGGCGGCCATCGTGGCCCCTTCCCCCATCAGGGGGGAGGGGTCCTCGTCTCCAACTCATGCCTCAGGAGTTGCGCGACCGCGAGGTAGGGATTTCTTGGGATCCTCGCCGGATTCAGGTTTCTTCCTCCCCGCAATCGACGTTGCTCTGAAGCTACCTGGGTGCGTTTCAGGTCAACCTATTGTCCCGGTCTCAGTGAAGTAATTCCATGAAGCTTCAGCTTTACTTTCCTCGGCGATAATCGTGAGGTTTACGAAGCGGCGACCTCTGGTGGAGCACTTCGACAAAGAAATCAATATGGAGTGGGGTTTGAAACACCGTGCGCTTGTAAGTATACTGGGACCGCGTCAATTCCTTATTTTATTTGCGGATGAGGAAGATTTGGGAATGGCTTGGTCGCGAAAGAGGATTCCTTTCTGTGGCCTCCAGTTCCACTTACTGCGCTGGTCCTTTGAGGCACACATGAACCGTGACTCGTCTTACACGGAAATTTGGATTTAATTGCCTGGACTTCCTATGCCTTTTCAGAATATTGGGTTATTGAGATCAATAGGCAACTCGATAGGACGTTTTGTATGCAGTGATCAAAGAACAGATTCCATGTCTCATCCCTTTTCAGCTAGAATTTGCGTGGAAATGGACCTTACAAGAGTGCCTCCGGAGATTTTCTGGATTGTAATTGAAGAAGAGTACAGGTAAGCTCAATCAATAGTCTATGAATCCTAGATCCCATTCTGCTCCTTTTGTCACAAGCAGGTCCATGATGAACATGGTTATCGAAGGAGGTTCAGGGGTGGTGGAAGTTCTGATGTTCCAGTTGTACCAGCGGGTGTTCCTTCGGAAGGAGAAGTGGTCACCATTGGTGCTGAGAAAGGCAGCAATCAGTCTTCACCTGCAGGCAGGCCTCAAGTTTGTCACGCTCCCTCCAAATCAGTTGGGGACATTGAGCCGATGGTCTAGGGGGTGCTGTTAGGGGGGGTAGATGTTCCATTGGTAGGAGTATAGGTGGAAGTGAAGGAATCTAGAAGAAAGGATACCATATCAGGGGTTGTGGTGTCTACCCCTCCAGAGGTTTCTGGATTGGCCAACCGGGAGAATGGTAATCATAATGAACTGATCCTTGATGCTGCAATCAATATACAGGGTTGAAACGTGGATGGGGTATGTAATCTCCAGTATATGGGTAGGGGACTTGAGCTTCAACAGGGCTTGGGTGAACCTGAGATGCCAGACTAGAACACCTCAACAAATCTGATTAAGGTTGGGGTGGATGAGGCCATTCCTTGTTCCTCAAACCGATTTGATTTACTGGAAAATCCATATGTTGTAGTGGACCATGCTGGGGAAGATTAACCAATACCTTTCCATCAAAAGAATGAAGGTGATATAACTAATTGTGGTATTTCCCATGGAATGATTGTTAGACAGTCTGGTGGTGGTGTGGCTGATTCAGAGGGAGTCAACATGGCTGCATTGGATCAGGTGATTGAGGGGGTTCCAACTCAGAAGCATAGTATGAGTTGTAAAAAGAGGAAGGGGAAAAAAGATTACTCCTTACTTCCCCCTCCATTGGAGACCCGCTCTGCGAAGAAACTACCGGTGACAATGTCCGATGTGGTGAACCAGGCTTTAAGCAAGGGGAACGTAGATGAAATGGAAATTTCTACTAGGAAGATAGGGACTAGAAAGGAACCCATCCTTAGTTCCGAAGAGGATATGGTTGAGGAGTTCATGTATGTTGACATTCCACAGGAAGAGGCTGACATGATGGGAAGGGCGGTAAGATTGGAAGTTGATCACGAATAGGAAAAGTGGATTGACAAGCAAGACTTGATCTTAATGAGAGGCTTCAATGACAATAAAATCAGAAAAGAGGAATATATCCACACTTGGTACAAAATGGCGAACTATTTGGAAGATGTTATTGGAGAAGATACTGGGGCTAAGGTATGGATATTACATTGGAATCTCTACAGGGAGGAAAGCAATAATAGGCTAAGGTTGTGTTTTGGTAACATTTCCTTTTCTTATGAGGCTTCGCCCCCGGTTTGACTTGGGAAGTGCAGTTGGGGCTTCCTCATCGGGCTAGAGCACTCTACCATTTCCTTGGCAGGTCATTTGGGACATGGCTGATTCGGAGGGATGGCAACATTGGGAGGGACCATGCTTGCATGGGATCGTCGAGTGTCCAGCTTAGGGATGGTGGTGTGGTTGTTGCGTGTATGTGGTAGTTCCTTCTCTTTCTAGTATTTTTTGGGTTTGTTTGGCTATTTTGTTGGACTTTTGGTTTCTCACTTTTTCTACAAAAGTGTTTTCTTAATAAAAAAATTAATTGTCAGGCCTTTTTGAAATTAATTAAATGTTAAATCCTAACTCTAAGTTGATAAATAGAATGTTATGTCAATCAAAAAAGTTTAATTGTTGTGCACATCAATTTCCTCTCAAGATCTCCTTCCTCCTCTCTTCTTCTCATTATCAAGAAGAATAATATAAAATTACTTTAAGACCAAAGGAACATGAAGTGATCAAGGAAAATAATTTAAGATGACTAATCAGACACTCTAGCACTAGATGATTTATCGGTGTTGTTCAAAAATTGAAAATGCATGCGTGGATCACTACCAGAGGGGATCTACTTTGGTTCCTCGTAATATAATGAGAACACATTGATTAGGGTTGTAAGGTCAATATCATAAATAAAAAAATATCTTAATACCAAGGTAAAATTTCTTATTTTATTTTTAAAACTAATTATAAATTAATGTGAAAATATCCTCTCTCTTGGTTTAAGATAAAAAATTATTATTCTTATAATAAAAATTCAGTTTTCCATGGTGTTCACATAATGTATATTGTGAATAATTTGTTAGATAAAAAAAGATAAGTTTTACATTAGCCTAATAAGTATTTCTACCATATCTATAACCTTTAAAGTTCATGATATATTATAATTAGGCCTTGATAGAAATATCATTAATGTCTAACACTATGCATTTCTTTCATTGATAATTCAGTTATAATTATTCATATTATTGATATATTGATATTAGGCATGGATGTATTTTGAGATCAAGTATTTAATAAAATAGAATGTGTTTTTATTATCCACCATTACATATTTATTATACCCTATATATTCATTATACCTTCCATAGTACGCTACACTCACTATACATAAAATCTCACCCCTTTTTTATTTTCCCTGGGATATGAAGAATGAATTTTTGACTGATTTTTAAGGATTCAATAAAATTTTCCATTGCATGTTTTTAATTTATAATGTAATATAGATGACATATATATATATATCTCTAGTTTTCTAGTCCTATTAAACTGATTGATCCTTGGTGATGAGATTCCTTGTATCATGTATCCGTGTAATAAAGTAAATAATGGGTCTAGGTTACTAGAGTCATGGTTGTTACAGTTAGTATCAGAGCAGTTTTTGTATGACCCATGAGAATAATATTTTAGAAGACCATAGATAACATTATCATTATGATAATACCATATAATATTTGAGAACTTTTACATTCATTGATATTTTTATTCCATGTATCAGTATTCTTGATGAATATGAGCTGACTATGTTTGTTGCATTGTTTAGGGATGAATTCTAATAGAAGGAAGGGAAATAATATCAACACTTTTGATCATTATAGAGATTCCACACTAGATAAATTCAATATTATTGGGGTTTTAGATGAACATATTATGACTATAACTGAGGAGGGGGTCAGGTTGTGGATATAAATTCTTCCAACCCCATTGAAACTTGGCCTATTTATTATAAGGATTACTTCTTTGTATATTTATTGTTTATATTGATTTTATCCATACCAAATTTATTTAATGATTATGCATTGAAAGTAGTGAAATAAATAAAGCTTAAGTACATGCATATTTTTACTTTGTTAACTACTACAGGATAGTCTAAGAAGCATGCATCTAATAGTTTGTTGGTGCACCAAAAATACTAAGTTCACTACTAGTTGGTTTAGTCTAGGTCACCCTTACCTAGGATCACTACCTTAAAATGTTTGGGGGTAAATACACTATGTCCTCAATATCACATCCCTCACACTTCCCTCTAATGCTCACTACTTTAAAAGAAAAAAATAGAATGCAGGAAAAGAACAATATATTATATTGATGAGAGTTTCACCAAATTTAAGATAGGTTACATTGAACTTCTCATGATTCTTCACATCCTTGGTATGAATATCCCCTTCAACATTTTTTCCCTTGATAGATCATAAAATCTTATCCTCACTTTATAAAGTTATTCAAGATATGATATACCTTGCTCTTTTCAGAATGATTCTAGAAATACCATCACTTCTTAGAATGAAAAATCACAATATTCATTTCACTACCTTAAATGTAGTAGTGAATAAACTCCTTCAATAAGTATTTTCAAATGGTGAAAATTATATGTCTTCTTCTTATTATTTAGAGTATAGACATGAAAATATTACTATTTTGAGGGTAACCTCAACATGTATGTCCTTGAAGGAGACTTTTTTTTAGCTTACATGGATTATGAGACCTTTTTATGCTTACATATATCACATGAATCTTGTGCAAGACATTTTTCTTTTCACAAGGATTTCTTGACACTTGTGGGTCTTCCTATGCACAAAAATACTCAGTGAATAACTCGCTTCATGAAACCCTTTCATGAGACCCATTCACGAGACCTTATACAGATTATTTGGATCACAAAAATTGTAGAGACCCGAAGCTTGACGTACCTGAACATTACATTACTTTTGCGGAATACTTAGTACATAACAAAAACACACACACAAGGATCGTAATAGTTTAGTGTCTTTGGAAACTCGGAATAAAATCTTCTAATTGTGGTGAATGATCTTCAACATCTCCCATAAAGATCTTCCTTTTTTTACCTAAAACCTTTCTTTATATCCTGGGGAAAAGAAAACATAAAAGGGTGAGCTCAAATGCTCAGTAAGGGTAAACAAAAGAAATATCAATCACATCGTATTCATAAGAACATAACATTTTGGAAATCATAACCTGCAAAAGAGAGAATAATTTCATGACATGGAATAAATCATGGTAGTGAAATGTAATCACAATAATCATAACTTAAAACATGAAACTTTGTGGCATTAACACATAATCATAGAGAATCATTTCTTGTTATTCAAGACTCATTGCCGAGACTATCTTAGTGGACAAAGTCCCTTTCTAAACCGAGTCACCCTCGTTTCAGTCCTGTTTCACTGAACCGGTATAACCTATCGTTCCAGCCCTGTCTATCTCATGAGATATAAAATCTTTACCCAATGAATTTGAGGGAGATATAGGTCCCACACATCTCATAATGATACCATTCTTATGTGTGCCACAAAATCATAAATCATACATCATTGCATAACCCATGTAATAAAAATGGGAATCTTAAACATCATGCCATCATAACATAATCCATATAAAAGGACATCATAAAAAAAATAATTCCATCATAACATAATCAAATCAATGTAAAAATAGGGATAAAAACAGAACCCCTTTATTATCTTAGATGGAAAATAATTTTGATAAAACACTTGAACTCCATTCTTGCGGAAAATATCCTTTCTACTTCAAAAACATTTTTTTCCTTTCATAACATGTCATACGACTTTAAAATAAAAGAAGTTGATTAAAAATAAACTTGAAAACTTGTAAAGGAAGATTCTTGGAAATAATGTTTTAAAAATCCATTCATGCCGTATAAGTTAAAAAAAACATTCTTCGTACTTTTGTCGGAAAAGTCAAAAAGTACCTCGTACGAAAAACGACAAAAGATTCCTTTCATATCTTTTACTAAAAACTCACCGAAGGGTAAAATAGGTTTTAAACAATATTAGGTGAATAGAAATAATATTACATATTGAGGAAACATTGATGTGGATGATAAAATACACCCCAGTAAATACTAATGTATAAACAATCTCGGATAAAAATGAGATTGTGATATTTCCCTTACCTTAGGTCCGACTTGCTTTGTACGTGTCCGAAACTCCTGTGTAATGATTTAAATAATGTTATTGACTTATTCTAGAATCATATTAATTGTTATTATATCATATATGGTCCTATTATGACTTTATATTACCCGTTCTTTTTGTAAATTCCATGTTAAAGAGCGTTTTGTGTAAAATTGATTCATTTGTCGTCCGTGTTTTTACTTGTAATTATTCATATGATTACTTAGATCATGATTACTTAATTCCAGAATATAAAAAATGATATATATATATATATATATTCATAATATACATATATATAATAAATCAGTAAATGGAAAGAAATACACCGTTCATGGAGACGGTAGTCCGTACGTACGCATGAACGTTGTTTTCGTTTCCTTATTGAATTGAATGGAATTAAGTATATGACATACATATAAATATAAATAATTCCAGTATCATTATTATGTCATATATTTCATTAGAACTTATTATATATACTTTATAATCATTCATGAATGGTTAATCATTGAGAATTAATCTCATCGCGTCGTGGAGACGGTAGTCCGTACGTACGCACGAGCGATGATATCGTTCCCATGGTCGTGGAATTGTGTTGAATTGTATGTATACTATTTCAGTATCAATATCACTTTATAATAATCATATATAGTTACTCATTAAACCATTATACCCATCCAATTAAGGTGGTGGCAGAAAAAAGATTACACCACGGCGTGGAGACGGTATTCCGTACGTACGCACGCACGATGATTTCCTTTTTCCGTAGGATGGATAGAAGGTTAATTAGAGTTGTTTAATATTTATAATAACATGTCAGTATATAAGTAATACTGATGTTATTACTTTATCATGAAACAACTAAAGAAGAAGAAGTTGAAGAAGAAAGAAATTGAAAAGATCGGTAATGGATATTACCTCTTCTTTGAAACGCCTCTTTGAATCCTTCACTTATGGAACTAAGATTGGTCTTTGAAGAATACCAGAACCTCTAGGATTATTCTAGGGAAGTGGAGAAGAGATTTTTGCAGGGTTTTTCCGAGCTTGAAGGCTCAAAGTTGTGTGAGGAGGAGGGGGAGGAGGTGCCCTTTTATAAGGGAGGAGAGGGGCACCTTAGGAATTCTTAAAAATATTAATTTATAATAAATCTAACCCCACTTAAAAACCTCCAAAAATGACTCATATTCGAAGATTAGATGAGATAGGGTTGTAATATCATCAACCAATCAAATTTAGATATGTTTGGATCTTATTTTAAACCTTATCATTTTGATTTATCCTTATTTAATCTATTTAAGTTTATTTGTGGTAATAAAATTATAAATTTTAAATTATAACAAATAATTACTTATTTGTTGTGAATTTTCCATAATTGTTTAATTTATAACATTATAGACCATATAAATATAAATTTATAATTTTTAAATATTTTTGTGATTTTTAAACAATTTTATAATATGTTATTTTTGTAAAATAACAATAGTGTCAATTTTGACACTATTCATTTATTTGAATTTAAATAAAATATATACAGAAGCTATGTTCGAAATAAAAGCTTTAATATATTAATAAAATGACATATGTATCTATAAAATTAGTGTATCACATTAAATAGTTCATATAATATTTATTTTATTATTTTTAAAACCATTTATTTGGTTTATCTCTTAATAAAATAATTACTACATCATTTTTGTATAATTATTTAATATACTTATTTGTTGTATAAAAATTTAAAATAAAATCCTATGATGAAGATAAATATATTACCTTTCACAATAATACTTTTACTCGAATTTATCATCTTAAAACCACAATATTTAAATTGTTATATTTATTAGATTATGAAGGTGACAACTTTGGCATCATTTAAAATAAAATAATATAAGTGTCATAATCACTTTTATAAGGCTCCAAATGGTCAAATATTCGACCATTGGATGATTATGGTTTACATTTACATGGACAATAAGTTTTGGTTAGGTATTTGTGCATTTTATGGTCACTATTAGTTTAAAAAAACAATATTCTTGATTTTTCACTAGATAAACAATTTCTGCATCACTATTGTGTCATAATTAATGATAATTATTTAATCCCTAAAAATTATAAATAAATTTATATGATGTAGATGATTTCATTATCTTTCTGGAGACTATTCATGTTCTAAGTTTCATGAAGTTTATCACTAAATTAAAATTAATATACTTATAAAATTTAAGAGAGTGACATGTTGTCACTTTCTTTGGTTTTAATAATAATTAAGTTATTTTCATGGACAAATGTCCATTAAATGATTCTAATCCGACCCTTAGGTGATATGGGTCGACTTTTAGTCATCCAATAGGATTTTGACATTTTTTAGAGTAATTTTAAAATATTATATTTACCCTTAATTACCCGATTTACCTTTAACTATGGTAAATAAAATTTACCGTAGTTACTATTCATAATTCCCAAAAATAAAAAGTAGCTTATTAACATAATTTGGACCCACTGATTCCAAATACGGAATCCATTTTTCCAAATTCAATACACAAAATATGCAGAAATTAAATTAAAATTAATCCCGTTGTCGAAAGAAAACGGGTTTTTCTTTAAAACATTGCAAAAGATTGAATTGATTTAACCTACGAATTCAAGGTAAAATCAATGCTAATGACATACATTATATTAAATGGTAAAAATATATTCTATTTATACTTTAAAACCATTAAATATTATAATTTAACCACATAAGATATTATGATGAAAAAAGTTGTTTTTAATTAAAATATAGCGTGTTTTTACTATTCATTAAAATATGAAAGTTATCGGAAAAATATCAAAACTTTATCTAATGTAAATTTTTATATCCTGATTCAAAAGAAGAATATTATTTTGTAAAATTGAAGATATAAACATGTCAAAAACCAGATTTAAAGTGGGTGCGCCATCCAAAGGCGGCAAAACTGCATTTTTTGAAAAATACTTATTTTACCCGAAAAATTTATTTTGTTCTTATACCATGTTCTAGAAATGTGTAAGATGAATAATAATGTTATAAAATTCAAAATTTAGTTAATACTATTCATAACGGATATTTCACTACAATATTATAATAATATAACATTGTTTATTAAAACCCGGTATTGCGTACAACACACGCTATCGAGGAAGGTCGCGATTGCGTGTAATGAAAGCCAAGTCAGGGTTGCGTGTTGTGAAAGAATCCTTCGTTGTTTCGTATAACAGAATCAAACCATATTTCATTTATACATTTAATATATATATATATATACTCAATGTTGCGTAGAATAACTATTATCAAAATTGTGTGTAACACGGCCCAAGAATAGTGTTGCGTATACTGCAAGCTAATACGGTGTTGCGTATAGCCCAAGGTAATCTTGGTGTAGAATACAACAAAAGACATTAATGGAATTAAAATAATATTTTTCATAAAATCTTGGGGTGTTACATTCTACCCCCCTTAAAATGAATTTCGCCCTCAAAATTCGTCGGGGTTATAAATGGTTTGCTATTCGAAAGTTTATTTAATAGAAACTCACATCGTAAAAAGGAATATCAAAACCAATCTTTTAAAAACAAAAGTATGAAACATAACGGTTACCCAAATAAACTAATCACTGGGTTTCCACATAGGTTAAAATATGGATATGGAAGAGAAATCTAACCATCATGTTCTGATGGAGAGTGGTAGAGAACATGGCTATGGAAAAGCCAGTAATCACAAAGCCATAAATTTGTGACGATCTAAGGTACCATCTGATTTATCAGATATAAGATCACTAGGACAACATTTTTGGTTTTCAAGATCGTTTCAATAAAGTTAAAGAATTTGAATTAGAATAAATACTTACTTTATGTGGGTACAACCTCACTGTTTTTCGTGCCTTTAACAATTTCCACATCATCTCTTAAATAAATGAAGTTGAATTTGTTATTCGTGAAGTGGTAGCAGATCATGTGATAGAATGACGGGTCATTCCATCTGTCTCAAAAGGTTAGCAAAATTTATATACATAAGTCGATCTATAGTGAGATTAATCATATATGGTTCCTAAAATGGACTTATACTTTATATATCATACTGCTTAATATAATAAAACTAGTTTCTACTAAATAGGGACTTCCTATAGGTCAGTGGTAGGCGATAAAGGCCAGTCGCACTTCGGTTGTGGGTTCGATTCCTACAGCCTTGTCCGACGCGATGGGCTGTCGCCCGTCCTGTAGGTTGTCCTTTTTCTAAAACTATATTACTATAACATCCCATCAATAATATCGAGAAAACTTCTATCCTTAAACAATACTAATTTATGTCCAACATAATCCATTCCAATCTTTAGGCTTATCCATAATACTGCAGTCCACTCTCATAACATAGTGAAAACGATTACCAGAGATTTAACACCATATTTGATCCCCATATATCATAAGATATGTTTTGTTGGTCATATTCCAAACATTCAAAGTCCTTAATCATGTATTCTCTTGAATACCTTAGTGAAAATATGAATGCAGTTAAAAGTTAACACTTTCCACATACCAAAATCCAAAAATTCTCTATACTCAAACCATGATATAACCTTCTCCTTATATTAGTCATGAGCTCATGAATACAATCAAACACCTCATTATCTTATTATTCCTTCATTATGCGCATATCATCTAAATTCCAAAAATATCTGAATAACCTTTCATGGATAGTGGTACCATTAATCATACACTTTCATAACTCAAGGAAAGACAACAGTGTAACAATCCTTAGATGTCTCTTTATTCCATAGTACCATGATATTTCTTATACAACATTACACATGATAAACATGTAATCATTCCACTACATTCTTAAACCATTGACTGAGCTTCAACAATTCTTTCATCTCACATATCATTTGTAGTCTCTTCATCATCATCAACATAAATACTTCCCATATGACCATACTGATTATCTTCATGAGACTTTCCCTTAGGGCATTGGTTTGCATAATGCCCGTACATTCCACATTTAAAACATTTAACCATTGTTGATGTCGTAGCAATACCATTATCCTCATCCATGGTGTTAACTGAACCTGTTCCTTTGCACTTACTTGCTTTGTGTCCTTCTTTTCCACACCCAAAGCATCTTCCAGTTCCTTTGAAACATTCTCCTTGATGCCTCTTCCCACATGATTTACATAGGGAAAATTGAACTTTCTTTCCCCTATGATCATCATGAAACTCCATCTTTCTCTTATTAGACGAGTCAGGAAACTTACCAAATTTTACTTTATTGATCATATTATGAGATTGCTGATTCGGCATAATAATGATGTTTGGACTTCCAAATCCCATTTCATTATAAATAATATCATTCCATTGTCCATCACATCCTCCATTATCATGAATCATCTTGTTTCCAGCCATTTTCTAAAACCCAAAAAAAAATAGTGTGAGAGGCAAAAATCATAATAAAGGGGAAGTAACTTCAATATCTAACATCTTAGGTTAAATTATAAGATCGTTACCGTAGTGCTATAACTATATCCTATATGTATACCTCTCCTTAGGGACATCCCTAGACATACCTTAGAAATATCTCTAGGGATCTCACTAACGTTTTCGCGTCCTAGTTTCCAAAGGTTGACTAAACCTTTCCTCTGATACCAACTGTAGAGACCTGAAGCTTGACGTACCTGAACATTACATTACTTTTGCGGAATACTTAGTACATAACAAAAACACACACACAAGGATCGTAATAGTTTAGTGTCTTTGGAAACTCGGAATAAAATCTTCTAATTGTGGTGAATGATCTTCAACATATCCCATAAAGATCTTCCTTTTTTTACCTAAAACCTTTCTTTATATCCTGGGGAAAAGAAAACATAAAAGGGTGAGCTCAAATGCTCAGTAAGGGTAAACAAAAGAAATATCAATCACATCGTATTCATAAGAACATAACATTTTGGAAATCATAACCTGCAAAAGAGATCATAATTTCATGACATGGAATAAATCATGGTAGTGAAATGTAATCACAATAATCATAACTTAAAACATGAAACTTTGTGGCATTAACACATAATCATAGAGAATCATTTCTTGTTAGTCAAGACTCATTGCCGAGACTATCTTAGTGGACAAAGTCCCTTTCTAAACCGAGTCACCCTCGTTTCAGTCCTGTTTCACTGAACCGGTATAACCTATCGTTCCAGCCCTGTCTATCTCATGAGATATAAAATCTTTACCCAATGCATTGGAGGGAGATATAGGTCCCACCCATCTCATAATGATACCATTCTTATGTGTGCCACAAAATCATAAATCATACATCATTGCATAACCCATGTAATAAAAATGGGAATCTTAAACATCATGCCATCATAACATAATCCATATAAAAGGACATCATAAAAAAATAATTTCATCATAACATAATCAAATCAATGTAAAAATAGGGATAAAAACAGAACCTCTTTATTATCTTAGATGGAAAATAATTTTGATAAAACACTTGAACTCCATTCTTGCGGAAAATATCCTTTCTACTTCAAAAACATTTTTTTCCTTTCATAACATGTCATACGACTTTAAAATATAAGAAGTTGATTAAAAATAAACTTGAAAACTTGTAAAGGAAGATTCTTGGAAATAATGTTTTAAAAATCCATTCATGCCGTATAAGTTAAAAAAAACATTCTTCGTACTTTTGTCAGAAAAGTCAAAAAGTACCTCGTACGAAAAACGACAAAAGATTCCTTTCATATCTTTTACTAAAAACTCACCGAAGGGTAAAATAGGTTTTAAACAATATTAGGTGAATGGAAATAATATTACATATTGAGGAAACATTGATGTGGATGATAAAATACACCCCAGTAAATACTAATGTATAAACAATCTCGGATAAAAATGAGATTGTGATATTTCCCTTACCTTAGGTCCGACTTGCTTTGTACGTGTCTGAAACTCCTGTGTAATGATTTAAATCATGTTATTGACTTATTCCAGAATCATATTCATTGTTATTATATCATATATGGTCCTATTATGACTTTATATTACCCGTTCTTTTTGTAAATTCCATGTTAAAGAGCGTTTTGTGTAAAATTGTTTCATTTGTCGTCCGTGTTTTGACGTGTAATTATTCATATGATTGCTTAGATCATGATTACTTAATTCCAGAATATAAAAAATTATATATATATATATATATATATATATTCATAATATACATATATATAATAAATCAGTAAATGGAAAGAAATACACCGTTCATGGAGACGTTGTTTTCGTTTCCTTATTGAATTGAATGGAATTAAGTATATGACAATCATATAAATATAAATAATTCCAGTATCATTATTATGTCATATATTTCATTAGAACTTATTATATATACTTTATAATCATTCATGAATGGTTAATCATTGAGAATGAATCTCATCGCGTCGTGGAGACGGTAGTCCGTACGTACGCACGAGCGATGATATCGTTCCCATGGTCGTGGAATTGTGTTGAAGTGTATGTATACTATTTGAGTATCAATATCACTTTATAATAATAATATATAGTTACTCATTAAACAATTATACCCATCCAATTAAGGTGGTGGCGGAGAATAGATTACACCACGGCGTGGAGACGGTATTCCGTACGTACGCACGCACGATGATTTCCTTTTTCCGTAGGATGGATAGAATGTTAATTAGAGTTGTTTCATATTTATAATAACATTTCAGTATGTAATTAATACTGATGTTATTACTTTATCATGAAACAACTAAAGAAGAAGAAGTTGAAGAAGAAAGAAATTGAAAAGATCGGTAATGGATATTACCTCTTCTTTGAAACGCCTCTTTGAATCCTTCACTTAGGGAACTAAGATTGGTCTTTGAAGAAGACCAGAACCTCTAGGATTATTCTAGGGAAGTGGAGAAGAGATTTTGGCAGGTTTTGGCCGAGCTTGAAGGCTCAAAGTTGTGTGAGGAGGAGGGGGAGGAGGTGCCCTTTTATAAGGGAGGAGAGGGGCACCTTAGGAATTCTTAAAAATATTAATTTATAATAAATCTAACCCCACTTAAAAACCTCCAACAATGACTCATATTCGAAGATTGGATGAGATAGGGTTGTAATCTCATCGACCAATCAAATTTAGACATGTTTCGATCTTATTTTAAACCTTATCATTTTGATTTATCCTTATTTAATCTATTTAAGTTTATTTGTGGTAATAAAATTATAAATTTTAAATTATAACAAATAATTACTTATTTGTTGTGAATTTTCCATAATTGTTTACTTTATAACATTATAGACCATATAAATATAAATTTATAATTTTTAAATATTTTTGTGATTTTTAAACAATTTTATAATATGTTATTTTTGTAAAATAACAATAGTGTCAATTTTGACACTATTCATTTATTTGAATTTAAATAAAATATATACAGAAGATATGTTCGAAATAAAAGCTTTAATATATTAATAAAAGGTCATATGTATCTATAAAATTAGTGTATCACATTAAATAGTTCATATAATATTTATTTTATTATTTTTAAAACCATTTATTTGGTTTATCTCTTAATAAAATAATTACTACATCATTTTTGTATAATTATTTAATATACTTATTTGTTGTATAAAAATTTAAAATAAAATCCTATGATGAAGATAAATATATTACCTTTCACAATAATACTTTTACTCGAATTTATCATCTTAAAATCACAATATTTAAATTGTTATATTTATTTGATTATGAAGGTGACAACTTTGGCATCATTTAAAATAAAATAATATAAGTGTCATAATCGCTTTTATAAGGATCCAAATGGTCAAATATTCTACCATTGGATGCTTATGGTTTAAATTTACATGGCCAATAAGTTTTGGTTAGGTATTTGTGCATTTTATGGTCACTATTAGTTAAAAAAAACAATATTCTTGATTTTTCACTAGATAAACAATTTCTGCATCACTATTGTGTCATAATTAATGATAATTATTTAATCCCTAAAAATTATAAATAAATTTATATGATGTATATAATTTCATTATATTTCTGGAGACTATTCATGTTCGAAGTTTCATGAAGTTTATCACTAAATTAAAATTAATATACTTATAAAATTTAAGAGAGTGACATGTTGTCACTTTCTTTGGTTTTAATAATAATTAAGTTATTTTCATGGACAAATGTCCATTAAATGATTATAATCCAACCCTTAGGTGATATGGGTCTACTTTTAGTCATCCAATAGGATTTTGACATTTGTTAGAGTAATTTTAAAATATTATATTTACCCTTAATTACCCGATTTACCTTTAACTATGGTAAATAAAATTTACCGTAGTTACTATTCATAATTCCCAAAAATAAAAAGTAGCTTATTAACATAATTTGGACCCACTGATTCCAAATATGGAATCCATTTTTCCAAATTCAATACACAAAAGATGCAGAAATTAAATTAAAATTAATCCCGTTGTCAAAAGAAAACGGGTTTTTCTTTAAAACATTGCAAAAGATTGAATTGATTTAACCTACGAATTCAAGGTAAAATCAATGCTAATGACATACATTATATTAAATGGTAAAAATATATTCTATTTATACTTTAAAACCATTAAATATTATAATTTAACCACATAAGATATTATGATGAAAAAAGTTGTTTTTAATTAAAATATAGCGTGTTTTTACTATTCATTAAAATATGAAAGTTATCGGAAAAATATCAAAACTTTATCTAATGTAAATTTTTATATCCTGATTCAAAAGAAGAATATTATTTTGTAAAATTGAAGATATAAACATGTCAAAAACCAGATTTAAAGTGGGTGCGCCATCCAAAGGCTGCAAAACTGCATTTTTTGAAAAATACTTATTTTACCCGAAAAATTTATTTTGTTCTTATACCATGTTCTAGAAATGTGTAAGATGAATAATAATGTTATAAAATTCAAAATTTAGTTAATACTATTCATAACGGATATTTCACTACAATATTATAATAATATAACATTGTTTATTAAAACCCGGTATTGCGTACAACACACGCTATCGAGGAAGGTCGCGATTGCGTGTAATGAAAGCCAAGTCAGGGTTGCGTGTTGTGAAAGAATCCTTCGTTGTTTCGTATAACAGAATCAAACCATATTTCATTTATACATTTAATATATATATATATATATACTCAATGTTGCGTAGAATAACTATTATCAAAATTGTGTGTAACACGGCCCAAGAATAGTGTTGCGTATACTGCAAGCTAATACGGTGTTGCGTATAGCCCAAGGTAATCTTGGTGTAGAATACAACAAAAGAAATTAATGGAATTAAAATAATATTTTTTATAAAATCTTGGGGTGTTACAAAAATCTAGTGAAATACCTTTTTATACATACATTAAACACCTACATAACTTCATTTTTGTAAAATCCTTCACTTCATTCGAAATACCTCATCTCGGATTTTCTGTAGATAAAACCACTTAAGAAAACTTATTTAACTCTAAAGTATGGGTTAAGGGGTATTTTTATAGATAAATAAGCTTACTTAAATCCAAAAATAATAGAAATATTCTGATTCCACTACATCAAAAAACTCAACATCAATATTACACACATCATGTAATCATTTTTGTATTACATGATCAACCGCCATGATTTTATAATAGTGAGTGTTCTAGATCCAACATTAATAGTACTTTTCAATAACCTTATCATGTATATATTGAGTTATGTATGATGAAAATTATCATCATAGTGTTGATATTTCTGTATCCACTATTTAGATTGTAATTTCCATAAGTTATTTTTCATATCAAAAGGTTATAGCAGTTCTCAATATATAACCTGAGATACTATAAAATTAATATTAAACATATATCTTATGTTCTAGATAAATCATACTTCCTAGACATAGTTGATTTATGAATATCCGACCCTAGGGGCTCATAAACATTGACACTTTTTCTTATGAAGTTCGCACTTGGTGATCTTTAGTAGGTGAGACCATGAGGACATACCCACCAATAGGAACACCATATATTTCATGTGTCATTGATTGTTCTTATCTACAAACATGTTTATTAGTATCTTTAATTGATATCATTATCAATTTGTACCATTTGATCGCATATTTAAATGTAATGTAACAATCATGGCATTGAATTCATGGCAAGATATCTTATGTTGGGTGTGTCTTTAGTGGTATGGAATAAGTTAAATGGTCAATGTAGAATTTGTTTCTTTTGAGTTGAGGAAGTGACTTCTCAAGCCTAGTTGACTAGGTTGGTAGTACCATCATAAATCATCAGCCAATGTAGTCATTGGTTAGTCTATCCATTAAAATCAATAAATAATAAACCAAGAATGGTTAATGAGACAAGTTGTGCATCCCACGTTATGAAATATTGTGAGATAGGGATTATATCACATAGTGTGTATTAATATGAAAGGTTATATTTTATATGAATTTTACTTCCTTAGGGGAATTTATGGGTTTCTAGACTATACTCTTGTTCTGTGAACATTTTTCACCACTATCGAGATAAGGGTATAGAGGGTCAAACACAATAGCGTATTCCAGAGTTTCTTCTATTCTGGTGAATATGAAAATTGGACAAGTTTGTCCCACCACGGGGTCCGAGTGCTGTACAAGTAATGATCACCAAAAAATAAATAAATTCATTATTATTTCAAAAAAGAATTATTAGGTTGAATTTATTTATTAAAAGTATTCACAAGGTATTAAGTGAGCACATAGAAAATATTATATGATTGAATGTTATATTAATATTCAAGATTAGTTTAATATTGCGGGAATTATAAGTTGATTTAATGACTTAGTTTTATCATGTAATATATTTACTGTATATTAAAAGGGTTAATTAAAATATAAATGAAATTTTGATGTAGTTAGTTCTTCATAATGTATCATTTATTTATTATTTAGTGGGTGTTTTTTTCTCTAGGGGCCAAGGAACCATTTTAGGATATTTTGGACATCCACTATATAAATAAAGGAGGATATCTATTCCTGTGACTATTCGTTCTTTTGGAATTGAGAGCTTATCTCTTATACTACATCCTATATAGAGAAAGTCTCTCTTCGAGCGATCGATCCAAGAACACCTTAGATAGATCTAAGGGATGAAATTTAAAAGATCACTATGATGTTGAAGGAATCATCGAATCTCTATGCTAGTACCTGTAATTTGACGATCAATGTACGTGAAGATTATTGAAGTGTGTAAGTATGATCTAGAGTGGTTAAGCTTCATATCCTTTGAGAAACATTTCCCAGAAATGATTTTCTATTGATCACACTTCAATTTTTATGAGGTATTGGTTATGTTTTTATTTGATGCTTTATTAATTCAGGAAAGATCTTCAAACCTCTACCAAGGGTCAGATCCCCAGAGACAACATATTTTCATCCCTCTGATGATGAAAATAATTAAATCCTCTATCCACCAGTTTTTTCTAGGAATCTAGGTACCAAAATTTGGTATGATAGTGATCACATGAATTTTATAAACTAAGAAAAATTAATTTTCATTAATTTAGGTAGATGGATATTAATTTAGGTCCCAATGAAACTGATTGTGTGTTGATCCGATTTCAAATGGCCACGTCCAGGCCATCTAAAAATTTATTAAAAATCATTTTGGTTTGATTTCTGGTATTAAAATTTGAAACATATATTTTATATGTGTTTTATTTTATTGGTTTCTAGCCATGTTTAAACCCCATTTTTCTATTACCCAATACATTCTGGCCAGGGTTCCAACTAGATGATTTTTCTCTAACCGGTGGAATTGATTCCAAAAATAGTGGAATTAAAAAAATGTCAATAGATTATTTTTAGGAATAATAAAAAATGTATAAATTCAAAATTAGGGAAGTTTTAAGGAATGTGTACAACTCTATAAAAAGTACAAAATATTTAAAAATGGACTGTTAGCTGATTGGGGTAAAAATAAATATAAAAACTATTCTATGATATATTTTCAAGGAAACCTTTTTTTATAAAAAATTAAAAATAAAACAAAATAAAAACTTCCTTTGAAAGTTTCTACCAAACCCACCCCTCTTCCCCAGTGTTCTAGAATCCCCTAAAGAAGCTAAGATCATCACAAATATGGTACTTCCCTAGAAATATACACCTAGAATGAAAATCTCAGCCACCCGTTGTGAGATCAAGTGGCCACCGGCCACCCAGAACACTAACTGACCCTTGTACCCACTATCATCCCTAGATGAAGGTCGCTGCCTCGGTCAGCCTCCTATAAGCCACCAACCCGCCATGACCTCCATTTTTCACTATAGAACTAGCCTACTTCTCCCTTCTATCATGCATAGGACAACCTCGACTGACCTGCACTAAGCGACCTCCATAGGTCATTGTCCACAATTCCCTTATCATGTCATGCTGGCCAAACTAGGCCCATTATTGGATACCACTGTGAAACCATCCCGAACCTCCTTGTGTTTGACTATACTATGATCAGAACTCTATTAATTCTGTATAGTACACTGTTGCGGCCACCTCAACTACCTGTATCCCACCACAGGTAGGATCACTGGGGTGGGCCTCCCCCTGTTCTACTATGTGTGAAACCCCCACCGTGGTGATCAGAGAGCCCCCACAGAAGTTCTTAAAATGGGTTCTTACTAAAAAACTCATAATAGGTTAGGGTGGGTCAATATGTCCCAAATTATCCCTCCATAAGGTCTAATAGGCTCAGAATGGGCCAATGTGGGGTCAGATTGACTTACAATGACCCCGGGAAGGGTTTTTATGTCCTGAGATAATTTTAATATAATCAAGAAAATATTTTAATTAATTTTTTGTTAATAATAATAATAATAATAATGTTTTTATTTAAACAATTATTAATTATTTTTGTGAATAAAAATTAAATTAATTGTTGGTCCAAACTGAATAAAATTATTTGAATTTAACTAATTCATTTAATTTTTTGAAATTCCATCAAAATTAAATTTATTTCATTTTAATTTTATCACACTTTTAATTTACCCATGACTTGTCTTGATTAGTGACCAACCATGCATGTTTGGTTTTATTTTTTTAGTTATTTATTAAATCTATGTGTGATTCTTGTAATATTTAATTATGATTATTGGTGGTCTGGGCATTGTACTTATTTATTCAATATGTATAATGTCCTATGTATCCATGGGTTTTATTTTTGTATGTTTATTTCAATCCCTATGACCCCCTTGTATACATGTGGGTAAAATATTACTATTTAAGATGATGATAAAAGATGTGGATCATGCCAATACAAGGCGGTATACCCGATGAGATGTGAAAACATTAGACTAGAGGTGAGCTACATCATGATTCGAGACCCGACTCAGGTATGATACCCCTAGGTCAGAGTTGATCTATTTAATTTAAATGGATAAACCAATATTAGATTATTAAGACCAGTCAGGTAATTTGTATACTATATGATTTTTCTTATTTTATGTATTTTCTTATTTGTAGAAACACATAAAATTATAAACATAAAAATGCATAAATAAATGATGAATGTATTCTCTTGATGCATATTCATTTGTGAGAATGAAAACATAGTATAAACATATTTAATAGAAAATGAATACATTTTTTGAAAATATTTAAAATCCCTCAAAGAAATATTAACTAATAAATGCCTTCTATCACTCAAATTTGAACAAAACTGGGTGTATGGGGTGCTCGTCGGCCATAGTTTAGGGTTCCTTATACAACAAGGGAGTTATTATAAGATAGATAGGTTGAATTAACTATATTTGGTATCAAATGAATAGAAGAATATTTCTTGTTTAAACTAAAGAGTCAAGCATTGAGTAAATCGGGTAAATTATTTTAAAATATGGGACTTCAATCAACATATTAAGGATTCATGATTTAATAGAGTTGGCTATTTGAATTCCTACCTTGAACTCTTCAGGTAGTGGTATATCTATAGCTTATAGACTATGCAGAGAGGTTTCACAGACCCTTTCCACTAGATTACTCAAGCAATAGATTATTCTGAATCTAGTAGTGAGAGCTACTATAGTTTGATAAAATAGTATAGGAAATTTTCTGATTAAATTAACCGGTAATGTCTAATTAGTAATCGCGATAAAAGTAATAATATTCTGTATTTTTTTATATAAAAAATGGAAGTAATACCACAAGTACATTTTGATTAATTCTATACAAAGTAAGTGTTCTTACCCGCATTTGTCTCTAAAGAGTAGTACAGGAACTTGTCCAAAGTACCAAGACATAGTAAATTCAAGGTGTTGGAGTCCGCAATACCTGTTAAGCCTCCTCCAGAATCTAGGGTGAGAAAACTAATTACAGGAGACTCGGGTATGACACATATGATGGTTATTTCATAATGTTATAACAAACATCTTGTTTTAGTTTTGGATAAAACATTAAGACATAGATGATTTCACATGTCATCTCATCTCCAAGATGCTTGGAAGGAGAAAGTGAAGTGATATATGAATGATTATTGATTATACTAGATTTTTGTAAATTGAAAGGCGGATCACGAGCTTTCAATAAATCCAATAATTACAAATTTTTCAGTCATTTACTTTATTTTTTAAGATTAAAATATGAATATAATGAAGAAAACACTTTATTAGCTATTATTTATAGTTCACCAAGTAAATAAGAACTTAAAGAAAATCCTATTTTCTTAAGGTGTTTTTTTGAGAAAAAAGTTGAAAATGAAAATGATAAGTGTAAATCCAAATGAATATTAGCCATGTCCTTAAAAGAAAAGATGATTATTATCATATAGAATGTTATTTTCTTCTTATGTCATGAAATAAGTCTATGAAATCTTAAATGCAATGAATTGAATTGAAGAAGCAAGTTGTCACTTCTTCTTCAGATATATTCATCATTTCATGTAATGTTTCTGTTATAATTTTTGAATATTAAATAAAATATTTCTATTACATATGTGTGTTTAAATACAGTAACCTAGTAATTATAGAAATGTTACAAGAATTCAGGTAATTTATCTTATCTTTTTAGAAAGGGTGATTCTTATGTTAGCGGTGAGAAGTACATAACTAATAATTTCCAATTTTAATATTTATTATAGAAATTTTATTTATTATAATAAAGAGGTTTAACTCACGTGTCAATTGGACATAGAATACTTTATTTTAGTTTTGGAATGAATGTTCTTTGGTGTTAAAAACCCAACCAATAATTCAGTAATGTATGAATCAATGGAAATACCTGACGAATATAAAGTTTAACAAATAGTTTACCTAATTTTGCAGAGATAGAACTTTTTCAAGAAAAACTAAGTGGTTGTAAAGGATATACCCATCATGGTTTTAGACTCTTTACAATTAAATAACTTAGGTATTATCAACATAATTATGTAATTGGTTTTTGGACAAAGAAACCTTTAGAAATAAATATACACCACAAAGATTTCAGAATTATTTTAGCTAGAGAGTGTGAACTATTCTAAGGGTAACAAGTGGTAAATATAATTTAAAAGGTTCCTTTAAGTGTTATTAAAGAATGTAAATGAGAATTATGGTATATTAATGTTTAGAAGATATGAGTTTCTTTGGTACCACATGCCGAATAAAATCATGACTAAGCATTCATTGATCAATATAATTTATTGTGAAGTAATTCCTAAACACACATTACATTATCCACATCACATCTATGATAATAATAAATAAGATTGATTATTAGTCTTACATGGTAAAATTTATCAATATAATGTAGTGTGGAGTAATTTTTAAACATAAATTTCTTTATACAAATTAAAGTCATGATTTAATTTAGATATCATATGAATTATAGTATGATTGAAATCTATTATTTCATAATAACATGTGTTTAGATGAAACAAAATTAGGATATAAACAAAATTGCATCAAGAAATACACAAAGTCAATCTATAGTAATTATCCTAAAGTTTCTGAAGATATTATAGAAATCCATATGATAGAGAAGTTATATTTAATTCATAGACAATATTTCTATTAAATGGTGAACATATATATTTGGGATAGTGAGGGAAAGATTGACGTAGGTTTATTCAATGCCAAATATTCACACATAGTTGTCATAAGAAAAAGTTCCAAAAGAGATGTGGAAAATGAATGTTCAAGGGACACATACTATATAGGAAGGTTGAAACCATAGTGGTGGTTTTATATTCACCATGTCTAGTGATATATTATTTACTTAGTATAAAAAATCCTACAAGTAAGAATTATATGGAAATCAACAAATATTGAAAAAATAAATTAAAATTCAATAATCGATTCCATTTATAAAAATATAGGAAGATTATTATTCTGAATATTGTGGTGGTTATTCAAGTGAGAGTATACATGGATGGTATAAGCTTGCTACTAAAAAATCTCAATTGGTTATACCATATAATTATCCTTAAATCTATTAAAACTTTCTATTTTTAATTGCTACTTTCTAAGATCATTTTAATTGAGAATTGGTTGTTAATACCACCAATCATGGAAGGTGTTTATATGACACAATCAGAAAGGGATGGCGACACTATAGAATTTCAATTATGGGTGTAATTTACTGAAATACAATTTAGGATTAAAGTAAGAAAATGAATATAGAATATTCATTTGGAATGAATATTTTCCATGATTCTACAGTATGTTAGTGGGATATCTATGGTTTTTCAAGTGAAATATGTTTGGTAACATATGGAAAACAACTATTGTCCTTACATCTAGTTATGACCAATATGAAAGTAACTCTCTATAGTATGACTTAAAGTAGAAATCATAGTTCTAGGGAATGGTATATACCAAGTTATATATAAGATTTTCATAGAATTATCCAATATTATATATAATAACAATTTATTGAAATATAAAACTCAAAACAATTTGAGAGAGAATTTTTACTAAAGTTACATGGCAGAAATCTCACCTAGAAGACATCAATGAGATATAGGAGGAGATTAATGTGGTGTATTTAATTCCATAATATTAAGTGATGGATCAATAACATATTCCATGATGTGTATAAGAAATTATATTTCCAACATAACCTTCATGGTAGGAAAATATCAATTGTAATCAAGATAACTACAAAGGATGTCTTCATAATTATCCAATTGTACTAGAGAAAGTATATAATATAAATACATGGTATGTGGAGAGGAAGGGATAATATTTAAAAGGGGACACAAACTAGTAATCCTTTAGATTAATACGATCAAATATCATAGTCAAGCTGAGGTAGTGATAAGGAGAATCTCATTCGAGCATGTGGTATCTATATCTAAAAATACCAAGTGTGTTGCAGATTCTCTGGTAGATAAAGAAGCAGTAGATGAAACACAATGTTTTTTTCCATTTCTTGGAATGAAAACTAGTAAGTAAAATTTTATCATAATGTATATTATATTAATTATACTACTAGTAATATCCAAGATTTCTTGTTTAGACAGTAGAAAAAGGTTAATATACTCAGGGATATTATCTCTTGAGAAGTCTTACTCAAGGAGGTGAGGTCATAGATAGAAAAGTTCCCATGAAATAGAGACATGTAAGGCCCAATGACTAAATTAATAACTTAGAAGAAACATGATCTTATCATGTGAGAGAAAACAAAGATGGTTAACAAGTTGGATTTAGTGCAAGTCAGAGTGTTGTAATAATAGGTTCCCTAGACCCAAGTTGAATAGTACTTTTCAATTACCTTGCCATGTATACAATTAGTTATTCATGATGTACACTTTCCAATATAGTGTTGATATTTATGTTTAAATTTTTTTAATGGTGGTGACTACAGATTATTTATGATTTCAAGAGGTTATAGCTATTATTATGCTATAATGAGAACCATGAGATACTATGACATTGATCTTAAAATATGTCATGTGTTCTACCTGTATCATACTAAATGGAAAGAGTTGATGTATGAATATTAGGTGTTGGGAGATCATAATCATTAATACTTCTTCTTATAAATTTTTGATTAGGTGATCTCTAGTCGGTGAGATCATGGGGAAAAACCTGCCAATTGAAACACCATATGTTTCATGTGTTATTGGTTATTCCAATTTACAAGCATGGGTATTGATCTCCTAGATTTGGATCATTATCAATGTGTACCATTTGATCATATACTGTAATGTTAGGAAAAAACATTACATTGAAGTTGTGGTGAGGTAGCTTGTGTTGTTTGTGTCTTTAGTTATATGAATTGGTTGAATGGTCAAGATATAATTTGTCTCTTCTAAGTTGAAGAAGTGATATCTCAGGCCTAGTTGATTAGGATGGTATTATGTTCATAAATCTTTGCAAAAGGTAGACAGAGGTAATTTTTTATATTTAGATCAACAGATAATAAAGCACGAATGGATTATGACACAAATTATGTATCATTCTTTATGAGATTTCGCGAGATAAAAAGATTATATTACACAGTGTATGTTTATATGAAGTGTTATCATTGATATGAATTTTACTTATATTCTTAGGGGCCTTTATGGGTTTCTAAACTCTACTCTTTGTCTTTGAATAGTATTCAATTCTATCCTGATGAGGGTCTAGAGGGTCACACCCAATAAGGCATTCAAGAGTCTGCCCTATTTTGGTGAATAACAATACTGGACATGGTGGGCCCCATAATAGAGTCTAAGAATTGTCTAATTAATGATAACTAATAAACAAATAGATTCATTTTTATTTCAGCATAGAATAATTGGGTTGAATTTATTTATTAAAAGTATTGACAAGGTATTAAGTAAATACACAAAAAATATTATACGAACAAATATTATTTTAAAATTCAAGTTTTATTTAATATTGTAGGAACTATTAGTCGATTTAATGACTTGGGATTATAAATTAATATATTTAGTATATATTTTAATTATTTTTTAAAATTATAAATGAAATTATGATGTATTTATTTTATTATAAATTGTCATTTAATGCTTATTTAGTGGGAGTTTTATTTCTAGGGGTCGAGGAACCCATTTTGGGTATTTTGGACATCTTCTATATAAGCAAGGGAGGATCTCTATTCATGTGACTATTAATTAATTCATAATTTATAGATTCTATCTCCTCCTACATACTAGTGAGAAAAATGATCTCTCTAAGAGATTATTCCAAGAATTCCTTTGATAGATCAATGGGATGGAATCAAGGTGATCATTGTGGCATCAAAGGAATCATCGGAGCTTCGTGCTAGCACCCAAAATTTAATGATCAGTGTACATGAAAATTATTGAACTATGTGTGGATGTTATATAGGGGTTAATCCTTAGATACTTTGATCAATGAGCATTAGTGATGATCTTCTGTCAAGTGTGATTCAATTCAAATGAGGTATTTGTTATGCTTTTATTTTTCACTGAATTAATTCACCTGAGATCCTCAGACCTATATTGGGATCAGATAATTAGATATGTCATAGTTTTGTTACTCTATAGATGAACTTTTTTAAATCCCCATCCCACCGACTTCCACTACATGCCCCAATACCAGCACACGACAGGTCTCATGTTGTGACCACTTCATGTGATCAGTTGTGGATTTTGATATTGTCCTCTATTACACGTCTCAAGTGCTTCCTGTATTCAGTTCTAGATTTCTTAATTGACCAATACGACATGTATCTTCTCACAATCTATTACACCTTGTCCAGGTTTATTTTCTTTGAGTGTTTCACATGACGCCATCATGAGATCTATTTAAAATCATGCAATGGTAAGAGAAATTATCTTATACACTTCATGTGACTCCATCATGAGATCCATTGAAAGTCACATGATGGAAAAAAATTTCTTCAAGTGAATCGCATAATCCCATTAAAAGATCCAATGAAAATCATGTGATCATGTTATTTTGAGTGACTATGAGAAGTATATATCATTTCTAGCCTATTTAAATTCATCTACTCTACATGAATACTTTCCATTATCAATTGGTACTTTATGTAATCATGCAATCCCCTCTAGATCTTGTGATTTAAATAATTTCATTCATTTCTTGATTTAGAATGATCATGAGACATGCCCTCCTAGCCTATACTAACACACACTATGAAATCCTTTAGGACATACATTCTTCACATGATCCTTCGGACTTACATGCTTCCATGTGATCCTTTGGGGATTACATGCTCCATGGTATCATTTAGAACATACACACTCTATGTGATACTTTAGGACTTATGTTATCTACATGATTTTTTCCACTTTCACATTCTTTGTGATCTTTTAGGACATTCTTTCTTACTCTTCTCCTTACCAAACTTCACACATCCTTTGACAAACAAACTTTTTCAATAGCATTAAACCTTGTTAATAAATACAATCAACCCAAAAACACCATTAAGAGGGATTTTCCAACATTATCACCCTTCAGATTTTTTAACAACACATATAAACTTCAAGAATTAACTTGTTGATGATTTATACACATGTGAAGTCATTTTCCTTCTGTAACCCCAAAAAGTGATCAAGGACTTCCTCAACACGTACTGTAAGACCAAATAAGTCAAGATTAGTGCATGAAACAAGAGTAGAATAAAAATTTCATCAATAAATCACTTTTTTCTTGAACCTACCTTTGAAAAAATTATCGATATCAAAACATAAAATAATTCCAACCTTAGATATCACTTCTTAAACTACACATGTCAACTTCTTGCATTGTGGATCTAAAGTCCAATCCTTTTCATGATTCTTCTTCCCTGATAGAAAAATTTTATCATCACCATATTTAAAACTCCCCTTGTTGTGATACTCCCCCTATTAGCTTCACCCTCAATCTTGATCAATACATTTCTCCCTCCTTTTTTAATAAACCCAAAGTTCACTCCTTTGTGGTATCCACATTGTTCAAGTGTAAAGAGTAAACTAAATTTCAAGAGCCTTTTAATACTATTCAAACACTTCTTTATATAAGGCATTCATGAGGATGTTTGTAATATATAGTTAATAAGGAACATACTTCAAGTTCACAATACCATGCTCGATGTTCTTTTTGATGAAGTGATATTTTATTTTAATGTGCTTTCTCCTTGAGTGATGGAAATTATTTTTTCTAATATTTATAGCACATGAATTATCAAAGTGGATACTGATTAGTGAGATCAATTTATTTTCCCCATTTTATTATATAATTCTATAGGGTATTCCTTTATCTATTAATTTACACCACCTTGATCAATGATCTTCAAGAATCAAATTTTCATTAATCTATAAAATCATGAGGGAATGCACATTATTATTATAACTTTAGAAATCTTAATAAAGAGATAGTTTTGTCCTCTTTTGGTCATTCAATTCTTCTTAGACCATGTGAAACCATAGGTTGACATCCAAAGATCACATTGATGTGTCAACCATTTTTAATTTCGAATTTTAAAACAATGGGATCCATCTTTCATCTTCAATTCCATTTATCAAATTTATATTGAACCATTACCCCTTTTAGCACTTTTCAATATCTGAAACATATTCTTTATTATAGATGTACAATTTATATATATTTTTAGAAAGTGAAATTACCACTAGGTATTGAGTCATTGATAGCATAACACCCAGATATTTTAAAATGACACTATGTTCAATAGCATATGCAACACACAACACTATCCTTAAACAAACCATGAAATATTATTATTTAAATATGGTTGTTATAACCTAATCATTGAATTCGAGGATATGAATAGGTTTAACCAAATTATTTAAATATATATAAATTTTTTATATAATAAATTTATTAATAACAAATAATTACTTATTTTTTAGTAAAATAATTTTATTCTGCAAAAATACATTTTCTTAAAAAAAACAAAATTTGCATTTTTTGTCTGTGAATTATTATAATGTTATTTCATTTTTAGAAATTTTATTTTATAAAATGAATATAATTTTTGAAATAATTATATCAAAATTAACTTAGGGTAAATTATTTTTATATTTCTGAAATGATTGATTTTTAGTGAATACTAAAAAATATTGATTCTTCAAATACTTCCATTTATTTTCATTAAACCACATAATATAAAACTCCCATTATATTTTATATTTGATATTAAATTAAAAAATTTCTATTTTACTTATAATAGTATAATTTGAATAAATATTTATTGTAATTTTGAAATAATTTAATGTTTATTCTTAAAAATGATTTTTTGTAAAAATTGTTTCTATTGCGTTTTCCCATCAATATTAAAATTAATTTATAACACTTCTAGAAAATAAATCCTAAAAAATATATACCATATTTGAAATCTAAAAGTTTAAATTTTTTAAATAGTACCCTTTTATTTTTAATCATCATGAATAGTAACTATGGTAATATTTATCACCTTGAAAAAGTGTAAATTAGGTAATTCCTGTTAAAAATAATGTGATAAGGCATTAAAAATCAATCCAAAACTTTTCTTATTTTCATTTTATGGGTATAATTTATCCATAAAAATACGAACATCAAAAATACGACCTTTGGTTTCATTTTTTCCATGACTTTGACCTTTATACTATTTAAGTGAAAGATAAAGACAACAATTCAACTTTACTTCTTTTAATGTCTATAATATTTTATGATAAAGATAAAAACAAATTTTGTTCTATTTAAGGTGTTTATTTTAAATATGATATAATTTTATATCATGATAATTTATTTCAAATTTTTAGTGATTGAATAATTATCTTAAATGCTTACGCAATGTCGAAATATTATTTATTCAATTAATAAGAAAATAAAATAAATGATTTTAAAAATATTAAAATTAATACAAATTGAATGAATTATTTTATTCCATGAATTTTATAGATAAATACGAAATTTTAGGGATGTTATAATTGAATATATTTTAATTCCTTTTTTCCATAATGTATTTTAAGTCAAACTAAATGAATAGTTTTGAAATTAGCATTAATGATTTTTTATAATAAATAACATTTTATTTAATTATTGAAAATTAATAAAAAAAATTATATTCAGTAAAATGAATGAGATATGGTTTAAAACATCAATCATGGTCCATTTATGTGTATTTTTTCCTTTTATGATAACATTCCTGACCCTTAAAGTGTTCAAAAATATTAATATTGCAATAATTGTCAAAATGGTTAATGGGGGTTAAAACTAAAAGATGAGGATGAAAACATAAAAAACTTGTCCAAATTTTATTATTTAAGATTAATTTGACTCAAAATAATATTTTATTCAAATTAAATCATCCTGGATCTATTTAAGAATAAAAATTAATTTATATTAATTTAATACTTTAAGAAATTCCAAGACTGCCTCTCCCCTCGCTTATAAAAGGACACCCCTTCTTTCATTTCTTTACACCACTTTGAACAACATATAATGACCATACCCTAATAAATTACCTCAAAAAAATACATATACAAGTTATAAAGGGTTCCCCTTTCTAAAATACTAAACCTAGGTCCGTTAAAAGGAGATCTAATGAATCTCTACCGAAGAAAAGGTAATTGTATTTACTGAATTTTTCAAATTTATTTGTTATTGTACTTCCTATTAATATGTTGAAAAAATAAAAAATAATAACTCTATTATAATAATTATACTTATATTTCATTATTATTATGGTATAACTATATTCAATCTCTTTTCTATCCTAAGAAAAGTGAAAACATCATTCGTGTGTATGTATGGATTATCATCTCCACATAGCAATGCAATTCTTTTTTCATCACCACTTTGTATGGATAGTTATAAATATGTAACTAATCAATATATATGGTATTTATGAAATAAAAATTATTCCATAACAATAATATCATATATACCTTTTTATCTTCTAATCTATTGGAAAATCATAACGTTGCTCGTGCATACGTGTGGATTACCACATCCATGAAGAGATGTTAATAGTTTTTCATTTCTGGTTTACATAGATGGTAAAAAGGATAGATTTAGTGGATATATATTATATTTGTATCTTGATTAAAATTATTGATATTATGGAACTTTAATTGAATTCCAAGGATCGGAACTACCAAATCACAACATACTTGAAAAACGTAGTAGTTAACACCCAAAATAATGATAATAATAAAATATTGTTGACAAACAGGTGATAAAATGTTATAAACTGATCATATATGATATTATAGACATATATGGTTATGGTATGTAATTATAATATATATAAATTTATTATAAATGATGTTAAAATAACTTATGATGTAAGTCAAATGTGAGGTAAGATATTTTGTCTAAATTTGCACTCTATTGATACATAATTATTATTATACAATTATTTATTTTTATGTTGTGTATATACTACCCCTTTTAGATATTTAACATGAATATATATTTAGTTATGATGATTAAATTTTCAATTCATGTTTTATATTTTATGGATTTTCCATGGTTTCTTCTATCATTTCCTCTCTTTGACACTTGAATCAAGAAAATAATTGTTTAAAAGAAAAGTTGAACTTATTTCTTTTTTGATTAGGTATATTTTTCTTTCTTGTCCATATTTTTCAAAATTATTTAAAAAATTATTTTTTATTTAATCATATGGAATTTAATGTTATCCTTTAATTTTTTAAATTTTTGAACAAAATCTTTATAATGTTTTTTTAAAGGTTCATTTTTTAATTTCTTTACAAAATTCAAAAGGATTTTTTTAACATATATGGCATTAATATATTTTCTCACTACCATAAACATTTTATTCTATTTATATTCTTCAAAAAGTTTTCAAAAGTTTTACAAATAAAACACTTTTAAATATTATTTTAATATTTCTCATCCATTTACTTTTATTTTTCAAAAAACGTGAATTTATTTCCAAATCTATATTTCTATTGAATTAAAGGTAATATTTTATCTATTATTGATCATGTGATCATTATCATTATCTTGAAAAATTCACTTTCTTGTAATCATTATAAATTATATTTCTATTAAATATCTACATTGTTTGCCTCATGGATATGATTATTTCCTAAATCATATACCACATATATATAGTGTTTTACTTGGAAAGTCTTTGATTTTCTGGGGAAATATTGATATTTTGTATCTTTACTCTATGGATGTTTATTGATAAGGAATAGTTTTTATGAATGAAATTTATCATTAAACATATGAATAATTCATTGGAAATGCAGTGATGGGTGGGGTAGGAATTATATATCCCATCAATTCATCGACATGTCTCATGAGACAAATCAGTTGGCCAAATTAAATTGGTTTTTGGTGTATGTATTACCATAGCTTAAACTGTCTTGGCATAAGGCCTTAGTAGTTGAGATATCATGATATATGAAATAATTAAGTCGAATATTAAGCATTTCCTTCACTAATCGGTCCTCCGATATGAGATCATTTGTGTCTTATACAAATGTAATTACGTAGACACCAGATCTAGGTTATTGGAGTTGGGATTATTACATTTGGTATTAGAGGAAGTTCAGTAAAAACATTAGGAACTAGATTTAAGAAAATATAGAATAGGAAACATAACCATATGATTTAATTTTAGGATAAGTCTAATTATAGGATAATATCATAAAAGTTTAGTAAGGTATATAATTATGTTGTTTCCTGATATGATTATTTTTTATCATATTATTCTTTTTGGTTTTATTAAATAACAGGAACTAGGAGGAATAATGTTAACACTAAATGTGATGGGAGATGCAGTGATGATGTGAAACCAAATTAGACTACAGTGAAATATATTTTTGAATATTCTTAAAAAAATATCCTGATATATGATTAAAAACACACACCTTAACCAACTCTCAGACTCACCAAAGAATAAAATAATAGAGTTTTCTAAGAGATCATGTGGTGAGACCATGTAGAAAAAAAAATATGAATTTAATTAATGTCATAAATATGGAAAGATACACCCCAAGGAATGTCTCAAGGGAATAGGAATTTTTTTATGTGTGGAGAAGAAGGCTATAAATCAATGAAATATTAAAGACAAATGAAGAGTTTGATGGATAGATATCAAGTTCACCATAAAGTACCATTTGTAGTTAAATGTATTATGTGTGGTTAATATTGGAACTGTCTAAGACAATGCCCTAATCTAAGGGTTTATTCCTCGACCAAGGAAATACATATGTTATTCCAATTATTTAAGTTTTAGGATAAAGTTCTTATGTATTGGGATAAATGGATGGTTTTAATTGATGATGTAAATAGATAATATTGGTGACCTTAGAATTGGTTATTGATTTGATGATAATGTGATTTAGGTTATCTTCGATGAAGTTTATTACATTTTTGGATTTATAGAAATAGTCTGGGATTTTATTTTAGGAATAAGGATTGTGTTAATTTTTTAAGGCATATATGTTTTCATATGTGTCTAACTTTATAATTAAAGATATCATAATGGGTTTTAAGTTTAATGTTTCCATAAGTTCAAAGTCATAAATACCCATTTTAGGTTTAAGATATGTGATTTTGAGGTGATTTGGAATTTTTACTGGTTTTTATAAATAATTCTCTATTGAGGTTTAAATATAAATTTGTGTAATTCTATGATTTGTTATGATATATTATATAATGGGATATATATAATCTATATAGTTAAAAAGTGTTTCATTGACAAGGCTATATTTTTGAAGATATTTATGGTTAAGATAAGGGTTACCTTTTGGTCAGTAACTAAATTTGATTTAGGATATTTTATTTATTTTCAATACATTATAATATTATATGGTGATTTATCATGCTTATTAAGGATATTTTTGGCATGCTTCATTGAGTTTAATTATATGTAACCTTTAGGTTTAACATGTAGTTTAACATGAAAGATTATTTGGGAAGAATAAAATTAAATTTTGGGAATGTAAGTTAAAAGGTATGAGATCACCATTGAGGTTAAAACATTATATAATTTTGAAGTTATTTAGGATAATTGGGATGAAAGGTTATTAATTTTTAGGATAATCTAAGTTAAAATTTTGGGTTTATTTTGTGAATTTTAGAGTAAAAAGTATTATTTATTCATATGAAAGATTATACATTTTCGATATTGTCTTACCTTTTGGTAAAAATTTTATTTTTCGTAAATATTTAAAGATATTAGGAATATATTATTTCCCTTTTGTGGAATATGTGATTTTTTATAAGTTGATTTTAGTGCTCCGAGTATGAAAAATTAATCCTAAATACTCACTATTTAGAGAAAGGTTGGGATTGTGATGGAAATTGATTAAATAATGAAATTATACTTTTAAAGTAAGTTTATTTCATTATTTTCTTATTATATATTGAAAAATAATTCCTAAAATCTAGTAAAATGATATTGAAACAAAAAATTTATACTTTTATGACCATTTTTTATGAATCGATGATCTTTTTCACCCCTCACTAATTTATGGGTTTATAGTCATTAACTTTCTCCAAAGCATGTTATCTATTACTCTATATTAATCCTTGGGAATTATTTTTCTCCTACATGTGGATATTTTTACTTCTTAATAATTTTCTCCAATTTAGAAAACTAGTTTTTTGTTATTTAAGATGACCTTCATATTTCCCTTTTCAACTTTTTAAGAGGATGTTTTATTAACCCGTTTTACAATTTGGGTTTTCCAAAAAGGAATTTTAAAATACCAAAACCATATTTACCAATCAAAAGTTCAAATTATGAGGGGAAAAATTATTAAAGGGATATAATTTCATTCCTATAGATTTTGAAAAAACACTATGTTCAATAATATATACAACATGCAACGTCACGCTTAAACGAATCATGAAATATTATTATTTAAATATGACCATTATAACTGAACCATAGAATTAGACAGTGTAAATAGGGTTAATAACCTTATGAAAATATTCATAAACGTTTTATATAATGTATTTATTAATAATAAATAGGTACTTGATTTTTAGAAAAGTCATTTTATACAACAAAAATACATTTTCTTCAAAAATGGTTTTATTTTTCATTATGTGCGTTGGATTTATAATTAATTTCTACCAATTTTGAAATTTTATTTTATAATCAAAATTAACTTGGGTTTAAAATTTGGGATTTTTCTAGATTTATTGATTTTCTAGTGAATAGTGAAAATACAAATTTTTCAAATATTATAATTTATTTTCATTAAATAAAATAATTAACATAAAATTATATTTTTGATTTAATATTCAATAAAAATATGATCCATTTTATCAACAATAATTTATTTTAACAAAAAAACGTGATTTTGAAATAATTTAATTTTATGCTTAAAAATACATTTATCTAAATACTGTTTTTCGTTACATTTTACGTATTTATGTTAAAATTGATTTTTTCAACCAATAGAAAATGAATATTTAAAAATCGATAAAATATTTTTAATCATGATATTAAAATTTTATAAATATTTTCCTTTTATTTTTAGGCGTTATGAATAGTAATTGTGACAAAATTTATCACCTTGATAAAGGGTAAATTAGGTAATTAAGGTTTAAAATAAAATGAAAATGCATTGAAAACCAACCCGAAAACTTGAATTAATTTCATTGTATGAATATATTTCATCCATAATCCACAAAAATTTGAAACTATGACATTTTTTTACATTTATCTGTCATTTTGATCTTTATAATATTTAAGTGAAAGATAAAGAAAAAAATTCCACTTTTCTTTTTTTAGTAACTATAATATTTTATTACGGGGATAACAACAAACTGTTTTTATTTTAGGTGTTAATTTAAAATAGTAATTAATTTTTTTTATGATTTTAATTTATTTTAAATTTTTATTGATCAAATAATTAGTTTAAATGTTTACGCAACGCTGATACAGTATTTATTTAATTAATAAAGTTATTTAAAAAATTAAAAGTAATAAATATTGAATGAATTATTGTGTTCCATGAATTTTATAGATACATATGACATTTTAGGGAATTTGTAATGAATGATATTTTAGTTACCTATTTTTCTTGATGTATTTAAAGTCAAATTAAATGAACAGTGTCAAAATGACATTCATGATATTTTATAATAAATAACATTTTATTAAATTATTTAAAATTCATAAAAATACTATATTTAACCACATTAGTGGGATATGGTTGAATACACTAACCATGGTCCATTTAGGGTTTGTTTTTCCATTTATGGTAACATTATTGACCCTAAAATGGTAGAAAAGTTTAATATTGTGGTAATTGTCATAACGGTTAACGAGGGTTAAAACAAAACGATAAGGGTGAAAAGATAACCTAAACATGGAAAAAATATTGTATGAGAGTATTTAGACTAATAATAATATTATATTATAATTATATACATTTTTTTATATATTTTAAAATAAAAAAATTATATTAAATTAACACTTTGAGAAATTCTAAGAATGCATTGCCCCTCACCTATAAAAGGACACCCCTTGCCCATTTTATTTACACCACTTTGAGAAAACTAGATCATCCAAACCATAAAAATTACCTTATCAACATAATTATCCATGTTATAAAGTTTTTTCATTCTAAAATACCGACACTAATCCCCTTAATAAGAGATCAAAAGGAAATCTACCTAAGAAAATGTAATTGAATTTAACAAATCTTTAAAGATTATATTTTTTATAATTCCTCATAATGTGTTGTAACCATCCTAAAGTAATAAATAAAATATCATAAATATACTAAGATATTATTATTATTATGGTAAAACCATATTCCATCTCTTTTCTATCCTGTAAAAAGTGAAAACATTGCCCGTGTATACATTCGACTTTCTATCTCCACGTAGCGGTGAAATCCATATTTCATTACCACTTTACAAGTGTGGTTATAAATATAGAACTAATAAATATATATGATATTTATGATATAAATATTCTTTTGTAATTATAATATCATATATACCCACTTACCTTCCCATCCTTCTAAAAATGATAATGTCGCATATGCATATGTGAGGATTACCACCACCATGAAGTGATGTGATACGTTTTTCATTTCTATGTTACATATAGAGTAATAATGATATGTTTAATTGATATATATGATATTTATAAAATTATTAACATTATATATATTATGGAACCATAATTAAATTAAAAGTACATGAACTACCAATTAAAACATACATGAAAAATGAACTAGATAACACCCAAAATAATGATAATAATACATTATTATTCACAAACAGATAATAAAATGTTATAAATAAATCATATATGATATTATAGAGATGTATATGGTTCTTTAATATAATTATAATAAATATATATTTATTATACAAGAGGTTAAAATAACTTAAGAGGAAATTCAAATGCGAAATAAGAGATTTCATCTCAATTTCTACTCTATTGAGACATACTTGGTATTATGCACCTATTTATTTTTATGTGGTGTATATAATTAACCTTTGAGTAATTTAAAATAAATATATATTTATTCATAATTATTAAATTTCCAATTAAAGTAAATATTTTAATTATTTTCTTTATTTCCTTCCAACTTTTCCTCTTTTTTCTACTTGAATCAAGAAATAAAATTTCTAAGAGAAAATTTGATATTATTTTATTTTTTAAATAGGTTTATTTTTATTTCATGTCGATATTTTTTAATATTTTTTATCAAATTTATTTTGATTCAATAAAAGTAAATTTTATATTATCCTTGAATTTTTAAAAGTTTTGAATGTAATCTTTATAATGTTATTCTAAAGGGTTTTTTTTACTTACAGAAATCCAAAAGGGGTTTTTTTAATTTATATGAAATTAATGGATTTTCCCACTTACATAATAGATTTCTGATATTTATATTATTTTAAAAAAATTACATGTTTTATAAAGAGAAATATTTTAAATATTATTTTAATTTTTTCATCCATTTTCTTTTATTCTCTAAAAGACATGAATTGATTTCAAAACTTGTATTTCTGATGGATTTAAGTTCATATTTTATATTTTATTGATCTTGTGGTCATTAAATTTCTCTTGAAACATTCACTTTATTGTGATCATTGGACATTATTTTTCTCATAACTATCCATATTATTTGTATCATGGATATGATTATTTCCTAAAACATATACCATTTATACATATAGTGTTTTCCTTGGAAAACTATTTGATTGACTGAGGAAATCATGATATCTCATATCCTAACATAATACATATCTTTATTGATAAGGAATATTGTTTATGAATTAAATTTATCTTTTAATATATGAGGAATACATTTATTATATAATTATGGATGGGGTTCAGTATTATATATCCCCTCAATGAATTGACAGGTCTTATGAGATAAATTAGTTGAATAAATTAAATAGATTTTTAGTGTATGCCTACCCATTGTTTAAATTATCTTGGAAAAATAACTTGTTGGTAGAGATATCATGATGTATGAGATCATGGCATCCAATATTATCATTTACTTTTATTTAGAATTAATTTATTATTATCCATGATATTACTGCATTAATATTATTAATGGATGATTTTTATACTCAAGTTGTTGATTAAATGGCATGTTTTTTAGTTATCTACATTTCCATATTAATTATGCATTATTTACTCATGATAGGTTATGTTGTACATAACCTTTACTGAACATCTGGGCCCACCATTCATTTTTTCCCATTCCTCAGGATATGGTGAAGGATATTATGAATACTATTAATGGTGAAATAATATTTTTATGATATTTGTTTTATATTTTCAATGTAATATTATAATCATTTATGTATCTAGTTCTTCAAGACTACTAAAATAATTTGTTCTTTGGGATGATATCCTTTATATCATATACTAATATAATAAAGTATACATCAGATCTAGGTTACTAGATTTGGTATTGTTATAGATAGATCATCTAAGCCTACTAATCCATAACTATTTGTATGAAACATGAGTTTAATCCAATAAACACTAATTTTTTCCTTGTCACTCACTTCCATAGATTCTTGTAGTATGAATTTATTTCATTTGGTATAAAAGTTCTTAAATTATTCAATGTAATCTCTTTTTAGATAAGGATAGGCACCCTAGAGTTCTTGTCACCAAATAGCCTTTAAAATATATAGCTTCAGATGGATAAATATTATTAATATCAATTGTTGATCTGAATATATATTTTGAATTACTCTTTAAAATAGGGATACCACTTGTTGGAAATGCTTTTTATTTTCACTAGAAGCTTCTTGATATATTTAAAGGAACCATATCATACCACATTGTTAGATAAAACTATATAAAAATTTAACACAATAATGTTATTACTTCTCCACTAATATTTCTTCTATTTGTGGTCAAATAAAACTTGAACTGAGGTCTGACACCAATGGTTGAACATTAAATGTGACTAGGAACCACCATATTAATCAAATATATTTTTGACAAAAATCCAGTTTCACGTTATTATATTCATCATATGATCTTATTTTTCCAGATAACACAACTTATAGATACATATTTGAAAAATAGAGTCGTTTTGTAACACCAATTTTTGAATCTGATACCATATGTGAATTTCAATAATTTTGATTTATCTTGTCACATGTATCTCTATTAAGCTTATGCACTTATTCCATTTTATAACTCAACCACACCTCATGTTTCATATTTCCCCCATAGTCCTATAACAATTTCAATAAATATTAGAAAAATTTAATAAATTGGGTGAGGGGTACCTCTGGAATCCTCAATAATATGATTTTGGTTGACCCTAATGGACCAACCCTGTAATATTTTCTCTTTTTTTACTTATTCCAACTACCCAACCAACATCAACTATACTATATATATAAATATGAATTATTTACCCACATCTCCATATTTCATTCAATATGTAGGTTTTATAGGCTTGGTCATTTTCCCAATTTTAAGTTTAAACCCAATGTTACAAATTTCTCTCTTTAATGCTCCACATATACACAGTTTTTCATGATTATTTCTCTGAGTAGGAATCCTCCCTCTGGTGGGTTACTCTTGCTTCATCCTAAATTTGAGGGATCTTTATTAAACCTTCACCTCTAGCCTTGTGGCATGACTTATGAATTTTTCAAGACACCATTTATTCAATTTCCTTTTATCAATTATCCGATTCACCTTTCTATTTCTTATTAAAGAGATTCTTTCACTTAACATACATTCTTCTTACTCATAGATTGAGAATATCCTCCCTTTTCTTCCAAGTCCATTCACATTATTTCTAATATAACTATTGTGAGTATAAAAATTTGGTTCCCTATACACATTTCATTGAGCACCTTGTGTATTATTTGAGAATGTATATTTTTTTCTCAACTTCATAGATTGTCTTACAATATAGGTTATCTGATCATACACCACTGGAGTTAGGGATATCCTTTAGACTTATTTTTATTTACCTTATTTTTCTTTCTAGAATATCTTACCAACTTAACATGATTAGCATATGTGAAACATATCCCACTAAAAAAATATATCACATCATCATTTCTTGATTGATATGTTGGTGCATCCAGAGTTCTTCTTCTAACATTAACCCATTAAGATTCCTAAAACATACTTATGGTGTATTCCAGAATAGTATCATTTAATAGATAATTTATTTTTATAGGATTTTAATTAATATTTATTATTTTTTCTGTCTTCACAACATGAAATATATTCCAAGGATTCAAAAAAACTTGAAATATAACCATGCATCCCATAGAAATAGAACATATTTTCACTTCTAACTATAATTATTTTTTGATCTATTTACAATAACTACAAAATTTTTCCTATTTTTAAATTGTTTAAAACTCGCTTACTCTCATGAATTAGAGAGGGTTAATTATATCCGATACCAAATTTTTAAAAAGTGTATGGCCTTTGGGAAGAGACAATAATTTCATATTTTTCATCTGAAATAAAATATCTGGTTTTCATTTCAATATTACCTATTGAAGTATAGTAAAATAATAAATGCAACATATCCTTCAATTTATAATTTACATTGGAATTAGATTGTGCCACTTATTCTTGAATGATTTTTTCTCTTCTCCTAATTAATTAATATTCCTCTCCCTTGATTTAATTTGACAATTAAGTTCTGCCTTGATACTTTTCCCAATAGACATATCATCTTTTAATGCCTGGGAAGGATTATCCACCATGTCATTTTTCCCTTAATTTTAGAATTTATCATAGTAAAATAATATTTAAATCATGACTCCTCTTGTTATAGACTTTTTTTATCCTGAACTAGTTCTCACAGGTGTGTAGTAATATCATCATTTCTGGATTCGAAATTATGAATTTCTTTTGTGATCATATTCTTTCCCTTGTCATTATCTTTGTGTTTTCCATGTCATTAGACATAAATTACAGTTATTTATCTTAGTAATAATTATTCTCCCATAGATCTATGGAAACATTAAAAATATTTTATTTAAACCTTTTATCTTCTTGAATTCAATTTTCTATACTTAGATTCAGATATCTTGAGACTTATTTTCTTCTTTTAATTTTTGACCCAATTCTTTTAACATGTGAAAAAATTCCAATTTTGGCTATCTTGGAATATCTTCATCATCAGTAGTTCCAGAATAACTTATAATGTTAGGTTATTTACTCATCCTTTAAGTATCATTGAATGTGTAAATATTCTCACAATATGATAATTTATTGGTTTTATTCAACTGAATCACACTCTTTACATAGAAACTTCCACACTAAGTATTTACACTTGAATTTTTATTCTTTGATGTTCTGCACTTTTTCATGTCAAACCAAGATATAAGAAAATTGAAACATAAATTTCAATATTTGAGTAAACATATTCAAATAAAACAAATACAATAAAAGGAACCTATGATATGATACCAATTATTAGGTCTAAATGGGGCATAGATACCTCAAGAAAGGGGTGAATCGAGGTATGGATATTCTTTAAAAAATTTATCCTACCTCACTGGATCATGACCTCTTTATTATGAGGGTAACTTATTTTTATATTTAGTGTTTATATTAATATTATCCTTACCAACTTTATCTGATGATGATGCATTGAAACTATAAAAAGTATTCAATCATAAGTAAACATATATTTTTACTTGGTTCACCAGTATCGGATAGTCCACGGAGTATGCATCCAACAACTTGTTGGTGCACCCAAATCACTAAATTCACTATTTTTTGGTTTATGTTAACTCATTATTACTAGGTATCACTTCTATTAAAAATTTTGGGATAGGCACACTATCTCCTCGAGATCACTTCCCACACACTTTCATCTCATGATCACCACTTTAAAAGGAAAAACAATTGGCATGCAGACCAAATAACAATATCTTCTATTATTGAGAGTTGCATTAAATATAGGATAGATTCATTTAATGTTCACATGATATTTCTTATACTCGATTTAAACATCCCCTTCAGCATCACATTTCTAATAGAGATCATGGAAACTCCTCTTCACTTTTGAAAGTTCTTCAAGAGATTCTAAGTCTTCCACTTTCCAGAATGATTCTATAAATCCCTTTTCTATCGAGAATGTAGTGTCACCTTGTTCCTTTAACTAACTCATATGTGGTAGTGAATAAAATAATTATATGAGTATTATCTAATGGTTAAAATCCACTATCTTCTTTTTATTTAGAATTCAAATATGATAAAAGTACTATTCATAGGGTAACCTCAGTGCATATCACCTTGTGTGAGACCTGACATGTAACCCTTGCATGAGACCCCTATGAAAGACACTAATGCATAAATCTTTAATAAGACTATATTCAGCTTACATAAATCATGATACCTTATTATGATCACATGGATCATGCGAATCCAGTGCAAGACCCTATTCTTTTCACAGAGATCATGTGACTCTGGCGGGTTTTCCAATGACCAAAGAGACCTGAAATATAACTTCCTTCACAAGAGCCATTCATGATATCCCTTAATGAGATATTTTATAGATTACAAAGATCATGTTACTATAGTGTAATACCCTTTTCTTCTTACATGGAACACTTATGTGACTTCAATTACACAAACTCTTTCTTCATGTGAAATCCCACCTCCTGGCTTTACTTTAGATTTAAATAGTTCTAAAAACTTATTGACCTCTTAAGTATGGTTTAAGGGGTATTTATAATAATAAATATCCTAAATTAACTAAAAAAATCATGAATATTAGTCCATCCCACCACCTCAGCAAATTCAACATCAACCTTACATGCTTTATCTAATCAGTCATGGCTTACACGATTAACCTCCATGACATGTTACATGTCATGAGTGATTGACATGATCAGTTATATATTTCATGATTTTCTTCCCTGAAATTATAAAATACATTCACATAATTATTTATAGATTTCATGATCTACCTCTACGACGAATCAATTTTCACAATTCCTTCTTCCTTAGTTAGCATCATTATATTCGAGTGTGTCACGTGACTCTATCATGTGATCCATTGACAATCATGCAGTGGTAAGCGACATTGTTTTATGTGATTCATATGAATCTATCAAGAGATACATTGATAGTAACATGGTTTTCAGTTACATTTTTTAAGCACATCATGTGATTCCATTGCAAGATCCAATGACAATCATGCAATCATGTGATTTTGAGTGATGGTGAGAAGTCTCCATCATTTCTAGATCATTTTTCTTCATGCGCTTTACATGAATCCTTCATGTTATCTATTGGTAATTTATATGATAATGTGATATCCTTTGTCCCTATCTATCATAGTACTTCTATTTATTTCTTGATTTTAAAATAACACAATATATGTATGACATGGTTAAACTAACATACACCATGTGATCCTTTTAGACATATTCACTTCACATGATCCTTTGGGACATATATGTATATGCGTGGTCCTTTGGGATTTCTAAAATCTGCATGATCCTTTAGGACATACACAATTTATGTGATACTTTAGTACTTATGTACTCCATGTGATCCTTTTCCACTTTCATGCTCTATGTGATCATTTAGTATATTCACACCAACTCTTATATTTATCCAACTTCATGTCTACTTTGAAAAAAAAACATATTCAACAACGTAAAACCTTGAAAATAATCACAATCTACCATCAAGAGGTATTTCTACCAAAAATAACCAATAAAATTTCCCATATAGAGAAACATGTTGCTTCTCAATATAGTGTAATGATATTGGACTATTTCATATAATAGAAGCCTCCATTATTTAATGGAACTAATAATCTATTGGTATCATATCAATAAATAAACTCTTGAAAAGTTATTTTGGGATTTGGGAAGAATGTTATTATGTTTGGGATAAATGATGGAAGGTAAAGATAAAATTTCGGGTTAATATGATCTTTTATGTTAATATGGTTAATTGAGATAAAGGTTTATTACATTTTTGGAACATTTGTTTTATAGAATAGATAATCATGGTATTTAAAATTGATTAGGTCACAAGGTGATTAATTTTATTTTTTAAAATTTACTATATTTGGAAATATTAAATTATTAAGGTAAAAAAAATTTATGCATAATGATTGAATTAATTTATGGAATCATGTATGATTTTATTGTGTCATTATGGTAATTCGGGTTACTTATGGAATAGATTATAATATCTTGGGGATTTTATTATTACCTCATGTAAATTTTTTTATGTCGCATTAGGAATTATTGATTTTGATTGGATATGAATTTTATATTTATTTTGGAAGAAAATTTTATCAATGTTTTTTAATATTTAGGTTTTAATTTTAGTCCAGTAGGTTTTGAATAGTTTTAGGATATAGAGGAATGGTTAATGTTGATGCTTGGGTGTTATTATTTAGTTATTAGTGATTAAAATTTTACACCTTCATTTTATCGTTTAATTTATTGAGTATATATATATATATTTATTTAATTTATTTATTTTTTGTTTTTTTAGTAAATTGTTAGAAATGGGAGGAAACAATGTTCCAAAAATATTTCATAAAATTTAGAATAGTATCCTTTAATAGGTCACATGATCTATTAAGAGTTTATTTTATTTATTCAGTCATAAAAAATTATATTTTTCATTAATTATTTTGTATATGATATGAATCAAAGGTAGAAAAATTTTCAAAATAGGTTGAGGGGTGAAATGAAGCCTATGGAATGGAATCTAGTTGAGTAAGTATATTTTCTTATAATTACTCAATCTCAAGAAATGTAAGATTAATATATTATTTTTTGTAGAATGTATCACTTAACTATCAAGGTATTATTCTAGAAACACATTCAAAATTGGAAGACTTATGAAGGTACTCATATTTTTTATTTATGAAATAAGTTCCCTAGTCTTTACTTAGAAATTAAAACTCATGATAATATATATTAATATATAATGATATATGAAAAATGAACTAAAATTGAAATGATACAATTTATATAAGTATGGGAGAATGTAACACCCAAATATTTTTGTTTATGAATACTATTTACAATGGCTTATGATATACATAATTTTGAGGTTAAAGAAACTATGGTATACTTCTAAAATATTATTATTTAAATATGACAATTATAACCCAACCATTGGAATGGAGGGTATGAACCAAAGTAAACATATTATAAAATATATGTAGAATTTTTTTTCTTAATACAAATATACCAATTCATTTATATTAAATAAGAACTCAAAGATAAATAAAATCATATAAAATTAAAGGAGATATTTTTAGAAAACTAATTTATGGGCCCAATATATTTTTATCAAAGTAAATTAATTTAATCACTATATATAAATAATTATAATTAAATTTAAATATTTTTTATTTAATAAAATAAATAATCATTAACCTAATGGTATTTACCAGATAAATAATGGGTATAAATTCATTTGATACTTCAAAATACATTTTCCCAAAACATCGGGTTTATTGCATTTTGTTTGAAAATATTATGATTATTTTCTGACCCTTTCATAAATTAAATTTGATAAAATTTTCATAATTTTTTAAATCATCATGTCAAAATAATTTAAAGATAATGTTTTGGTATTTTTCAAAAAAATTTGATTTTTGGTTGAATAGTGAAAACTACCGATTTTGTAAAGATGGTCATTTATTTTCTTTTAATAAAAGTATTTTCAATATTCCATTTGGTTTTGGATTTTTTTTAAATTATCATAAGTTTAATTTTATTAAAAAAATCTAATTAATTCTACTTGAATCAAAATTATACTTCATTTTTGTGCAAACTTTATTTATGCTTAAAAGGGTATTTAAAAAAACTAATTTTCATTATGTTTTACAAACTTATATTAAAATTAATTTTTACCACTTTTGGAAATTTAATATTGTAAAATTTATTTATATTTCAAATCATAATTTTTAAATTAGGTAAATTTTTTCCTTTTATTTTTGTCTATATAAATAATTTACATAGGTAAAATCTTGTCATCATGGTAAGGGTTAAAACAAGTTAATCAAGGATAAAATTTTCTAATAAGATAAAAAAATATTTTCTCACAATGGGTCGATGAGTATTTCTTTAAAAATAACTTATTTTTATAAAAATTTTATCCACTTTGGATCCACTTTACATGATTACGGATTCCCTTTTTATATTAATAAAATTATATTTCCAAAATATCACTTTCTCTCATTTAATATCTTAAATATATTTTCACAGAAATGATAACAATAAATATAAATTATGAACTAAAATATATGAATATAATTATAGTAAATAAAATATATTCATGTTTATAATTTATTTTTAATTATTAAGTATACTATAATTGTCTAAAATGATTACATCGTGTTAACACAACATTTATAAAAACAAAAGAAAATCAAGTAAATGGTTTTAAAAAAATTAATAGTAATGAGTTTTAGATGAATTATGGTGTTCCAATAATTATATATACAATTTTTAATTATAAGTTATTATTTATGTGATTTTATTCTAATTCCATTATTTTATTTATATGTTTTAAGTCAAATTTTGTGGATAATTCCAAAAATGGCCTTAAATGGTATTTAATGTTTAAAAATAATTTTAAAATACTTATAAAATAATAAAAATAATATACTAACTCAATTTTATGGTAAATTTTATATCCTATAATCCATTTTCTATTTATGTTACACTTTTAATTATTAAAAATACATTCATGACCCTTAATATCAAAACATTCTGAAAATACCATTAATTTTCACCTATAAAGTGGAACTCACTCAAACATTTTACAAAAAACTAAAGTTAATTTTTATATAAATACTATAACTAAATACCTTCCTAAAATTAAATTCACATTCCCCTAATACTATTCATTAACCATTAAACTATCCTTCTAAATCCTTTAGTTCAATCGAAAGGCAGATATCAAAAGAAGAGGCATAAGTCTTAACTGATTTTTTAAAAGTTTATTTATTGCTTTAACTCCTTCAAATATATCATAAAAAAATTTATATAATAATTTTAGTATCTAAACTATAATTAAATATTATCATTTTTATTGTTAAATAAATTTCTATAAAATTTTCCATCCAATGAAAAATGAACATTTCGCTCGTTTGTACATACGAACCACCATCTCTATGAAGTGATGTGTTTTTTTAGTCACCGAATCATATTATTGGTTAAAATTTTGGATAAAGTAAATATATATCATATCTATGACATAATTATTATTTTATATAGATTAAATTTTACTTACCTTCTTACCCTCTAATCTTTTGTAAAATGATAACATTGCTTGTGTGTACGTGTGGACTACCACCTCCACAAACTGATGTCATTAATTTTTTATTTCCACCTTATATGTCTGGTCATGAGGACGAATTTATTGAATAAATATTATATTTCTAATATTTTTATGATTCTATAAATTAAACCATTATATATTTCATTTCCTTTTTATCCATTAGAAAAATGGGAACATCACTCGTGTGTCTGTATGAACTACAGTCTCCATGAAATAATGTAATTCATTTTTCATGAAAACAATACATGGATATTTATATATATTTAATGTATATAAATGATAATTATAAAATATTTAATATTCTATTGAAGATAGAACCATTACACCATTGACCACGACCAACATACCCAAATAGTTTTGGAGAAATTGACCGAACGGGCATAAGTCGAGGACATAAGTAATAACTATAAAATGAGTGGATGTAAAATGATTATAAAAGGACATTAAAATTAAATATATATGAAAAAGTATATTAATCAAGTATTTAATAATTTTAAATTGATTATTAAGAAGGATATAACATTTGCAACCAAGAAAGAATCCAATGTAATGGTTTTTCATCTCAATTTCACTCTATTGAGACATATTTTATAGTATGTGCCTAATTTATGTTATAAGGTGTATATACTAACCCTTTTACATATTATATCATTAAATACTATTTATTAATGATATTTAATGTTTCAATCTAATTTTTCAATTTTAAGGAGTTTTAAATAAAAAATTATTAAAACAATAATTCCTTTTACTATCTCACTTTATTCGGGATTGTTTATGTTTGAATTTATGTTGAAGGAATTGTATGATCTATATTTATTAAAACCCAACTATTTTATTCTCATAGTTTTATTTTTGTAGTTTTCATTATTTTCTTATAACTTTTCCACTCATTAGTATTAAAATGCCGAAAGAATTTTTTTCAGTAACACCAACCGTATTTCTTATTTTAGGTCAGGAATGTTTTACTTCCATGTAATTATTTTATAAAATATTTAAGATATTTCATTATATCTTTTATAATGATTTTTTAAATTAATATTCAACTATATTTGGATTTATTTTCAAATATTCAAAAAAAATATTTTTAAAAATTTTCAAACAAATTGTTTTTGACTTTTTAAAAAAGTGTGAAAGGAAGTTCTTTTTAATGCATGTGACATGAAAAAATTTTCTTAATTATATGACCATTATTCTATATTTATCTTCATATGAAAGTTTCTATGGTTTTTCAATGAAAATATTTTTTTCCATTATTCTTAGAATTTTTATTTTTTAAAAATTATTTATTTTCTAAAAGGTTGAAAATTACTTTGGAAATGATTTATAGCTTTATTTTTACAATAATGTTACAAAACATATAGGGAACTTTATTTTTTAAAATTTCACTTAAATTTTCATCTCTAATTCTTCAAAGACTTTCCCTTACACCATAACATTCATTTTTTATGAATTGATGGCCTCCTTTTATCCATTACTAATTTATGGTTTATACCTAATTTTTTTAACAAGGAATAATCTCATTTTCAGGAAGTTATGTTCTCTATAATTCACTATTATTATTTTGACATTATATCCATATTATTTTGTATCATGGATTTATTTATCATTTTTATTTTTTATTAACTATATAAAAATGTTATATATGGTGTTAGTTGAAGGGATCATATTAGGAAAGTTATTTCATTTACTGGTGAAATATTGATGTTCTTTATTCTGGATTCAATAAAAAATATTTATTGACTAACAAGGCATATTGATTATGTAATGAAAAAACTCAGTTCAACCTGCATGTCACCTGAGATGGATCAATATAATGCCCAAAGAATATTCTTAATTTTCTTGGGATGGATACAAGCACCTGGGTATCAACATACAAAGTTTTGGGAATGAATTTACCCTAAAAGATAACACAATATGTATCATGTCTAATAAGATAAGATAAGAAATCATATAATAATGTAAAATAATAATAACACAACAGTGATACATACAAAACCAAGACAAAAGGATAAACTCGAAAGAAAATTCAACCAAGAACAACACAAAATTTCCATCTGACTATCTGTCACCACCATCCCAAACCACTATGAAGGTTATATCAACTGAGATAATTATTAATGCCACATGATGGATTTCCCTTCACATTTATCCTACAAAACCATGGATATTGATTCCCAAATGAAAAAATTAGGGTTTGAGCACTAAATCATAGTAGGATACCACCAATAATCTGTACAATTTATATCACCATGAAATTTTTAGTTCTATCTTAAAAACAAAACAAGTTTATAAAAAATTTCCATTGAAAAAAATTTTTACAAAATAAAATTTGGTAAAATTTTAAAATAATCCATTTTCATATCCATAAGAATATGAATTTAAACATGAGACAAAATCAACCATATCTCAAAAGATAAAAATGAGAGAAATTAAAAAGGAAACCCATTTTTTAAAACATACTTTGTATTTATTTTAATTACTTCATATTCATATAAACTAAGAATATGAATAGAACATTAAAGGTATTAAAAAGTAATAAATATAAATATTAATGGAAATAGTATACGATAAACATATGTGAAATCAAACATGAAACAATACCATTGTGCATAAAACTAATAACAAGTGGGATCTATCCTTTAGGAATATATAATTAAACACACAAAGGAAAAGTAATCCTAGAATACCATGAATCCTATCAATATTGAGTCTCTCCATAGTCTATTGATATCATAGAAAAATCCCATAGTGGTTTCACACTAACTAAGGTATGCATATGTCCATACCTGACACACCCAAGGTTCTAAATGTTCTATATTTTTTAAAATCAATTGAAAAACCAGGCTCACAATTTTATAAATATTTTCCTAGAAATCAATTATCATTCGTTTTCTTGAAAATCAGTTTTTGATTGAAAATCAACTTTAAGGAATGTAAATGAATGCATAAATTGCATAACTTTTTTTAAAGAAAAACCATGAAAAACCTCTGTTCATGCTATTAAAGATGAATTTCATACAAAATCTATATTATATATCAAATCAATCAATTTTATAAACCAAATAAAATGAATTCAAAATAAAATTAAGCAATTCATGGGTTAGAATCATTGAATAGAGTCACCTACCTCTCCAACAAAATAAATATTATTGCCTTCAAAAATAGAGATTGAAAATAAAGAAATGTTGTCCTCACATACATAAATGCAAGAGAAACACTATAAATTCCCCATCTAAACCATATATCATGTCATTATACCCTATATAGGTATGTAAAATATAGAGAATATGAGAGATCAGTGGTAGATCTAGAAATGGGAGAAGAAAAAACTAAAAAACACACATACCTCAAATAGATCCATCAAGATATATAGAGATTCACCATGATACCAAGGGGTAAAACTCATAGAGAATCATGGAGAAGATGGTTCAGGTTAATTATAAATTATGTGGTGTTTAGAGGTTAAAAAACCAAACAAATCATGGTAAATTTTCATTTTAAAAGTTTCAAATCATGGTACATGGTTTGGGAAACCATGCACCAATTATGTGGGGGTCACTACCCTATGAAATCCTAGTAACACGGTTTCCTAAATAAGGTTTCACTATTTAAAAAATCATGATCATGGTTTGAAATATCTTCTTGGAAAAATCCTAGACATTTGCTGGGTTTTCCCTCACACTTTCATGGTTAGAAAAACCATGCTCAATCCATGAGAAACACCACTGAAACCATAGATCTATACCACATAGTTACCAAAATATTAAAAAACTCATGCACCAAAACTATGATTCTATAATGTTTTACCCTAATAAAAAAATTGATCACAGACACCCAAAAACCACTTGATCCTCATAAGAGACGAACCAAGTTCAAAATTAAACATACCTCTGTCCTCTAGTGTATCACAATTCTCCCCACCATGAAACATTCTATCCCCATAAAGTGATCTTGATTTTGGAAAATCAAAAATAGAATTCCACTACTACATCATCAATGATTACTACTCTCATGTCTCATATACATCCCATTTACACTACCAAAAAACAAGAAGAAAGGTAATTATTTTACCATTTAGTACCTCATCTTAGTTATCCATAACTTGAGCTAGTTTCTCAGCCACTGAGATATTAGCATCAAAACCCATATCCTCCCACTCAATAAAATGGTAACTATCTAGTTGGCACTTCCTCAATAAATAAATATGAAACACATCATGAATCAATGTCAAGATAAATGGTAAGTCCAACTAATAAAAAACCTTTCTATGTCATTTGATGCTCTTGAAATGACCAAAAAACCTCAGTGTCAACTTACCCTTCTTACCCCAATGATTATGTCCCACGTGAGGTGAAACCATAAAAAAACTTGATCATCTACCACAACCTCCAACGAACAATGATGGTGATTTTCATCACATTTTCGCTGGCTCAAAACTACTGCCAACCTTTTCTGAGATAACCACACCATGTTTTTTACCCATAGACAATACTCAATCAAAATAAATACCATTCACCTACCCTTGATCAATATCACGAAGATCCAAAGGTCCACCTTTATGAAACTTTGAATTGAATATAATTAATAAAAAATAAGGAATATTCCAAACATTAAAACCATTAAAATCGATCACACTTTCCTGAAGCACATCCTCAAGAATTAGATAATTCATTCAGTCTAACCATCCATATCAAGACTGAATTCCATGCTTGAATTCAACTGAAAAACTGTCAAATTCAACAATACATTGTAGGATTTTAATGAAATTCATGGTTATATTCCATAGAGTATAATTATAGGTACTTTATGGAGCATCACCACCACTTGATTATAGAAGTGTTTAATCACTTGTGCTATAATCACTTAGTAGTAATTGAATGATATGATTTTTTAAATCAAGTATAGATCACCCAAAATTTTATATTCTTCTATAATAGGTGTTTTTGGTAGTTCAATTACATGTTTTATGGGTCCTTCACCCAACATTTATAATGGAATAGATAAGGACACAAAAAATGATAAGTATGTGGTATTTAAATTTGATTTTATTGCAGGAAAGGCCTTGAGAAATAATGTCTATAATTAACTAGCTCATCCCAAGACATTAACATTTATGTATCAAATAATGATACATAATTTTAACCCCAGAGTGCATGGAACAACTAGACCTATATTCACAATAAATCAATCTATAACTCTAATCAATTTGAACAAGTGTCTTCTTCTGAAGACACAAAGCACCATTGGGAGACTAAAACTAGAACCTGAGTTCTCTACACTATAAAAGGTTTAATTAAAACTGAATCATCCATTTATTTTCTTTATAATACTGTGTATTATTTTGAGGAATATTTTTGGACCCATGAATTGAGACGACATGAGATTTATAAGCCTGGTGAGCCCTGATGTTGATAGAGAAAAAATATTATATTATGTATGTTTGGTTATTCTAAAATAATGGAATAACTCATGAACATGGACTCATATAAAAAATCTAATACTACAATTGAATCCAGAACATGGGTTTTACACTAGGTGGGACATAATCTTTTTTGATGCGAGACGATTTGTTTAAGTGTATTCATGGGTGATAAAAACAAAATAAATAAATTTATTTATTATTTTTAATGTAGAAACCTAATCCTCCCTATACATAAACATGTATACCAAAAACATAGGTTTATCCTCATAACCCTAGAAAATTTAGAGAAGATCATGGAGGAGTGTTTCAAAACATCAGAATCATTTATCAATGATCGGAGAACTGCAGGGATCACCAATGACAATGAAGTTCATAGATCTCACCAAAGATGATGGAACAAAAACATTATTCCCTGATGGTTGATCCAAACACATGGTAGGTAATTTTATTTATTTAGATTTATCCAATTTTTATATCACATTTCAAACACAGACCAATTCATCTAAAAATTTGGTTTTCAGATCAATGGTAGATTTCGTTTGATGATTTATCTTCCTACAATTTAGGGATTGATTAGTTGATATATTTATTTTTGGATATTAACTTATTATTATAATGGAAATTAATCGAGTCAAATCCAAAAAAATTCCAATTTTTATTCCTAATATTTTGTTTTGTTCATTTATTCCCCCATTCTTTACATGTTCATTGTTGATTTTTCATTTAGTTGATGGTTTGAAAAACACAAAGAAACAGATCCTTACGTGTTCAATATTAGGTAAAATAGATCATTTCCATAGGTTCAGATTCCAAATTGGTGATGTGATCATGGTGAGTGGTGACATTGAAGGATCATAATTAGATTTGGGTGACCCATAACTTGTATTTTGGTGCAGAAAAGGCATCACAATGCAATAGGGAATGATTTTCAATTGGATTGGAAGGCCTTAAACTATCCACTGGTGATGAAAAGTCTCAGATGAATCAGATTTGAAATATCTATGATTTATTAAAGGTGGATTTAGAGGAAATTATGGTGTATGAGGATGTGTGAATCTATCTATAATTTCTAAGAAATTCCTAACTACATGAAGTGTAGTTTGTAAAACATATTCCATATGGTCCCCCATATTTGGTTTTAGGGTCTTAATGTATATAAAAATATTTCACATCAAGTGACATGTTGTGTGACCTAATTATGGTGGCCTGATGTGTACCCCATGTACCTCATAAGTTACATGGGATAGAAAGGATGACGCCCTGAGTGATAAGAGGACATCCACACGTCGTGTACCCCTATGAGACACATTGTTTATTTTGGGAAAATAATTTTTTTTGTGATTATGAGACATGGTTTTTACTAGGATTAGTGAGACACATTGTATACCCCTACGGGACACACTGTGTACTCCTTTATGGGGAGTTTGGATCCCTTGTTCATCTCATTTCGTCTATGGTGTGATCTTGGTTGTTTTTTATAAGACTATTTTAGTGTAGATCAACCTCATTTGAGTGAGTTACCTTAGTCTATCCATCTGAGGGTACAATGCAGCATTATGTCCTCTGTATAGGATTATGATCCCATCCATGGGATGAGTCTCGTATAGAGTTTGTGTAATCCCTTTGAATGACAAGGTGTGTGATCTTATATCATTCCCTCATTCACCCTAGGTAGAGTTTTTGTTATCAACATGACCACCATACAGAGGGTGTCGACCCACCATCATGTAGGTTAATCTAGTATCTTTCACAGTATCATCATACATGAGATATCATACTTAGTTAGATATTATAGTAGGGTTCATGGTGTCCCCCAGTGACCCTGAGTGTGGTCCAATATTTGGGTGTAAATGTCTTCAGAGTTTCAGTAGGTATCTTTTATTATGATACCTGATGATAATGACCTCTTGGGTGAGCACCCTTAGTGGTAGTATGGATCATTGATTAGAATCTCCCATATAAGTGTTACCTTGAAGCCTTAAGTAAAATCCAGTGGCTGGAAGTATGGTTGAATCATATTCGATACCTGGATTCTATCTTGAATATATCTAGTTTTTGTTTCTCTTATTTCTATGTCTCATATCTTGGTTGACATGCCTTGTTATGATATGGCTATTTCTTGATGATTTATGTTTAGTGACTTTGGGGTGTCCTATTGGGTATTGTTATACTCACCCTCACATGGGATCTTCCTATACTTTTCATGTCTTATGCAAATGATATGACTTTTTATGGATTACTTAGAGGACCAAGATAAGGTGGAGTATAGTTTGGGCTAGACAGACCATGGTTAGACCAGATGATTCATTTGATAGCAGTTCACTCCTACTTAGCTTGTTAGAATCTTTTAAATTTTTTAGTAGGCTTGTTTTTTTACTTTTATTTCGTTCAAAAAAAATCATACTTTGATGTGGGATTGATGTTATTTATGACTTATGGTATCAATTTTGTTTTACCTTTTAGTATTGTACAATAATTTATAGATTCACATGTTTGTAAAAGTTCTATAGTCTAATGATTCCCATGTGTGTAGTATGCCTACTCAGTGCTGGTTTCTATCCCATGACCTATTTAAAGTGAACTTGGTGTGTCACACTCATCTTACCATTGATCAGGAGGGCCCTAGTGGGTTAGGTCATGAGAGAGTGGCATCAAAGAAATCTCATCCTAGGACTAGACTTTGTAGATTTCTTAGCTGTGAGGTTTGGTTTGGGAATTATATAAATGGTGTTAAAGTGTTTTGAATTTTTATTTTAGGACAAGAAATATAGTGTTGGTATGTAAGTCAATATATCCATTCACCAAGAATTTGAAAGCCTTCATGTTTACTCAGTACATGTAGGCACTAGTTTTGGGTAAAAACATTGGTACATGCTTCATATAATAATGGGTTGTGTTTTCATGTCCTTCTTTAGTCATCTCTTCATATATAATCAATTATTTTGGTTCATATTGTCTTATTTAAATATATTTACATGATGATATCCATTGAATTTTCCACATCATGGTTAAGAGTATGAACTGATGAGTGATAAAACCTCTATGAAGGGGGATGTTCATGAGGAATTTTTTTTTCAGGTGGGCTACAGGCTGTGCTTCTACACATTTATTTGTGCATTAACCCACCTCTAATGATTCAGGTGGATGCATTATTTTAGACTAAGTTGTGGATGGATCTATTGGAGCTAAATGATGATGCACAAGGACCAAACATATATCATGAGATTCTATGTTAGTGATCTCTTTGGATCTAGAGTGATGATGACTCTATGATAACAGGCGTGTGATGAAATTCATAGAATATGAGTTTCCATCATGTGAAATTTCATTGAGTATAGCTCATTTCACTTTGGTAGAGGAATTTTTATTCTTGTGATGGACATGGACATATCATGTGAGATTTTCCTACCCAACATGCTACAGACAAAGAGACAATTGATAGAACATCCAAGTAGAGGCAGTGGTTGGAAAAGGGAGTTCCATTGGGTGGAAAACGCAGTAAAGGATATTAGAAAGTGGTAGGGGTGGCTGGAGCTTTTATCTATTTCCACCACCACAGGTGGTCCACTCTAGGATTAAGGAGATAGTGTTCAAATACATGGGATTCTATTTGTGCTAGAGTATTTTGATCCAAAGGCTCTGAGATTGATTTGAGGTGTGATATATTTCTTTTATACTTTATCTATAGTTTTCAAAAATATAGGAACAAACCATTTTTTTCTTTCTATATACCTAGTTTTAGACTTAGAGATTCTGGTTTATCCCTCAGCTTGACCCTTTTGTTTGGAGGCTCCTAAAGAGAGGATTTGTGATAAAACATTTCTATCATTATTGTGACCTAAATCTAGATGATAGAGAGATTCCCACATGGAACATTTCCATAGTGGAAGTGAGACCCTAGGATTCTTCCTTGGTATGGACTAGTTTTCTACTATCCATGATTAGTTGATTATTACTAGTAAGTGTTACAATAAATATGAGTTTTGGGATGGATTTTTCCTCCCTCAGTAAGGAAAAATACAAGTCATGGTAGGATAAGCACATGTATAGGGGTAAAACTAACTACTAATCAGTTGGATAATATTAACCTTGGACCAATGGATGCTATGATATTTCAATTCCTATGATGTTGTAGTGGTATGAGGATGTATTCCCTGAGTATTTCCTAGGCTTACCTCACAATAAAAATGTTTTTTTCTATAGAGACTTTTGTTAGGGATGGAATGATAAATTTTTTAGTATATCAGATGATCTCGATTAGTTGTGAGAGCTAATGGTATGATTGGATAAATATATAAAGAATGGTCATTGTTAGACCCAGTGTGTTCATTTGGGAAGCCTTGTCTTTTTTTCCTAATATGTGAATTGGAGCTTTATTTTATGTGTGGATTAACATCACATGAACCATGTGACTATCAGGGAGGATTACCAACTACTGAGAATCAATGACTTCTTTTACTAGTGGTTTGGAGAAATGTGGTTCTTGAAGTTTGAACTTGGACCAGGTTATCACTAGATCCATGTTCTAGATAAGGATATGCCAAAAGTGGATTTCTAATTCCACTAAGGTTTATATGAGTTCTTGGTGATACCTTTCAGTGTGTTGAATGATCCATCATGTTGTGAGACTTATAAACTAGGTCCTACAAACCCTTTTTGGATCAGTTCATGGTATCCTTATTTGATGACATCTTAGTGTACTCAGTATCAGAGGTGGAGTATGTGATATATTTGAGGATGGTTTTAGATGTGCTTTAAGAGTACCAAATTTATGGGAAGCTCTCAAAGTATTGGTTCTAGATTCAGGAGGTCCAATTTTTGGGATATGTCTACTTAGGCATGGTAATGGTAGTGGACCTATCAATGGTTGATGCAGTGCTAGCATGAGATCCACCAAAGGTTGTGGCCATAGTAGAAGATGCTCATAGTGAGGTTTTACATTTTTTTTTTGATGACTGAGGTGACAAAGAAGTTGTCCCTTGAGGATGAGGATAGTTCATCATATCCTTAGTTGATGGCTATTACCCCTCCACTTTATTAGTGAGTCTAGGAGGGAAAACTTGAGAATATTGATTGTAAGGTCTTCTATGACTAGTTATCAACTAGACATGTTTTAATGGGTTTTCTGAAGTTGGGGAGTACATCATCCTTTCAAGAAAAGATGATGACACTAGTTTCATTGAAAGAGGAAGTGATGAGGTGGTTATTTTCCCTTAACAATACATCTAGGAGAGATGAGGATGTATCAAGATCATTTGGAATTGACTTTGGTGACCAATGTTGTTGTAGCTTATTTCTGAGTTTAACTCTTGATGCTTCACCAAGCAGTAGGTGAAGTCCAAGGTTCCTGGATTGAAGTGGAAGTGGGGTGGTATCATTATAGTTTTCATTTTGGAGTTTCCACAACCAAAGAAAGGTTATGATTCTATCTAATTGATCACTTAATGGCTCACAATGTTGTAAAAATTCCTAACTATTATATTACAGAGTTTAGATGAGATATTGGGATGTCTTTACATGTAGTAGGTAGTTCATCTTCATGTAATTACTTCAATAGTCATTTAAAACCATGATTCTCTCATCACATCATGATTAGGGGGAGGATAGAGGAGGCTTTGGCACTTATTCTTGGTTGAGAACAAATTTTCTACCCTATACAGTTGTCTAGGTAAAGAGGATCATTCGAGTTATAGATAACAAGCTTCAAGATTCCATGATAGATTAGGTATATAGGTAGGAGGATAATCTACCATTAGTGGATTTACATATCATAATGGATACCTTTATACCATCAGTATAGTTTCATGTGACGCCATGTAAGAGAGACCTTGTAGGTCATTATTGTATTGGTCAATGATTGAGGGAGATATCACTTTCGATCCTAGAGTTGGTGTTAGCAATGATTATATAGGGGTGCATTTCATCTAGAGGTGTATGAGGACTTCCTAGTACTATATGGATTTCTTTGTAGAATGATGGTAGTGACCTTTGGATTTGATGAGGAGATTGTGTGTTTTGGGGGATCTCTTCCCATCGTGGATTGCAAGGATTTGGCAAGGAAGGTGGGATTTCATTAGGGTTCTTAGTCCTTTTTTCAGTTACTACATTGATTTATAAAGGTGGCATGTTTTTAGACCTTGTTACCATAGTTAGATTGGGTTCTTGGATTTTTTATCATGTCTCAACTATGGAGATATGTGCATAGATAAATACATGATGTAGACCAAGATGAACTGGAATTTATGAGGGGAGTAACCTTTTTGAGGATTTTGAGGAGCCTGATATTTTTTGGGTAACAACCATAGAATTACCTTCTTAGGAAATTTTTTCCCTCGGGTGTATGTTTGTTGATAGTACAAGAACCTTTAAGAAAGATCAGGGGAGTGGGAAGACTAATTGAGATCTTGATGCCCTCACTTATGTGTAAGTTTTCTCTTTTCTAGGTGAAAATACATGAAGGTGAGGAGAATTTAATGTACATGTTTTTTCCTTATAATACTTTTAAATATTTTAAGGAATACATCAAGATCCATACACTGAGATGACATAAGATTCCAAGGCTTGATGAGACTAGGTATTGATATAATAATAATAATAAATATATTATATCACACTCATAAAGTTATTCTAAAATAATAAAAAACTATTAAATAGGGACTAAAATTGGAAATCCTAGACCTCCATTAAATATGGGATGTGGGTTTTACCCTAGGTGTGACATAAACTTTATTGGCATCGTGCATTTTACTTAAGTGCAGTCACAAACACCAATAATATAATTAATTAATTAATTAATTAATATGTTATTTTAGACAAAAAGAACAAATCCTTATTATAAATACGTGGTTATTCCAAAAACCTGTGGTTATCCTAATAAACCTAGGTATTTTAGATTTGATCATAGAAGAGAATTAACAAACATCAAAATCATTGATCAACAATTTGAGTACTGTAAGGATCATCAATGATAATAGAGTTCATGGATCATGCAAATGATGACGGAATGAAACCATTCTTCACCAAAATATTGATCCAAACATGAGGTGGGGTGTTCTATTTACTTATATTTATCCTTTTTATACCCCATGTTGAACGTGAAACAATTAATTTAACAAAATTGGTTTGTGGATCGATGGTTGATATCAGTTGATGATTTATCTTCCTACGGTTTAGGAATTGATTGATTTATTTTTTTATTATTGGATATTTGTTCATATTTTAAATTTAAATAAAACTATGAAAACCTAGATAATAATTTATGTTCATTCCTAATAATTTTATTGTGCATTTCTTCCCTCTTTCTTCACACATTCATCATCGGTATTTCTTTTGGCCGACGGTTTGATGAACCCCTAAAAAACAGATCCTTGTGCATTTATATTTGGTACAATGGATAATTTCAAATGGTTTTAATTGTAGATTAGTGATTTGATCAGGGTGAGTGTTGATGGATAATTATTTGGATAATATTTGGGTGACCTTCTACTTATGGTTTAGTCCAGCGACGGAAGCACAGTGAAACATGAAATGATTTACAAGTGGATTGGAAGACTAGAATCTAGACACTAGAAGTCTCAGATGACTCAGAACCATAATATCTGGGTGAGATTAGTGGTGGATCCAGAGGTGATGGTGGCATGGGTAGATTCATGATTATTTCTTTAATTTATGATAAATTCCCAACTACACAATATGTAGTCCAAATGACACACATTGTGTAGTCCTAATTCTATGGTGCTAGGGTTTACGAGCAGAGAAAACATCACAGCCAAGTGATACATGTCACTCACCATGTCTCCCAGTAGTGGAAGCTTAGTGTGTACCCCATAGGGTACATGGTCATGAGCATGGCCAGGAATATGGGAATGGGTAGACTACACAGGCATGATTATATGTACTTGAGCATAGGTTAGTAGTACACTAGGTTTCGACCCATCCCCTATACACCATGTATCTCTGGGATTATTCTATATGCCTTAGAAGGTACATGGAATATATAGGATGGAACACTTAGTGCTGAGTGGAAATCTACAAATTGTGTACCCTTAGTGAAAATTCCATGTATTTTAGAGAACTTCATGTTGTGTGATCACGAGACATGGACAGTTCAATGATTAGTGAGACAAACTGTATAGCCATATAGTAGATTCCATGCACTCTTTTAAGGGAAGGTTGGATCCCTTTTTTACTCTCATTTTAGCTCTGGTATGATCTTGGCTGTTTTACCTTAAACTATTTCAGTGTATATCAGTATTAGTCAAGTGAGGTCCCTTAGTCTATCTCTATGAGGGTATAGTGTGACATTATGTCCTCAACATAACATTTTTACCCTCTCTATGGGAAAATTCTCAAATAGAGTTCATGTTGTCACTTCATATAACCTAGGGGTAATCCTCTATAATTCATTCACTCTTGGTAGGTTTCTTGGTATCTGCATGATCACTATGAACAAGACATTGATCCCCTATATTGTAATTTGATCTAGTAGGGTTCATGGTATCATCATACTCATGATCCCATACATAAAGTATTATTCCAGTAGGGTTTTCAGTATCCCCCAGTGACCCTAGGTGTGATCCCCTATCATTTTGTCGAGATATTCAAAGTTTTAGTGTGTATATTTTATAGAGATACCAAAGGATCATGACCTATCAGGTGAGATCCCTCAATGGCATCATGGGCCATGGAGTAGATTCTCCGAATGAGATTTACCTTGAAACCTCAAATAGAATATTTTATATGGAAGTATGGTTGATACCTCTTAAAGACATGGAGCCAATATTTAGTATATTTTTTATTGGTCTTATTTTTGTGTCTCATATCCTAATTGACATACATTTTTATGAGATGCGTTGTATATTGATGATTTATGTTAGGTGATTTTAGGTTATCCTGGTTGGTATTATTATACTCAACCTTACATAGGATTTTCCTATACATGTCATGTATTATATAGAATAATGACCTTTTATAAAGTCCTTGGAGGACTATGAGTACAAAGAGCATATTTTGGGCTAAAAAGATCATGGTAATATCATGTGATGTATTTGATAGCATTCCCCTCCTACTTAGCATGTTATATACTTTTTCACTTTTAAATGGTCTTTTATTTGGTCCTTTATTTATTTCCATCTTTTTTTCATACTCTAATGTATGATAGATGTTATAAATTAATTATGGTATCAATTTTTTTACATTTCATCATTGTATGGATATTTAGATACGCATGCATGTGTACATGTATTATAAGCTAATTTCTCCCATGTGTGTGATATTCCTACTCAACACTAGTCACCACCCCCTAAACTATTAGAGGTATAAATTGGGTGTCAGAATTGGCTTCCCTCTAGCCAAGAAAGCTATGGTGGATTAGTTCATGATAATAACGCTACTAATTGGTATTTGTTACTTTCCCGAGATGAATATGATTGCATAAGGAAGAACCATATTGATCACAATATGAGAACACAATAAAACTAAATCCTTAAACAAAACTATGATAATTTATTAAAATAGATACACCATGGACCCCTCATCCTTTGGTTTCTTCATAGAATATGTTGTTAGCTCCCAACTCAAAGAGATAATGACCGCACCACCCATTATGAGAGATAAAAAAATATAAATATCAAATATCTATAATTAATTAAAACTATATTTCTATCATAGGATCATATTACTTATGGTAAAGGTATTATTTAAGATTTTATAATCTGAATATATCATAAACTTCTCTTTGTGGGGATATTGTCACCATATATTTAGAAAATGTAAAACTACTATCAACTCATGGTAATGATGATATAGATTCATTCCATGTGAGAATAAGTGGAGAAAAACTTAATCCATCTCCTTTTTTCCAACATTAATACCTATCTCGACTCTATTCCTGAGGCTTTGAATTATCATTACAATGAACCAATCTATATTATCATGAATCAATACTATAGATAAATTTAGACTCACTTACAACATTTCAAAGTATTCCTAAGTTCCATATTAACATCATGAGACTCCAAAGAGAACAAACACCTAACATGGGTCTCCCCACCATTTAGATTCAATATAAAAATTTTCAATAATATGAAAATGTATCAATTCAAGAGATAATAATTAAGATAAATGAGCTTTCACATTCCGTTAAATAAATCCCACAATATCTTCATCCCTAACCAAGGGTAATGAACTATATTTCACAAGATACAACCAACCAAGTGGAAAATTGATCAAGCCTATGAATAGGAAAAACCCCAAAGAAACATTTAAGGGTTCATCAAGTCAAACCACCCCAATTATCATTATTAATGAACAAGATATATTACTCGATTCATCATATATTTTATAAATAAGAGGTAGTTCAAATTAAGACATTCCTTATCAAGAAAATACATGGCTCTAGTCTTGGGTCATGAGACTACATTCATGCTAAATTAGGCTTAGATAATACAACCTAGTGTCTCTCAATCCAACTAATATAAATCATACCACTGATGGATTCCTTAGCGCATATGATCACAAAAAAACCTCATTACACAGGAACATACCCAAGGTTCACCGTGTTTAGAATGCATATCCAAAAATCATGGAATAGATTTTTCCACAGTGCTTTCTCTAGAAAAAAGGTTCACAAGGTTTAACAAATAAATGAGGAATGGGGAGATCAAACATCAATTACTATCAACAGAGTATCCCCAATAATTTATTAAATATAATGTATAAACTAGGCTACCCCAAAACCATAACCATTATGAAACTATAGAGTGATACCTCTAAAGGATCATCACCCAGATCACTAGGTATACCCAAGATCTTACTCTTTTGGAGGGACAATATAAGACAATAAAACTAGTCCTCACTGACTTGATTACCAAACTAAACCTATAAAATTCTCAAGTCTGGTTATAAAATAGTTTTGAGAGAGAATATAACGTTTTCTATTCCATTAATTCCCTAAGAAAGACTAATGATAAGATTTAAAAACAACACTAAAGGAAATTACCTCACTTAAACTCAGGATCCCTCTAGAATACTTACTGAAGATACACAAGAGGAGAAATCCATCTGATCATGTCCTACAAAGAACATCAGATAAACCCTATACATAAGAAATGGTAGTGCTAAATATACTAGTCCACAAATAAATCAAACACCTTTAGAGAGGTTTCAAAAAAACAAATTAAATACTATAAACCTCTTTAAAAAATGGTTCATTTTAAAACCCTCCAATAACCATTTGAAAAGAAGTTATAAAAACCCATTTTAGAAGTAAACCACATTCATTAATCTTAAAAAAATTCAAAAAATGAACAATTTCTCAATTATTAAATTACAAAATCTAACCTCTTAAATTTCAAATAAAACCATTAAATATGGTTCATTTTTATCTTGAGTTCCATTATCCATGTATGAAATTATTCAAAATAAAACACCATTCAAACACCAAAAATTTGTATTTGACCATTCAAGTTTAAAATTGGATTTTCTTAAAAATTGGATTCTTCCTTTGATTCATCATTCCTCTTTCAAGATAAATTTTCTATTCTAAATTACATGTTGAAAAAAATTAATGATTTTTCCTTAAAACCAAAATCCACCCATTGCAACCTCCTAGTAAACAGTCATTTATTTTAAATAATTTAATCTGTATTAAATAAAAAATTCAAGAGTGTAATATTCTTACATGTAAAACATTAATTTGTTTCAAAAAAAAACATTTTCCATGATTTTATAATTAAACAACAATTTATAAAAACATGATCTATAAACCCAGCATCATATTATAAGAAATAATTAAAGATTTACTTTTCAAATAGAAATTTCTTTTTCTTTAAAATCCATTTTAACACAAATAAATCAATTATAATACACATGTATAAAAAAGGATGAAAAAAATATCAAAAAAACTTTTTCTTGATATTAATATATCCCAGGAACCACCTTGATTCATTCCCTATCAATAAGAGTCACTCAAAAACTCAAATAATAATGGGTTCTAAACAACAACATAAAGGGAATGTTGAGCCATGATCTACCTAGACACATGTTTGACGACCACATTCAAAGTGTACCCCAAACACCTTAAAATTTCCAAAATAAAGTGTTTGATCATTTTATGGTTTTTCAATCCATCTAAGTTGATGTTACAACATGATTCTTCTTTCTATTTACACCTAAAATACAAAAAGAAACCTCCAATGTAGCAACTAAAACTTGCCAATAAGGATCATATTTCACCATATGAAACCAAAACTCATAAAAAAATCAAATAGAAATTAAATATCGACTATCCCTGGTAACTATAGTGTCTTCGCCAAAGTTTGTGGTCAAGAACATACTCATAATGAACTGCTTGAGCCCTAAAAAGTCTTATATCTAGTCTACCAGTACCTAAACCACAACTAAGAATTGCATCAAACTTTTGTCTTGGTAATTGAGCTAATGCAATTTTTTAATGAATTAACCTTGGTTTGTCTAACATGTCATCTAATATTGCTTGACACAAGGCCCATAGCAAGTTCTCGATCGCCACTAGCTAGTGAAAAGAACCTGGGTATCAACATAAAAATATATGGGAATGAATTTTATGTTGAAATATAGAACAATGTTTCTCATGTATAGAATGATAAGATAACCAATCAAATAAAATCACAAAATAACAAAGCCATAACCACAACATATACAAAACAAATCCAAATAGCTAAACTAAGAAGTAAAACTAACAAAGAAAAACATCAAATATCTATGTGACTATTCATCAACATCATCCCAAACATTATGAAGGAAATATAAATTGATATAAATATCTATTCCACAATAATCCCTTACCTTCACCTGTATCCTACAAAACCATTCCTACAAACACTCAAAGGAAAAAAGTAGGATATAAGAACTAAAGCATAGTAAGATACCACCAAGAATATAAAAAATGTCTATCACTCTACAACTGTTAGTTATATATTTTAAATAAAACAAGTTTATAAATAAATTTCCTTTTAAAACACTATTAATAAAATATCCTATGGTTACCTTATAAAATAATCTATATAAAAATCCTAAAGAATATGCATATAAACACGAGTCAAAAGTAACCATATCTCAAAGGATAAAAATGAGAGAAATTATAAAATAAAACCATTATATAAGACATATTTTGGTATCCTTTTAATAATTTTATATTTACATAACATAGAAATATTATGAGCACATGAAAGGTAGTCAAAAGGTATAAACCAAATTGTACATGGAAATACCATATGATAAATATGTGAGCAATAAAAGATAAAATAATACCATCATTTATAAAACTAATCACTAGTGGGTTCTAGCCTATAGGAATATTTACATGAACATGAAAAGGAGCACTAATCTAAGAATACCATAAATCCTACCATTATTGATTCCTACCATAGTCTCATGATATCACAAATATAACCCCAAGTGGGAATACACTCACTAAGGTTTGCATATTTTCAATACCCAATGAACCCAAGGTTTCCAATGTTCTATGTTTTCCATATTCATTTAAAAAACCATGACGACAATTTTTTAATCATTTTCACAGAAAATCATTACCACTCCCATGATTAAAAATCCATTTTGAGTCACAATAATCTTTAAAAAATTTCCCCAAACACATAATGTGCATAAATAATTTTTAAAATAAAAAACCCATTTAAAAACACATTTTTATGCCACAAGAGACTAATTTCATAAAAAACATATTTTATATCAGATTTATCAATTTCACAGACCAAAAAATAATAATTTACAAGAACATTAATTAATTCATGGTTTATTAACATTATATAGAGACACCTACCTTGAAAATGGAAGAAATTTTTTCCCCTTGAAAATAGAGATTGGAAACTTGCAGATCTAGACTATAGATTATCTTATCATACCCCATATTAGTTTATAAGACATGAAGAATATGAGATATCAAAGGTAGATTAGGAAAGACAAGAATAAAACATATGAAAAACACACATACCTCAAAGTGATCTATCTATATTGATGGATATTCACTATGAGACCAAGGGTAAAACTTATTAGAGTATCAAGGAGAGGTTGGTTCAGGTTAATAAGTAATTAAGAGCTATTTATAGATTAAAATGATAAATTTAATCAAGGTAAATTTATATTTTTAAAAGTTTTTATTTGAACACACGGTTTTTAAAACCATGCAGTGGCCTCTTCCCTTTGAAATAAAATTCAAATTGTTTCTTAGAGATGGATGTATGGTTTGAAAAACCATGCTCAGTCTATGTGATATCATCTGGAACAAATCCTTTATATCTTCATTATTATCCCTAAGACTCGCACAATTATAGAAATTTTGTTGAATCCACACAAAACACCACTAGAAACCATAGATCTATATGGAATATTTACTTTACAGTTAGAAAAGTTATGTGTCAAAACCATGCACTAAGCCTTTTTTACCAAATATCAAAAAAAATCAACCTTGAACTCCTGAAACCCTCTTGAACCTCAAAAAAGATGAACCAATATCAAAATTAATCATACCTATGACTGAGAAGGAATCACATATTCTGTAATATATTTTTCATTCAATTTATGAGGAATTTTTTAGACATATATAAGTAATGAGTGAGTCCTTATTATAGATGTCCCTTTGATTCATTTAAATGTCTCATGAGAAAAAACCAGAATGGGTATTGACCAGTGTATTCCATCCCATATAATTAAAATGCCTTGGAAAATGTCCTTGGAATTATATAATATGTCTTGAATCAAGGCCTTGATGGTAAGATTCATAATGTCTTGGAATAAGGCCTTGATGGTAAGATCATGAATGTATAGAATTATGTATTTCTTTCTTTGAGAATTTAGTTGTTATTATCCATGATATTTCTATGCTGATATTGGTCATGGGTGTATTTTGAGATCAAATTTTTAATGATATGTAATTTTTTTTATCAACTCTATCAAATTTTTTGTTCCTTATTTATCCATGATAGATTCCACTATATGCTACCCTTACTAAGCATCAAATCTCACCCCTTTATTTTTTTCCCTTTCCTAGGGATATTAAGAAGGATTCATTGATTTATTTTTAAGGACAGAAGAAAATTTTTCATTCTATTTTTAAAATTTTTAATGTAACATGGAAATCCTATATATATCTAGTTTTAAAATATTTTTCAACTAATCGATCCTTAGTGATATGGTCCCTTATATCTTGTATCATCGAAATAAAATAAACATCAACTCTATGTTACTAGAGTTGAGGTTTCTACATAAAATAAGTGTATCTCCCACATTATAATAATAACACATTTTTTATTCTCCCCCTTTTTTAAAAAATTAAACTAAATAAAAGAGGTAAAACAACCAATAAAACTTACATAGATTTTGGGATTGAATTCACTCCCAAAAACACTCTCAAACCCAAGAAGAAAACCTTCAAAAAATGTTTCATCAACATATTCTAGACTTGATCCTTTGTTGAAACATATTCCAATGTAAGATTTCTATACTCCACCTTATCCTTGGTATATTATTACTTGATATCAATATCATTTCACCTTAATTGTTTCATTGGATTATTTAAAAATTTTATTTCACTTTAATTTTCATAGCCAATCACAAATGGTTATGAAACATCAACCCTCATGTATTCAAGCTATGAATTCATCCAAAAAAATTTATTTGTGGATTTTGATTCTATAATATATTCTAAATATGTTAATATAAGAGTAATAGAATTTTTCCTTTTCGATTTCCATTCAAAAAATCTTCCTATAATTAAGAAAACTACTCAAGAATTATATTTTCTATATCTAATTTATCAATACTAATATTTATTGGTATAACTATAAATATTTAATTATATAAATTTTTCATATAAAAAACTATAATCAAGAGTCCCTATGATGTAGTAAAAGATCTAGCTTGTTTCCATAAGTTTTGACTCTTTCAGTTTTCTTTGTAATTATTTAAAAAGAGTAACTAAAAACAAAATATCCAGTCTTAATTCCATTAAGTAGAGTAAGCAAAAGATGATAATTTGGAACTCCATTTGATCCACCCTCTTTTCTTCTTTATCTGAGGAAGACCTAGTCATAAGTGATATAGTATTTGAACATTCTCTTTATTTCTTGATTCCAAAATTTTTAAGTAACTCATGAGTATATGTTTCTTGAGAGAGAATGATAAAATATTTTCTATTAGTTAATTTCATACCGAAGAAGAATGTAATATCACCAGTAATTAACATTTTAAAAATTATTTTCATATTTATAGAAAATTCCTTACAAGTTTCTTTTTTTTCATGTAAAAATAATATCATAAAAATAAATAGTCAAAAGTAGTGAGTTTATGTTTTATCCCTTGACATATAGATTTTAATCCACTTTATCTTTCTTAAATTTCATTCTCTAAATCCTTTTTCATCTTTCAATACCATGATCAAGGTGATTTTTTGAGCTTATATAATGAATTATTTAGATTTAATTCTCAAGAAACTTACTCATCAAGGATAATCCCCTCTAGATCTTCAATACATACTTCTTACTCAATTTTTACATTAAAAAACACCGACCTCATGTCTATTTAAAAAACCTTTTAATTTCATTAAGCACAAATCGAAATAATGTTACATGACATTTAAAGAAATGTGACTATATAAAAAGTCTCATCAATTTCCTTGAATTTGATAGTATCTTTTCCAAAAAAGATGGACTTTGTTCTATGATACTTCACCTTTATCATTGATCGTATTCTAAAAAAACCACTTTTTCCAATAAAATTTTTATCTTTATAACATGGAACCAATTCCCAAGTGTTTTTATTCTATATATTTGTAATATATTATTTTATCACTAAAATCCAATGCTTGTGTTATAAGATATCATAAACCCCCTTTAGTTTAACATACAAATGAAATATGGTATGATTAATAATTATCAAGATTCTTTAGGTTTATACTCCCTTGTTATTGTATCCAATATTATTTTCAAGATCACCATATTTTTTATGACTTCGGAAATTAGAACTTCATCACACTAAACCTTCCTCACTGATGGAAATTTTAAAATCATTATGAGGGTTATGAAAATATTCTCTACATGGAATACTCTCATATTTTCTTGTATGTCCAACTTGTTCAGTATTATCATCAACATGAAACAATTCTTATAAATCATTATTATTATATAATAAAATTACATCAAATTTACAAATGATATTTCTCAACTTATTGGTGATTCATTGGTAACTTATTCAATCTAATTTATACACAAAACATATCACTTTTACCTCACTCTCATCAAAATTTACTAAATATTTTCTTTTAATCTTTCTATATCATGGGTTACTGAATATCTGTAGATTCATCAAGAACTTATTTTTACCAAACCATAAATCCTATTTAATTTTAATTTAATTTGGTTGGATTAGGCACTAATTCAGATGATATATAATCGTGGTTGTGGATTTTATCCAAAATAATTTTGAAGTGTCATGCTTTGATAGAATTATTCTTCCTATGTACACCAAACTCTATTTATTATACTCAGTGATTTTATTTTTTGGGGGGGTGTATAGAGTTATATATCCATATATAATACCATGATTCTCAAGATATGCCTCAAAATATTATTTCTTGTATCAAGATGCATTATTGGATTAAAATACTTTGATGATATACCCTATTTAATTCTCAAAAATTATTCTAAAGATTTATACATTTTCAATAACATTTGATAAACTTAGTATAAAATACATATAATTCATATTAGTAAAATAATCAACAAAATTCATGAAATAATGATCTCTATTGGTTGATTTAAAACTCAATGGTCTTATCAGATCTAAGTGTACTGACACAATAGGTTTCTTTATTTTTATTTCCACTATATTTTGACACTTTTTAACTATTTTTTCCTTGTGACATACAACACATGTGTTGAGTATTTTATGTTTTAGCATGGGGTTTTCCCTAGGTGTGACATTACATTGGATCACATTAGGCACTTGGGTAATACGAGGTCATTAGAAGATAAATAAGTAAATAAATTTATTTTATTTTATTGTTAAATTTCCATGACCTAAATGCATCCTCTATAAATATTCAGTAATGGGTAAATAGCAGGGTTATCCACATAACCCTAGAGACTTATAAAAGATCCATTAGATATTGTTAGTGCATGATAACAAATCTAAGGATCAAATTGATATCATAGGTTTCATCTACTCCAATATATTTCATAGATCATACCAATGACTAAGAAATAGGATTTTTATTCATTAGTGACTAATCCAAAGTTTATTTAGGATTTTTATTTTTTTTATATTTATTCCCCAATGATTATCCCATGGAGAACATGAATTAACTCCACCAATAGGGTGATTCATAGGTCGATCATGTTTACAGGTTTAGGATTATTTCTTCTTAGTATTGGGGAAATATTTTGATTGATTATATTTACTCTTTATTCATCATTCTAATTGAAATATATTGAGAAAAAACTGAACTTGTTTTATGTTCATTTCTATTTATTTTTATGGATTTATCCTCTATTTCCTATTACAATCATTGTGGGTGATTTCCTTGGCTTACGGTTTGATAAATTCCCAGTATTTGATCACTACATGGTCGTTCTTCAGTGTAATAGATCGATACCATGGGTAAAGATTGAAATTGAGGTTGTGATCAAATATTGATGATAGTAGATGATGAATGAAGTTAGATTGGACCGGTTTGGAGTTTCCTCATTCTTTGGGGTTTCACGTTGTTATGGAATGAGTGATGATGGTGTTTTCGCAATCAATTTAGATATTTGGAATAGGATTGCCAGTAATGTTAATGATCAATCAGACAAGTTATATGATCTCTAAGAGTGATTAATGGTGAATCTGAAGGCAATGGTAGCACAAGTGTATATAGAGAAGAACCATGAGTTTCTGGAAATCCCATAGTACACGATGTGTAATCCGAAGAAACACATCATGTGGGGCCCTAGATATGGTGCTTGGGATTACATGGAGAATAAAATATCACACACCATGTGACACATGTCAGAAGACATATTTCTTAACATGATTAATAACCATGTACCCTCGGGTTCATTGGAACAAACAGAGTACTTGGTATAGGCAATGTACTCAAACAAGAAAAGGTATGCATGGGAGAAGTTGTGTACTCAGAGAAACCAAGTACATGGACACAACCACATGTACACGAGCATGAACCAAAGTACACAAGCATGGGAATATCATTAATTGACCTTTTCATGTCATGTAATCTTCAAGGAAACGTAGTGTATTTGAGTTTTACATGTCGTGTGAGACAGCAAAAAACTCAAATACCGAAGGTTGGTAAGACACATCATGTACTCCCTTTGAGGGTGTTTAAAGACCTTAATTTACATAGTTTAAACTAGTATCAGTTGAGTGTGATTCCTTGGTCCCTTCTTATGAGGTTACAGTGTGGCATTACATTCTCATCCTAGGATTTCGATCCCCTATATGGGTTTAATATTAGAAGAGAATTCAGTTTATACCCCTGTGGGACTAGGGTGGAATCCTTTATCATTACTAGGTGGGTTTTATGGTATTGTAAATACCACCATTCACAGATTATAAATACCTTATCTAGAAGGATAATATGGTAGGGTTTGTGGTGTCCTTCAGTTTCCCTAGGTGTGATCAAATTCTCAGATAATGAGATATTTAGAGATCCAGTGAGTAATTAGTTGTGAGACCCATCAAGAATGAATTCCCTAATGATATCCTTAACCATCATCCTAGCTTGTAGAGTGAGTACTCTCAAAACAATTATTACCTAGAAGCCTCATACAAAATATTATGGATGGAATTATTGACTGAGACATCTTGAGATAGGTTAACTATTATGAGTATATATAGGTTTCTTTATTGTATTGATATTATAATCTTACTACTTTTTATAATTTATGCTTAGTGATTTCGGGGTGTCCTATTGTGTATTGTTATACTCACCCCTGCATGGGATCTTCTCACACATGCCATGTCATTTTCAAATGAGTAACCTTTTTGTGGAGTCTTAGGAGGAATGGGATAAATCATTTCATAGTTCTAGGAAATAAAAATCGAGGTGTATACCAATGTTGCATTTGACATAATTCCCCTCATTTTGAGCAGGTTGGACACTTTTCCAGTTTTGGTTGGGCTTGTATTTGGCCCCTTATCAATTTATAGTACATATTTTCATAATATAGTGTAGGATATATGTTATACATGCGTTGATGGTATCATTTATTTTTAACTTTCTCAACATTTTATGGGCTTGTATATGTGTGCATGTGTACAGGTACATTGAGATAATGCCTCCCATGTGTGGGATACGCCTACTCGATTCTAGTATGCATCCCCTAAACTATTGGATACAAGTATGGGGTAGTCACGCTCATCTTATCACCATCCAGGTGGGCCTTAGTGGGATAGGTTGTGATAGAGTATTATTAGAGTGCATTTCTACCTTAGGATCAGAGTGTAGATTTTTTTTCTAGCTGTGAGGATTAGTTTGGGATTTATGGAAATAACATTAAAGTGTTTCAAGTTCAACTTTCAGACCAAGTACTCAAGTATTGGTATGGAACTCAACGTATCCATTAACAAGGACTATAATAATATGACTGTTGACTTGGTACATATAAAAACTGGTTGTAGGGAAAAAATTTATGCATTCATCATATAATAATGGGTTATAGTTTCCATGTCCTTCTTGATTTATCTCTTCAGATATACTCATTGACCATGGTGAGTCTTCTTTAAATCGAGGATGTATCTATGAAAAAATCCAACTCGGATTCCAATGCTTGATCATGAGGATGATATGTTGAGTGATGAGGCTTCAGTACATGGGTATGTATAGGAGGTATCACCTTCGAGTGGGTTTCCAGTTATACCATCACCCATAGAGTAGTAGCTAATGTTGATAGTACATGTAGAGGTTTCACGCAGGATGAGTGTGTTTCATGAGTTTTATAGGTATCCACCTATCATGTTTTGAGGTGATAGAAACCCCAAAGTAGCTGAGGACTAGCTAGAATAAATCTACAGTGTTTTATGCCTTGTGAGGATGTGTGCAGATTGGATCGAATACTTCATGATGAGTCTTCTTTAGGGATCCTCTGGGTGATGGTGAAGTTTGGTGCCTCAGTCACATGATGAGACTGATCTCTTATGGTTATATTTCAAGTGCATATTTAGGTAGGATTTCTATCTAGCTATGTTGCAATCAATACACATGCAGGAGGTTCTGTATTGATAGTAGGGTGGTTTGATCATGGAATAGTATTTGGCGAGGTTTACTGGCCTCTTGTGGTAATACCTAGACATGGAATGGGATCTATTATTTAGATCTGGACCATTGGGCATGGTGTAAACCAAGATATCATGGATTTAGTGAAATATCTATACATTCCCACTTATGGTGGGGGGCTTGAGTGAGCCTTAGTAGTGGATAGATTTCTAGAAGAGCAGATTTCGAAAGTGGGTGCTGGTAGTGGGAACACAATAGTTGAGACCTTGAAAACAAGTAGATGATTGAAGTTTTAGGGAATATGGTGCAACAAAATATTTATGAGATAATCCCAGTATAGAATATTTGAGGTTTAGGGCTCTTACAATGGCTCGAGTCAGCTAAGGGAGAGGTAGTTCTTCACATGCAATGGTCAAGTATATCCCACTCTGGATTATCTGAACTATTATATAGATGATAGAGAGATGGTATATGAACCACCTAGACATATAAAGTGGTATTAATATAGAGTTCTGTGTGGTAGAAGATGAGGCATAGGAGCAGGTATAGAAGTAGGATGTGGCAGGCGGTTTTCCTTGTTACCACCGCCACCTGCTAGTGGTCCATGCTAGGCTTAAGGAGATGATGGTCAAGGTAGGGGACATATAAAGGAAGTGGAGGTATGTGAAACTAAGTCTCCTCATATGATTAGATGTATTATATTCTTCTTCTCTACTTTATATTTTGTACTGATTGATATGGATGTGATCCACTACTTTCATTCCACATCTCTAGTTCAAGACTTAAATATTCTAGTTGAGCACTTGGCTCGACCCTAGCACTTAGAGACTCCAATAATAGGTGACTCAATGATAAAATAATTCTACCAATAGTGTTATATTATTATTGGAGGTGAGAGATTTATATAGGATCTCATTGTAGTGGTGACGAGGCCTTATGATTTTTATCTTAGGTATGGACTAGTTATCCAAAGTTTATGACCAAATTAATTTTCTATGGAGGAAAATATAGTGTATCCATGGGGATGGATCAAGGTTTCCTTAATATTTAAGAAAGAAACCTAGGAGGGGGGGGGAAATATCATACATAGGATAGTGAAACTAATTACTCACTAGTTGGCTAGCATGTCTCTTAAAGTAGTGGGTGTTATGGGATTCCATTTTTCTATGGTGGTGGAAGAGTTTGAGGATGTATTTTGTGAGTACATTCCATGCTTACCTCCCCACTGAGAGATATACTTCTACATTTTCTTTCACCCATGGAAGGAATCTATATCCACACCAGCATATCTTATGGATCCTATAGAGCTTTGATAGTTTAGGATGTAGTTGGAGGACTTATAGAGGAAAGGCTATGTGTGACATAGTGTTTCCCCTAAGAATCCCCAGTTTTGTTCGCCAAGAAGGTGGATGGGACCTTGATGTTGTGTAAAGATTATCGAAACATAAACTAATTTACTGTAAAAATAAGTATCCACTATTGAGGATTTATGACCTATTCGGTCAGTTGAGAGGGGCATTATGGTTCTTGAAGATTGACCTTAGATCATGTTATCACTAGCTTTGAGTACGAGATGAGGATATACCGAAGATGGAAATACAATGTTGTTATGGTCACTATGAGTACTTGGTGAACCCATTTGGAACGATTAATTCCCTATAAGTGTTTATGGGAATCATGAATTAGTTATTTCATCATTTCTTAGACTAATTTGTGGTGGTATTCATTGATGATATCCTAGTGTACTTGGAATCTAAGGAGGAGCACATGGGACACTCTGGGATGGTCCTAGACATACTCTGAGAGAACCAAATTTATAAGAATCTCTCAAAGTGTTAGTTCTTCATTTAGGGGGTTCACTTTTTGGGACATTTCATCTTAGAATATGGTGTAATAGTGGACTCGGTGAAGGTTGAGGTAGTGTTAGCTCGGGAGCCACCCAAGATCATGTCAAAGGTGTGGATCTTCCTTAGGATGGCAGGATACTATAAGAGATCCATCCATGATATCTACAGGATATTATCACCTTTGATAGGTTTTACTTAGAAGGGGTCCTTTTATGTGGTCAGAGATGTGCTAATAGGATTTTCTAGAATTGAGGTTGAGGTTGAGAAGTTCCCCCATCTTGAGATTTCCTAAAAAGGGTGTCATGTAAGTAATATTTTGTGATGCCTTAATGACTAGATTTGGTCATGTTATAATGTATAGGGAGGTTGTGATCACCTATGGGTATTAGTAGTTGATACCACATGACCAAAAATACATGAACCACAATCTTGAGTTGGAAACAGTAGTCTTCACCCTAAAGATATGGCAACACCACCTTATGGGTGAGAAATGTATCATCTATTCGAACCATAAGAGTCTTAAGTGTCTCTTCTCTCATAAGGATCTTAACCTATGGAAAATTTGATGGATATATTTCCTATGGTATTATAACTTCATTATATTATATACTCTTAGGAAGGGTAATGTGGTATCATATTCTCTCAGTGGGATATCTTTCTCATAGTTTTTTATTAAGGATTTGGATTATTTAGCCTCATTGTAGTTGTCCTTTGCGGAAAAGGATGGTCCTCCTATCTAAATTTTGATGATTGTTACCCCAATGATTCTACAACATGATATAGAGGATCATCTAAGAGATATTTACTATGATACCTTATGTACTCATTTATCCATTGGACGTTCTCCTGATAGATTTTTTGTAGGTGGGGAGCATGTCACTTTTTAATAGGGCGTATGATGGTATGAGTGAGGTTGTGAGAGGAGGTGATGAGGTATAATTATACATACACCTTGGAGGTGCATCTAGGCATGGATAAGATGTACCAGGACCTCAAACATCAATTATAGTGTCTAGGTATAGAGGAAGATGTAGCAAAGTTTGTCTCTATGAATCAATTTTCAGTTGGTGAAGGCTAAGAACTAGGTTCCGACAAGATTATCTCAACCATTTAGGGGATAGATTGTAAGTGGGATGTGATATATATAGACTTGGTAATAGGGTTGAGATGGATGTCTAGATGACATGATTCTATCTGGGTGGTCATAGATCAACTCACCAAGTCATACCACTTACTAACTATCACATAGAAGAGTTCATTAGAGAGATTGAGATGCCTCTACTTGTGAGAGATAGTTCATATCCATGGAGTTCCCTCAAAGATAATTTTAGACCATGATTCTCACTTCATGTCATGATTATAGAGGAAATTGCGTGATTCCTTTAAGACTCATTTATTCTTGGGCATGATGTTTTACCTCCAGACAGATGACCAGATTGTGTAGACCATTCAGGTTCTGGAGGAAATGATATGGGTGTGCATGTTAGACTTTGGCTATAGTTGGGAGGATCACCAACCCTTGGTGGAGTTTAATACAACAACATTTATCATTATACTATCAGTATAAAACCATTCATGGTTTTGTAAAGGAGACCCTACAAGTCACCACTATGTTGGACTAATTGAGAAGAGTCAGTACTCATAGTACCAGATTTGGTGTGAGCAATAACTGAGATGGTTTAGATTATCCAAGAGTGGATGAGGTCTGCATAGATCCATTAAAAGTATTATGAGTACTAAAAATGAAAGCCTTCGGATTTTGAGGATGGAGATAATGTTTTTCTAAAGGTCTTGTCGCAATGTGGACTATGCAAATTTAGTCAGGGTAGTAGGATATCTTCGAGGTTCATTGGCCTATTCCAGATACTATGAAAATTTGGTGAGGTGGTGTACTACTTATAATTTCTTCCACATTTAGACCGATTACATGACATCTTCCATGTGTCTTAATTGAGTAGGTATGTGAATGACATATCGCATGTTATCAACTGGGGTGAGCTGAACATTGGGGATGGAGTTATCTTTGTAGATTACTTAGGGGAGATCAAAAATCAAAAATAGAATATCCTCTATGAGTGAGATATTCTCGTAGTGCATGTTTTGTATCATCATGGGAGTCTTCATGAGAGCACCTAGGAGTGGGATAATTAGATGTGAGCTCAATACTCACATCTTTTTGGGTTTTATTTTTCACTTCTCACAATGAAAAGCCCAGATTTTGGGAGAATTTAATGTCATAGTTTTTTTCATGTAGATATTTGAAATACATATAGTAATATTTTCAGAGTTAGATGATAAAAAAACATGATATTTAGAGTCCCTTTGAGCATGGAATTGATATTTGAAGAATAGTAATTATAATAATATCACATAGATGTAGTTTTTCTAAATAAAATATAATAACTTACCCATGGAGTCTAAAATTAGAAATAAAACTCCACCATTGAGTTCAAAGTGTGGGTTTTACCCTAGGTGTAACATAACATTAGAGCATGTTGGATGCTTAAGTTATGTGCGGTAGTGGGAGGATAAATAAATAAATAAATAATTTTTGTTTATTTATTTTTTAAATTTCCAAGAAATAAATCCATCCTCTATAAATACCCAGTTATGGGTAAATCATATGATTATCCAGATAACCCTAGATTCAAAGAGAGAAGCCATTGGAGAGTGTTGGTAGACAATAAAAGATCAGAGGATCAGATTGATACCACATTGTTTGTCTATGAAAACAGAGTTCATGAATCTCACCAATGACTATAATACAGGATTTTTATTCATCAAAAACTGATCCAAAATTGAGGTAGGATGTTATTTTATGTGTAATTATTCCTCGATGATTTTCCCATGATAAACTCAAATCAACTCCTATAATAGGGTGACTCATTGGTTGATCATGTTTGAGGTTCTAGATTATTTCTTCTCAATATTGGGGAAATATTTTTCTTGATTATATTTACTATTCATTTGTCGTTTCAATATAAATGGATTGAGTCCAACCCAAAAACAGAATAGTTTCATTCCCCTTTCTTTTTTTATATATTTCTCCATTTTTTCCTAGCACATTGATCATAGGTAGTTTTCATAGCCCATAGATTGATGAATACCCGATATTCAATCATTGTGTGACCATTTTTTTAATGCAATGGATCATTACCATGTGTAAGGATTGAGATCGAGTATATAATCAAAGATCAATGATAACTAAGGATGAAAAAAGGTATATCATACTAGTTCATAGGTTTCTTGTTCCCCTGTTTAGTGCACAACAATGGAATGTTTGAAAGTAGTGTTTTCCGATCGATTTGGATGATAGGATTCAGATCTCCAATGACAAAAAGGCTTGGGAAGATTAAATCCATGATCTCTATGTGAGATCAGCGGTGGATCTGATTTCGAATATGGCATGAGTGTATACATAAAATAAACACATTCTTCTTAAAAAATCATTGTACATAACATGTAATTTGGAGATACACATTGTGTGGGGCCTTCGCTACAGCGCTAGGGTTTCCACAAAGAAGAAATGATCACATGTCATGTGACACATGTCACACAATGTGTGACCTGACCTAGTGACTCTTCATGTAATAATGTCCAGACTACACAATATAAGTCATGTAATCCAACAGGGATATGTATACAAAAGTAGATCCATGTACTCAGACACAACTAAGTACACGAGCGCACCCACATGAACATGGGAATGGTCTGAAGTACATGGGCATGGGAAGACAACATGGGAAGAGTTCTAGTCAATATATAAATTCCATGTACCCCTTGAGGAAACTATGTGTATTTTGAGGTTTACATGTTGTGTGATATGGAAAGAAATGGGCATCCCAGAGTTTGTAAATACATGCCATGTACCCCTAGTAGACATTGTGTACTCACTATGAGGGTGTTTAGAGCCCTTCATTTCTTCAGTTTATACTAGTATCAGTTGAGTGAGATTCTTTGGTCCCCTTATATGGGGTATAGTGTGACATTACATCCTTGACATGGGATTTTGATCCCCTACATGGGTTCAATATTAGATAGAGTTTGATGTGTCGCCCCTATGGGACCAGGGTGGAATCTTCGATATTTCCTAGGTTGGGTTCATGGTATTGATGTGATTAACATTCATGGGGAATCAATACCTTCTCTAGTAGGTTGATATAGTAGGGTTTTTGGTGTACCACAATGGTCCTGGGTGTGATCCCCTACTTGGATGAAGATATATTCAGAGATCTATCGATTACTTCATGGTGAGAATTGAAAATACTGACTTCTTGGATGAGTTCCTTTAGCGGCAACATAATTCATAGAGTGAGTATTCCCGAAAGGATTGTTACCTTGAATACTTAGATAGAATCCTATAGATTGTAGTATTGGTTGAGACCACTTGAGATTGGTTTTCTATTATGATAATATATGGGTTTGATTATTGTATTACTATTATGAGCTAACTACTCTTGTTGATTTATGATTAGTGATTTAAAGGTGTCATATGGGGTATTTTTATACTCACTCCTAAATTGGATCTTCCCACACATGTAATGTATTATAAAAATGACTAATCTTTTTATAGAATCTTTAGAAGAATAGTTGAACGTGATATATAGTTATGGGATAGACATATAGAGGTGTATACCAGTGTTTCATTTGAAAGAATTACCCTCCTTATTAGAAGGTTGGACTCTTTTATTGTTTTGGTTGGGCTTGTATTTGTCCCCTTATCACTTTATAGAAGTTAATTTCATATTATGATGCGGGATATATATTATTCATGCATTGATGGTATCAATTATTTTTTGCTTTCTTAGCATTGTATGGGCTTAGAGATATGTGTGTGTACAAGTACATTAGGTTAATTCCTCCCATGTGCAGGGTATGCCTACTTGACTCTAGTTTATAGCCTCTATCCTATTGGAGGTGGGATTAGAGAAGTCACACTTAGCTTATTCCTTCTATGATGGACCTTATGGGTTGTTTCATGACACATACACTCTACAATACCAACACTATCCTTTAAATTGAAATCCCCTTAGATAAAAAATTGGTTCTCAAAAATATAATTAATGTGTTTCCCTTAGACTTTATATATAATACTACTTTTAAACCACCTCATTATCATAATCCTTATAATTTAGATTAACCTTTCCCCAAGGCTTACCCTCAAAATACTTTTATTTATACATTCACTTGTGTTTGTAATTTCTAGTATTATCATCAAAAATTTCTATGGGTGTGTTTTCCTTTTTAGGTGAAACAATCACCTTCTTCTTTCCCTTTTTAATACATAAATCACTTTAATTATAACCTCAAGTGTCCAAATAAATAATTCTTGGTGCCATAGGTTAATAATCAACTTTTATTTTAGTATTAGAAACCTTTTTTCAATTTTTTAGCTTTCTATAACCTCATTCTATGAATTTTTGAACTCTATAAATTTATATTTTAAATCTATTTTCATATTCTACAAGATTTTAGTCAAGATAATTTACCTCATCATTATTATAAATTGTATTTATACTATTAATATCAATCATTTTATACCTTTATTCAAGAATTGAATTAATATTTATCATCTTTCACTTGAACTCAATTTTTATCCCTAAAATTTCTCAAACATTTTACTCATCAAGGGGTTTACTTAATGAATCATTATCTATCATCAATGTTTTATGTTCTCTTTTCACTCTCTTATTTTATTTCAAGCACACCTTGAGCTCCACTATGAGTTAAAACTCTTTTGGTGTATCCTAATAATTGTTTTATTCTTCACTACACCTTATATCTTCTCCACTCAAGGAATCTTTGGGCTACTATGAATTTTACATGATGGTTTTTTTACCTTAATTCCTGGAGTATTCTTTCTCTCTCTTTCACTATCTCTTGATTTCCTCATCACAATATGTGACTTCATGTTGTAAGAAAATTATTTTATTATTTTTTTGCATTGTCCTTATATTTTCCTTTTAATAATATTCCTCCACTTCCTATACTAACCATCTTATTATTTCTCAATGATATTTTGGATTGATCATCCTTCTCTACTTCTTCCTACTTGTTAGGAAAAAACTAAAAAATAATTAGCCAATATTTCTATAATTAAATTATTTACATTGTTTTTTACTCTATATTTTCCTTTTCCCCATTATATAAATTTTTAGAATAAAGTGGTGAATTATTAAAAATCCATGGAATCATATATGACATTGATTTCTTCATCGATAAGATTCTTTGGATTAATATGATTCAATCCTTTTAAAGCACTGAATGAACATTATTTCTCTATTTTTCATTTTCTCTTAAATTTAAGCCCTCTCCTCATATCATAAGAGATCAAAATATTATTGATATTGTTGATGGTCCACTCATCCAGGTCCTGATCCTCAAGGGTTGAAATCTTTACAATTAATTTATCTTATATGATTCTCATTCAATTATTCATAATAGTATAATATTTAATAATTTCATCATATATTTAAATAAAACATGAAATATTGTTCAATTAAATGAATAAAACATCCACTAATTTATATTCTACCATTATGATATCTTTAAATTGATCATGGATAGTTTGTTCCCAATACTTTCTTACCATCTTATTTTTGGTTGAAGAACAACTATTGTAAGAATCAAGAGGGGGTGAATTGAGATATTGAAATTTTCTTCTCTCAGAAAACCACCCTATTTAAGGTATAATAAGTCCTGGTATTTTATTAACACATACATATACATAAAATAATATCATAAATAAAACTATTAAAAACTATATATTTATAGTGGTTAGGGGAGAAAAATCCCCTAGTCCACTCCACCAATGATCAAATTTTAGAGCTTTGTAATTTTTACTAGCACCAATCCTTTTCCCAAGGACTACATGAATGAGTGAAATTAGTTTACACTTGGTAGAATACCATATTATTTTTCTAGGCTCTAAGAATTATTTATTAACACTAGTATTTAAGGTTCTTTTACCAAGAACATTTGAACTCCCAATAGTATAAAGAATAATAAAATATTACAGATGAAGCTCACAATTTCAAGATGAAACTGAAAAAAGGGAAAAAATCTCTAAGAGAGATGATAAGAATAAAAATAAACTCAAGGAGAGTCTTATAAAATATATATAAAAATAGATATTTGAATAATATTTGTAGAAACTATAATCTTCTTCTTCTTTTATACATAAAAAATAGTTGCATATAGTTCTTTAAGAGTATGAGTTGAGAGAGAAAGTTCTTCTATTATTTTGTATATTATTTTTATATATATTCTATTTTGAATACTCATGAAAAAAAATCTTTCTTCATTAATATCACGAGATCTATAAAATCCAGTCTTGTAATTTAAATCTAACTTTATTTTTATCGAAAATACCTCGTCAATAGAAATTGGAATTAAATTATTCTTTTACTATATCCTTACATCTATACAAGTAACCTTTTTATAAATGATTTTAATTCCAATAGGTAATAAAATATTAAATTTATCTACAAAACATTAAATTCCACTAAAATTACACCAACAATAACAAATATGAAGGTTATAGTACCATGCTTCTGATTCTAGATCATCACGTAGCCAAATTCCACTAATTTGAATTCATATATCCAGTTTGATCAACATAACCATTTTTCACATAAATGATTTCATCACATAGCTAAATCATGTAGGCGTTCTTCACATAGCTCAATTATTTATGTATAATTCTCATTTACTTTGCTAAATTTGATATAGATGAATGAATCTTGTAGCCATTTGGAACCATGTACCATATTTAACCATGTATTCAATCCACATAGCTAATTACTCCTTGTAGCTGATTTACATTGTCTTTTGATCAACATAGATATTTTATATTGTATGGAATTCATCAATGTATGTGATTTACACATACCCAATTTCATGAAATAGTTGATTCACATAGAATTTTCCTTAACATAACTAATTGACATAGTCGGTTGATCAGCATAGTTGAATCATCATGTAGTCAATTTCCTCATGTATTTGATTTTCCATTCTTATGAAAATTTCAGCAAAAACATCCATAATTTTATAACTTAATAGAATGAGAAAGAATTGAATTTAATAAGATTAAACATGATGAACACAATTTAAAATAAATCCATTGGTAACATATAAAGGGTATTTGAGATCATAAAAATATAAAGAATGCGGGATATGTTGGAACAACATTAGTATTCCAATAATATCCCCCATTTTGATAATCATAAAACCCATTAAATAATAAACATTAAATTTTATAGGATATAAAGGATTTAAACAAAAATATTATATGACATATATATTACTTTTAAAATGTTGTGTTTATCCTTTATTCTCCTTATTTATTAGACTTATCTCTATTTAGAGGACTTATTCCCATTTATACGAATTATCCCCCTTAATTAAACTTCTATTTTTTTATAATTAAAAAGGAAGAGTAAAGAGAGTAAAAATAGTTTTAATATTATACTTAGAGTGATTAACTAGTTAAGCATAGTGTTAAAACTAAATTTGAATTATGGTAGGACTAAATTTTAGAAATATATGAAAATAAAACATTTAAGAAAATAAATAAATAATTAAAACATTAAATGGAAAATTTTACTTTGAAAAAATTAAATATAAATGTCATTAAATGATAATAATCTCTTTGTAATGAAAAAAATAGAGCGAAAATACATTAAATGAAAACTATCATTAAGTCAAAAAAAATTATTAATCATGAAATTTTGAACAAAATTAAAAAGGGACAGTAAAAAAATACATAATTTAGGACATTAGTCAGCCAAATATTGCTTATGGATCGGATCAAATAGAAATGGTGGTTTGGGTGGAGGCTTCCTGAAGGTAGAAAAGGATAAAGAGGTAAATGTATGGTCTATAAATTGAGGTAGAATAACTCTTCCAACTTCTATAGAAGTGGCTTCAGTTCCAAAACTTGATCTGGATTTGGGGTATTGGGCAGGTGTTCTCAACACCTTCTCAATATTACCATAAGAAGTATTGAAATCATAAGAACTAGAATGGAAAAAGTCCATTTTCTTTGGTGGTCCTGATGATGTAGCTTTTGTTCAAGGCCATTAAGTAGCAATAGAAACATCATCCTTGGATTGTTCTTACATAAAAATACTATTTGGTTCAAATACAACATCTACTATTTTCCTAGAATATATAAAATTATCTTGAGGTGTTTTTTCAATAGATCATCTTCCTCTTAGAGAAAATAGATCATCAACGCATATATCATTCCTTTTGATAATGTTTTATTTGAAAAAATTCAGGATGAAAGTACAGGATTATCATTGAATTTTTGAAATGGATGAAAACCCATTATTGAGTGTCCCTTAAAAAATTTAAACCCAGATAAAAGAGAATATCTGAGAAGATTGAGCCATAACAACAAGATATGGAATTGAAGGAACAACTAAAGGCTCAAAATACAACTTCTTCTAAATATTGTCTACTGATACTTATAATCTGATCTATTTACCCTATAAATATATCATCTTATTTTCTATATCGGATAGCTTCTCTACTATCACCTTATCTACTTTCTGAGTAGCATAGGAGGGTGTTAGAGCAACTGAGTCACTAGAAGTAGGTGAAACAGTATGTGGTTACACTGAAGGGATAGGTCTAATAGGTCTTTAAACAATAATTTCTCTTCCTATTAGCGAAGCTATAATGACATAGACTTTCTCAAAATATAAGGAGGTGGAATCATATTCTAAAGAGTCTTACAAATTATCTTTAACTACTTCATGAATCTAGACCCGTATATGTGAAAATCTTTGATGGTTTCTTTTGATTAAACCAATGGAATAAGAAACAATATCTCATATTTTTTTGGTCACCCCAAAAGTCTCTTCCACTTGACCACAAATAGTTTCCTAAAGATGTTTAACCATAATATATAGAGATATATTACTTCCAAGACCTGATATTTTGATATCTTATTTGGCCTCTTAAAACTCAGCTAACAGATCATTTTAAATTATTTCATAAGAACATATGTGAACATATCACACTGTAAATGTTGTAACTAAGAGTTCACTGAATCTAAAAATAAAATCATTGAATCATGCTGGCAGTTGATATCTATAGTCATATAAGGATCATATGTATAATTTAGGGTATTTGGTTGAAACCACTTGATAAAATTAAACTAAATTAAAAATAAACTTCTTAAAGTTTGTAAACTTTCCTTCATTTTTGTCCTGAAAGATTGAATCTCATGAAAATCATCCTGATACATATTTGATTGAACCGTTGGAATATTCTAAATAAGTTCTCTTTTAGATGAAATAAGAACACCAATTGTATTCATCTATGACTTGGTAGTATTGTAATTTTGTAGTTCACTCACTTGGGGTATCATATCCTCATGTCCTTTTTCATTCATCTTAGAGGTAACCGGTTTCATTGTTTATATTGGTTGAAAGTTTTTGATCTAGTCTATTTAGGATACTATCATCCCAATCATCCTGTTGTAATCATCTCTTTAAACTAAATTCTCCTTGAGCTTCTTGATATCATCCTTATAATATATTATATCCCTCCTAAACTCATCATAATATCCTTTGATAGTATCAAAATCCAATATCATATCTAAAGAAAAGGTATAAATGTTCTTTTCAACATCAGATATTTCAGAATTTTTTCTCACAGATGGGGCATCGTTATACACAAGGTGAGGTGATGGAACAAACTCTAGAGTATGGGAAAGAAAACCAGCTTCTTAAAAAGACATATTTCAATCTCCAAATATATCTTTATGTGATATAGAATGTATTGGATCATCTTTTTGATGCTCAACCTTTGATTATACACATTATTTATCACTGATAACACTTGGAACTATTTTAATTGGCCACTCAATAAAAGCAACATCAGATGTCTCAACAGCTGGCTCAACATGATGAACTAATTCAAAAACTCTAAAAAAATAATCATCCAATATCAAGACTTCATCTTCTATAATAGGTCTTATCTTTAGAAATTGAAGATATAGTCTTGTAAAAATGGTCTCATTTACCTCCCTAGTAGGAACCCTCTCAATAGATTCTTTGGTAGTGTGGTAGTGGACGGATCCCCCTAAGTTGTTTCTTGAGTTTCTATAACTTATTATCGAATTTTATTTATGGAATTTGGGGCTATATCCTATTTTTAACCAAACATTTTATACAAAAAAAAGAGAGGGTATTACTTTTTTGATGCTTCACCACTTCTCCGTCATTGAGATCAATATCCTTCTTCTTCATAAATAGTTATATGATCCTTCTATAAGGATAGTTATTGAACTTATCTTTACCTTGGAAGTAGTGATTCATAGAACACGTCATATATTAAGGAATATTAAAATTATAGTAATTAATTAGGACATATATGAGATACATTTCTTAAAATAACACTTTCTCTATCTCATTAGCTCGTTGGGAAATCCCAATCTAAATGACCCTAAAGAGTTCTTTACATTCTGCTTCCAGGTATTTTATAGCTATATTTTTGAAATCAGAGGTTACAAAGAGAAACTTGAAAACTTAATTTGGTCCCACTATAATTTTACCAACTATATTCTAGATAAAACTAAACTCAACTTCATGAATATAGTAAAAGACTTCAACCTTTTCCATAGAGGAAACATGCACAAATTTTACATTCATGTATGATGATAACACATCCTTTGTTTCACAAAACTAAAACTCTACATTTATTATAAATTCATTTACTTCCTTATAAAACAAGAACTTAGATTTCTTATCATCAAATAAAAACCCATCCTTAGAATTGAATTCTTTCTTCAACGTCATTTTGGTTTCTCTTAGCTAAGATATATCTACAGCCTTCCCAGTTAACACTATGCATGGTGCACGACTTGATTTATCTTTCTTAAAAGAATCAAATATGCCATCATCTCCTCTATTTGACTTCCCCATCATATAATATTTAGTAAGAGTTTTAGAAATGATCAAGATAAATAATGTGACTGTTCGGATTTAGGAAGAAGGGATGTGGGTGAGATGTGAGGTAATCAAGGGTCGATTTAGTTTTTTAGATGATTATCCAATTTAAAAGAGGGAAACATACCCAATTTTGGATTTAGGATCAACTCCCACTTAAAATACATAAAATAAAATAAAATAAAATAATTTCTTTTAAAAATAAATGTATTTTATTTTATAAAATCAAATAATGTTTAATTCAATTGAAAAATAAGAATAAATATTTCAAATAAACTAAAACAAAATAAATTCATTTAATTTCCATAATGCAGTAAAATATAAATACCATAATTATAAATATATAAATTAAAATATAAATAAATAAATTAAACACATTTAAATTCAAAAAACCCCAATTCTCTTCTCATAAAAACAAAATGTTCCAATGCAGGGGGATTAGTAAAAATATGTGTTAATTTATTCTCAGTGTAGATAAATTCTAGAGTTGTGTTACCTTTTTTGAGAGTGATATCTCCAGAAATGATTCCTTAATTATATATGATATATTTTTCAATGTTTTGTCATAATATTTGAAATTTTGATAGAATTTTACTTTTCATATTTAATTGATACTTGATTATAATTGAATCCAAAATCCATTAAGGTATGTTTCATCCATAATACTTGTTTGCAACAACTACCAATATCTATATAATATGCTTCAACTATAGATAATGAAACTGATTTTTTTTCATACTAGAACAAGATTTATTTTTCTAATAAGGGGAAGATTCTTGAATTACTCATCGTATCTACTCTTCAACCATCAAAATCAACATCAGAAAAAGAAGTCAAATTAAAATCATATTTTGTTGGGGGAAAGATGGGAAAGAGAAATTGTTCCATTTTAAAACATTAAAACTATTTTAGAAGAATTAAAATGAGATTATTTGTGATTATCTTGGAATCTATAAAATAATAATACTCAAAACATAATTTCAAGTCTAATAGAACATAAATACAACATAATCCCAATTATTCCTCTATATATCTTGTTTTCAACTAGTTTCCCAGCTTTATAAAAATCAATATTTTCATTATAACTCATAGGTGTTTCATATATTTTACCATTTTTGAGTCCAAAATTCTTATTTAAATAAAATATGTATATACTTTGATTTATAATATTCCCAATGTATTTGATAAATTGGAAAACTCAGAAAATAATTTAACTCACCCATCATGCTAATTTAAAATTATTTTTTCATGGGTTTTGAAAATTCATTACAAAATTTTTTATTTTTAGAACCAAAAATCGTATCATTAATATATACATCAACTAAAAACACATATTATGAAGAAGTTTTTATAAAAATAGTAGGATCTTCGACTCCTAAAAAAAATTAATTTGATAAAAAAAAGAACATAAATGTACATACCAAGATTTAGGTGCATGTATAAGGCCATAAAGAGATTTGGTAAGTTTGAAAACTGAATTTTGAAAATGGGGATTTTCAAAACCAGGAGGTTTTTAAACCTAAAATTCCTTCATAAAAACATTTAAAAATGAATATTTTACATCTATATGATATAATTTAAAATTAAAATGTGATGCGTAGACAATGAGAATCCTAATTGATTATAATCTAGATATAGGTGAAAATGTATCTTCATAATCCATATCATTCTATAATTTTTACCCCTTAGCTACTAATCCATCCTTACTTCTAGTGATCACACCATGATCATACTATTTATTCCTAAAAAATCCATTTTTTCTTATAATAGGTTAGTGGGAGGTTCTATCAACTAATTTCCATATATTTTTCCTCTTAAACTTGTTTAATTCTTATTGCATCACTAATACCCAAATCTCATCAACTAAGGCTTATTCTATAGTTGTAGGTTATAGTTAAGGTAAAAAAAGAATAAATTCAATAAGATTTCATTAACTTATTATAGTCTTAATCTATTCATTCAGTATTCTTATAATAGTTTCTATGGGATTTTTTTAAAGGTTCTAGCTTATATAGGAAACATGCTTTATGGTTCACTAGTATCTATCATATCATGATTTGATTCACCAAAATTAAGTTCCAAATAATCATAGCATTTATTATCAAAGAATGTTTCAAGTCTATTGTTTTAAAAAGAATCACTTATTTCACCAAATTGAGTTATTTTGTGATAAAACATATCAATTTCATCCAATTTCACATGTGTTTATTATTTAATAATATTTTACCTTTTATTGAAAATTATATAATCCTTATAAGTAGTATAATAGTCATGTAAGATTCACTAATTATTCTTTGGATCAAATTTTAAAAGATTATCCTTGGTGTTCAGAACATAAACTTTTCATCTAAATACTTTAAAATATAAAAATTTTTGGTTTCTATTATTTCATAGTTCAGCAAGAGTTTTATTAAAGACAAACCTAACTAAGACTCTGTTAATGAAATATCATTCTATATTTTCAACTTCATCTAAAAAAAATGAGTAAGTAGGTTATATTCACACAACATAGTCCTAGAAATTTCTTTAAAGTTCCAATTTATCCTTTAAACAACTCCATTATGATGAGGTATCATGTGGGTAGAAAATGTAAGTTTGATTTGACATTATGAATAATATAAATTAAACTCATGATTTTCAAATTTTCCTCCATGGATATTTCTCAAAGAAATAATTTTGGTATATTTATTTTTTTTAATCCAATTTACAAAAATTTATAAAAAAGGAACAAACATCACTCTTAACACTTAAAAATAATACCCAGGTAAATCTTGAAAAAACATCATCTAACATATAAAAAAATATTTTCCTCTTAGTCTTACTATTGTAAAAGGCCTAAAAAATTATAAATGGATAATTTATAGAGACTTAAATGTAGAAACCTCTTTAATTATTTTAAAAAGATGACTTGTATTGGTTTCCCATTTGGCATGCATCACATAGTTTCTCTTTGTTTAATTTAAGTTCAGATAAATTTGAAACTAAATTCCTTTTAGAAAATTTTATTAAATAATATACACTAAAATGTCTAAGTATTCAATTCCAAATATAGGATTTATTTGTTTCAAAAATTAAACTGTTTAATTTCTTTCTATATAAAGAATTAAGATCTAATTTATAAAAGTTATCTGTTCTAGGTCCCTTAAATTTAAGAATTTTATCTTTGAAGTCATAATAAGAATTATTTATAAAATCAAAAAAAAATAACCTTCATCACAAATTTAGGAAATAATTATCCTATTTTGCTTCAATCCTTCTATATAGGGAACATTATTGATGAGTAATGAGATTTGATTACAAACTAATTCAACTCCCATAATATTTTCTTTAAAATTTTGACCAAATTTGATATAATCTACATCAATTTTTAATAAGCTATGAAAATTAGAGAAATATCGCCTCATATGCCTTGATCATCCATTTTACATAAACCATTTCTCATCTATGCTCCAGGAATTTTTCCCTATAAATAAATCAAAAAAGGCATTGTTTTGATACCTATATTCTCTTGGGTTCATCAATTTTAGAAACTAATTATTTGGGATCCCAAATCTTCTTGTACTATCTAGAAATTCCATCACTAAATTTTGGGAAAAAAATTGAAAGAAAATCACATTAGACTCCATTTTTTTGGGTTTATTAAGTTAAAATTATAAGAATAGTACCCTAATTATCCATAGTGTAAATAAATAAATTTGGAGATGTTTTATTATTAAAGCTATACATAATGTAATTTTAATAAACTTTAGTTTTTCACTTTGGCTTCATATTCCAAATTTAATTTTTATAAACCATATTGTTACCAAGAATTATATTCAATTAATTATAACCTTTTTTAAAACAATTATAGTATTATTAAAGTATTTAAAGAATTTTGGTAATATTTTAATTTTATTATCATGTTCATCATGGGAAATAGTATAATTTTCCATGTTTGTTTTCAAATCCAAGATTTTTTTATTTAAGTCTTCTTTTTTATTAACTATAAAAATATACGAACTATTGAGGGGGTTTTTTTCTTTTTCAAAATTTAATATTTTTTTATCATGGTATAATTTTTAATTAATACTTCAAAAGGGAAATTTTATTTTTATGAATTAGATTCATTCTTAAAAGAATAATAATAATGCACTTCATCTTTGTGTTACATAAATTACATATTATCCTTTTGATTAGATATTTTATCATATGATCCTATAGATATATCCTCACTTGAATCTTCAAAAGTGATCCATATTTATTTCATGGATTTCTTGTATTTCTTCTTCTAGCCAACAATCGTAAAGTACATTTTCCTATATTTCTTATTAACTTGAAAACCACTCCAATCTACCTTGATGTGCTTTATTTTATGACACTCATAGCATCTGAAATTTTTAGAATTTCCCACATGCTTCTTATACTTATTTAAGGGTTATAGAAAACCTATTTTCCTATTTTAAAACTTTTTAAACATTATAGAAAACTGTTTCCAATGATTTCGTTGGGGCACACGTCATCGCACTACGACGCACTGGTTGTTACCCCGCATTCCTGCTTTCCAAAGGCGGGCGGCATCCATCGCTTATTCAAGGAAATTTTCTCCTTGATCAAAATTGGATAATGGGATGTCGGTCTCTCCTTCAGTGGATTCCTCCTCAGAATTTATTTCCTAGTTTAGGTCTCCCTTAAAGATTAAGATGTTGTTCTTGAAACTCTTCCCCTGTGCCATATCTTCATGGATGTCGATTAATTACACTGCTTCTATGAGGACATTCCAAGGAGTCAATTCAAGTAAGCAACCTTTGATTAAGGGAGTAGTCATGTTGGACATCGCTAGCATGTATGGATGCTGAAATACTGATACGCCTGAGTTTTTTCCCCTTATGATAGGGCTTCTCGAAGGCATAGATGCTCGAGGCATCCCAACTCTAGTGTAGGGAATTATATGTGATATACATATCCCTATGGTTTTACTCATCTTGTAATGTTTAACATATGGTATGTCACAATTTTAACATCTAGTGGAGATGGTTAGGCCAAAGGCATGTCTTATGAGGTTTTCCTCAGGCATCTCATGTTTAACATGAGGTGAGACACATGTTTAATGTCTTGCAAAGATAGAATGAGAGTGATTAGAACATACCATAGAGACAGGCCAGATTGATACATCTCTAGGAGGGAGAATATGGATGGTTTACCATATGGATGGATCAGAAACGCCCAATGAGGATGGATCTGAGGTGGTGTGTCCTATAGAGGGAAGATATCACACTGTGAAGGATAATCTAGACACTACTGAGGGAAGACCAAGGAAAGTTCACCCCATAAAGGAGGACACAAAGGTTTACCATTGGATGGGATTGAACCTTAGGGTGGTTTATTATGTACCCTGTGTAGAAGATAGGGATCAAAACCCACGTAGTTTGAGGGGTGATGAATCAGGGTGTACACAAACAACAATAACCTGGAGATACGTTGGGACTTACACATGGTTAGTGGCCCATCGCAAGAGGGGAACTCTTGGTTGGATGATTATGGATTGTGTGAGGATTATGCGTGGTTAGATGCCCTATTGGATGGAATGATATTACCGAAATTTGGTGGTTTGGGTAATAACTAGGATGGATGATGGAGGTTTGAATGACGTGGATGGTGAATGAGATGGAACCTTTGTGAAGATGACAGTGATGTTGGGATTAAACCTCAGAGAGGCTTCTTATGTATCCCAAGGACGGGGAATCAAAATCCATGTAGTTCGGTGGGGAGATGGAACACCTGAGGAGGCGGCCCATGAGAATGGATGCATGGAAGGGACCCAAAGTAAGTAGAACCTCTGGGTTGGGTGATGAACTTCCCAAAACACAAAGGCTCAAGGGAGAGACAAAGATGGGACATGGGTGATGGGCTTGAACCTCAGGGAGGCTTCCTACATATCCCCGTGGTAGGGAATCAAAGTCTTTTTAGTTCAGGATGGGGCATGGAATAGGGATGTACGTAAAGGATAGTGACCCAAGGACATGCTGGGGGTTACGCGTGGTTAGCAACCCGAGAGTTGGTCTGACGCCACTAAGGGGTGGACCAAGGATGCAGGTTCCAACAAGGGGGAAACCAAAGTTTTCCAGTGTTTGGGGTTGAACCTCAGGGAGGATTCCTACGTATACTGTCCTAAGAGACAGGGATCAAACCCCATGAAGTTCTAAAGCATACAGTTTAGCATCATGCAGGAAGAAAAGGGGCATACAGTTTAACATCTTGTGGGAAGAGGGTGAACAAATGTCAAGTGGTCAGGACTAATAGATGATGGGCTTGAATCTCAGGGAGACTTCCTACATACCTTTCTTAGAAAGGGAAAGGATCAAAGTCCACATAGTTTGGGGGTGAGGTATGGGTCTTATACACTAAGGTGTCCCAAAAAGGGTTTCATGGTCGATGCTTACTCTAAGCTCACGTGAGTCATTCTCGGTGTGAGAACCAAGAGGCAACAAAGACCTAATGATCACATATTGAAGGGTGCGTCGGTGGGGAATTGAATGGGTCTTATGTGTGGTTAGCGGCCTACAGATATGGATATTGGGACTTACTTCAGGATAGAGGCACAGTGTCAATAAATCCCAAAGGGAGAGGGATGGGGTATCGAGAGTCCCATATGCCCATATCTCCTATGGCTTTTGTGCACGAAAGAAGAAAGGATAAGCAAGGGTTCTAACTTCTGTAGTAAAGGCTAGGGGATTACACTTGAGTGGTGTCCCTACCCTACGGATAGATATCTTTCCATGCAAGGAGTATCACATTCCATGTGAGGAAGATCTAACTCATGTGAATACTATTGGGCTTGGAAAATGTCTGAGTCAAGGCACCTTGAGTGTATTCTATAGGTCAAGGCTACAGTTTAATGTCATGTGATGGGTATGATGATGCTTGGTAGTTTAACGTCCTGAAACTCAGATGATTAGTATTCACTCCTCACCCCAAGGAATTATATACCTGGTGCACTTTAAGACTTGGTGAAGGGAAGGCACCAACAATTCCATGGTGAGATGGGGTTGTGGAGTGATCCATTGAGGGGATCACATTAGTGTGGCTATGGGAAGAATCAATAGTCATTAGCATTCCTATGAGAAATAACATGAGTAAAAGAAGCTCACAAATAAGCACCACCCAAGGGACATTGAAATCAATTCATAAAAACCTAGAAGGTTGTATGGAAGAAGGGTTTGTGAAGAAAATGGATTTATAAGAAGGGACCTTATGAAGCTCTGGTGATCAATAAAGTGGAGAGACTCTGTGAAGTGTTATACTTCATGAATTGGAGTGGTATGGATTAGGCATGAAGTATACATGTGTACAAAGAGTTCTTTGTGAAGTGAAAGTGCTTTCGTGAAGTAGGACTTTGTGAAGTATGTGCTCCTTGCAAAGTACGGAATTGCGAAGCAATCTACATCGCGAAGCACAATGATCCTACCTTAGCATGCGGTTCACATGTTCATAGAAGGTACTTAACAAAGAATGAGTGATTTGCAGATACCTAAGTTCCCATAGGTATATCCTTCCTTTGTGATGGCCCAAGGGCTTCACGAAGGGAATCCATACTTGAAGAGGGGTTGAATATGAGCGAAGGGAAAGGTATTTCACAATGCACAAATACCTTGAAGTGTTAATTTTTTCAATTTTTTGTAGAGAAGAGGGTGTTTCTCTATTTTGATATATGAGAAGGAAAAAGTTCATGGTATCGGTCATTTGGGTTTTGGGGAATCTTGGTATTTATAGTCGAGAGGTGGCGCAAAGCTCAGATGTAGGGTTGCGAAGGAATTAGACCTCAAAATCGGAGCCAGATCCATCAAGTTCCTCAAACTCATGGATCTCTCTATCAAGTGCTTCATGACACTTCTAGAGGGCTCTCTCTAGTGTTTTGTAGTCATGGACTTCTCCATCAACTACTTCAAAGAGGTGTAGAGCTCTGTTGTAAGTGCATCGTATTCGCAGAGTGCTCCATCAGCTGCTCTACAGTGGCTGTAGAGGAGGTTTTTCCCATTTCTTTGTGCCGATAGCAGAGCCATAGGGGCTTTGCAGGGATTCTATATGAAGTTTCTCTGCAAGGCAGGCTTCCTTGTAATTTTTGTGGGGTTTGTTTTTCCAAGGGACAAATTTTGGTGCCAACAAATTCCCCCCTCAGAATGGGAGTCGAGAAGAAACGAGGGTAGAATTATAAGGGTACTTCACTGATATCACGGTAGATCACAAAGCAAAAATATGAAGAAGGGGTTCCAAGAATGGGTCAACCATACCATGAAGCTATGTGGTCATCACCTATAAATAGACGGTGACAAATGTTAGTATGTCTTCATTTACTTTCTAATTTCCATAAGTTTGGTTTTGATTCGTGAAGTTCGGCATACTCTATGATATTACTTTCCGAATCTAGACTATGTAGACCATTGTTGTGAAACACTACTCAGTGAGCCATTTTACCATGATACAAGGCTTCTTTACACCATGAATTGGGTTTTTGACTCTACGGACACATGCTTCGCAAGCTGAGTTCTGCGAGAGGGCTCTGCAACTATACTCTGCAATTGAGCACTGCGACCGAGCTTCATGAATAAGAAAAGAAAAGAATCTCCAAACTATTTATCAAAAGAAATTTCCAACTAGAAAGTTGTCTAATAAGTCCTTGCAGCAGCTTCCTGAAGGGAGGAAATGGTAGATAACTTGAGGATTGGTGAAAAAATGTGCAGCCACTCAGATCATGAATCCCTGATGGTGCTTATGATAATTGTCCAAAAGAAATATCCCTTGTGCAAGAGACTGCTGTTGTGCGGCTTCATCTTGAGGGACAAGGTTTTCATCCCACAAGCTGTATGGGATGAACCAACCAACTGGTTTAGGAGCACCCCATTCCAGCATCAATGGTTTAGGGTCATTGATGGCCATACATGTCCTGAACGTACATCCATCACTGCCACTTTCTTATAAAACCACACCCACGATGTTGACGGGAAGGAGATGCAGGATGAGGAATCCCCTATGAAATATCACACTATCTTGAAGGAAGCTCTATGAAATTTGGCAAAGGGATTGACCCATGAGTGGGACCTGCGCCGGAGCGGCAACTTCACAGATGACTGGGCCTGAGCCTACTGGGTATACACAACCTATAATGGGTTTGGGGCAGAGTTGAGGTGAGTGGGCTTGTATGAGCCGGCATGGGATTCTCAATTCCATATCTACAAGCAAAAGAGTGTGATGTCAGTGATGTTGATCAGGTGGTCACCTAGGGCCAAAACCTTCCATCTTCATCATGGGGTAGTCGACATAAGTCTTTGGGACACACACTGTAACACCCCGAAATTTTATGAGAAAGAGTCTTTTTAATTTCTTTTATGTCTTGTGGTGTACGCTACACCAAGATTAGATTGCACTATACGCAACACCAAATTAGCTTGTAGTATACGCAACACTATTCTTGGCTTGTGATGCACAAAATTTCATGTTCTTTCGAATAAAATTCATTTTACACAACACTAAGTATAGATTTTTATCAATGTATAATTCAACTATATTTTGATTATGTTATATGCAACACTAAAGGAAGCTTTTAGAACACGCAACTCTGACTTGGCTTGCATTACACACAATCAAGACCTTCTTCGATAGTGTCTGTAGTACGCAATACCGAGTTTCACTAAACGAGATATTATTATAATATTATTATGAACTAGCCGTTATGAATAGTAATACCCACTTTTAGAAATTTTATAAATTTTATCTTTCAAAATGAACTTCATTTTTGGATTCGGAATATCGAAATTAGCCTAGGGTGAATTTTTGGTATTTTTCTGAAAATTTTCAATGAATAGTGAAAACACTAGGTTACTATTTAAAAACCGACTTTTTATTTAAATTTATTTTAAGTCAAAATTTATACATAATACCTATATAAGTTCAATATAATTCATTGGAGTCATTTTATAATAATTTTATATATATATAAAATTTATTGAACTTTTCACCGTCTTTTACCCACCTCCTATGAGCATTTGCAATTGTACATAAAACTTAATTTTACCGCTTCTATGAGTTGAATTTTGAAAATTTTAGAGACACGGTTAATATCAAGGAATAAAATGTGGTTCAATAAGATAAAAATAATTTTTGGTGAATAGTAACTTTTTACTTTTATTTACCACGGTTAAAAGTAAATAGGGTAATTAAGGGTAAAAATGATATTATTATTACCCTAACACATGTCCAAATTCTATTGGATAAGTTTCATTCGACTAAAAACAACCTTAGGAATAAAATATTACCCTTTAGGTCTCCTTGGATTAGATTAGGACATTTATTATTATTTTATTTAAAGAAGAGTTAAAATAGTTAAAATCAAAGTTTAATATCTAAAACATTTTTAATATAGGGTTGTACATAATAAAAATTCGACTATAAATATTCATTAGATAGATAAAACTATTTCCTAAATAATTTAATTTTATTTATAATTTTTATACATTAAATAATTTAATTTATTTATGACACAATGATGATGTAGTAATTACCTTGTTAATGGAATATTAACATAATTGATGTTATAAATACCCAAATAAATGTAATTTGAGACTTTTTATAAATACAAATAATTTTTTAGGTTAATATGACATGTTATTATTTATTAAATTAACTTTTCTTGAACTAATAATGCTGTTATAATTTTCAAAAAAATTAATTACCAAATAGTGTCAAAATTGACACAAAATAGTTTTTTAAAAAAATATTATATTATTAATTTTTATTATATTCCTAAAAAAATAATGATGGGAAAAATGACTTATATAAGGTTATATATATTAATAATGAACCACTTGGGGTTTTTTGGCTTGTTATAGTATGTTTATTAACCATATAGTGTCAGAAAACAAGAAGACACGGTAAAAGTTAAATTATTTAACTTAGAGTTAAATCTAAATGATAAGGTTAGAATAGTAACCTAAGCTTGTATAAAACCTATTGGTTAAGATTATTTCAACCCATCCCCACTTTATCTTATAAATAATTCACTTTGGAGCCATTATAAACCAAATATGACTTTATTATAAAATAATATTTTAAGTTTCTTCCTAGAGTGCCACTCTCCTTCCTTATAAAAGGGATCCTCCTCCCTCTTCTCTTTAAACAATTTTGAGCCTTAAAGCTCAGAAAACCCCTAACCATTTTCATTATAAACTTCCCTAGAAACATTATAGAGGTTATGGTCTTCTCAAAAGACCAACTCTAGTGCCTTAAGAGGAAGCTTAAAAGAGGTGCATCGAAGAAGAGGTAATCTCTTCTACCGATTCTTTAAAGTTTCTTTCTTCTTAGACTTCTTCTTCTTCTTTAGTTGTTTCATTATAAATTAATAACATAAGTATCAATAATATACTGATATGTTATTATAAATATTAAACAACCCAATTTCACCTTCTATCCATCCTACAGAAAATGAAATCACCGCGCGTGCGTACGTATGGAATACCGTCTCCACGCCATGGTGTAATATGTTTTTCCACCACCACCTTACTTGGATGGGTATAATGGTGTAAAGAATAGAATTATATGGTTATTATAACATCATACTTATTCTTATATATTATAACATCTACTCAAATTCCATTCAGTAATTATGGGAACGATATCGTCGCTCGTGTGTACGTACAGATTACCGTCTCCACGACGCGATGAGATTCATTCTCCATGATAACCATTAAAGAATGATTATAAAGTATATATAATGAATAATAATGAAATATATGAAATAATTAAGCTACTTTATTTATGTATATATATATATGTCATCTATTTACTTCCATCCAAGTCAATAAGGAAAGGAAAACAGAGTTCATGCATACGTACGGCCTACCGTCTCCATGAACGGTGTGTATCATTTCATTTATCTATAAATTATATATATATATATACTGAATATATATGATATATTAATCATGTTTTAATTTATGGAAGTAAGTAAATAATGATATAAGTAATAATAATATCAAGAACAACATGTCCAAACACGTACAATAAATGAAACGATTTTACCCAAAATGCTGCTTTAGCATTAAATTGAAAAAATAACGGGTAATATAAAGTCATAAGTGAACCATATATGATATAATAACAATTAATATGATTGTTTAATAAGTCAATGACATTATTTAAATCATTATACAGGAGGTTTGGATACTTAATAAGCATATCAGACCTAAGGTAAGTGATAAATTTTCCAATCTCGTTTTTATCCGAGATTATTTATTCGTAAGTATTTACTGGGGTTATATTTATCATCCATGTCCTTGTTTTCTAAAAATGGTTTCATGTGTGTTTAAAGTCCTTTTATCCATTTTTTACTTTTACTATAAGGTATGTAAGAAATATTTCTTTTGTTTACCATACGAGGTACTTTTTGACTTTTCCGGCAAAAGTACGAGAAGATTATTTTTTTAACTTATACGGCGTGAACTGATTTTTACGGTTTCATAATGACTAATTGTCATAAAGATTACTTTACAATATTTCATGATTATTTTCAACAAAATTATTTTTCTCTTAAAATTACATGGAATATTGTGAAAAGAAAATGATTTTGAAAAGAAAGGATATTTTCCTCAAGAATTCATTTCAAGTGTTTTGTCAAAACTATTTTCCATCTAAGATGACATTATTTAGTATGATTATGTTTCAAGTATAATGTATCTATTATTTACATGGTTTAAATATTCTTATGATGAAATGGTATCCATTTGTTTTATATGGATTACGTTAATATGGGATGATGTTTATGAATCCCATTTTATTCTTTGGGTTATGAGGAATGATTTATGTTTATTTTTTGGCACAAGTAAGAATGATTTCATTATGAGATGGGTGGGACCTATATCTCCCTCCAATGCATTGGGTAAATATTTATATCTCATGAGATAGACATGGCTGGAATGGTAAGTTAATCCGGTTCAGTGATACAGGACTGGAACGAGGAGTGAACTCGATTCAGAAAGGGACTTTGTCCACTAAGATGGTCTTGGCAGAAATGCCTTGGCTACTATGGAAATAATATCATGTGAATAATGGTTTTCCACATTTAAATGTTTTATTCCCATGCTAGTTTATCATTATTGATGTTTCTTTATGATATATGCCTTACGTACTGCCAATATTTATTTCACAACTCAAGATTTTGATGTTTAAAATTTATGTTCAAGTTTTGAAGTTCAAATGTATATGGTTTGTTTTATTTTGTCCATTATTACCCTTACTGAGCATTTGATCTCACCCTTTATATTTTTTCTTTTCTCCAGGATATAAAGAAAGGTTTTAGGTATGAAAAAAAGGGAAGATCTTTATGAGAGATGTTAAAGATCTTTCACCACGATTAGAAGATTATATTCCCAGTTTACAAAGACACTAAACTATTATGGTCCTTGTGTGTTTGTTTTTTATGTATTAAGTATTCTGAAAAAGTATGGTAATGTCCATATATGTCAAGTTTGGGGTCTCTACAGTTGGTATCAGAGGAAAGGTTTTGTCAACCTTTGGAAACTAGGATGTGATAACTTTAGTGAGATCCCTAGAGATATTTATAAGGTATGTCTAGGGATGTCTCTAAGGTTAAGTATAAGAATAGGTTATATTCCTAGAATTATAGTAACGATATTAGAATTAAACCTAAGATGTTAGATTTTATAGGTACTCCCCTTTTATTATGTTGTTTTCTTATCATGATTTTTCCTCTCACGCTATTCTTTTTGGGTTTTAGACGATGGCTGGAACCCGAAGGAACTGTGTTGATCAATGTAATGGATGATGCAATGATTTTACTCTTGAACAAACCAAAGTTATGGGAGATGGAGTGAAAAATCTTATTACTATACTTACACAAGCTAGGAATCATTTTGGACTTCCAAATGGCCAGATAAGGGAACAATATTCTATTGAGTCCTTCATGAGGAAATGTCTACCTTCTTTCAATGGGTCTTCTGATCCACTTGTTGCTGAACAATGGATCAGTACCATTGAAAAGATATTTTCCATACTTCGCTGTTTAGAAAATGAAAAAATTCATTTTAGCTGTTTACCATTTAGAAGGTGAATCAAACCAGTGGTGGACTCTAATTAAGAATACAAGACCCCAAGATGAAATTTAATCCATGGAATAGAACGAGTTCAAGAACTTGTTTTTTAATAAGTACTTCCCTCGTATTCTTAGAACAGATATGGAGAAGGAGTTCCTTGAGATTAAGAAAAATGATGATGAATCTATTGGTATATACGAAGTTAATTTTACAAGGCTTGCAAGGTATGCATCTAGATTTATCATCCAACCTGAAATTAAAGTTGATCAATTCTTCAGTGGCTTAAAACCAAGTCTTCAAAGGGCATTAGTGATAAGAGACTTCAGTAGCTATGAAGAGATTGTGTGTTGTGCTATCAAGGTAGAACTAGAAGTTGGTGTTACATATCCATCTCATGGTTTTGACAAGAAACGAAAGATGGAGTTCATGGAGAAATCTCAGAACAATGGTGAAAAGAAGATGAATGTTTTTTATGCTCAAAGTGTGGAAAGAAGCATGGTGGATATTGTCTAAAAGGTACTAGAAAATGTTTTTAAGTGTGGAAAATAAGTTCATCGAGCTGTTGAGTGTCTAAGTAATGGGAAAAATGTAGCTAATGATTTGAATAGAGAAAATATTATAGAGAATGCTACACCAACACTTCAATTCTTCAAGTGCAAGGAAATGGGGCATTATGCTAACCAATGCCCTAATCCAAGGGTTAATGATGATCGACATCAACAAACTCTTAAGGAAAAGGACAAAGGGAAGTCACATGCGATCACTATTGGAGATGTTGAGCAAGAAAACGATGTGGTGGAATGATTATGATTTTATGTAACAGGATTCCAAAATAATGTTGTGTAATCTCATTTATAGTATTGTGGAATCTCATTTATACTATTGTGGAATATTGGCATATATATGTAATGTTTTGTTGAGGTTTTCAATAATTATATGGTACTGGTAACCATGAAAAGTGATTGAAATATTTTTGAAAAGTGTGTGATATGTGGACAAGGATAAAATGAAATGTTTGATAGTATTCATGATCTCATGACTGATATAAGGACAAAATAATATCTTGGTTTGAGTATATAGAAATTTTGGGATTTTGGTATATGGAAAGAGTTAACTTTTGACAGCATTCATGTTTTTACTAAGGTACTATAGTAATTCATGTTTCAAAAGAATACATGATTAAGGTATTCACATGTTTGGAATATGACCAAAAAGATACATCGTATGATATATGGGGGATAAATGATTGTATTCACATGCTCGATAGATGACATTTCTAGTAATTGTTTTCTTTATACTATAAGCTTGGACAGAAGTATTGTAGATATTCCTAAAGATTGGAATGGATTATGTTGGACGTAAGTTAGTATTGTTTGAGGATAGAAAGTTTTTCGATATTATTGATGGGATATTATAATAATGTAGTTTTAGAAAAAGGACAACCTGCAGAACGGGCAACAAACCATCGCATCGGACAAGGCTGTAGGAATCGAACCCACAACCGAAGTGTGACGGGCCTTTATCGCCTACCACTAGACTACAAGAAGTCCCTAGTTAGTAGAAACTAGTTTTTTTTATTATGTGGTATGATAGATGAAGTATAGTCAATTTTTGGAATCATATATGATTAACCTCACCATAGATGGACTTATGTATATTTGATAACTTTTTCTAACCTTTCGTTCGAGACAGATGAAATGACTCATCATGCTATCTCATGATCTGCTAACACTTCAAAAATGACAAATTCAACTTCATTTCTTTAAGATATGAAGTGGAAATTGTTCAAGGAATGACCAACAGTGAGATTATACCAAAATCAAGAAAGTATTTCTTCTAATTCCAATTTTTTCAACTTTAGGGAAATGATCTTGAAAACCAAAAATGTTGTCCTAATACCCTCATATCTGATGAGACAGATGGTACCATAGATCATCACAAATTTATGGCTTTGTGATTGTTGGATTTTTCATATCCATGTTCTCTACCACTATCCATCAGAACTCGATGGTTAGATTTCTCTTCCATATCTATATTTTCACCTATGTTCTTCTATGTGAAAACCCAGTTATGAGTTAATTTGTGTAAAAGTTACGTTTCATACTTTAGTTTTTAAAATTATGTTTTGGTATTCCTTTTTACGATGTGGGTTTCTATGAAAGAAACTTTCAAATAGTAAACCATTTATAACCCCAACGAATTTCGAGGGAAAAATTCATTTTAAGGGGGGTAGAATGTAACACCGCGAAATTTTATGAGAAATAGTCTTTTTAATTTCTTTTATGTCTTGTGTTGTATGCTACACCAAGATTATATTGCACTATACGTAACACCATATTAGCCTGTAGTATACGCAACACTATTCTTGGCTTGTGATGCACAAAATTTCACGTTCTTTCGAATAAAATTCATTTTACACAACACTAAGTATAGATTTTGATCAATGTATAATTGAACTATATTTTGGGTACGTTATATGCAACACCAAAGGAAGATTTCCCTAAACGAAACCCTGACTTGGCTTGCATTACACGCAATCAAGACCTTCTTCGATAGCGTGTGTAGTACGCAATACCGAGTTTCACTAAATGAGATATTATTATAATATTATTATGAACTAGCCGTTATGAATAGTAATACCCACTTTTAGAAATTTTATAAATTTTATCTTTTAAAATGGACTTCATTTTTAGATTCGGAATATCGAAATTAGCCTAGGGTGAATTTTTGGTATTTTTCTGAAAACTTTCAATGAATAGTGAAAACACTGGGTTACTATTTAAAAACAGACTTTTTATTTAAATAATTATTTATTTTATTTAAATTTATTTTAGGTCATAATTTATACATAATACTTATATAAGTTCAATGTAATTCATTGGAGTCATTTTATAAAAAATTTATTGAACTTTTCACTGTCTTTTACCCACCTCCTAGGAGCATTTGCAATTGTACATAAAACTTAATTTTACCACTTCTATGAGTTGAATTTTGAAAATACGAGAGAAATGGTTAATATCAAGGAGTAAAATTTGGTTCAATAAGATAAAAATAATTTTTGGTGAATAGTAACTTTTTACTTTTATTTACCACGATTAAAAATAAATAGGGTAATTAAGGGTAAAAATGATATTATAATTACCCTAACACATGTCCAAATTCTATTGGATAAGTGTAGTTCGAAAAAAAACAACCTTAGGAATAAAATATTACCCTTTAGGACCACTTTTATTAGATTAGGACATTTATTATTATTTTATTTAAAGAAGAGTTAAAATAGTTAAAATTAAAGTTTAATAACTAAAAAAATTTTAATATAGGGTTATATATAAGATAAATTCAACTATAAATATTCATTATATATCTAAAACGATTTCCTATATAATGGTATTTTATTTATAATTTTTAGACATTAAATAATTTAATTCACTTATGACACAATGATGATGTTGTAATTACCTTATTAATGGAATATTAACATAATTGATGTTATAAATACCCAAATAAATGTAATTTGAGACTTTTTATAACTTACACTAAATATTTATGTTAATATGACATTTTATTATTGATTAAGTTAAATTTTTCAGAACTAATCGTGCTCTTATAATTTTCAAAAAAATAAATTGCCAAATAGTGTCAAAATTGACATAAAATACTATTTTTTTAAAATGTTATATTATTAATTGTTATTATATTTTTAAAAATATAAGGTTTCGAAAAATGACTTATATATGGTTATATATATTAATAATGAACCACTTGGGGTATTTTGTCTTGTTATAGTGAGTTTATTAACAATATAGTGTAGGAAAACAACAAGACACGATAAAAGTTAAATTATTTAACTTAGAGTTAAATATAAATTATATGGTTAAAATAGTAACCTAAACTTGTATAAAACCTATTTGTTAAGATTATTTCGACCCATAACCACTTTATCTTCGAAATAAGTCACTTTGGAGCCATTATAAACCGGATATGACTTTATTATAAAATAATAGTTTAAGTTTTTTTCTAAAGTTCCCCTCTCCTCCCTTATAAAAGGGCACCTCCTCCCTCTTCTCTTTACACAATTTTGAGCCTTCAAGATCAGACAAACCCTGCCCATTTCTCTTATCAACTTCCCTAGAAACATTATAGAGGTTCTGGTATTCTGAAAAGACAAACTCTAGTGCCTTAAGAGGAAGGTTAAAAGAGGTGCATTGAAGAAGTGGTAATCTCTTTTACCGATTCTTTCAAGTTTCTTTCTTCTTAAACTTCTTCTTCTTTAGTTTTTTCATTATAAAGTAATAACATACGTATCAATAATATAATGATATTTTATTATAAATATTAAACAATCCCATTTCACCTTCTATCCATCCTACAGAAAATGAAATCATTGCGCGTGCGTACGTACGGAATACCGTCTCCACGCCGTGGTGTAATATGTTTTTCCACCACCACCTTACTTGGATGGATATAATGGTGTAAAGAATAATAGTATATGGTTATTATAACATCACAATGATTCTTAGATATTATAACATCTACTCCAATTCAATTCAATAATCATGGGAAAGATATCATCGCTCGTGCGTATGTACGGATTACCGTCTCCACGACGCGATGAGATTCATTCTCCATGATAACCATTCAAGAATGATTATAAAGTATATATAATGAATAATAATGAAATATATGACATAATTAAGATACTTTATTTATGTATATATATATATATATATATCTTTCATCTACTTACTTCCATTCAAGTCAATAAGGAAAGGAAAACAGCGTTCATGCGTACGTACGGCCTACCGTCTCCATGAACGGTGTGTATTATTTCATTTATCTATCTATTATATATATATATATAATGAATATATATGATATATAAATCATGTTTTAATTTCTTGAATTAAGTAAATCATGATATAAGTAATAATAATATCAATACAACAAGTCCAAACACGAATGATAAATGAAACGATTTTACCCAAAACAGTGATTTAACATGGAAATGACAAAATAACGGGTAATATAAAGTCATAAGTGAACAATATATGATAGTGTAACAATGAATATTATTCTGTAATAAATCAATGAAATTATTTAAATCATTATACAGGAGGTTTGGATACGAATGAAGCATATCGGACCTAAGGTAAGGGATAACTTTTCCAATCTTGTTTTATCCAAGATTGTTTATTTGTAAGTATTTACTGGGGTTATATTTATCATCCATGTCTTTTTTTTCTAAAAATGGTTTCATGTGTGTTTAAAGTCCTTTTATTAATTTTTTAATTTTACTATAATGTATGTAAGGAATCTTTCTTTTGTTTACCTTATGAGGTACTTTTTGACTTTTTTGGAAAAAGTACGAGAAGATTGTTTTTTTTAACTTATACGGCGTGAACTGATTTTTACAGTTTCATAACACATAATTTTCATAAAGCTTCCTTTACAATATTTCATGATTATTTTCAAAAAAAGTCATTTTCTCTTAAAATTACATGGAATTCTGTGAAAAGAAAATGATTTTGAAAAGAAAGGATATTTTTCTCAAGAATTCATTTCAAGTGTTTTTTCAAACCTATTTTCCATCTAATATGACATTATTTAGTATGATCATGTTTCAAGTATAATTTCTATATTATTTAAATGGTTTAAATCTTCTTATTATGAAATGATATCCATTTGTTTTATATGGATTACGTTAATATGGGATGATGTTTACGAAACCCATTTTATTCTTTGGGGTTTGATGAATGATTTATGTTTATTTTGTGGCACAAGTAAGAATGATTTCATTATGAGATGGGTGGGAACTATATCTCCCTCCAATGAATTGGGTAAAGATTTATATCTCATGAGATATACATGTCTAGAACGGTAAGTTAATCTGGTTCAGCGATACAGGACTGGAACGAGGAGTGAACTCGATTCAGAAAGGGACTTTGTCCACTAAGATGGTCTTGGCAGCAATGTCTTGGATACTATGGAAATCATACCATGTGCTTAATGTTTTTACATAATTAAATATTTTATTCCCATTCTATTTTATCATGATTGATGTTCCTTTATGATCTATTCCTTACATACTGCCAAGATTTATTTCACAACTCAAGATTTTGATGTTTAAACTTTATGTTCATGTTTTGAAGTTAAAATGTATATGGTTTGTTTTATTTTGTCCATGATTACCCTTACTGAGCATTTGAGCTCACCCTTTATATGTTTTCTTTTCTCCTATTTATAAAAGAAAGGTTTTAGCTAAGAAAAAAAAGGGAAGATCTTTATGGGAGATGTTGAAGATATTTCACCACGATTAGAAGATTATATTCCGAGATTCCAAAGACACTAAACTATTATAGTCCTTTTGTGTTTGTTTTTGTTATCTATTAAGTATTCCGCAAAAGTATTGTAATATCCATGTACGTCAAGTTTGGGGTCTCTACATACACAAGATCTCTAGGATTTCCATTCTAGGGGTTATGTATAAATAATTCCTCCTAGTAGAGAATGTGTGGGGGGATGCGGAGAATATGCCAATACTGGAAAAGGTGTTGATGGACCTGGTACCAGGTGAGGAAAAGAAATCAATAAGGGATGTTCATTTCAGGTTATGGTTCAGGCAGTTTCTGAATCACCTGTTAGATAGGAGGTTCCTGGTGAGGCCTTCAACTTGCCCAAAGGGGGCCCATCATAGCCAAGAGAAATCATACTGGCGAATCTTGGAGGATAGTTAGTGGAAGACATGGGGGTTTTGTGTCAACCCTGAGTAGAAATTGGTGGTTAGGTTGGCTATGTTCATCTCGGCATGCATCTGTGGTTGGATGCTTCCAATGAGAGATACGAACATGGGTGCACATTCATGTATGTTTATCATGGCATCCAAGCTAGAGACTGGGCATCAAGTCATCCTCAGGATCCCAGTACTGTTGAAGATGTACAAGATGTTGTGGTTTATCAATGAGGGGAAGAAGTCATTGTGGGTGTGTGGGGAGTTCTATTTCTGGTATGGTTGGGTGGCAGCGCACGTGAGGGTTTATGAGTACCCAAACCCGATTTCTCTTCTAGGGTCAAACTTAAAGCCATATATCCTAAATGCAATGAGAACCTTTTCAACAAAGTTGAGCATGCAGAGCGTGCTGAACATAGTCTAGAATGCGGATGATTTTGTCTTCCATCCATTTTCACTACCCATAAGGGAGTTCACCGATGACGACTGAGATACCGAAGAGCATCGGTCATACCTTCTAGCTTTCAGGGGTGGATTTTTGGTGGCATGGGTGGACTGTTAGCCCATCTACACACTGTACACCCCGCACCAATTTATGAGGCAATTTCGATGCATGTAGGGGATGAACTAGAAGGTTTATCTGGGGGTGCATCATGAGGATCACCCTTGCGTAATGAGGCATATGTGCCTCATGTTCACCTGAGAGGATGAGACAAAGAAAAATGAGCTACCTCTGTCCAATGTTTCATTCAGGCTTGTGAAAGAATATGATAATAACTGGGAGTCATCCTACCTAGGGGATATGTTAAAGTGGAAAACCATCCGGGTCAATGACAGAGTGTCTTCTCAACCCAGAGGATGGGGTCAGAGAATGACGAGAGTGTGTGCTGGTGGTAGCACGGTGGCAGAGGTGAGGCAGGTACTATAAGAGCCTACACCAAATGGTGAGAAAGTGGCAGCGGTAGTTCTAAAAGTCCCAACTGAACAGGGTCAGGAAGGGAGGAGGGTTCCCAGAGGTTTTCATAGGATTTTAACTCAAGCTCCCGGGAAGCGGCTGCGCCACATAGACAAGCCTCTGAATGCTTCATTTTTGAAGGTTTGGGAAAACTAGGAGGTCAACTGACAATTCTTGAGTCCTATCTAGATCTGGGATCATATCAACGACCATGGAATAAACCTTTTAAAGATTGGTTGCTGAAATTCTAGCTTTCTGGTGTCCCAATAATAAGGGGAATGATATGTCACTGAGATGGAAGACTACATGCATTCTTGGGGCACTCTGTGTCCAATGATGAGCCAGGTGAAATTACTACTGGGTTAGACAGTCCCACCTCAATATTCGACTATTGTGCTAGCAGAGCACTTCCCTTTGCCTGAGGAGTCAGATAACTCATGGGGAGATGAGGATGAAGGGGTAAGTCCTTTGGAAGAAGGTGAAGTCGGGACTTCAAAGTTGGGAGATTTCTATAGAGCTGTTGAGGTAACTTCTGGACCATTCTTTTGCACCATGATTTTATCTCTGTCACCCTAGCTTCTCAACTAACATTTTTTATCTATAGGAGAGACTAATGAATGATATTCCCACCCATGTGCCTGTGGATTTGGGCTCAGGATCTGCACCTGGTTCGATGGTGATTGTAGAGTAGAGTAGGGATACAACAACCAGGATGGCACTTTCGGAGTCCTCAGAGTTCCCGACCATATTTGGGGGGAACTTCCTAGGATACCATTGATGAATACCCAAGAATGGAAGCAATCCTTCAACCTTCGTAAGCCTTATTTCTCATATAATCCATGGTTGTTATCTATTGAACTGAATGCTAAAATTTTCATCTCTGTTCTAAAAAAAATTTAAAATATCATGGGCTATACTGGAAAGGATGACTAGGGGTACTGAAGCTCCTCTCTCAATGGGTACTGATTATAGTGAAATCGGATGTCTAGGTCATCCAAAATATAATGACCAAGGTTGTAGGTGGATCTATTGGTGGGGTGGAACTAGAGGTTGTTGAAGTTCAGCTCTATGATAAAGATCATCCCCATGATGTGGATCTTATTGCTCCTATCGGTGTAGAACTTGACATTCCTAACAAGACACTAGAGGAAGACCCCGCTACTGAGCATCTAGCAGTATTCTCGGAGTACAAACCCATCAACCCATAGGATAGAGACAATACACCATCTAATGAAGTGGACATCAAGGTCATTTTCCCCTAGTCATTGAAGGTAATCAAGAAATTTATTTAAGAGAACCCACAAGAAAAATGGATAAACCAGATGGGGAGGCTTTGTTCCCAGCTACACGAACTATGCGCTGGAGGAGTGGATGCTCAGCGTCCTCATATTGTTCATTTGAGACTATATGGAAGAGAAAATACGGGTACATGACCGAAACCTCAGTGTGGTATGGAAGTAGAATAATTTCATAAACATTAATAGACTCCATAAGGATGAGCATGAGATCCAATGCTTGAGGGCATGGGAGAATGAGCATTCCACTTTCCTCGATGCACAATCAGGACTCATATCGTGACTGAAGGCCCAGATAGCAGAGGCTGAGGAATAGATGAGGTGAGCTTATCAAGAGATGGCTATTATACAAGCTGATAAGTATCGGTCCAAGATCAAGGCTGATGAACAATTCCCCATTTCCATTGAGGAGGAGTGAGATCTTAAAAGATGACAACAGATTCTAGATGCTATAAGCCAGAGAGTGGTGGAGTTAGGATACTCCATTGAAGGGTTCAATCCCTCTATTAGAGGGGCAAATCCCTAGGAATTGTAATTTGTGTGACCTCATAAACATAATTTCACGCTTTTATTTTTTATGTAGGTTGCATGCATGAATTCCATTATCTTTTTTAATTGCTGCATTTTCATTATATCTATGAAATATTCAGTAGTCGATCCCTAAGCTCATGTGGGTTGTGCCCGATGTGAGAGGAAATGGATGACCACATCCTTATTCTATTTGAATATGATAGTTCCCACAAATCTTTGGGAATCCGGGGTATGAATGACCACTTCAGGTTACCAGGAAGAACAAGGGGGTCATGGTCAGAGAAAGAGACTCTCAAAACAGCCAACCCACCCTCTCCCAACATGATCTGGCACATGAGCGGGATAATTCTAGGGGTTTTGGAAAAAATACAAATAAAGGGGAATAAATAATGTGAATTACGATACCCAAAATTCAGAACACTATAGGGAAGGCATGAAAATGAAGGATAACTATTGATCGTGTTCGAAACATAGTATCCCTATCATGTTATCTTGAAATGGAGACAACAAATGAGGGTCGACCACTGACCATGTTCAAAAAATGGGGCCTAACATGAAATGTCATCCATATTCTTTTGGAATGTTGACCCAGGAAAGCAGGTGAGCCATAGGTTGATCATCCATACTATTAGGGGGTTCTTTTAGATGTGAAATATGATGAGGATCCAAATAAATCGATTGCAAAGTGTGGATGGTGGAGTGATGGGTTGTTCGAATGGAGTCCAACACTCTTGAAATTATTCCACTATGATGAAAACACATTAGGTGAGTGCATCGATCTGATTAGGGATCATACACATTTCATAAAATGAACTCTCTTGAGAGAACCTAGAGTGGCCTTCAGTTTTATGTCAGGATAATGAGGATGATAGACACGTAGTTTAACATCGTATTATGAGGATGGGGTTAACCAGAAAATAATGTGTGGTGTGGTACATATCCCAATGTTAATGAGGACCGTAAGATCCCACACCACACCATGTGTTCCTAGTGGGATTCTTTATACCATAGACCAAAGGTGTTCTAACTTGGGACTAGACCTATTGGAATGTTCTTGGGCATTCCTACATATCCCATGAGGATGGGAATCCATCCATATGTATTTCCTTAAATTTGTGTAGTTTAACCTCATGAGATAATGATGAAGAGTGGAAGGAGAGATCCTAAGGGGGGAGTATTCAGTGCAACCATTATAGACCTGACATAAATGAGGGCCAAATAATTATATACCCCACCACGTAATCCCTATAAAAATCATAGGTCGAGAGACCAAAGATGGTGAAATTTGGGCTGGGATTGAGACAAAATGTTCGAGCATTCTTACGTACCCCATTAGAAGGGGAATCAAGCCACACGTAGTTATGAGAGTGCAGTTTAATGTCATGTGGGATGAAAGGCATGTGTGATTTGGCTGCACCAGTACACATCCTACCACAATCACTAAGCCCATGTGAGTCGTGCTCTATATGAGAAACAAGGAGTAGTGATGGGATTTTTCTGGTACATGGAGGTACACATTAGGGAAATGGAACAATAGGTGAATAAAATCCCAATTATACTGACCTTCCAACTTAACGCACATCGATTCATGGAGGGGTAAAATCGAGGGTGTTGGAATTCCACCTAAACATAAGTAATTGGAAAGCTATGAATCATGGCACATGGGATCTGGATCGTAATGATGGTGGCATGAAGATGGTGGATAACTATTTACCTTGTTTGAAACACAACATTCGTTTCACATTAGCCTGGTGTGGAGATAGAAAAATGTGGGTCAACCGCTGACCATGTTCAAAACATAGGATCTGTTTCAAAATGTTGTCTGAGGTCTTCTAAGGCGTTGGACCAAGATGGTAGGTGATCTAATGTGGCATGAGAACAGTCCATAAAGGGGTTCCCTTCAGACATGGAAGAGGATAAAGATCCAAATAAAGTTCTCCTGAAGCGTGGAGATAAAGAGAGGGAATTTCCATGTGGAATACAACACTTTGGGATCTATAGCACGACACATTTGAGTATTCCAATGAGACGTTTTAGATAGAGGTAGTTGAATCCCTTTCCAAAGAGAAGGGTCCCATGGATAAAAAATCCTAGTTTAAGGTCATATAGTGGACCATTGAGAGGGTACTTGGTTTAATGGAATGTGCACAGGGTGGAGAAGTAGAAAAACCCAATGTGGATAAGGACCAAAGAGGCCTTCCATCCTATGACACATTCTTGATGAAAACCCACACACCATTTAAATTCATGATGCTTGTACTAGGGTATGCAGTTTAACATCATGTGTGTGAATGAATGAAGGATTTGTAGTACACAAGGCTGGACCTAAATACTAAACATCCGAGCATTCCTATGTATCCTATGAGGATGGGAATCAATCCATATGTAGTTCTCGTAGGAAGATCTTAGTTTATGGTCATATAACTCGGACTAGGCTGGGAAGAGACAAGCGATACACATGGTATGACTGTTTCAAAACCTGACATGAATAAGGACAGTATTATTCCATGTTATACCATGTCCTCCTAGGGGAAACCTTAGATTGGGGGACCAAAGGTGGAATTTGGGTTGGGCCTGAGATGAATTTTCTAGTAATTCCTACGTATCCCACGAGGATGTGAATCAAGCCATACATAGTTCTAGAAAGATTCATGCGGTTTATAGTCATGCGGCAAGGATGCTGGAGAATGGAAGGAAGATCCAAGAAGGGAAATACATGGAATGGATATCATAAACCCAATGTGAATGAGGACCCAAGAGGTCATCACCGCACCACATGCTTTGGACAGAGTTTGGGCCAAGGGGGCCAGAAAGAGGGCAGTATTTGAGATACCTGGTGCTGGACCCAAAGATGAAATGTCTTGGCGTTTCTACATATCCCATGAGGATAGGAATAAATCCACATGTATTTCTAGAAAATGGAATGGTAGGGTACCAATGCCAGGGGAAATACTCTCATGCAGGTTTGGCCCATGCCCTAAAAGAAGCAACATTTGATGGATCTTGTTTGTTTTTTAGGGTAGATATATTTTTTTCTGTGAAGCAACAAACCTAGGATAGAGAATTCAAGCATCGCTTCATGAATAAAGCCATATTTAGGCCTTGAAAAATGGCATGGCGGATGACCGATACCAAACATGATGTCCCCTAGAGCGAGGAGACCACAATGAAGTGATGTTTTTCATCATGCGGCTAGGATGATAGTGTCACAGTTTAGGGTCGAATGATAAGACAAACCCATGAATTTTGACATCGTGCAGAAAATACGCAATAGTTTAAAGTCATGTAGGACCAGGAAGTATGGTTTAACATCCTATGTCTTGGACACCCGTTGAATAATGAGGTTCTAAAGGGAGTGCACAAGGTGTGATAAAGCATACCCGACGCGAATGAGGACATCAGTCCACACCACATCATGCGCAACCCCAGAGGGGGGGGCCTTAGGATAAGGGGCTAGAAAAGATCAGAGGATATGGGGATGGACTAAAATACAAAATTTTGGGGTGTTATTATGTATCCCATAAGGATGGTAATCAATCCACATGTAGTTTTGAAATTTTGTGGAGTTTAACGTCATGTGACAAGGATGTAGATTTAAGGGACTAGCTCCTAAGGGGGAATAAGTGGTGAGGCTATTATTGACCCGACATGAATGGGGACATAAGTCTGAATACGCTACACCACACAATTCCACAAGAATCAAGGCCAAAAGACCAAATAGAATAGATAATTAGTGGATCCTGAGATGGACCTAGAGAAAAAATTCCCAGGTGTTCCTATGTATCCCATAAGGATGGGATTCAAGCCATACGTAGTTCTTGAAATTCATGCAGTTTAATATCATGCGATAAGGGTGGGGGTCTTATTTTATGGTCTTAGAGCATGGAACAAAAGAAGTGAGATTATTCCAAGAGGGAATAAACCTTGACCAAGTCCCTAATCCCACATGAGCTGTACTCGATGTAGAAAACAAGGTCAGATATGATCTTCACAACATGTGGAATACAGAGAAAGGGGAAATGGCGTAGAGCCTCAAATGACACCACGTCATTGATCCGTCCTCTTAACATGTAAACGGACACTGAGGGATAACACCAAGAGTGTAAAAATTCCACTTGAACATGATGGAGTGGAAAGGGATGTGAATCATGCAACCAATATTTATGGATTAATGGGGGTTGCATAATGATGGAGTATAACTATCGACCATGTTCAAAACACAACATCCATATCATGTGACCTGAAATGGGAACAAAAAAATGAGCATCGACAACTGACTATATTCTCAAAGTGATACTTGTGTCAAATTATCATTCAAAATATTTGGGGACTTTGGCCCAAGACAGTATGAGAGCACTGATACTTGTAATCTATGTCATTTGGGGGTCCTTTCGAATGTGAAAGATTATAAAAAACCCAAATAAAGGGAAATTTGAAGCATAGAAATAGATGAAAACATGTCCATGTAGAACCCAATACTCTAGGTCCCAAACCATAGTGAATCTAGTCACATTGTTGAATTGACAAAGAGGGTCTAGGAGCCCAATTTGAGAGCAGATGACTCGAGAAGATGAGTGGAGGAAAGGGGGATGGAGAGCTCTCAAGAGAGACGTATGTGGCGTGGCTGTTGTAAACCCAACGTGAATGAGGACATAATCCCACACCACACCACATACCCCCTATGTAGGTCTTAGTCCAAGTGTTTTTAAGAAATATAAGGCTTCTAATAAATAGGGATAAACCCGAAGACGAAAGGTCAAGGTGTTCCTACGTATCCCATGAGGACGGGAATCAAGTCATACGTAGTTCTGAAGTGTCATGCAGTTTAATATCATATGACAAGGATGTGGGGAAGGGGTATATTGAAGAGGAATGTGTATGGTTCAGGGAATAATCTGACATGAATGAGTACATAAGCCACACATGCCACACCATTCATAGTTTTAGAAGAGAACTCAGGACGAGTGGCTGAGAAAAGGAATGTATGAACCTGGGCTGGACCCAAAAATGAAATATTTTAGAATTCCTATGTATCCCATGAGGATGGTAATAAACTTGTACGTAGTTCTTGAGATGGTGTTAAGTTTAAAATCATGCTACAAGGACATGGTAGATCTTGTTTTATGGTAATAGAACTCAGACCATAGATGCCTAGTTTAATGTTGTGTGCACGGGATAGAAGGTAAAAAAAGGTGAATCATCGTTCCCATAATTTACGAGAACATGGAAAAAAATAAATATTGAGGATAATTTATTACCATGTTTTCAACACATTATCCCTCTCGTGTGACCTGGAATAGAAACAAACAATTGATCAACGACTGCTGATCATATTTGCAACGCGGGACTTGTGTCAAATTGTCATTCGAGATCCTCCGAGGTGTTGGCCCAAAATAATAGGTGAGCCAAGGTTTCATGAGGATAGGATGTTAAAGGTGTTCCTTTAAGAATGATTATGGATACCCAAAGGGTGGGACATGTATATCGTGGTGGTACCTATGTAGTTTAATGTCTTTCGATAAGGACGATGGATGAAGGAGGGGTGTCTCAAAGGGATGTGTGTGGTGTGGCAAAAATATCCTGAAGTGAATGAGGACATAGATTCCATACCATTGATGTTATTAATATTTTAATAACTTTTTATATACCCCCTTTACGGATTTTATATGAAATGTGCATAATTTTTGTGAAATATTAATGTTTAAATATTAATAATAATTTTTTAGCACTATTTGAATTCATCCAGATTCAAGTCTGTTTAATTTTTTAATAATAAATATCACCCTAATAATCCAAATTTTATGGTTTTTTGTTTTTTAGGATTAATTATTCAATTTCCCACATTTAATTAGAAATAATAAGTTGCCAATTATTTCATTTTAAGGGTCATATGGTTCTTACAAGAAGGCCAAAATAATTTGTGAAGAAGCTGGACCAACCATGATGATTGAGTTACTGATCTAACTCCCTAAGCCCAAATTTCATGAAACTCCACCATATGTTCTTAATTACCCAAAATAATCACAGATAAAAATTTTAGGTCCCAAATCCAAAAACAAGGGTCCCAAATAAATATTTGAAGTCCATACCACCATTCTGTCCAAGAAATAAAATCATCCCACAAAAATTTACTTTTCTCATGATCTAGTCATCAAATAAGGCTGATATTTTTCAGTGTAAAAGAGGAGATCTAGGCAGCCAACTTTTGTGAATAAATAATTCGTATTTGAATGCATATTCCTATAAAAAAACATTCCCTTTTTTGTCTTTCAAAAGTTTGGATTGAAATGGACAGATTAAAATTGTTTAATCCAATCACCATAACTTTGGCTCCTTAAGTCCAATGGTTGAAAAATTTTGATATTGGTCAGAAAAATTATTATCTAAAACTTTTAAGAAGGATATATCTCTATATTATGCTGTATGGATGTCCAAATAGTCAATACAAGGGGAGGAGGAGTTTTGGAATGAAAACAGTCCACCACCTTGGGCTCTAAATACATCCCCTCCTCTTATTTCAAAAGGGTTGGGATTTTAGAAGATATAAGAATATATTGGCATGACCAAAGCCATGAAAATGACTTGGGAGGACCTCCCATACTTATGTTTTTACTTTATATACCTTTCCTCTTCTCTCTTTTTTCGTTTACTTTTCGGTTGTTCTTCGTTTGTAATCGTGTAAGTATTTGTTTTTGTGATTCTATTTTGATGAAAGTTTCTTCTAATTTGTATATTATTATCATACACCTTATGTTAAATAATATTAATGTTCTTAAAATAGTTTAAATATATTTGAATCCTCTTCCCTTCTTTTGCTTTCTCATTCAATCTAAATTTCGTTTTTAATTCGCATCACCCTTTGTGTGTGTGTGTGTGTTCGACGCACAACTCTTTTCTTATCTCATTATTTTTGTTCTATTTATAATTCATCACCATAAACATATATTACAAGATTAATAACCATATTAATTGTTGAGTAAATATAAAAATTTGGTGAGTAATTATTTAGAGATTTTAAGTGATTAAGAGATTTTGCTCGAGAAGTATTCTTTAATTTAACATTTTGTATATTGGACTTAACATATCATGGATTAATGACTTGTTTTGTTTAAAGTGTGGTTTCCATGGAATATTGGAACCGTAAATACACTACTATCAATAATATCTAATTGATATTAGAACCCTAAGTTAATTTAAGGGTTGGATTAAAACATTAACACTTATGAATTCCAATCAACGTTATCTTGTGAAGTGGGTGTTAATTTAAATGAAATATAAGGAAAAGCTCAATGATATCACAAGATTAACTCCATAAAAATTAACTCATCCCAATATTTATCAAATTTTTAAATCAAACACCAATCACTAATCACTTCATTTAAGCTCTGCAAATAAACCCACCAATCAAAATACAATCAACTAAAAACAAACGACTATTAAAAAGTATCATCACTGAAGATTCAACTCGAGTGTTGTTATACACATCAGAAGAGAATAAAAACATTGAATGGTCGATAGGTGATAATAGTTCACGCCTTAAAATGGAGTCTTTTTCAGGTATGGTGAAATTAATTAGTCATTAGTTTCTGGTTATTTTAAAAAAAACAAAAAAAAAATTGAAAAAAAATTAAAAAAACACAAAGAAAACCCGGCATTCTCATAAAAATCATAAATAAAACACAAAGAAAAACACATATTCATCTTTCTTCCAAAATCTATTTAAATGAATTGTATCCTCCCAAACAATCACTTAGATTTTTTTGACCCTAAAATTTAGTGAAAACTTCTCCAACTTAGGCGGAACATAAGAGATAATCAACTCATTCAAGAACCTGTACTTCTCCAACAAATTGAATTAGATATGGTCAATCCTAGGGAACAAACACTTAAATAACTTTCTGACCCTAATTTGAATTACCAACCTCCTTGTATTAAATATCCAAATATAGAGGCTGACTTTGAACTCAAATCGGGTTTGATTCATCTTCTTCCTCATTTCCACAGGCTAGTCAGTGAGGATCCACATCTTCATCTTAAATATTTCCAAGTGGTGTGCTCTACCATGAAGCCTCAAGGGGTTTCAAAGGAACAAATCAAACTTCGAGAATTCCCTTTACCCCTAGTTGACACTTCTAAGTCATGAAGTTACTAACTCCCTCATATTTCCATAACCACATGGAATGTCATGAAGTGACTCTTTTTAGAGAAATTATTTCCTACTTCTCATACTACTTCTATCTGAAAGGAAATAAGTGGTATTCGTCAATTCCAAAATGAATCACTCCATGAGTACTTGGAAAGGTTCAAAAATCTTGTTTCAACCTATCCACGCCACCAAATACCTAACCAAATCTTGATCCAATACTTCTATGAGGGGTTATTGGCTATGGATAGAACTCTCATTGATGTCGCAAGTGGCAGTGCTCTTGTTGATAAAACTCATTCATCTGCAAGAGATCTCATAAGTAACATGGATGCAAACACACAACAATTCTATACTCAAGCACATGCTCATGTAAAACAAGATCAAGATAATAAATATATAGATCCAAACAAAATGACAGAGTGGATGAGTGAACTTATAGGTCTTGTATAACAAATAGTTGTGGCATCCAAAGCCCCAACCTCATCTTCTCCACAATCTATATTCCCTGGACCTATAAAGAATTGTGGAATATGTATCTCCCCATCGCATCCAACTGACACATGTACACAACTTCAAGAGGATACATCTGATTCATCTGGACCAATGGAGCTCAATGCATCATATGCTCAGAGGAACCCCAACCCTCAAAAATCAGGTCAGTTTGTTAGAAACTTAAACCCAACCCATTCTAATCCCTTCTATTCTACATATAACCCTAACATGAGGTATGTTAATCCCATTTCTCATCCCCCTCAATTACCTCCTCAAAACCCAAACCAATTCCAACATGGTCAAAGTTCTGGTAACTTCCAACAACCTTACCCTTTTGTTCCTCAAACTCAAAGGATCAATCCTCCTCTTCCTCCTCTTGGATTCCACTATCCTTGTGAGCCTTCCCAATTCCTAAACCAATATAATAACTTTCCCAAGAACCAAAATCAAGGTAATATCAATCCAGGACAAGCCTCTTCTTCTAAGAAACCATGGGAAAGTGTTGTAGAATATATTACCTCCTTCACCCATTCTATCCATAAAAACATTGAAACCCAAATTGGTCAACTTGAATCCCACCTAATCCAGCAACAAAAATCCAATTCTTCCCAACTCCCAGCTCGATCATTACCCAACCCCAAGGGTAATGTAAGTGTAATTTCACTTAGATTGGGAAAGAAAATTGATATGCCTCAAGATAATTCCTCCAACCACCCTTTGAATGTTGACCTAGAAAATGAAAAGAAAAAGAAACTTGAAAAGGAACCTAAAGCCATTCCCTCACCTCCTTCTATTCTACTTAGGAACCCACTTTCTTTTCCTCAAGCTATTTTTAAACCAAGGAAGTCCTTCGAACCTAATACTGAAATGCTCGACATGTTTAGACGTGTTGAAGTCAATATTCCCCTCTTAGATTCGATAAAAAAATTCCCTAAGTACACCAAGTTTCTTAAGGAATTGTGCACCCATAAGATGCAACTTTGGACCTTCAAAAATGTTTCCACCCAACAACCTACTCCCATAAAGTGAAAAGATCTAGGGACCTTTATGGTTCCATTCCAAATTAGAAGTTCCAACTTCGATGATGCACTCATAAACCTAGGAGACTCAATTAATTTCATCCCCAAATCCATCTTATCCATCCATAGTCTTGGTCCCTTACATCCAATGGGTGTTTTCATTCAATTGGCCAATTGAAGCACTACTAGTCCTGAGGGTATAATTGGGGATGTCCTTGTTCGTTTGATTGATCTTATCTTACCAGCTGATTTCTATGTCCTTGACATGGAAAGTGAGACGAACTCTTCTCGATCTCCCTTGATTATAGGAATTCCATTCCTAATGATAGTGAGAATCAAAATTGATGTCCATTCAGGCAATTTATCCATGGAATTTGGTGACCAACTGGTCAAATTCAACATTTTCTAAGCCATGTGATACCCATCTGAGGATCACTCTGCATTCTCAATCCATGCTTCTGAGGACACTTCTAAGAGTCAATTTACCCCATTCCATCATGTTCATCATGTTCTAACAATATAGGATCTTTTGAAAACTACACCATGATTAACCAAGTTATAAATGGTGAATTTGATGTGGACCAGTCATTCATAGACTCTATAAATCTAGAGGATCTTGAAAATGCTTTTGAATCCCACATCAACTCTGATATCTACTGCTCCACCTTGGATAGTATCAAGGAAAATGAATCAAAACCAACTAAACTACCTTCCTCCATTCCTGGGTTTTTTAACCCAAAAATGAAACATGATACTGATCTAAAACCTCTTCGTGAACAGCTGAAGTATGCATTCCTTTTCCATGATCACTCTTATCCTATCATTATCTCAACTTCACTTACTAAAATCGAGGAGTCCAAACATGTTCAGGTGTTAGAGAAAAACAAAAAGGACTTAGGTTAGACCCTAGATGACATACCAGGAATCAACCCTGCCTTTGCATGCATCACATCCATCTTGAGGAATCATTCAAACCAATTAGACAACCACAAATAAGACTCAATCCACTCATAATTTAGGAAGTTAGGGAAGAGATCACCAAGCTTCTTCAAGATGGTATTATCTACCCAATTTCTGATAGTGAATGGGTTAGTCCAATTAAAGTTGTACCAAAAAAGGGTGGGATAACTGATTTCAAAAATGAACATGGTGAGGTCATCACAACTCGAGTGAAAAACAAATGGCGTTTGTGCATCGACTGTAGGAAATGGAATGTTGAAACAAGAAAAGATCACTACCCTCTATCATTCCTAGATCAAATGATAGAACGATTAGCTGGAAAGCCACACTATTGTTTTCTTGATGGAAACATTGGCTACTTCCAAATCCCAATTGCACCATAAGACCAAGAAAAGACTACTTTCACATTCCCCTTTAGAACATATGCATATAAGAGAATGCCTTTTAGCCTATGAAATGATCCTGCAACATTCCAGAGGTGTATGATGAGTATCTTTTTTGAATTCATTGAACACCACATGGAAGTATTCATGGATGACTTTAACATTTATGGAGATTCATTTGAATCGTGCTTTCGTTCACTCTCTCTAGTCCTTCAAAAGTGTGTAAAGTGTAACCTAGTGTTAAATTTTAAAAAATGTCACTTAATGGTTGTAAATGGGATTGTTCTAGGGAACATAGTTTTAAAATATTTTATTGAAGTTGATCCTGCCAAAATTGAATTGATCCAATCACTTCCTAAACCCACTTCTGTTCGAGACATCCATTCATTCCTTGGTCATACTGGTTTCTATAGTCGATTCATCCATAACTTTAGTAGGATTTCCCTCCCACTCACTCGGTTTCTTTGAAATGATGTCACTTTCCATTACAATGAGGTTTTCAATATAGCCTTCATTGAACTTAAAATTGCTCTTACATCTTCCACAATAATCCAACCCCTAGATTGGTCCTTACACTTTGAGTTGATGTGTGATGCTTCTGATAGATCCGTTGGGGATGTTCTTGGTCAAAGAAGATAAAAAATTCCTCATTTCATCTATTATACCTCAAAAACATTAGATGAAACTCAATATAACTACATTATGACTGAAAAGGAACTTTTATCAGTGGTTTTTTCCTTTGATAAATTTCATCCCTATCTCTTAGGTTCCAAAATCATCATCTTCACAGACCATTCTGTTATAAATTTTTTACTCAAGAAAAGTGATTCTAAACCGAGGTTAATAAGATGGATCCTAATGCTCCAAGATTTTGACCATGAAATAAAATATAGAGCAAGAAAATAAAACCTTGTGGCTGATAACATGAGTAGAATTTATAATTTTCTCATTCTGAAATAATTGATCTAGAATTTACAACTGAGCACCTTTCATAACTCACTCCAGAAATATCATGGTATTCACCAATTGTAAATTATATGGTTTCTGGTGTTTTTCTTAAAAAATTTTTGAAATAACAAAAAATAAAGCTGAAAAGTGATTTAAAATTCTATTTTTGGGAAGATAATAAAATTTGGAAAACTGGGGAAGACATGGTAATTATGAGATGTGTTGATGAAGATGAACATTCCTCCATCTTAGAATTATGTCACTCACTTCCCGAAGGTGGACACTTTGGACCAAAAAGGACCTCTCTAAAGGTCCTAGACTCTAGATTCTTTTGGCCTTCACTCTTCAAGGACTCACATGAGTTCTGTAAATCATGTCCCACTTGCCAAAATTTTGGCACAATTTCAAAGAGAAATGAAATTCCCCGAAAGCCTTTAATTTTATATGAGATCTTCGATGTTTGGGGCATCGATTTCATGGGACCATTCCCCCCTTACAATGGATTATCATACATTATTCTTATTGTTGATTATGTTTCTAGGGGGTCTGAGGCCAAACCCACTAGAAATGATGACTCAAATACTATTAGTGAGTTCCTAAAGACACACATCTTCCACCGATTTAGAACACCACATTCCTTGATCAGTGACTTAGGAACCCATTTTTGTAATATAACCATGGAATCTCTTTGAAAAAATAATGGTGTTGTACATAAAACTTAAACTAGATATCACCCCCAAACAAATGGCATGTTTGAACTTTATAATAGAGAAGTGAAAAGAGTGCTTGAGAGAATTGTAAAACCCCCCAGAAAAGTCTCGCCTGAAAGACTTCGTGAAGCACTTTGGGCTTATCGAACTGCCTATAAAACACCCATTGTGATGTCTCCATTTAGGCTAGTATTTGTTAAATCATGTCATTTACCATTTTAAATCCAAAATATGTTTTTTTGGGCTGCGAAAACCTATAACTTTGATTGTGAAAAATCTGGTGAAGAAAGATTGTTGCAATTGGATGAACTGGAGGAGCTTCAACTTGATTCTTATGAGAATTATAATCTCTAAAAAGAAACATCCAAGGAACTCCATGATAAAAACTTCCTGAGAAAGGTATTTCATAAAGGTGAAAAGGTAATTCTATTCAATTCTCGATTTCAGCTTCACCCAGGTAAGCTTAATTCTCATTGGGAAGGCCCTTTTGTTATAACTAATGTTTAACCATTTGGTGCAGTGCAAGTCTAAGACCCCTCTTCAAAAAGGACATTCACGATTAATAGACATCGGTTAAAGCATCACCAAAGAGGACAAACAGTCCTGGAATAACATCAACTTCCTCTGGATCCACAACTTTTACAGTAAACACACCACTGGCTGGAAATGGAGACCTGCCAAATCCAAACCAGGGGAACCTCTTTCCCTTTAACATCCTCACCCCCCCCCCTCTATTTCTTCTACTTCCCCTATCTTTCATTTTTTACTACTTTACTCATCATATTTTTTATTTACTCTTTTGTGTGGGTGTGTCTTTATAAAAAACTAAAAAAACCTAAAAAACAAAAAAAACAAAAAAATGTATTTAAAAGAAATATGAAAAATCAAGAGTCATACTTACTCACCTTCAAATTTTCAAATTTTTTCCAACCATTTTTGGGATTCAAAAGACATGGTTCCATCTCAAAAATTTTGTGGTTTCTTTATAAATTTGGATAATGAATATTGTGTCAAAACCAAAAAATATTGAATGATCAATTTATTGATTTGGAAAATGATTTTCCCCACCCATGAGGAACAAAATTTGCTTCCATGCCAAGGCCACCTATAGACATATTTTCAGAATGTGTATTTTTCACCCCCATTTGTGAATCTTGAGTTTGTGGACCTTCAATCGGAATTTCCATATTTGGTGTGCATTAATATGATAGAGGAATTTTCTAAACCTCATGAGAATCAAAATATCTAAATATCCTCCCATTGACCTTACATTAATCCTATTTTTGAAAGCCCCTTCGATCCTATGAAAACCTTTTCTTTTCTAGCCACATTACAAGCCCAATACCTTATCCCACCCAATATGAACACGGATTTTCATTGCATAATTTTTAGAAATTTAAGTGTGGGGGGAATTGATTTTATTTTGGGTACCCTTTTTTTTATTTTCACCATGTTATCATATCCATGAGATAAAGCATCAATTTAAGTGTGGTGGGTAGGTTGTACTTCAGTTGGGTTTGGGAATGTATATATGTTTATCTTGTAAAAATGATATTTAAAAGTGTTTAAAAAATATCAAAAAATCAAGAAAAAAATGAAAATAAGAATGCATTGTCTCTTGGGTGGGTCAAAAATCACTTTTTATAATCCTTTTATCTTCTTATAACTATTAATATTTGTGTCATGAGGAGATAAATTATGGGTTGGGATATTAGTGTGAGATCTGTTTCAAGTTCAACTTTAAAAAAATACAAAAAAAAAAGAAAAAAATGAACACTTATGTTATTGGGAGAAGTTTCATGGTTTGTAAATATTTCATATTCTTATCCAATTAAAATTTACTTCCTATTTTGTGTCTTACTTCACATTTTCATTCCCTTGTAAATATGCGTTTCCATTTCCTTTCATGTCTCATTTCAAAAAAAATGTGCATTGCTTTTTCTATGTTGGTGTTTTACCCTCTTTTTCCTATCTTTTGGCTATCATCTTACTACCATCCCATAGCCATAGAAAAACCTCTAAAAAGACCTATTGAGTTTTTAGCACTTTAGGATAGGGAGTAAAAGCTAAGAGCTCTTACAAACTCTAAGATTTTCACTTTTGGTTGGTTAATGAGTGAAGCTCCATAAATTAATTTTATCATCTTGAGAGGAGTAAGTTTTGTGTGCCACCATTTTCCATTTATAAATTTGAGCATAAAAAATGAATTGTTTTTGGAACATTGTTTCTGTAACAAATTGTGGTGGAATTCAATATGGACGAGTGACATTTTCTAAACCTCCCCTAAGTGAGGAAGACAAAATTTTAATATTTGTTGGTGAGTGAAAATAATTTTGTAATGTTTTTTATATTTGCTGCACAGGAGGACATTCACAAGACTAAGTGTAGGGAATTTGATGTTATTAATATTTTCATAACTTTTTATATACTCCCTTTACTGATTTTATATGAAATGTGCATAATTTTTGTGAAATTTTAATGTTTAAATATTAATTATAATTTTTGAGAACTATTTGAATTCATTCAGATTCAAGTCTGTTTAATTTTTTAATAATAACTATCACCATACTGATCCAAATTGTGTGTTTATTGTTTTTTAGGATTACTTATTCAATTTCCGACATTTAATTAGAATAAATCAGTGGCCAATTATTTTATTTGAAGGGTCATATGGTCCTTACCAGAAGGCCCTTAGAATCTGTGAAGACACTGGACCGGCCATGATTATTGAGTTAATAATCTAAATATTGTATCCCAAATTTCATGAACCTCCCCCATACGTTCTTGGTTATCCAAAATAATCATGGATAAAAATTCCAGGGCCCAAATCCAAAAACAAGGGGCCCAAATGAAGCTTTTAAATCTATCCCACCATTCTATCCAGGAAATGAAAGCAGCACACAAAAATTTACTTTTCTCAGGATATATCCATCCAATCAAGATGAGAGTTTTTAATGTGAAATAGAAGATATAGGTGGCCGACTTTGTTGAAGAAAAAATTCGTATTTGAAGGCATATTCCTATTATAAAAACCATTCACATTTTGGTCTTTAAAAAGTTTGGATTGAAATTGACAGATTAAAATTGTTTAATCAAACCACCATAACATTGGATCCTTAAGTCCAATGGCCACAAAATATTGAGAGTAGTCGTCCAATATTATTATCTTCAACTTTTAAGAAAGATATATCTCGAGATTCTGCTATCTGGATGTCCAAATCGTTGAGCCAAGTGGAGGGGTAGTTTTGGAATGCAAACAGTCCACCACCTTGGGCTATAAATAAATCCCCTCCTCTCCATTCAAAAGGGTTGGAATTTCAGAAGATAGGTGCATATATTGGCATGACCAAAGTCTTCCAAAAGGCTTTTGAGGACCTACCATACTCAATTTTTCACTTTAGAGACCTTTACTCTTCTCTTTTTTTCATTTACTTTTGTGTTGTTCTTCGTTTGTAATCGTGTAAGTATTTGTTTTTGTAATTCTATTTTAATGCAAGTTTCTTCTTATTCATCTATTATTATCATCCAACTTTTGTTAAATAATATTAATTTTCTCAAAATAGTTTAAATATATTTGAATCCTCTTCCCTTATTTTTCTTTCTCATTCAATCTAATGTTTGTTTTAATTCTCATCACCCTTCATGTGTGTGTGTGTGTTCGACGCACAACTCTTTTCTTATCCAGTTCTTTTTGTTCTATTTATTATTCCTCACCATAAACATATATTACCAGATTAATAACCATCTTAATGGTTGAGTAAATCTACCATTAGGGTGAGTCATTATTTAGATATGTTAAGTGATTGAGAGATTTTTATTGTTGAGTATTATTTAATTTAACATTGTGTATGTTGGACTTAACATGTCATGGATTAATGAATTGTTTTGTTTAAAGTGTGGTTTACATGGATTATTGGAACCATAAATACACTACCATCAACAGGATCTGATTGATATTAGAACCCTAAGTTAATTTAAGGCTTGGATTAAATACTTAACACTTTTTAATTCCAATCAACATTATCTTGTGAAGTGGGTGTTAATTTAAATGCAATATAAAGAAAAGATTAAAGATATCACAATCTTAACTCCCTAAAAATGAACACACCCCAATCTTTATAAAATTGTTAAATCAAACAAAAATCATTAATCACTTCGTTTAATCTCTACAAACAAACCCCCCAATCAAAATACAATAAACAAAAAACAAACTACTATTAAAAAGTATCATCGCTGAAGATTCGACCTGAGTGCTTCTATACACATTAGTAGAGCATCAGAACTTTGAACGGTCAATAGGAAAAAATTGTCCATGCTTTCAAATGGATTTTTTTTCGGGTCATGGTGCAATTAATTAGTCATTAGTTTCTGGTTATTGTAAAAAAAATTAAAAAACATTAAAAAAACACAAAGAAAAACCTACCTTCTAGAAAAAATCATAAACGAAAAAACACAAAGAAAAACCCATATTCATATTTCTTCCAAAATCTCTTTGAATGCCCTGTATCCTCCAAAAAAATCCCTTGGATTTGTTTGACCCTGAAATTGATCAAACACTTCGCCAACATAGGAGGAACGTAAGAGATAATCAACTCATTCAAGAACCTATCCTTGTCCAAACAATTGAATTAGATATGGCCAATCCTAGGGAATAAACACTTAATGAACTTTTTGCCTCTGATATGAATTTATAACCTCTTCGTATTCAATATCCAAACATATAGGATGACATTGAACTCAAATCAGGTTTGATTCATATTCTTCCTCATTTCCATAGGCTAGCAGGTGAGGATCCACATCTTCATCTTAAAGATTTCCAAGTGGTGTGATCTACAATAAAGCCTCAAGGGTTTTCTCAAGAACAAATCAAATTCTGAGCATTCCCTTTCTCCCTAGCTGACACTACTAATTCATGGCTTTACTACCTCCCTCATGGTTCCATAACCACATGGAATGACATGAAGTGACTATTTTTATATAAATTCTTTCCTGCTTCTCATACTGCTTCTATCTGAAAGGAAATAAGTGGTATTCATCAATTCCCAAATGAATAACTTTGTGAGTACTGGGAAAGGTTCAAAAAACTTGTTTCAACCTATCCACACCACCAAATACTTGACCAACTCTTGATCCAATATTTTTATGAGGGGTTATTGTCTATGGATAGAACTCTCATTGATGCAGCAAGTGACAGTGCTCTTGTTGATAAATCTCCTACAGCTGTTAGAGATCTCATAAGAAACATGGATACAAACACACAACAATTCCATACTCGATCACACACTTAAGTCAAACAAGCTCAAGATAATCAATCTATAGAGCCAAACAAGATGACAGAGTGGATTAGTGAACCTACAGGTCTTGTGTGATAACTATCTATGGCGTTAAAATCCCCAACCTCATCTTCTCCACAATCTCTATTCCCTGGACCTATCAAGAATTGTGGAATATGTAGCTCCCCATCTCACCCAACTAACACATGTCCACAACTTCAATAGGATCTATCTGATTCATCTAGACCAATGGAGATCAATGCAGCATATGCTCAGAAGAACCCCAACACTCAACAATTAGGTTAGTTTGTTAGAAACTTCAACCAACCTCATTTTGATCCCTTATATTCTACATATAACCCTAACATGAGGTAAGGAAATCCCATTTCTCATCCCCCTCAATTCCCTCCTAAAATCCTAAACCAATTCCAATATAGTCAAAGTGTTGGTAACTTCCAACAACCTTACCCTTTTCTTCCTCAAAATCAAAGGATCAATCCTCCTCTTCCTCATGGATTCCACTATCCTAGTCTGCCTTCCCAATTCCCAAAAAAATACAATCACTTTCCCAAGAACCAAAACCAAGGTAATCCCAATACGAGACAAGCCTCTTATTCCAAAAAACCATGGGAAAGTGATGTAGAAAATCTTGCCTCCTTCACCTATTCCAGCCTTAAAAACATTGAAACCCAAATTTTTCAACTTTCATCCCACCTAATCTAGCAACAACAATCAAATTCTTACCAACTCCCAACTCAACCATTACCCAACCCCAAGGGTAATGTAGGTGAACTTGAACTTAGATCGAGAAAGAAAATTTATATGCCTCAAGATAAGTCCTCCAACCTCCCTTTAAATGTCAACCTAGAAAATGAAAATAAAAATAAACTTGAAAAGGAACCTAAATCCATTCTCTCACCTCCTTCTATTCCACTTAGGAACCTAATTCCATTTCCTCAAGATGTTTCCAAACCACGAGAGTTCTTTGAACCTAATCCTGAAATGCTCAACATGTTTAGACATGTTGAATTCAACATTCCCCTCTTAGATACCATAAAAAAAATCCCAATGTATTCCAAGTTTCATAAGGAATTTTTCACCCATAAGAGTAAACTTAGGAACTTTTAAAATGCTTCCACCCAACATTCTATTCCCATAAAGTGAGAAGATTCAGGGACCTTTACAGTTCCATGCCAAATTTAAAGTTCCAACTTCGATGATGCACTCATAGACCTAGGAGCCTAAATTAATGTCATTACCAAGTCTATCTTCTCTAACCTTGGTCTTAGTACCTTACATACAACAGGTGTTTTCATTCCATTGGCCAATCAAAGCACTGCTAGTCCTGAGGGTATAATCAAGGATGTCCTTGTTCGTGTGAATGATCATATCTTTCCAGCTGATTTCTATGTCTTTGACATGGAAGTTGAGATTAAATCTTCTCTGTCTCCCTTAATTCTAGGAAGACCACTCCTAATGATAGCGAAAACCAAAATTGATGTCCATTTAGGCATCTTATCCATGGAATTTGGTGACCAACTGGTCAAATTCAACATTTTCCAAGCCATGTGAAACCCATATAAGGATCACTCTATATTCTCCATCCATGCCTCTGAGGACACTTCTAAGAGTCAATTTAACCCCATTTTGTCATGTTCATAATGTTTTAATAAGAGAGGATCTTGTGAAATCTTCACTATGATTAACCAAGTTATAAATGGTGAAGTTGTTGTGGGATAGTCATTCATAGACTCTATCAATCTAGAGGATCTTGAAAACTCTCTTGAATCCCACATCAACTCTGATCTCTACTAATCCACCTTGAACAGTATCAAGGAAAATGAATCAAAACCAACTGAATTCCCTTCCTCCATTCTTGATTTTTCTAACCCACAAATGAACGATGATACTGATCTGAAACCTCTTCTTGAAAACCTGAAATATGCATTCTTTTTCCATGACACTCTTATACTATCATTATCTTCCACTTAAATTACTAAAATCAAGGAGTCCAAACTTGTTCAGGTTTTAGAGGAAAATAAAAAAAACCTTAGGTTGGAACCTAGATGACATACCATAAATCAAACCTCCCCTTTTAATGCATCACAAACATCTTGAGGAATCATCCAAACCAATTTGAAAACCACAAAAAAGACTCAATACACTCATACTTGAGGTAGTTAAGGAAGAGATCACCAAGATTATTCAAGCTAGTATTATATACCCAATTTTTGATAGTGAATGGGTTAGTCAAATTCAATTTGTACCTAAAAAGGGTGGGATAACTGTTGTAACAAATGAACACGGTGAGGTGGTCACAACTCGAGTGAAAAAAATGGCGTGTGTGCATCGACTAAAGGAAATTGAATTTTGAAACAATAAAATATCACTACCCTCTTCCATTTCTCGATCAAATGCGGGAACGATTAGCTGTAAAGTCACACTATTACTTTTTTTTATGGATACACTGGATACCTTCAAATCCCAATTGCACCTCAGGACCAAGAAAAGATTACTTTCACATATCCCTTTAAAACATATACATATAGAATAATTCCTTTTGTCCTTTTCAATGATCCTACAACATTCTAGATATGTAGGATGAGTATCTTTTCTGAATTCATTAAACACTGCAAGGAAGTATTCATGGATGACTTTACCATTTATGGTGATTTATTTGAATCGTGCTTGAATTCACTCTCTCTAGTCCTTCAAAAGTGTTTAAAGTGTAACCTTGTGTTAAATTTTGAAAAAATTTAATTCATGGTTGCAGATGGAATTGTTCTAGAGACCATAATTTTAAAAGATTTTATTGAACTTGATCCTACCAAAATTTAATTGATCCAATCAATTCCTGAACCCACTTATATTCGATACATCCCTTCATTCCTTGTTCATGCTGGTTTTTATCATCGGTTCATCCAAAACTTCAGTAGGATTTCTCTCCCAATCACTCAGTTTCTCAAAAATGATGCCACTTTCCATTTCGATGATATTTTCAAGAGATACTTCGTTGATCTCAAAAATTCTCTTACATCTGCCCCGATAATTCAACCCCCATATTGGTCCTTACCCTTTGAGTTGTTGTGTGATTCTTCTGATTGAGCCTTTGGGGTTTTTCTTGGTCAAAGAAGATAAAACATTCCTCATGTCATCTATTATGCCTCAAAAACATTGGATGAAACTCAATCTCACTACAATGTGACTGAAAAGGGACTTTTGGAAGTGGTTTTGGCCTTAGATAAATTTCGACCCTATCTCTTAGGTTCCAAAATCATCATCTTCATAGGCCATTTTTCTATAAAGTTTTTACTCAAGAAATGTTATTCCAAATTGAGGCTAATAAGATGGATATTAATACTCCAAAAGTTTGAACTTGAAATCAAAGATAAACTAGGAAAAGAAAACCCTGTGGATGATCACTTGAGTAAAATTTTTAATTCTTCTCATTATGAACTAATTGATCTATAATTTCTAACTAAGCACCTTTAATATCACACTCAAAAATATCATGGTATGCCCCAATTGTAAATTACCTAGTTTTTGGATTTTTTCCTAAATTTTTTTCAAAAGAATAAAAAATGAAGCTGAAAAGGGATTCAAAATTCCATTTTTGGGAAGATAATAAACATTGGAAAACTAGGGCAGACATGGTAATTAAGATATGTGTTGATGAAGATGAAAATTCTTCCATCTTAAAATGTTTTCACTCACTTCCCAGAGGTTTCCACTTTGGACCACAAAGGACCTCCAAAAAGGTCATAGACTCTGGAATCTTCTACCCTTCACTCTTTAATGACTCACATGATTTATGTCAATCATGTCCCACTTGCCAAAATTTTGGCACAATTTCAAAGAGAAATGAAATGCCCCAAAATCCTTTAATTTTCTATGAGATATTAGATGTTTGGGGCATCAATTTCATGGGGCCATTCCCCCCTTACAATGGATTCTCATTCATTCTTCTTGTAGTTGATTATATTTCTAGGTGGGTTGAGGCCAAACCCACTAGAAAGGATGATTCAAATATTGTTAGTGATTTCTTAAAGACACACATCTTCTACCTATTTGGAACACCACGTACCTTGATCAGTGACTTAGGAACCCATTTTTGTAATAGAACCATGTAATATCTTTGGAAAAAGAATGGTTTTATAAAAAAAACTTCAACTGCATATCACCCCCAAACAATTGGCATAGCTGAACTTTCTAATAGAGAAGTTGAAAGAGTGCTTGAGGGAATTGTAAAACCCACCAGAAAAAACTGGCTTGAAAGACTTGGTGAAGCACTTCGGGCTTATCGAAATTCCTATAAAACACCCATTGGTATGTCTCAATTTAGGCTAGTCTTTGGTAAATCATGTCATTTACCAGTTGAAATCCAACATAAGTCTTTTTGGGCTGTTAAAACCTATAACTTTGATAGTGAAAAATTTGGTGAAGAAAGATTGTTTCAATTGGCTGAAATGGAGGAGATTCAACTTGATTCTTGTGAGAATTCTAATCTCTACAAATAAAAATCCAAGGCACTACATGATAAATACCTCCTCATAATGGTATTTCATGAAGGCGAAAAGGTAATTCTCTTCAATTCTTGATTTTGGATTCACCTAGGTAAGTTTAATTCTCATTGGGAAGGTTCTTTTGTTATTAATAATGTTTACCCATTTTGTGTAGTGAAAGTCCAAGACCCCTCTTCCAAAAGGACATTCAAAGTTAACGGACATTGGTTAAAGCATCACCATGAGAGGACACACAATCCTGGAACAATATCAAATTCCACCGGATCCACAACTTCTACAGTAAACACACCACTATCTGGAAATGGCGACCCACCAAATCCAAACCAGGGGTTCCTCTTTCCCTTTAACTCCCCCTTCTCTCTCTCTTTCTTCTTCTTCCCCTATCTTTCATTTTTTACCACTTACCTAATCACGGTTTTTATTTACTATTTTGTGTGGGTGTGTCTTTAAAAAAAACTAGAAAAAACCTAAAAAACAAAAAAACAAAAAAAACATTTAAAAAAATATGAAAAATCAATAGTCATACTTACTCACCTTCCAATTTTCAAATTTTGTCCAACCATTTTGGGGAGTCAAAAGACATGGTTCCATCTCAAAAAAATTGGTTTCTTCATAAATTTGGATAAAGAATATTGTGTAAAAACCAAAACATTTTGAACTCTAAATTTTTTGAGTTGGAAAATGATTTTCCCCACCCATGAGGAACTACATTTTCTTTCATACCTAGGCTGCCTATGGCCATCTTTTCAAAATGTGTGTTTTTCACCCCCATTTTTGAATATTGAGTTTGTGGACCTTCAAGCTGAATTTTTAAATTTGGTGTGCGTTAATATGATTGAGGAATTTTCTGAACCTCATGAGAATCACGATATCCAAATATCCTCCCATTAACCATACATTAATCATCATTTTGAAAGCACCTTTGGGCCTATGAAAACCATTTATTTTCTAGCCACATTACCAGACCAATACCTTATCCCACCCAATATCAACATGGATTTTCATTGCATAATTCTTTTAAATTTAAGTGTGGGGGGAATGGATTTCATTTTGGGTACCCTTTTGTTGATTTTCACCCTGTTATCATATTCTTGAGGGCAAGCATCAATTTAAGTGTGGGGTAGAGGTTGTACTTCAGTGGGGTTTGGGAATTTATATATGTTTATCTTCTATAAATGATATTGAAAAGTTTTTAAAAAAATCAAAAAATATATCAAAAAAATTAAAAAAAAAATGAAAATAAGAATGGTTTGTGTCTTGGGTGGGTCAAAAATCACTTTTTCTCACCCTTTGATCTTGTTATAACTATTAAAATTAGTGTTATGAGGAGATCAATCATGCGTTGGGATATGAGTGTGAGATCTGTTTCAAGTAAAACTTTCAAAAAAACACAAAAAAAATAAAAAAAATAAAAAAAATGAACACTTATGTTATAGAGAGAAGTTTCATGGTTTGTCAATATTTCATATTCTCATCCACTTCAAATTTCCTTCCTCTTTTGTGTCTTATTTCATATTTTCATTCCCTTTTAAATATGTCTTTCCATTTCCTTTCATGTCTCATTTCAAAAAAAAATGGGCATTTCTCTTTCCATGTTGGTGTTTTACCCAATTTTTCCTATCTTTCGGATATCATCTTTCTACCATCCCATAGCCACAGAAAAACCAAAAAAAAGACCACTTGATTTTTTATCACTTTAGTATAGGGATTAGAAGTTGAGAGCTCTTACAAACACTAATATTTTCACATTTTTTTAGTGAATGAGTGAAGCTCCATAAATTAATTGTATGATCTTGAGAAGAGTATGTTTTGTGTGTCACAATTTTCCATTTCTAAATTTGAGCATGAAAAAATGAATTGTTTTTGGAACATTGTTTCTGTAACAACTTGTGGTGGAATTCAATATAGATGAGTGAAATTGTCTAAACCTCCCATGAGTGAGTAAAAAATTTAAATATTTGTTGGTGAGTGAAAATGATTTTGAAATGTTTTTTATATTTGTTGAACATGAGGACATGAAAAAGACTAAGTTTGGGGAAGTTGATGTTATTAATATTTTAATAAATTTTATATACTGCCTTTACTGATTTTATATAAAATGTGCATAATTTGTGTTAAATGTTAATGTTTAAATATTAATTATATTTTTTGATCACTATTTGAATTCATCCAGATTCAAGTCTGTTTAATGTTTTAATAATAACTATCACCCTGCTGATCCAAATTGGGTGATTATTGTTTTTTAGGATTAATTATTCAATTTCCCACATTTCATAAGAATTAATTAGTGGCCAATTATTTCATTTGAAGGGTCATATATTCCTTACAAAAAGGACTAAATAATCTGTGAAGACATTGGACCAGCCATGATGATTGAGTTTCTAATCAAAATCCCGAATCCAAAATTTCATGAAAATCAACCATGTGTTCTTTGTTATTCAAAATAATCATGGATAAAAATTTCAGGGCCCATCTCCAAAAACAAGGGTCCCAAATGAAGCTTTTAAGTCCAGCCTTCCATTCTGTCAAGGAAAAGAAAGCAGCACACCAAAATTTACTTTTATCATGATCTAGTCATCCACTCAATATTAGAGTTTGTAGTGTGAAATAGAAGATATAGTTGGCCGAATTTGTTGAAGAAATAATTCTTATTTGAAGGCATATTTCTATTAAAATAACCATTCATATTTTGGTCTTTAAAATATTTGGATTGAAATGGACAGATTAAAATTGTTAAATCAAACTGCCATAACATTGGATCCTTGAGTCCAATGGATGCAAAATATTTAGAGTAGTCATCCAACATTATTATCTAAATCATTGAAGAAGTAGATATCTCAAGATTCAGCTGTTTGGATGTCCAAATCATCGAGCCAAGTGGAGGGGTACTTTTGGAATGAAACCAGTCCACCACCTTGGGCAATAAACACATCCCCTCCTCTCCTTTAAAAAGGGTTTTCATTTCAAAAGAGAAGTGCATATATTGGCATGACCAATGCCTTGTCAAAGGATTGGGAGGACCTTAAATACTCAAGTTTTCACTTGATAGAACTTTCCTCCTCTCTTTGTTTTCATTTACTTTTGTGTTGTTCTTCGTTTGTAATCGTGTAAGTATTTGTTTTTGTAATTATATTTTAATGCAATATTCTTCTTCTTCATCTATTATTATCACCCAAATTTTTTTAAATAATATTAATATTCTTAAAATAGTTTAAATATAGTTGAATCCCCTTCCCTTCTTTTTCTTTCTCATTCAATCTAAAGTTTGTTTTTAATTCTCATCACCCATCGTGTGTGTGTGTGTGTTCGACGCACAACTCTTTTCATATCCCATTATTTTTGTTCTATTTATAATTCATATCCATAAACCTATATTGCCAGATTAATAACCATATTAATGGCTGAGTAAATATACCATTGGGGTGAGTCATTATTTAGAGATGTTAAGCGAATGAGAGCTTTTTCACGATGAGTGTTATTTAATTTAACATTGTGTATGTTGGACTTAACATGTCAGGGATTAATGACTTATTTTGTTTAAAGTGTTGTTTACATGGATTATTGGAACCATAAATACACTACTATCAACACGTTATGATTGATATTAGAACCCTAAGTTAATTTAAGGCTTGGATTAAATCTTTAACACTTAGGAATTCCAATCAACATTATCTTGTGAAGTGGGTGTTAATTTAAATGCAATGTAAAGAAAATATCAAGGATATCACAAGCTTAACTCACTAAAAATGAACTCACCCCAATCTTTATCAAATTTTTAAATCAAACACCAATCATTAATCAATTCATTTAAGATCTGCAAACAAACCCCTCAATCAATATAAAATCAACTAAAAACAAAAAACTATTAAAAAGTATCATCGTTGAGGATTCGACCCGAGTGCTGCTATACACATTAGCAGAGCACCAGAACTTTGAACGGTCGATAGGTGACAATCAGTTGTGCTTTCAAATGGAGTTGTTTCCAGGGATGGTGCAATTAATTATTCATTAGTTTCTAGTTATTACAAAAATACAAAAACAAATTAAAAACAAATTGAAAAAAACACACAAATAAAAACCTGCCTTCTCATAAAAATCACAAATGAAAAAACACAAAGAAAAATCCATCTTCATCTTTATTCAAAAATCTCTCTGAACTCCCCCCATAGCCTCCCAAACAATCCCTCGGATTTTATTGACCTTGAAATTGAGCTAACACTTTTCTAACTTAGGAGGAACATAAGATATAATCAACTCATTAAAGAACATGTCCGTATCCAACCAATTGAATTAGATATGACCAATCCTAGGGAACAAACACTTAAAGAAATTGATTCCCATGATATGAATAACCAAACTCTTGGTATTCAATATCCAAACGTAGAGGCTAAATTCAAACTCAAATCAGGTTTGATTCATCTTCTTCCTCATTTCCATGGGCTAGTCGGTGAGGGTCCACATCTTCATATTAAATAGTTTCAAGTGGTGTTCTCTACCATGAAGCCTCAAGGGGTTTTTGAGGAACACATCAAACTCTGAGCATTCCCTTTCTCCATAGCTGAAGCTGCTAAGTCACGGCTTTACTACCTTTCTCCTGGTTCCATAACCACATGGAATGATATGAAGTGACTTTTTTTAGAGAAATTCTTTCTTGTTACCCGTACTACTTCTACCCGAAAGGAAATAAGTGGTATTCATCAATTCTAAAATGAATCACTCCATGAGTACTGAGAAAAGTTAAAAAATATTGTTTCAAATTATCCACACCACCAAATCCCTAAACAAATCTTGATCCAATAATTCTATGAGGGTTTATTGGCTATGGAGAGAACTCTTGTTGATGCCGCAAGTGGCGGTGCTCTTGCTGATAAAACTCTTGTAGCTGCAAGAGATCTCATAAGAAACATGGATGAAAACACACAATAATTCCATACACAAGCACAGGCTCAAGTCAAACAAGATCAATATAATCAATATATAGATCCAAACAAGATGACAAAGTGGATGAGTGAACTTACAAGCCTTGTGCGAGAACTAGTTGTGGTGTCCAAAACCCCAACCCCATATTCTTTACAATTTGTGTCCCCTATACCTATCAAGAATTGTGGAATATGTAGCTCCCCATCTCATCCAACTGACACATTTCCAAAACATCAATAGGATCCATCTGATTCATTCGGACCAATGGAGCTCTATGAAGCATACGATCAGAGGAACCCCAACCCTCAATAATCAGGTCAGCTTGTTAGAAACTTCAACCAACCCCATTTTTATCCCTTCTCTTCTACATATAACCCTAACTTTAGGTATGGTAATCCCATTTCTCATCCCCCTCAATGCCCTCCTCAGAACCCAAACCGATTCCAATATGGTCAAAGTGTTGGTAACTTCCAACAACCTTACCCTTTTGTTCTTTAAACTCAAAGGATCAATCCTCCTCTTCCTCTTGGATTCCATTATCCTAGTGAGCCTTCCCCATCCCTAAACCAATTCAATCTCTTTCCCAATAACCAAAATCAAGGTAATCCCAATCCTGGACAAGCCTCTTCTTCCAAGAAACCATGGGAAAGTGTTGTATAAGATCTTTCCTCCTTCACCCACTCCAGCATTAAAAACATTGAAACCCAAATTGGTCAACTTGCATCCCACCTAATTCGGCCACAACAATAAAATTCTTCCCAACTCCCACCTCAACCATTACCCAACCCCATGGGTAATGTAAGTGTAATTGCACTTAGATTAGGAAAGAAAATTTCTATGCCTCAAGATAAGTCCTCGAAACCCCCTTTGAATGTTGACCTAGAAAATGAAAAGAAAAATAAACTTGAAAATGAACCTAAATCCAATCCCTAACCTCCTTCTATTCCACTTAGAAACCCAATTTATTTTCCTCAAGCTGTTTCTATACCAAGGAAGTCCTTTGAACCAGATCCTAAAATTATCGACATGTTTAGACATGTTAACGTCGACATTACCCTCTTATATTCCATAAAACAAATCCCTAAGTATTCCAAGTTTCTTAAAGAATTATGCGCCCATAAGAGGAAACTTAGGACCTTCGAAAATGTTTCCACCCAATATTCTATTCCCATAAAGTGCAAAGATCTAGGGACCTTTATGGTTCCATACCAGATTGAAAGTTCCAACTTTGATGATGTACTCAATAGCCTATGAGCCTCAATTAATTTCATGCCAAAATCTATCTTCTCTAACCTTGGTATTTGTCACTTACATCCAACGAGTGTAGTCATTCAATTGGCCAATCAAAGCACTACTAGTCCTGAGGGTATAATCGAGGATGTTCTTGTTCGTGTGAATGATCTTATCTTCCTATATGATTTCTATGTCCTTAACATGGAAGATGAGAAGAACTCTTCTCAATCTCCCTTAATTCTAGGAATACCATTCCTAATGATAGCGAGAACCAAAATTTATGTCCATTCAGGCATCTTATCCATGGAATTTGGTGACCAACTGGTCAAATTCAATATTTTCCAATCCATGCAATACCCATATGAGGATCAATCTACATTCTCAATCCATACTTCTAAGGAAATTTCTAAGAGTTAATTTAACCCCATTCCATTATATTAATCATGTTATAACAACAGAGGATCTTGTGAAATCTTCACCAAGATTAACCAAGTTATAAATAGTGAAGTTTATGTGGTCCTATCATTCATAGACTCTATCAATCTAGAGGATCTTGAAAACTCTCTTGTGTCCCACATCAACTATGATCTCTAATGCTTCACCTTGGACAGTATCAAGGAAAATGAATCAAAACAAATAGAATTCCCTTCCTCCGTTATTGAATTTTCTAACCCACAAATGAAAGATGGTACTGATCTAAAACCTCTTCCTGAACACCTAAAATATGAATTACTTTTCCATGATCACTCTTATCATGTCATTATCTCCACTTTACTTACTAAAATCGAGGAGTTCAAACTTGTTCAGGTTTTAGAGGAAAACAAAGAGGCCTTAGGTTGGACCCTAGATGACACACCAGGAATCAACCCTTCCATTTTCATGCATCACATCCATCTTGAGGAATCATCCAAACCAATTAGACAAACATAGAGAAGACTCAATACACGCATACTTGAGGTAGTTAGGGAAGAGATCACCAAGCTTCTTTAATATGGTATTATCTAACCAATTTTTTATAGTGAATGGGTTAGTCTAATTCAATTTCTACCTAAAAAGATTGGGATAACTGTTGTCACAAATGAACATAGTGAGGTGGTCACAACTCGAGTGAAAAACAAATGGCATGTGTGAATCGACTATAGGAAATTTAATGTTGAAACAAGAAAATATCACTACCCTCTTCCATTCCTTGATCAAATGCTGGAACGATTAGCCGGAAAGTCACACTATTGATTTCTTGATGGATACACAGGCTACTTCCAAGTCCCAATCGCACCTCAGGACCTATAAAAGAATAATTTCACATACCCCTTTGGAATATATGTATATGCGAGAATGCATTTTGTTCTTTTCAATGCTCCTTCAACATTCATTCCAGAGATGTATGATAAGTATATTTTCTGAATTCATTGAACACTGCATGGAAGTCTTCATGGATGACTTTACCATTTATGGTGAGTCATTTGAATTGTGCTTTCATTCACCCTCTCTAGTCCTTAAAAACTATTTAAAGTGTAACCTTGTTTAAAATTTTGAAAATGTCACTTCATGGTTGAAAATGGAATTATTCTATGGCACATAGTTTCAAAATATTGTATTGAAGTTGATCCTGCCAAAATTGAATTGATCCAATCACTTCCTAAACCCACTTCTATTCAATAAATCTGTTCATTCCTTAGTCATACTGATTTCTATCATCGATTCATCCATAACATCAGTTGGATTTCCCTCCCACTCACTCGGTTTCCCCAAAATGACGTCACTTTCTATTTCGATGAGGTTTGCAAGAGAGCCTTCATTGAACTCAAAACTTCTCTTACATCTGCCCCAATAATCCTACTCCCAGATTGGTCCCTACCCTTTGATTTGATGTGTGATGCTTCTGATAGAGCCGTTGGGACTGTTCTTGGTCAAAGAAGATAAAAAATTCTTCATGTCATCTATTATGCCTCAAAAACATTGGATGAAACTCAATCTCACTACACTATGACTGAAAATGAACTTTTAGTAGTAGTTTTTTCCTTAGATAAATTTCAACCCTATCTCTTAGGTGACAAAATCATCATCTTCATAGACCATTCTGCTATAATGTTTTTACTCAAGAAAAGTGATTCTAAGTTGAGGCTAATAATATGGATCCTAATGCTCCAAGATTTTGACCATGACATCAAATATAGACTAGTAAAAGAATACCATGTGCCTGGTAACTTGAGTAAAATTTCTAATTATTCTCATTCTGAAATAATTTATCTAGAATTTTCAAATGAGCACCTTTCATATCTCACTCAAAAAATACCATGGTATGCTTGAACTGTAAATTACTTGGTTTCTGGTGTTTTTCCTGAAATTTTTTAAAAAGAACAAAAAAATAAAGCTAAAAAGTGATTCAAAATTCTTTTTTTGGGAAGATAATAAACTTTGAAAAACTGGGGTACACATGGTAATTAAGAGATGTGTTGATGAAGATGAACATTCCTCCATCTTAGAATTCTATCACTCACTTCCCAGAGGTGGCCACTTTGGACCACAAAGGACCTCCCGAAAGGTCCTAGACTCTAGATTCTTCTGGCCTTCACTCTTAAAGGACTCACATGAGTTCTGTCAATAATTTCCCACTTGAAAATAGTTTGGCACAATTTCAAAGAGAAATAAAATTCCCCAAAACCCTTTAATTTTCTGTGAGATATCTGATGTTTGGGGCATCGATTTCATGGGACCATTACCCCCTTTCCAGTGGATTCTCATACATTATTCTTACGGTTGATTATATTTTTATATCGGTTGAGGCCAAACCCAAAAGAAAGGATGATTAAAATAATGTTAGTGAGTTTCTAAAGACACACATCTTCCACCAATTTGGCACACCACATGCCTTGATCAGTGACTTAAGAACCCATTTTGGTAATAGAACCATGGAATATATTTTTAAAAAAGAATTTTTTTTTACATAAAACTTCAACTGCATATCACCCCCAAACAAATTTCATGGATGAAATTTATAATATGGAAATGAAAATAGTGCTTGAGAGAATTGTAAAACCCACCATAAAAGACTGGTCTAAAAGACATGGTGAAGCACTTTGGGATTATTGAACTACCTATAAAACACCCATTGGGATGTCTCCATTTAGTATTGTATTTGGTAAATCATTTAATTTAGTAGTTAAAATCCAACATAAGTCTTTTGGGCTGTGAAAACCTGTAACTTTGATTGTGAAAAATCTGGTGAAGAGATATTGTTGTAATTGGATGAACTGGAGGAGCTTCGACTTGATATTTATGAGAATTCTAGTCTCTACCAAGAAAACTCTAAGGCACTCCATGATAAACACATCATGAGATAGGTATTTCATGAAGGTGAAAAGGTAATGCTCTTCAATTCTCAATTTTGGCTTCACCCAGGAAATCTTAATTCTTGTTGGGAAGGTATTTTCGTTATTACTAATATTTACCAATTTTGTCTAGTACAAGTCCAAGACCCCTCTTCCAAAAGAACATTCACAATTAACAGACATCAGTTAAAGCATCACCATGAGAGGACACACAATCCTGGAATTACATCGACTTCTACCAGATCCTCAACTTCTACAATAAACACACCACTGGCTAGAAATGGAGACCCACCAAATCCAAAATAGGGGGAACCTCATTTCCTTTAACTCCCCCCTCTCACTCTCTATATTTCTTCTTCTTCCTCTATCTTTCATTTTTTACCACATTCCTCGTCACAGTTTTTATTTACACTTTTTTGTGGGTGTGTCTTTATAAAAAACTAAAAAAACCTAAAAACTAAAAAAAATCATTTAAATAAAATATGAAAAATCAAGATTCATACTTACTCACCTTCCAATTTTCAAATTTTCTCCAACCATTTTGGGGAGTCAAAAGACTTGGTTCCATCTCAAAAATTTTGTGGTTTCTACATAAATTTGGATAACGAATATTGTGTCAAAACCAATAAATTCTCAATTCTCAATTTTTTGATTTGGAAAATGATTTTTCCCACCCGTGAGGAACAAAAATTTCTTTCATTCCATGGATACCTATGGACTTCTTTTCAAAATGTGTGTTTTTGACCCCCATTTGTGAATCTTCAGTTTGTAGACCTTCGAGCTGAATTTCCAATTTTTTTGTGCATTAATATGGTAGAGGCATTTTCTGAACCTCATGAGATTTACAATATCCAAATATCCTCCCATTTCCCTTACATTAATCCTCTTTTTGAAATCCCCTTCGAGCCTATGAAAACATTTTCTTTGACAGCCACATTATAATCCCAATACCTTATCCCACCCAATATTATCATGAATTTTCATTTAATAATGTTTTGAAATTTAAGTGTGGGGGAATGGATTTTATTTTGGGTAACCTTTTTTTGATTTTCACCATGTTATCATATGTTTGAGGGAAAGCATCAATTTAAGTGTGTGGGATAGGTTGTCCTTCAGTGGGGTTTGAGAATGTATATATTTTTATCTTGTACAAATGATATTGAAAAGTGTTCCAAAAATATCAAAAAAAATATCAAAAAAAATTAAAAAAAATGAAAATAAGAATGGGTTGTGTCTTGGGTGGGTCAAAATTCACTTTTCTCCACCTTTTATCTTGTTATAACTATTACAATTAGTTTCATGAGGATATAAATTATGGGTTGGGATATGATTGTGTCATCTGTTTCAAGTTCAACTTTCAAAAAAAATAAAAAAAAATAAAAAAAAATAAAAAAATGAACACTTATGTTATTGGGAGAAGTTTCATGGTTTGTCGATATTTCATCTTCTCATACAATTAAAATTTCCTTCCTCTTTTGTGTCTTATTTCACATTTTAATCCCCTTGTAAATATGTGTTTCCAATCCCTTTCATGTCTCATTTCAAAAAAAATGTGCATTGCTTTTTCCATGTTAGTGTTTTACCCCCCTTTTCCTATCTTTTGGATATCATCTTCCTACCATCCAATAGCCATAGAAAAACCTCTAAAAATAAATCTTGATTTTTTAGAACTTTATGATAGAGAGTGGAAGCTGATATCTCTTAAAAAGTCTAAGATTTTCACTTTTGGTTGTTGAATGAGTGAAGCTCCATAAATTAATTTTATCATCTTGAGAGGAATAAGTTTTGTGTGCCACAATTTTCCATTTCTAAATTTGAGCATGAAAAAATTAATTATTTTTGGAACATTTTTTTAACAACTTGTGGTGGAATTCAATTTGGATGAGTGAAATTGTCTAAACCTCCCCTAAGTGAGGAAAACAAAATTTTAATCTTTGTTGGGGAGTGAAAATGATTTTGTATTATTTTTTATATTTGTTGCACATGAGGACATGAAAAAGACTAAGTGTGGGTCAGTTTATGTTATTAATATTTTTATAAATTTTTATATACTCCATTTACTGATTTTATATGAAATGTGAATAATTTTTGTGAAATATTAATGTTTAAATATTAATTGTAATTTTTGATCACTATTTGAATTCATCCCGATTCAAGTCTATTTAATGTTTTAATAATAAATATCACCCTAAGGCTATAAATTGTGTGTTTCTTATTGTGTAGGATTTATTATTCAATTTACCACATTTAATTAGAAGGAATTAGTGGACAATTCTTTTATTTTAAGGTTCATATGATCCTTACAAGAAGGCCCAAATAATCTGTGAAGAAACTGGACCAACCATGATGATTGAGTTATTGATCTAACTCCCAAAGACCAAATTTCATGAAACTCCCCAATATGTTTTTTATTATCAAGAAGAATCATGGATAAAAATTTCAGATCCCAAAACCAAAAAAATGGGCCCAAATGAAGCTTTTAAGTCCATCCCACCATTCTGTCTGGAAAATGAAATCAGCACACCAAAATTGCCTTTTCTCATGATCCAGTCATACAATAAAGCTAAAAAAATTTATTCTGAAAGAGGAGATATAGGATGCCGACTTTTTTGAAGAAATAATTCGGATTTTAAGTCATCTTCCTATTACAAAAACCATTCACATTTTGGTCTTTAAAAAGTTTGGATTGAAATGGACAAATTAAAATTGTTTAATCAAACCGCTATAACTTTGGCTCCTTAAGTACAATGGCAGCCAAATTTTGAGAGTAGTCAGAAAAAATTATTATCTAAAAATTTAAGAAAGATATATATCTAGATTTATCTATCTGTATGTTCAAATCATCAAGACAATTGGAGGGGTAGTTTTGGAATACAAACAGTCCACCACCTTGGGCTATAAATAAATCCCCAACTCTCCTTTAAAAAGGGTTGGCATTTTAGAATAGAGGAGAATATATTTTCATGACCAAATCCTTTCCAAAGGCTTTGGTGGACCTTCCATACTCAATTTTTTACTTGAGAGACCTTTCCCCCTCTCTTTATTTTCATTTACTTTTGTGTTGTTCTTCATTTGTAATCATGTAAATATTTGTTTTTGTAATTCTATTTTTATGAAATTTTATTATTATTAATCTATTATTATCATCCACCTTATGTTAAATAATATTAATTTTTTTAAATAGTTTAAATATAGTTGAATCACCTTCCCTTATTTTTAATTCTCATTCAATCTAAAGTTCGTTTTTAATTCTCATCACCCTTCATGTGTGTGTGTGTGTTAGACACACAAATCTTTTCTTATCATGTTATTTTTGTTCTATTTATAATTAATCACCATAAACATATATTACCAGATTAATAATCATATTAATGGCTGAGTAAATCTACCATTGGGGTGAGTCATTATTTCGAGATGTTAAGTTATTGAGATCTTTTTCTCAATGAGTATTCTTTAATTTAACATTGTGTATGTTGGACTTGACATGTCATGGATTAATGACTTGTTTTTTTAAATTGTGGTTTAAATGGATTATTGGAACCATAAATACAATACCATAAACAATATTTGATTGATATTAGAACCCTAAGCTAATTTAAGTATTGGACTAAAGCCTTAACACTTAGGAATTCCAATCAACGTTATCTTGTGAAGTGGGTGTCAATTTAAATGCAATATAAAGCAAATCTCAAGGATATCACAAGCTTAACTCCCTAAAAATGAACTCACCCCAATCTTTATCAAATTTTTAAATCAAAAACCAATCATTAATCACTTTATTTAAGCTCTCCAAAAAACCCCTCAATAAAAATACAATCAACTAAAAACAAACAACTATTAAAAATTATCATCACTGAGGATTCGACTCGAGTGTTGTTATACACATTAGCAGAGCATAGGAACTTTGAACGGTCGATAGGTGACAATCAGCTGTACTTTCAACCACACTACACAATCCTAAGTGAGAACTTGATCCAAGAGGCTGGAAAGGTTGAGGGACCTGAGGCTAGTCCATAGATGAAAGGTCAGGATGTTCCTATGTATCCCATGAGTATGGGAATAAAGCCATACATAGTTCTAAAATGTCATGTAGTTTAATTTCATACTATAAGGACATTAGGAGATCTTAGTTTAAGTTCATATAGCTCAGACCTTTTTTCAGTTTATCATTATGCGGGATGAGGGTGGTGGTTTAACGTCTGCCAGGATGAGTGTAGGAAGTATAATGTCTTGCAGAATGGTAATATAGTTTAACGTCATACAGTATGAGTGTTGGGTATCTTTACATCCTTTAGCCTAGACAGACCACGTAGTTTAACGTCATGTGGTAAATACACAGCCATTAAAATTCATGTGGGACTATTAAGAGAAATACTTCTTGAGTAATTTAGCATTAGTGGGAAGAGTAATATGCTCACCATCCTTGGTGACCATTGAGTATGCACCATTTAGGTAAACCTTGTGAATGATATAACATCCCTCCCATTTGGGATCTAGATTCAGTGGCTTCCTGCCAGGTATCATTGGCGTTCTCAGGTCCAACACCATGTCACCTTGTAAGAAATGGAAAAGGTAAAATTTCTTGTTGAAAGCTATGGTTATCTTGTTTTGATGCCTCTTCAGGTTGTGCAGGGCACGAAGCCTACTCTCATCAAGTGCTTCCAGTTCGGCCAGATAGATTTCATCTACTTTTTCTGGTTCTTACTGATCGTAGATGGCTATGTGTAATGAAGGTTACTGAATCTCAATGGGTAGTACTACCTTTGTTTTGTACACCAGGTAATATGGGGTCACCTGATTGGAATTATGAGTCATTTTCTGATAATCCTAGATAGTATTGTGAATTTTTTCTGGCCAACTCTTCTTGTTATGACCAACCATCTTCTACAAAATTTTAGAGAGAGTTTTGTTGAAGGAATCGATCTACCCATTGTCTTTAACGTGATAGAAATAGGTATGATTAGAATGGATATTATACTTGACATATAACTTTTTTATCTCATCCTCTTGGAAGTTGGTGTCGTTATCGGTGAGGATGGCGTGAGGGACTTCGAATCGGTAGATGATATTGGAGCTCACAAACTCAATGATAGAACGGTCAATGACTTCCTTGAGAGGAACTTCCTCTGTCCACTTAGAAAATAAATCCGTAGCAGTTAGAATGAACCTGCAATGGAGAGCTGTCACTGGTGGAGATGGTCCCACAACATCGAGCCCCCAGATCACAAAGGGCCAAGAGTAATTGGTAGTTTTGAGAGGTTCTGGTGGTCGGTGCACAAAAATATCATGGATTTGGAACTCATGGAACCTCTTGGAAAACATCATACAGTCATGGATCATGGTGGACTAAAAATACCACAATCTTTAGATCTGATGAGAGTGATTCAACCCTATCTGATGAGCCTTGCAGGAACCAACATGAACTTCCTACATGATCTGAGAAATCTCACCTCCCTGAATGGAAAAGAGGAGAATCCCATCAAACCCACTTCTGTAGAGGATCTACTCAAGACTAGGACCACTCTGGAGGTTGAAATATATTGTTCACCAACAGAGTTACTCACATTTAGTCTGGTCTGTCGTGAGATTACTGTGATGGAGATACTCGATAAAGGGAGTCATCTAGTCAAGGGTCCCCTCCAACACCATAGTAGGGGGACCTGGAGGTCCTGATGTGGAGGAATCAGCTATAATTTAGCTTACATGTGGAATATTATCATTTTCCGGAGTGATGAGAGTGGTTATTCTTTGATGTACCACATGTATAATCAAACCATCCTTGTCGAGCTCTATAAGATATGCAGCAGGGCTAGCCAGGGTGTTGGCTCGACCATTTTGTGAATGAGGGACATGAGTAATTTCTGGTCGAGAAGGGAACTGGGCCATCAGTTGGAAGGTATTCTCTAACAGTGGTACGATCTATGAATTCCTAATAACGTAGTCACCATTGATCTTATTTATGACTAGTTCAGAGCCCCCTTTCACATAAAAATGGGGAATGTCAATCTCAAGGTCCATCTCGAGACCAATGATGAGATCCTGGTACTCTACCTCATTGTTGGTACAGACTTCTGACAATAGGAATGAATAATGCAGGACAGCTTATGCAAGCGTGATGAGGAAGATACCCAGACCTACTCTGTTTAGTCTGCGATCATTAAGTCTTCTTCTGTTTGGGCTTCGGGAAGCACCATCAAAGTGTATTTTCCAACATGAAATGACTTGATCTAATAAGAGGATTTCCTAATCTAGAAAATTGAGATCCAAAGACTATTTTTTGGGGTATGGATGGGCGGAAAGTAAGTCTTCCAATGCATATCCCTTGATAGCCTTCTGGGGTACAAACTTGATGTTGAACTATTTGAGGATCACTGCCCACCAAGTTAGATGACCTGTCAATATGGGGTAGTTCAGAATTTACTTCAACAGATCCACTCGGGACACTAGCTGCATCTCATGGTGCTGCAAGTAATGTTGTAATTTCTGCACTATGAATACTAGTTTAAGGTAGCTATTCTAGATAAAGGAATATCAGGTCTCTATATCTAGGATCATGTGACTGAGATAGTATAAACTATTCTTTATTCCCTCATTGTTCTTATGGGTGATAAGGGCACTGAGAGATCATTCAAGAGTAGTCACATAAAAGACCAGAGACTTTCTGAGAATGGGTGTCATCATAACTGGAAGTCATAGTAGGTACTGCTTAATTTCCTCAAAAGTGGTATGACACTCCTCATCCCATTGATAATTAACACATTTCTTATTGATCTAGGAAAAGTGATTACACCTTCTAGATAGATTTCAAATGAATCGGCATATGTAGGCTAAGTGGCCTTGAAATCCTTGGAGCTCCTGAATGTTGCTCAGAGGAGAAATCTAATTGATGGACTTGATCTTTTCTAGATTGATCTCAATTCCTTTATATTAGACAATGAAGCCGAGAAACTTTTCGAAGGTGAACCTAAAGGCACACTTCAAGTGGTTCATCTTCAGTTGGCGGGAATAGAGAAATGTGAAAATTTTCTCAAGATATTTGAGATGGTCCTGGAACTAGTGAGATTTGACCACTAGATCATCCGTGTATCATTCCACCAATTCTTTGAGGATTGGATTGAATATGCAGTGCATGTAACCCTGATAGGGGGCACCTAAATTCTTTAGATTTAAGTGCATTACTTCGTAGAAAAAAAATACCTTGTGGTGCCTTGAATGCGGTAGGTTCTTCATCCTCAATGTCTATTCAGATTTTATTATACCTAAAATACCCTTCCCTGAAGGATAGATCCTCGAACCTAGAAGTGGAATCAATCAAAATTTATTTCATATGAAGGGTAAATTCATCCTTTAGACAGTGATGGTTGAGATCCCAGAAGTCGATGAAAACTCTAATCTTTCCGTTCTTATTCCTGATGGGCACAATTTTAGCTAACCATCTAGTGTACTGGACCTCCTTAAAGAAGTTGGATCTAATGATCTTCTCAACCTCGTCCTAAACCATGGTACTTTGAGAATGGTGTATCCTTTGGGAGGTTTTTTGAACCCACGATGATTTTTTGGAAGACCTAGGCAGTGGATGATAACCTGAGGATCTAACCCTGGAATATCATCATAAATCCAAGTGAATACATCACGATGTTGCTTCAGGAAATACATGTATTGTTTTTTCCCTTTGACGGGAATAATGGTGTTGATCAGCATTGGTTTTAGATCCTTCTCATTACCAAGTTTCACCTATACCAATTCATCGACTGTGGTGGAGACTCCCTTTTCAAATGCGGGAGGAGCATCCTCCAAATCCTCTTCTTCATCCATGGAGGAGTGATCATCGGAAAGAGGTGATTCTTCCAAGTCGACAGATCTTGATGGGACATTGGCGCCAACTTGAGTGGTGGTGGAAACTTCATTGGGAGAATTTTATGCTGGTGAAACCATGGAAACAAAGGCTGGCGACCCGATCCCATCTAGCCTTTGACCCAAGGGGCCACGTTTGATGATATCAAAGCAATAATGGTGTGTTGAATTGAGCCAGTTTATCCCAACCTGATGAAACAAGAAATTATGACATATTTTCGTTGTCATGGGGTAGACATCCCAATACATTATGGGAGTAGGGGGCTCTGGGATCACCTGTGCCTGATTTGTATAGAAATACGAGGTGATCTTCCAACATTCCTTATAATTGGGAATATTCTTCCCCCTTGTTCCAAAGACAACAAAACATTGACCCAAATCTGGGGTCATGGCATCCAATCGGTTGATCGGGAAAATTTAGGCGTCATCCGGTTCTATCCACAGGTCGGTCATAGACGTATCATGTTCAACCTCACTAGCACGAATTTGTTTTTCCTTACTCTTTTAATAGTCAACATTCAAGTAGCGGACTTCACAAGAGGCAAAGGGAGATGCATCACCTTGGATTACACCTACTCGACCATTAAGGGACTACTTAAGGAATTGGTGATATGAATAAGGGACTACCGTGTGTAGGTGGATCCATGGCCTACCCATAAACGCATTGTAAGTGGTGTCTTGTGAGAAAACCATGAACTTGGTGCTGGAAACTAGGCCACCGAACTGGGTCTTCAAGAGAATTTTTCCAACTAGCATCTGCTCCATCCTCTCATAAACTTGAATTTTTAGGTCAAATGGAATTAGATCAGCCTCATACAGTCCGGCCTTTTGAAGTGTCTAGGTCAGAATAAGGTTGATCCCAGAGCCTGTGTTGATAAGAAAATGGTGAACCTCTATGTTTTTGAAATGGCCAGTGATGTATAGTGGACAGATGTGCCCCTGTATAGGGGAGACTTAATCTTCTCTAGATAAATAGATAATGTCCTAACATTCTATATGCTTGACTACCTCAGCATGGAAGGATTTTGTGGCTGCTACCTCCACCTCAAACTGGAGGGGGATTCTTAAAGCCTTTTTAAGGGCTTCTCACATATCTGCTGATAGAAGAAGCACCTCAATGATAGGGAGATTCACATGAATGCTGGTGATATGCTTGAGAATATCATTCTTCCATGCTAGGTTTATTCTTCTACTTCTAGGAGGTCGCTCTGTGATAGGAGGTCTGACGGGCACTACTGGTTGAACTAGAAGATTCTGGATGGTATTGGGAATGTCTCATTTCTCACTAGTCAAATTACATGGAGTGACTATCGGATGAGGGCCAGATGACTGAATTCTATCCATAGTGTAACATGGATGATCATAGCACAATAGTGGTGTCTCTTCCACATTAAGTAGCACAAACAGTGGTGGAGGTAGATCTAATGAAATGATATGAGAAGGTTACACGTGATAAGCTCTGTGATGGGCCTACTGTCCGGTCTTAGTGGCATGGATGTATAGGATGGAAGCACTAACCAATGAATTCTGGTGACTCACACAACCACATCTCTGTTGATGATAGCATTGGCTGGGGATGTTGGGAGGATCCATTCGTCGCACCTCATCATCGGGAACCATGTAGGGATTTACCAACTTCGTGAGGTTAACTGAAGCATACCCTTCATCACTTCTTAAAGAATCCTCCAATTTTAGAAGTATTATGGGGTAATCGCCATCTATGGGGGCATGAAATCACCAAGAGTACGAGATGATAATGGAATTAGGGGGGGATTTTCTTTCCCTTTCGTCTTTGATTCTTTCCCTTTTGAGAAGAGGAAGACTGAGATGTTGAAATAGAAGTAGTGGCTATAGGTAATGCGACGACTTCTGAATGATCGGGTTGGTCAAATGTGCACATATAATACCATGGGCATGAGAAACTGCCTTGAGATCCATCCAATCATCATATTTTTGAGACCTGTGATCAGGCACTTGTTGTCATTCACCTTTAATGTCATTATCATTGTCAGGATTTATGAACACACATGCCACCTATGTCAGGGATGGACCTAACCTGACTATGTTGTTATAAACTCGTTCTTTGAGCCAATATTTAAACACATATCACTACTTGAGGGTTTTCCCAAGGATCTGGTGATAGGGGAAATAATTGGGGTGATCAGTGATATCCGCCTCTTTGGGCCTCCTACATTTCGACAACTGTAGGATTCCCTGGTCCGAGGTACTTCGGAAAAAAATGAGGAAATGAACCTCATTAAATGAGTAGGTTTGGTTCCTTCTGTTTAGAAAGGGGGATCTATGTACCTCTTGTCTCTAATGATAATATTGAGGAGTCTTTTGAGAAGGTGGAACCTTATTATCTCTCATAGGTGGTGGTGGTGTGTTACATGAGGGCACCTACCGATTTTGAGGTGGGTGTTGCTGGGCTGGAGGCTACACCTGAGGTGGTGGACCTCAGTGAGACTATGGGGGTGGTTCTAATGGTAATACCTCTAGTTACCTAGGGGCCTCTATTTGTGCTACTGTGGTGGGCTCGGCCTCAATGGATCTTCTTGAATGAACTATAGGAGGTAATGGATGTGCCTTCTTGGCTTGTTGTAAGGATTCCTCTAGACGTTGGACTTTTTCAAAGAAATCCCAAAATCCCCCACGGGTAGTTCTAAGAGATTATAGAAGGGACCAATTCAGTTTTGACATTCACCACACACATTGTTAATAGCTATTCATAAGTTGGTGACATATCAAGGGAGTACGTGAGGCCTTTCCACCTAGTGACAAAGTCTGTGATGCGTTCTTCGGGCATCTTATTTCATTTTAAAAGGTCAGCAATACTTTTTTTCTATGTGGTGAAACTGAACTGGTAAAGAAACTACCTAAAAAGGTCCTCCCAACCGGCTATTAACCTGATGGGTAACTAGTTGTACTAGGAAAATGTGGGTCCTTCTACTGTCTACACAAAACACCAGAGCTTGACGGCCTCCTGTTGTGATGGAGTACCCATCATGGGTCCACACCTTGAAATAAAGTGGTCCAAATGTTGTAGAGAATAAACCTTCCTATTATAGGGGGATAAGGTAGGATTTCCAAAACTAGGGGTGCTGGCATATCATCCACCCATGCTGGATACGACTTCCCATCAGGTGGGATTGCCACTTTTCAGGTTTCCAAAGCCTCTAGGATAGAAATGAGAGAATCCAACAGATCATCTTAGATGGGATTCCTATCTTGGCGAGGATATTTGACCACCAGCACATTGGTAGGTTCTTCAACATGATAAGAAGGCCCAGCAACTCATAGATCAGCTGCTGGGTTGACTTACAGTGCTACCAGAGGAACGACCTGTGGAGCATCTAGGGGAACCTGAGATGGGTCCCTAAGAGGGTTATCATGCAACTCGGGTGGATTTGGTGATGCATATTGTTCCCTCTTTGCATAAAATTTGGCCTCTACCATATTCATAAGGGAGGTATGGTCAAGGTCACTCAGAGGGAATTCGTCGGGGGGGGATATACCTGCCCCTACTGCCCTGGCTGAGGATTATCGTAGTCTGATCACCATTCCACAAAAAATTTAGGGAGAAGGTCATCGACCATATTTTTATGTTCTGTGAGTTGCTAAGGAAACGTGTCCTTTTTAGGGTCATATTATGTCTTTTTCACTGAGCTAGACAGGTCAGAGGGTTTGATGGCCTCAGCATGCTCTTTACCCTTATTGAGGTCCCGACCGAAGGATAATGAATCGAAAGGTCCAGGAAGTCCCAGTAGGTTTCTTTTCTGGTGAGTAACCCTACCCAAAGGATACAATAGGTCTGGAACCACCCCATGGGATAAGTTATATTCAAGGAGTCCTAACTCGGTTTCCTCCTATGATAGGTCGATAATGTTAACTATGACTTTACCTGAAGGCATATCCACAATATCACCAAGAAATTTGGGTTAGCACTGGATAGAACTAAAATTAAGGGCAACATACTATCCCAAACTAGGGATCTGAACATGGGGGAATCCTTCTTAATAATTCTATTTATCACTTTAAATCTATGGATGCATCGTTTCTAGTGGTCTCGATGATGACCGGGCGACTCAGGGCGCTGACCCATGGGGAGCATGGCCAAGTTGACCATGCGACATTGTTGGCCGATGTCTTCAAAGTGTTTCTGAATATTAGTGTAATCCACCAATTGATGATGGGGATGGGATCATGTTTCCTAGATAGTTTGGTGGAAGCACATGACCTCCTTCTAGGAAAGATATTCCAGAGTACTGAAGTTTGTGGTTGTAACTGGCCAGAACATCTCTGGGAACTGGTCTGCTGCAAGGATGTCCCACAAGCTCCTTATCCCAGAATCAAGATCTGGTCCTTGGTTGCCCCACTCATTGAATAGGGGTGGTTGAGGGACCAGTAATGGCACTGAAGTGGACTATTGTGACGATAGACTAGACGGTGGAGAATATGGCACGTGAGCTAACAAGTCGTTGTATCTTGTGTTGTCTTCTAAAGAATGCAATGACTACACCACCACATCCTAGTAAGACAGACTAACGATCTCAACTTCTAGTACAGAGGATACAGTTACTAATTGTGGGTCATGATATTTCTCATCCTCTATCGGTCCCCAGAATAAATCTCTTTGATCTCTGGTTGAGGTTGAGAATAATCATGTTGGCGATAGAGAGGATTTCACGACTAGGCCCTAAAAAGAGGAAAAATCTTCATTCTCGTGGATGTATCTTCAGAGGGATGGAGGAATCTGGTGGACCTCAATTTCTGGAAGGATGAGCCTTATACACATTATTCCTACCCCGACCACTGACATAAAAGATTGGGGTGAGGGTTCCATCACCAAATCACACTCCGCCTTAGAATCTAAAAAATAGACGGGTTTAATCGTGGTTTGGAACTTCCCCAGATTCTTCCTTTGGTGGAAGTGACCCACCCTCCTTCCCTTGGATGGTTCTTCTAGATATGGTATGTTTTCAACATGAGGAGGAACTTCAGCTGAATTGGTACTGGGGAAGAATGGATTTCTTCCTGGATGAGTCAGGGTGTGAGGAGTACCTGGAAAAATGTCAAATGGAACATGATGAGGTCCTCCGCGGGAAGTGTTAGAGCAGTTAAGACCTCTACTGGAGCTAGTGGGAGAATGTATAGTGCTATTATGTTTGTTTCCCTTGGTGTTTATGGTATGAGGGGGGCCTTCATATGAGTCAAACTGAATAGGTGTAAGACCTTTGCGTTGGACACCAATAAAGTGGGGAAGACCTCCGCTTCTCTGATTTTCGGGATGGGGAGGACCTTTATCATTTGTGTTAAGAACATAGGGAAGACCTCCATGACGATGGTTAACTAGGTGAGGAGGATCTTAGAATCAGCATCCTGCAACAGGAGGAACGGCTCCATACATGGGATCACAGGTGTGAAAGAAACCTCCATAATGGATGCCATTGCAGCGGGGAGGGACTTTTCCCAGACTTATGGTGGCATGGGAAGGGCCTCCATGTAGATATTGGGGTTGTGGAGGGCCTTAAATCTCATTGATGGTGGAATGAGGAGGACCTTTGTGTTGGATTTCATCACCGTTGTTTGGCCCACGACAGGTACTACCTGTGCTGGTGGCCAAGATAGTCTTCCCAACTTTCCTGTGGGGCAGTTGGGGCCCCAATCCGAGTCATGCGTATAAGTTCCCATGTTCAGTATAAATGGGGAATTGATATTATGCATTGGCAGTGTCATGATCCACTGTAGCTGTTGATGATGACTACCCCTGGAGGGCATCCTCTTTAGCTTTCACCCAATGTTGGAATTGGTTTAACTAGACTGGGGTTGGTGGTGCAGGTGTGTAACTCACCTGCTCCTCATCATATGGGACTAGGTGGTGGTGTTGAAATGTCCTGGTGGGATCCATCCTTGGCAGCCCTCAAGATGGGATCATAGTCATGCTGACCCAGACTTCCCTTACCTCATTGGTATAAGGGAGTGAATCATCAAATCATTTTGGGGAGATACTCCCTAAATATTTGTAGTTTGGAGTGGGGAGCAGTGGCTCCTTGAGCAACCCTTGGGGGAAGGGGCGATGATGAGGTGCAGAATCCTCTAGTTCTGACGAGCCATATCCCATGTTGGGATAATCCCATCTTCCTCATACCATCGGATGATGCTGTTGATCACCCTCCTCTGAACGAGTTCAAATGGTGAGATAGGGCGTGGGAACCCAAAAACCATTGATGTGGAGTCCATCAAAGAAGAGATGGAGCCAGGCTAGATTGCAACGTTAGTGTTTCCCCTGCCCCTGCTTTGGTGGATGGGTGGTGATTGATTTCCTGACATAGCATCTTGGTTCTTTCAAAGCAGGAAGATTCAGCCACTAGCACTGATAGGAGGAAAGAAATATCTAGTTCCCTAGAGTTGTTCCATCTCCCATTATTGTTAAGAAGGATCCATGCTGACAAAGTTACAGACCAAGATTCCCAACATTCAAATGCCCCAATCTATAGTGAGTTTCATGTCAGGCCCACTATTTTCTTGGTGAGACCAGGCACCAGATAGCTGGATCCAGTGACATGATTATCTACTATAGTCTCGAATGCTACTAATATTCACATTGAATAGAAGTTTCACGTCGGGTTCACCATTTCTATTTCTGATGCTTTCTCTAGAGCATCTGTTGTCATGTTGAAATGCATTGGTTGTTGACCCACATTCCCACTTTCTAAAGGTGGGTAGCATCCATTACTTATTCAGGGATATTTTCTCCTTGATCAAAATGGGATGATGGGATGTTAGTCTCTCATTATATGGATTTCTCCTCGAAATTCATTGCCTAGTCCAGGTCTCCCTTAAATATTAAGACAGTGTTCATATAAATCTTCCCTGGTACCATATCTTCATGGATGTGAGTTAATTACATTGATTTTGTTGGGACGTTCTAGGGGTTCAAGTAAGGGAAGCAACCTTGAATCAGGTGGGTAGTCACGTTGGACATCGCTAGCGTGTCTGGATGTTGAAACACTGATACGCCTGAGTTTCTTCACCTTATGATAGGGCTTCTTGAGGGCGCGAAAGCCCGAGGCATCCCACATCAAGTACGGGGAATTATATTCCATAGGCATGTCCTTGAGGTTTTCCTCATATTCCAATGTTTAATGTAGGGTATGCTGCAAGTTTAACATCTAGTGGAGACAGTTATGCCTAAGGTGTGTCTTTAGAGGTTTTTCTCAGGAATGTCATGTTTAACATGAGGTAAGACATGGGTTTAACATATTGCGGAGGTGGAATGATAGTGATCCGAATATCCCATAGAGATAGATCAGATTGGTACGTCCCTAGGAGGGGTATCTAGAAGGTTTACCATATGTATGGATCATAACTCCCAAATGAGGACGGATCTGAGGTGGAGTGTCCCATATAGGGAAGACATCACACCATGAAGGCTAATCTAGACACCACTGAGGGCGGATCAGGGAAAGTGCACCTGATAAAGGAGGACACCAAGGTTTACCATTGGACAAGATTGAACCTCGGGGAGGTTTCCTATGTACCCTATGTAAAAGATAGGGTTCAAAACCCATATAGTTCTAGGGGTAATGAATCAGGGTGTACCCAAAGGATAATAACCTGAAGACATGTTGGGACTTATGCATGGTTAGTGGCCCATTGCAAGAGGGACACTCTTGGTTGGATGATTATGGATTGTGTGAGGATTATGAATGGTTAGATGCCTAGGTGGATGGCATGATCTTAGCAGGATGTGGTGGCCAGGGTAAGAACTTGGTTGGATGATGGAGGTTTGAATGATGTGGATGGTGAATGAGATGGAACCTTCGTGAAGATAACAATGATATTGGGATTGAACCTCAGAGAGGCTTCCTATGTATCCCCGTGGCAGGGAATCAAAATCCACATAGTTTGGTGGGGTGATGGAACACTTGAGGAGGTGGCCCATGATAATGGACACATGAATAGGGCCTGAAGGAAGTAAAATCATCAGGTTGGGGTATGAACTTTCCAAAACACAAAGGCTCAAGAGAGAGACCAGGATGGGACATGGGTGAAAGGATTGAACCTTAGGGAGGATTGCTATGTATCCATGTGGTAGGGAATCAAAGTCCACATAGTTTGGGATGGGACATGGAATCAGGGTGTATGGAAAGGATAGTGACTCAATGACATGATGGGGGTTACATGTTGTTAGTGTCCTAAGAGTTGGTCTGACACCGCTATGGGACAAACCAAGGATGCGGACCCCAATAAGGGGAACACTAAAGTTTACCAGTGTTTGGGGTTGAACCTTGGGGATGCTTCCTACATACCCTGTCTTGAGAGACAGGAATCAAAACCCATGTAGTTTTAAAGAATACAGTTTCGCGTCATTTGGGACAAAAAGGGGCATACAGTTTAACATCATGCGGGATGAGGGTGAATCGATGTGAAGTGGTCAGAACTAATGAATTATAGGATTGAATCTCAGGAAGAATTCCTACATACATTTCACAGAAAGGTAAAGGATCACATTACACGTATTTTAGTGGTTAGGGATGGGGAATACAGACTAAGGTGGCCCAAAAAGGGTATCATGGTCGATGCTTACTCTAAACTCATGTGAGTCAAGCTCGGTGTGAGAAACAAGAGGCAACAATGACCCGACGATCACATCACGAAAGGTGAATCTGTGAGGAATGGAATGGGGTTTACTCCAGGATGATTGGGACTTAGTCTAGGATGGAGGCCCAATGGCGATAAATCCCAAAGGGAGAGGATGGGGCATCGAGAGTCCCCTATTCCCATCTCTCCTTTGGTCTTTGCACATGGAAGAATAGAGGAGGAGAAGGGGTGCTACCTCCTGTAGGAAATTCTAGGGGCTTACACCAGGGTGGTTTCCCTCCCTTACGGATAGATGTTGTTCCATGAAAGGAGGATCTCATTCCATGTGAGGATGATCTCACTCCCGTGGAGACTATTAGGCATAGAAATTTTCTGAGGCGGGGCAGCCCACGTGTATTGAACAGGGAGAGGATACAGTTTAACAGCATGTGTTGGGAATGATGATGCTTGGAATTTTAACGTCCTGTAGCTTGGACAATGAGTATTCACTCCTCACCCCTAGGACTTACATAACTTTTTCACATTAACCCTTGGTGATGGGAAGGCACCAGCAAAGACATGATGAGACGGGGTTGTGGATTGATCCATTGAGGGGCTCATGTTAGTGTGGCTATGCAAATAAGAAATGTTCATTAGCATTCCTATGCAAAAAATCATGATGCAAAGCAGCACAATACGAAGCACCGCCCATGGGACTTTGAAATCACTTTGTACAAACCTGGAGGGCCATACAGGAGAAGGGTTTGTGAAGCAAAGGGATTCACAGGAAGGGACCTTTTAAAGATCTGGTGCTCCATAAAGTGGAGAGACTCCATGAAGAAGTATGATTTGTGAATTGGAGTTTTCTAGCCTAGGAATGGAGTATACATGGATATAAAGAGTGCTTCGTGATTTGAAAGTGATTTCACAAAGTAGGACTTCACTGAGCATGGGTGCCTTGTAAAGTGAAGAATTCTGAAGCAATGTACTTCGTAAAGCACACTGATCCTACCTTAGCATGGGGTTTACATGTTCATAGAAGGTGCTTCATGAAGCATGAGTTCTTTTCAGAGACCTGAGTTCCCATAAGGATCTCCTTCCATTGTAATGGCCCATGGGCTTCATAAATGGCATCCCTAATTGAATAGGGTTGAATATGAGTAAAGGGAAAGGTATTTCGCAATGCTCAAATACCTTTAAGAGTTCATTTTCTCAATGTTTAATAGAGCAGAGGGTGATTCATAATTTGAGATTTGAGAAGCTGAAAGGTCGAGGTATAAATCATTTGGGTTTTGGGGAATCCTGGTATTTATAGGTGTGAGGCAGCGCGAAACTCAGAGGTTGGGTTGCAAAGGTATTGGACCTAGAAATCAGAGGAAAATCCATCAACTTCCCTAGACTTGCAGAGCTCTTTGTTAGCCGCTTCATGGTGCTTATAGAGGAATCTCTCTAGTGCGTTGTAGTCGTGGAATTCTCCATCAAATTCTCTGTTGTGGCACAGAGCTCTCTCTCAAGTGCGTCATAGTTATAAAGTGCTCCATTAGTTGCTCTGTGACGGATTAACATGAGGTTTTTCTAGCTAATCTACGCCGATTGAAAATCCATAAGGGCTTTTTGAGGCTTATCTATGAATCTTCTTTATGAGGAAGGCTTCCTTGGAATTTTTGTAGGGTTAGTTTTCCCAAGGGACAAATTTTGGCACCAACAAAAACTGAAAAATTTCATCATTTTATTTTATATTTCTTGAGGTATCTTCCCCTTCAAATTATTCGTAAATTTATATACCCTTGTTCTTATTTTGATATTTTCAAGTAGAAACCTTTAAGGTAGAATTTTCTTTATAAACAAGATTATAATCACTTTTCTCGGCTCCCATTTACACTTCATACACCATTTGTGTACCAATAAGATCTTTTATTTTAAAATCATTGAAATCTATATATTTTCTAATAGAAACAAAAATTACACTCCACTTGGGAGGTATAATTATTATAATTTTTAGAGATTGATCTTGTTCAGAAATATGTGCTCTTAAAGAAGAGACGTTATTTACAACCTTAGAGAGTCTCCCATTAAACTGAGTAATGATCTCACCTTAAATTATTATGAATTTATAAAACTTAAGATTGGAATTATTTTATAAAAGGGAACTCACATTATCATTTCCTTTATAAGTAATTGATATAGTAGTCCACATCTCATAATCTTAGAACATTTTGAAACTCGATTGAACTATTTAAGACCCTGTATATATATTATAACAATCATAGCATTTGCGTTCATGTTATATTATCCTTCCACAGTAGAATCCCACTTATTTTGATATCATTTAATGAAATTATAAGGATTTATAGCTTTTAAATATACATTTTGACCAAGTATCTTTATATAGATGATCAATTTTTCATTTCAGATGTCATAATTCTCAACATTAAAGTAGGGAGATCTTACCATTAACACAATTTATCTATTATCAAAAGTAGGAACCATTTTTAATATGATCTCGAGGCTTCAAATTTTTATTGATGAGAAATAAAAAGTTGGTGACTTTGATACCAATTGTTGGTCAGATAACATTTTCCATAATACTTGAGGGGGTGAATTGAGTTCTTGAAATTTTAATCTCTTAGAAAACCACCCTTTTATGGTATGATAAGTTTTTATCTTTTATTTACACATGCATTTAATGGAAATAATAAAATAAATAAAAATATAAAACACTAGATATTTATAGTGGTTTAGGGAACATACATTCCCTACTCCACTCCACCAATGCTCGACTATTAAAGATTGCTGATTTTCACTAGTAATATTCCTTTTACCAAGTATTTCATGACTGAGTGAAAGAAATCAACACTTGGTACAACTCAATTATATTTTATCATTACCCAAAAAGTCTTTAAAAACACTGTACTTCAAGTTTATTTTACCAGGAACCTTCACACTTATAGCATTAGGAAAAAATAATGAAATATTATAGATGAAGCTCACAATTACAAGATGAAACTGATATAAGAGAAGAAATATCAATGAGATATGATAATATTTAAAAGAATATTAAGGCGAGTCTTTTAAAATATGGGAAGATATATATTTGAAGTATGAAAATAGAAACTTGAATATTCTTCTTATTTTTTATATAAAACAAGGTTATTATTTTTCATATAAAATAGAGCAGCACACATATATTTGAGATTAATATTTGAGAGATAAAATTATTCTATTACTATCATTTCACAATATGAGATCCATAAAATCCAGTCTTAGAATTGAAATCAAGATGTTCTTTCCTCAAAAATACCATGATAGCTGGACTGAGTATTAAATTATTCTTGTACTATTTTTTTCTCATGGTTTATGAAACCTTTTTATAATAAATTTTACTTTAAATAGGTAATCTAATATTTAATGCATCTATAGTAGCATTAAATTCTACTAAAAAGATTCCAATGGTAATAAATATGCCGATTGCAAAACCATGTAGCCGATTTTGGATCATCATGTTTCTGAAATACACTAATTTGAATTCATTTAGTTGATTTGATCCACATAACTATTTTAAATGTATTTTATTTTCTAATATATCTAAGTTATATAGGCATTCATCACATATATTAATTGTTCATGTAGCCTTCTCGTTCATGTAGCTGAATTCGACCCATCCAAATGAATCACATGGCCATTTAGAACTGTATGTCCTATTTTACCATGTATCCAATTCAAAAAAAATATTACTCAATGTATCTAATTCATTTATTTGTTCAATAAATGTAGTTGTTTTCTCATATAGTTGACTCATCAATGTAAGTGATTTCTACATATCTGATTTTACAATATTGTTGATTCATGTAGGTGTTTCTTTCATATATCTAATTGACATAGATGATTTCTCTATGTAGCCGAATCATCATGTAGTTGATTTACTCATGCATTTGATTTTCCATTATTAAAATAATTTTAGAAAAAACATCCATAATTTTAGAAATTAACATAATGAACTAAAAAATTACTTTAATAGGATTAAACTTAATGAAAATGATTAAAAATCATTAGTAATAAATGAAGGGAATTTTATATCAACAAAACATAAACCAAGTGGGATATATTGGATGAACATTAATAGTTCAAAACTTATTTCCTTTATGGATTTCATGGAGTTTCATCCATATTCCATTTATTATATTCATTCCCATAACTTAGGTTAACTCTTTATATAATGGTGATGATATTAAACCATTTCACTCCCTATCAATGGCTTCGATATTCTTCTTATCCTATATAGTATTGGTCCTCCAAAATTCAAAAATATTGAAACCATTTTCAGTGATATCATGATTATTCAAGCTAAGAGATATAATATCTGGAACCATTTTATCTCCCCATAAATAAAATCCCTTACCATCAAACATATGTAATCCATTGTTACTAATGATGTCCATCCACTCCAAAGATATTTTGAATCGAATATATAAGCAATTGAAATAAAACTTAGATCTATGTGAATCATACTTAGAACCATTTCAAGAAAGATCTAATGCCTACTGATCAAAGAAATATAAAATATGTCCAAGAAACATTTATTTGAAACCACTTGTGAATAAATAGGGGTATTATACCACCAATGATAGGGTGAGTGAATAAATAGTTATCAAAAACACTAACTCTAAAACTTTTTTATTCCCATAACTAATTAGTGTAAATATATATTGATGTTAATGGCATGGTGATGTGAGATAGTGTGATAAATAACACAGACAAACATAAGTTTTTTTCTAAAGTTAACTCGCCCTTATTATCCATTGGATAATCTTTTGTGTGTAGTGGTTGTGATACCACTACCCACATAACAATTTATCATAAAAAGAATAAGGAAAATAAAAAGTGTATTATCATGAAATCCAATCACATGATGAAAAAAATCATTAAAAAGTTGAAAAATATTTTCATATTATAACTCAGGTGCCTCTATAATTTAGACATGATGTTATCTCCAATTATTCTTCATAATACTCTATAAAAACCATCTTAGAATAGTTGTTGTACCTCGTATAGTCTCTCTTATTTTCATCAAACACATGCATGAAAAAACTAGATGGGTCTCCATTTATTTATTGACATAACCTTCATTATGGCGCATTCTGTTTGGTTGTGAAATGAACCTTGGATCCAAAAGGTATGAAAGGATAAATCCTAGAGATATTAGGGTATCTCAAAGTATCTTTGACCACCATTGCAACATTACTATATATTATAGTGTACTAGGTTTAATATTTCCAAAACCAATAACCCACCAAACTTCTGCAACCAAACTCATCACATCATATAAAATAAACTACAATATAGTATTATATAAATCTTTAGAACCAAAAATCCACAAACCTTTGTATCCCAGGTTGTAGTGGGGTGGTTTCTATAATTGTTTCATGGTCTTCATCACTTAATAAGATCTAGTAGTGAGAAATATTGAGTTTTGTCATAATACTACTTTGATCCCAAACCATTGTGGCCCTAAATTCTCTATGATAGTATTGATGTTACAATAAAATAATAATAATTCCTCAAAATAACCGTGTGATGCAACCAATCAATCTATGGTGTGATATTTTTCACATAAGAATAAATCAATGTAATATTCTTCATAGATAAAATTAACTCATTTTATAATCAAAATTATCATAGAACAATTGTAGATCATGTGACACGATTCCTTGTCACATAAAATAAATACTTTGATTTGTGAATTTAACTCAAGGATACTATGGTGTGGTCATCACCCTTAATTTAATTGTATTTTCATCTATACTAGAACTTCAATTCTTTCATTACTATGTATGTACACTCAACTCTAAATTATTTCCATCTTATACATGAGAATGTTTTCAATGAATATAACATGAAAAAACCTAAACTCAGTAATAAATTATATCAAGAATAAATTTATAACATGAATACAATGATAAGGCCATTTAAAACCTCACAATAGGTTATAATGTTTATTATGAGAGGACTTCATTCCTCGGTGCAAGATCAATGCCATATTGATCATGTCTCAATTGAGACCAACTTATCTCACCCTTTGTCTATTATAGTTGGTTACCTATAACTAACTTTTAAGTACTTTATGGTTACTTGTATTCATGTATTTTAATATAAATATTATTTCTTATTACATCATTATTTTTTTCACATGAAATAGTATGTGATAATGTCTTATGTGTACTTATCACACTGAAATATCATAGCAGTTCCCCACTATGATGTGAACCTAAAATTTCCATGATAGTATTTTTAAATATAAGTTCTATAGCTGGATGATATCATTTTATGAGACAAAAATGATATAATCTATTAGGGGTGGAGACTCAAAGGACTTTGAGGAAATTTTTCATGGTATGTTCCCTTGGTAATCTTCAGTGTAGGATATTATGAGAACATGGCCCGCCAATAGGAAATCCACATTTATGTGTGTCATTGGATATTTCTATTTGTGGTTGTGTGTAATGATCCTTAGACATTAATATTATTATTAATACATACCATGCATCATGTACTTCAATATATTGATGAAAATCATGATGACATGTGATCGTAGCAAAGTAGGATATGTTGGGAGTGTCACGAGTGATATTTTATTAATCAATAATGCAAGAAAGGATTTATCCATTCATTTATTTAATGGAAGTTAATATCTTAGTCCATTTGAAGGGAATTGAACTTCTTGATTAATTCCATGTCCATGTAAGTGTTTTCATCAAGTTTATTTATAGAAATAAAAATAAATAGACATTGATCATATAGGTTGATGACACTAGAATGCAACCTTTTTTATTATAGATATCAAGATAAGGGGGTTATATTACATAATGAAGGTTCATTAGAGGTTATATGTAATTGCAACATTAACAACATTATTTATGGGTTCCCTAGCATATTTATAGATGCTAACCTTTGAATTTAGGGAATGAAGAATAATTCCACAGAGAAAGGGGCCTAGATGGTCACACAGTAAGTGTATTCAGAACATCAGATAAATCATATATGAATTTGATAGGTAAGATAAATTTTATTTTTGTATGTGGTTTAATAATTATTCATATTGCTTTGATTAAAAAAATTAAATCAATAGTTAATCAAGTGAATATAAATATGATTTGAATATTTAATAAATATTTATTCACCTGGTAATTATTTATTTAATTACATTAATATAAAATATTTATTATTATGATTTATTTTCAAATTAAAAAAAATATTTGTTTCTTTAGTTAAGTGAATATTTATTCACTAGTTTAAGTAAATATAATAATTATATATTTATTGGTGAATAATAAAATATTATTTATTTTATTAAATAAACATTCATTATTCAAGGACCAATAAATATTAAATAGGATTAGATGACCGATTTTAATGGTTCGGTGAGAAATGTCATATTAAATATTATTAAAATAAATTTTAATATATTTATACAATAAAATTAATTTTTATTTTATCTATGTGTTTATTTCATGTCAAGTAAATACTAATATCATTATTATTATTTTGACATGGAGTTATTTGGGTATTAATAAAATAATAAGGTCCCTTGTACAATTATTTATTTTCTAAACCTAGAACTATAAAAACTTAGTTATGCAATTTTGTGAAAGACCTAGCTTCATTCCATCATTATGTGCAATGAAATCTAGATAGAATCCTCTCAATCCCTGGAGGGATCTTCTTTAGAACACTCTGGAAAATCTATAATAATTATACTCCTCCAAAAGAAAAAATTATTCTCCTTTGAAGAATTCAGTTGTGATTAATGATGATCAAAAAAGTGTTAGACTCATCAATGATAAAACCTAGATAATTCTATTGTGATGATCAAAGGTTTGAAAATAAGGTGTGGATCACTACTAGATGGAATATACCCTTGATTATTTTATTCTTGTGTAGATAGAAAAATATAATAGAGGGGGATTAGTAGTCCTTTAAAAATTTTAAGAAAAATAATCAATTAGTGAAGTGCAGTGTTCAGAATATAATTTAGTAGAAATAAAATATGAACATTGTATTTTTATAGTAGTTCTGATCACCAAGATCTTACTCTACTATTCAATATTATTTATTTGGTGAGAAGAATGGTGCCCACTAAGAAACATCACTTTTAAAGATGTGATAACCTATTTATAGACCCTACCATTTACAATATCTAAAGGCACAACTAACCTGAATTTTTACAATATTCACAGCCTATACTGCCCTGAATTTTATTTGGTAGTCACGAACCAATGACCTCCCTTTTGGTTGGTAGTATAACCAATACAAGTCTTTATTTTCATTGGAAAAATCATAAATCACTTCATAGAATTAAAAATAGAAAAAATAAATAAAAAATAACATAGTAAAAACTATAAAACAATGAAGATGAGATGAAATTAGAGGATATAGAAGTCAATTTCTCTTGATAATATCTAACCACTTTATCAGTAGAGAGTTAAACATTGAAGTACCTTTTTGATCGCACCAATGGAACAGTAGTCATAGAAAATTATATTCATGTGTCAAGATGGTATCTCACTATATGTCATGGTCTTTATTTATATAAAAGTATCCATAATTAATCAAAATTTTTTGATTCTTATTTCATGTGAATTTTCTAAAGTCATATCCATCATTCAAAGATTAGAAATAAAAAAATATGAAAACATGTCATTGTTATTTAAACATCGCGCATAATGAATGAATAATTTTTGCGAGATCTAATTCCGGCATTGAAATAGTTAATACAACTTCCAATATAATCATTAGTATATATAACTTTTTTAAATACAAAGATATAATAAAAACTACTTTCAAAAATTTCTAACAAATCATTAATTGAAATATATATATATATATATATGAGTAAAAAAATTATAGATTATTAATTCTATAAATGTTTCTGATGATAATTCTCTACCAAATAATTTTAATTATAGTTATTACATTAAACATTTTTCTCCAAAGGAAAAAATAATTAATATAAATTTAATTAACATGTAATTTATTAAAATATCAAAGTATTACTAAAGCATGGAATTGTTACACATAAAATATATGTGTGTTTGTATAATGAATTTATGCAATAAATATTTAATAAAAAAATATAATATATTTTTTAGAAAAATATAATCAATTAAAAAATTAAAATATTTTTCTATAGGTTTCAATAATTTAAAAATAATAATGGTTGAGTTTGTGCTACTTTTAAATGATTGAACATTTCATAACTAACGGAAGCAGGTGCTTGATACTACTACCACTGAAATAGAGGATCCACTACCATCATTGTTCTTCTACTGCTACTATATATGGTACCACAACCGATGATTTTTAGTGTTATTACTGGTATTCATAAGTAGAACTATCGTTTATATGGAGGAACTTCTGTTTCCATGGTGCTGTTTCTTCCACTATCATTTCATGTTGATCTTCTACTACCATTGTGATTTTTCTTTCCTTACCATCGATTATGTACGCAACTAATACTACTATAAATATGTTTGATGTTATTGATACTACTTAAAAATTAAAGAATTATCAAGGAGTGGGTGTAGTGAACTTACAACCATTAGAACATCTACCATCTATGGTGTAAGACACTTCCATCACACCCAAGGATGATGCTTCTGCTTCCAGTGAAAAACTAAATCCGCTAACATTTGATGGAAGGAGAGGTTATCTACTACTTATTTTGATAGAAGTAAGTGATACCATCTGATGATGATGAAGGATCTATAGGTGTTGTCATTCTATACACTATATGAGGTCAACCTAGAAGTGATTTCGTTAAATAAGATAAATTAAGGAGTGGGGATGATCAAGAGAACCAAATTCTACCACGGATCTCAAACTCAGTTGACAAGATCAATTAGATGATATAATGAAGAACTAATTAGTTCTACTATGAATGAAACCTAACCCAAGCTACCATGGTTAAAGATATTCTTCAATGAGATGGTGTTGCATTGTAGGTGGTAGTGACATCATGGACATAGGAGTTACAACTTCTGTTGAGAAGACGAACGAGGCGTAACATACAATATATACATATATATAATGATATATATATATATATATAACGATAAACAAAATATATATTTCCAGATATTTAAATAAATATGTATATAATTTTAATAATAAAATAACACCTATTAAAAATAAAACATTAATATTTAAGCAACATTCTTTTATATGATAAAAATAATTAAAAAATTAAAATATAATGTGAGACTAAACTAAAAAAACAATAAATAGCCTAAATCATATGAAATATGAAAATATGTTAAAAAATTCAACACACACATGAGATATAAACATTAGAACATATGATCATAAAAACAAATTAATTTAATTTAAAATGAAAATAATTAATTATAAAATTAATATGAGATAATTGAAATTTAACAAAACAAAAATAAATAAAATTACCAAGATCAAACACTAAAAATATCCCCCTTTTTTAAATTAAAAAACTAAAAAATTATTTAAATTTTAAAAATATTCTCCCCATTTGTAAAATTATTAAAAAATCTAAAAACAAAAAAAAAATATAAATCTCTAAAACATTCTCCCTAATTAATAATAAACAGTTACCTAGATTTGTATAGATTAAGTTGTTTTATAAACAAATGATGAAATAATATTCATAAAAATCTCTCTATATAAATACATATGTTATATAAATATAATTAGGGCATGTATATAATATTTTAACAATCAATAATAAAAATACTATACTTCGAACATACCAAGTTCAAACTCTATTTTCTCAAATATTATAAAATATAACGATTTAGTGAATATGTCAGCAAGTTGTTTTCAGTTGGAAAAAACTCTAAACTAATATATACTTTATTAACATGATCCCTTATAAACTTAAATCTAACAACTATATGTTTTTTTTGAGAGTTTTTTTAAGGATTTTTATAAATTTAAATAGCACTATAATTATCAAACAAAATTATAATTTTATCAAAGCTGATATTAAAATCACATAAAGTTTATTTAATCCAAATACTTTGAGATAAATAATTATAAGAAGCATCATACTAAACCTCATATGTAGATAATTCAACTAACAGTTATTTTTTAGAACTCCACAGAATTAAATTCTTACTAATAAAATTACACATACCAATTGTGTTTCTCTTGTCAAGCCTACAACCTTCAAAATAAGAGTTAGAATATGATAATATATCAAAAAAATCTTGTTTCAAATAAAATAAAATAGTACTAATAGTTCCTTTTATATATCTAAATACTCTCTTAATGTATTTAAGATGACTTTCCTTATGATTCAATTGAAATATAGAACATATGTAAATTGAAAATATTATATCAAGTCTAGATGTAGTAAAATAATGTAAGTTGTATATAATACCTCTATATAGTTTAACATCATCACACTTTCTAGATTCATCCAAATCTAGTTTTTAATTTATAATAATTGGTGTTTTGATAGACTTTCATGAATCAAGGCCAAAACTTTTAGCAATTTCTATAGAATACTTGTGTTTATTTAAGAAAATACGATCATTTATTTAGTTAATTTGTAATCAAATAAAAAATATTAACACTCCCATTAATCTCATATCAAAATCAATAGTCATCAACTTAGAGAAATAATTTAAAATTAAATCATTTATAAAACCAAATAATATATTATCAACATATATTTGTACAATAAAAATATCAATTGAAACTTTCTTTATAAACAAGATAGGATCAAGTTTTCCTTTAGAGAAATGTTTTTTCAATAAAAATTGATTTATTCTCTTATACCAAAATCTGGGAGCTTGTTTAAGACCATAAAAATATTTATTAACTTTAAAAAAATGATTTTTAAATTTTAAATTTTCAAATTGAAGGGGTTGTTTAAAAAATACTTATTCATAAATTATTCCATTTAAAAATACACTATTTACATCATTTTGATATAATTTGATATTTTGAGGATATGAAAATGATAATAAAATTCTAATGGCTTCTATCCAATAAACAGGAAAAAAAGAATATTCAAAGTCAATTTTCACTTATTGGGAATAACCTTGAGCCACTAGTATTATTTTATTTTTAACTATATTTCTAGTTTCATCAAGTTTATTATGAAAGATACACTTAGTTCTTATTATTTTTTATCTTTTAGTAATTCAAACAAATTCCACACTTTATTTATTTAAAATTGATTTAATTATTCATGTATAGCATTCATCTTGTTTGGTTAATTTAATATATCATCAATATTAACTGGAAAAAAATCAGGAAAAAATTAACAAATGGTATAATAATTTAAAACTGATTTACTAGTTTCTATTCTAGATTAAAATTTTATAATTATTTTTTCAATCATATGATCCTTATGAGTTTTCCACTATTTAATATTATCTTAAAAATAGATTTTCTCCCCCTAAAATTATGCATTATCATTTTATTGAACATTATCTTCAACAAAATTTAATTCCTTGAATTCTTCATCATTTTATTTAAATTTGAATTATTCTTGTTATTGTTATTTTCATCAAATTTAACATGAAAAAAATATTAAACTACAAAAGTTATCTTATTTAAAACTCTATATACCTTACTAGTATTATAATTACATAAAAATATTCCTTCATCACATTTAGAATCAAAAAAATTTAAATTATATTTTTAAGTTAAAATAAAAAGTTTACAACCAAACACCCTAAAATATCCAATTTTAGTTTTAAACCCTTTAAATAGTTCATAAGGGGTTTTATTTAAAAATAATAACAAATAATCTATTTAAAACATGAAAATTTGTATTAATTGATTCATATTAAAAAAATTAGGCACCTTAAACTTAATATGCTTTGATCTATCCATTTCTTAAATTGACCCATTCGTTATTTTAACCAAACTATTTTTTATAGTGTCCTTGGGGTATAAAAATAATGTTTATATCCAACTTCTTCACAAAATTTATAAAATTATAAATTTAAAAATTCAATTCCTTCATCAATTCTAATAAAGACAATTAATTGTTTTTTTGAAATTTTGAATAATTTTGTAAAAAATTAAAAAATTGGTTAGAGTTTAAATTTTATAAGATAATAAATAAATTAAGATGAATCTACTATAATCATCAAATTTTATAAATACATAATTCATTACTCCTAAAATAGTAGGTTTTATAATACTAAATAAGTCAAGATGTAGTAATTCAAGAAATCTTCCAGTACTAACATCATTTAAAGATTTAAATATTTCATTACAATGTGTACACTTTAAACATGAATCATACACAAACCAATTACTTGTATTTAACTCTAGAATTTATAAAACATATTCATGCTTTGAAAACTTTTGAAATAGTCATAAGTTTTCATGTCTAAGTATCATATGTTATAAAATATCATATGTCATGTGTTTGGAACACCCACTATCTAAATACCATGAATCATTGAGAATTATAAGGAATATTTCCCGAAATTAATCAATCGAGTACAATGTTTTGGTACCCATGATAATTTGGGTCCAATTAGATTAGTAGAATAAAATTTTAGAACCCAAATGAATTTACAACATTTATTTTTAGGCTATTTATAAAAAAACTTTAACAATTTTTTTTAGTATGACCAAATGATTGTGTAAATCTAAAAGATAATTCATTATAATAATGCCCTTGTATTAAAAATTTAAACCATGTAACACTCTCAATAATCCCTTTTGATATTTTAAATAATTATTCTTATTCATATTTGGTGAACGATGTTATAACCAAAACCATTCTTGTTATATTTTTGTTTCATCATAGGCATAATTTTATAATATTTCTATTTTACCCAAACAAAAGTAGATAAATTTTATTTGATATTAGAAACTTACTTTTTCAAATGCACATTATTTTTTTTAATGGGTTTTAAATTCTTATAGAATTTCTCATTAAAACCGAAAATTGTATTTCTAAATTTTTTATTTTCTTACATGAGCTTCTTATACTCATTATATTCTTTATTAATTTCCTCCAAGATATAATTAACCATCTTTCATGATCTTTATAATTTATTAACTAAAAATATTTTAGTCTCCATTTTATTCTTTTTGTTTTAATATATCAAAATCACAATTTTTTTATATTCCTTAATCTGAGAAATACTAATATTTATATTTTCACATTCATTTTAATTTTTTTATTTTATATTAACAATTTATTATTTAAATTTTTTATGTGAGTATATTTTTCAATAATCCTAAAAATATCAATCTATAATTCCTCATTCACTTTATATTGTTGTTGGAATTTAGAATTCGTAGAATCATAATTAGAACTAGAATCATATTTAGTTTATTTTTCATCTTCGGTTATTTTATTATGATCAATATTAAAAGGTGTTATTAATTGAGAGAAGAATGATTTAGGTACCTCCCAATGTATAGCCATCAAATCATGGTTCCCTATATCATGTTAACTTTATGTGTCACTACATGAATCTAAACTATCTAAAAAGTCCCTTCCTCCAAACAATGATTTTTTTTATTTTGTCCTTTTTTATTTTTAATTCATTGAAATCTTGTGTCTATGAAAATCATTCCTAATGTGTCCTTTATTCTTGTACCCATAATAATTTAGATCTGAAACCTTGATATTATTACTAGTATTAACTTTCTTTCACTCCATTTTGTTCTTCCTTTTGAGTTATCTCTTACATCCTTTGTTTTTCATAAACTTTTAAGGATTATTGTTAAAATGAGTCATATACCTATCATTTTATTTGAAATCATGTTTATAAGAGTTATAGGATTCATTAAAATTATATTTTAAATAAATACATTTCTTCTTTGTATACTCCTCATTAAAAATATTATTCAATTCAAGTTCACACTTCAAAAAATAAACGATTAGTTCATCTAAAGTGTACTATTTCAGATACTTACTTTCATCGATCACCACTTTCTTTAAATGTGATACATTTTTTAATTATCTTAGTACCCTTTCAACTAGAGCTATATTTTCTAGTTCTTCACCAAGTACACTCATTCCATTTGTAAATATTGTGAATTGGTGAAACATCTTGTTCAATAACTCATCTTCTCCCATCTTGAAATCTTAGTATTTGGATTGAATCATTCCTAGCTTGGTTCTTTTAGGATTCTTTGTCCAATAATTATTGAATTGTAGTATTATATAAATGTCATCAGTTGTCTTATAAGATAAAACATGGCTATGTACGCTTCTACTTATATCAAAATAAAAAATATTATTTAATTTATAATTTAGAATATTATTTTCCATATCACTACCTACAGGTGTCCTTAGATAGGCTTCATGTATTTTATATGGTTTTTCTATGATTTTCCAATTATCCACACTTAAATGCATCAAGTATTATTCAATTTGATCTTGAAAATACCCATAATGACTTCCATCATAATATTGGGGATTTTTAGGTCTCTGAAAATCATTTTCATTAGTACTAAATATATTTAAGAACCTTATTCCCCAGAAAGTTGGGTCTATGATATTTAGATTAACATGATAGTAAAAATAAACAACAAAACCTATATTTGAAAGGATTTACCTATGATATCAATTTTTAATACCAGGTATATGAAAAAATGGACTAAATGGGGGGGTGAATAACTCTTTAAAATTTTTAACACAAATAATCAATCAAAGTATAATATTGAATAAATAAATAGTTTAGTGTAGTGTTTATAATATAATATAGTCAAAATAAAATATAAACATGTTATTTTTATAGTAGTTCATATCACCAAGATCGAACTCCACTCTTCAATATTCTCAAATCGATCAGAAGATCGTTACCCACTAAGAAAAAATTCTTTTAAAGGAGTAATAAACTATTTGTAGACTCTAAATTTTTCAATACCCGGTGGCACTACCAACAATAATTTTCACTAGTCACAAACTTGATTAAACTCACTTATTTGGGAGTCAAAACCCAAGGACCTTCCTTTTTTTGGTATAATAACCAATACCATAATTTATTTTGATTGGGAAAATCATAAATTGATACTTATAATTATAAAAATATGAAATAAAATATAACACAGTGAAAGAAAATTAGATCAGTATAGAGCATAATATGTGGAAGTATATGTAGATTGATTATTTCTAATGAATTCATGAGTAAATATTCAAACATTGAAGTTCATTTTTAATCATTCCAATGAAATAGTAATCATAGAGGATTTTAGTTGTATCAAGATGCTATCTCATTTCATGTCATGGTTTTTATTTATCTAAAAATCACAAACATTCATCAAATTACTTTGATTATAATTTCATAGGAGTTTCGTAAACCCCTCACAATAATTCAATTGTTATAAATAAAAAATATAAAAACATGTTATTACTTGTTTTGACGTCATGCATAATTAATGAATAATTTTGGGACACTCTAATTCCTGTATTGAACTAATTAATACAACTTCTAATATACTCATTTCTACTAATGATATTTTTTCAAGTAAATAAAAAAAATAAAAACTACTTGCAAACTTATAGTAAAATATTAATTCAAAAATATATAAAACGGAGTAAAAATTGTAATTCATTAATTATATAAACATTTCCCATAATATTTCTCTACCGAAAAAATTTAAATATAGCAATTACATTGTAATTGTATTTTCTAAATAAATAAAATAGTTGATATAAATTGGATAAACTTGTAATTTATTAAAATATCAAAAAATTACTATAATATAGAATCATTACACATAAATTGTATGTGTGTTTTTATAATTATTTTTTGCACAAAATATTTAATTAAATATCTGATAATATATTTAGAAAATTACAATTATTAAATAAATTAAAATATTTTCTATTGGTTGAAGAAATCAAAAAATAATACAGGTTGAGGTGGTGCTACTATGCGACGATCACAGCTTTTATAACTAACAGAATAAGGTTCTTTTTATCACTAATGCTACCGCTAAAATAGAATATCTTCTACTATAATTGTTCTACTATCGCTATTGTATATGTTATTATTACCATTGCTTTATAGTGTTTCTACAATCAAGAAGAAGCAAAGTCACCATTGATATATAGGAGCTTCGGCTACCATGGTGGTCTTTATTCTACTACTGTTGATATTTTACTTTATCTATTATTACACATTGAGCTTCTATTACTACCAAGATTTTACTTATGTGGCTATAGAATATTTATGCTACTGATACTACTATGAAGAGGTCAGATACTACCATTACTATTTAAAAATATAATTGTTTCTATGTAGAAGAAGTAGTGAACCAACTACTTTTAGAAGAGATATCATCGATGGTTAAAGTCGTTACCATCACACCTGAGGATGATTATTCTACTATTGATGATGTAAGGGTGAAACAAAGGTGCATGGATAAAATACACACACAAAATAGAATAAAATTAAATAACACACTATTTTAGGTGGTTCGGCTAGATGCCTACATCCACAGGAGAAGGGGGCCTTTTTTATTTCTTCTCTCCAGATAAAACTCAACGGAGGCTCAAAACACACCAGATTACATGGATTACAAATAGTGGGATTTGATCTCATTTTAAAGAGGAATCATTTAGAATAGTCAAGTATTTGTTCATCAACCATTGAAATATCTCCTTCCGCCTATTGTGTTTCCACTATGTTAGCTACCATCCACCACACTACCCACCAAAGAAGACTCCATCCTCCTGCAATGTCTCCCCTAATTGGGAGTGACCCCCACAAATCTCCCCTTCATGACCAATTTGAGGTAGAATCTAGACCTGCAGTTTCCTTGTAATTGTTTAAAACTTCATCATCAAATCAAACATGCTTTTTCATGACAGATGACATGGAACTTCCACAATCTTTAATCAATCTCGAGCTGACTACGGTCCTCATCAAATGATAAAACCCTTGAAACTCCTTACCTATAAGAATTGTTGAATCCCCACATAAGACTTCAAATACTCCACCTGTTATGGAAATATTGTATCCTCTCGCATCGAGCCTACTTAATGATACCATGTTCCATCTCATATTTGGAACGAATTTCACGTTGGTCAGTTTACATACTCCTCTATTGGGTGTCTTAAATTTGACTATCCTAACTCCTCGAACCTTTTATGTTAACCCATCACTAAGTCTCACCGAATCGTTTTCCTTATAAAAAGTATCAAACACACCTTTCATCATACATATGTGTATTGAGCTCCCCAAATCCAAAACCCATCAGTCTTCCATTGGATTTTGAGCCTGCCCATTCTTCCTTTTTAGAAATTGACATTTCTGCTTCATGTTCCCATATCTTTTGAAGTAATGATACTGTACTTCTCCCCATTCAAATATCTCATCTGAGTTAAAGATTCCCATTGTCACATAGATTTCATCATCTGCCAAAAATTATATGATGTTCACATCCTTCTCTTCAACTTTTACCTTATTAGTTATGTACCGTTTGCGCTCTCCAAAGTCACTTTTATAGTGACCCTTTTTCTCACACTAGAAAAACATGATTTCTCTAGGATCACATACCCTTGATTTTTGCCACCATTCTTTACCTCCTAACTTTCAATATCGGCTCCTCCCACATTGATCATCTCACATCACCATAATTTTCCCGCCTGAATGCATCGCTGGTCTTTGGAATGCCTCCGAATCTTGAAGCAACGCCATCACCTCATCCAACTTCAATGTTTCCTTCCCTATGAGTAATGCAGTCACAATTCCATAAAATGAGTTTAGTAGAGATGAAAAAAGCAAAAGTTCTTTGTCTTCCTTTCCAACCATCACACTGAACCCCACTAATTACGTCAGGATATTGTTGAATTCGTTGGCGTGATCCAAATTTTTTTCCCCTCATCTATTCAAAACCAATATAATTTCTTCTTTAGGAATAATTTTTTGGTGAGCGACTTCACCATATTTCACTACTCCATCTTCTTCTAGATATCCTTTAGTGAGGTCTCATCCAACACTGACTATTTTACATCATTCTCTATACACAGTCAAATTATGCTGACGACCCTCATCTCATGCTCTTCCCAATCATCATCACCAGTTCTCTCTGGTTTTTCTCTGATCAACAGTCCGATCATTCCCTACTGCACAATAATATCTTTCACCATGATTTTCCACAAGCTGAAGTTGTTCTGACCATCGAACTTCTTGATGTCAAATTTTTGTAGTGCACCGCCACCAGCCATCGTCGATGTTGCACCCCTTATTTACCACTTTATGGAGTGTGAATTTTGAAAATATAACCATACTTATTCATCTAGAATGGTTTAAATAGTGGTACTTGAATCCTGAATTATCGGAAACAAAATCTGATTGGATGAGATATTTCCAAAACAATTCAATGGTCCAAATCATCTACTGACACAACAATGGCATGGATATGACATGGCATGTCAAAGAAGCTACCAGAATCTCACCAAAAAGTCACTGATAGAGTGAACAGTATAGTATTCTCTGGCACTGGATTACTGTTCACCCATGATTTGATTGGAACTTTGACCGGCTCTATAAGGATCATTTCAAATTTGTTTTCAACACTGCTTATGTCGTTGGAATCATCTCATTGTCCACTTCACAGATCTGGACTCAGAATAAAATTTAGACCACTTTCAATTTTTCTAGTCACTGGAAAAAACTCATTTTTGTCTCACCATTTCAAACTCCCTCACTCCAACTCCCTTTGATACCACTTTTAAGGGTGCAACGGAGGTGTGTGGTGACAAAAACACAGAAAAAAGAGAATAAAATGAAATACCACACAATTTTATGTTGTTCTGACAGATGCCTACATCCACAGGAGAGGGGGGCCTTTTTTTATTTCTTATCTTTAGATAAAACTCTACGGAGGCTCACAACACACCTGTTTACACTGATTACAAATAGTGGGATTTGATTCTGTTTTAAATAGGAAACATTCAGTATGGTCAAGGTTTGGATCATCAACCATTGAAATATCTCTTTCATCCTGTTTTGTGTCTGCTATGCCAGTTTCCATCCACCGCACTGCCCACCAAAGGATACTCCATACCACTCCAACATATCCCCTGATCGGGAGTGTCCCCCACATATGAAAACATGAAGCCAATATCATTCAATATAAGGACCAGTAATATAATACCAATGTCGATAGAAGTAAGTTATACCATTTGATGAAGAAAAGGATTTATTGGTTTCTTTATTTGATACTCTAAAAAAGGCCGATCTAAAAGTGATTTAATTCAAGAAGAGAAATCAAGGAGTAGGGACACTGAAGAGAACCAGATGGTATCATGGATTTTAAGTGTAATCATGAAGATCCACCCAATGCAACAGTGAAGAACTCACCGGTGAAACCATGACTGAAATCCAAGATGAGCTACTTTGGTCAAGAATATGATTCTATAAACTAGTGTTCCATTGGTGGTGGTGGAGAAGTCATAGATAGTCGAGTGGATAGTTATATGGAGAACTCAAACTAGGGATAACTATTTAATAGTTCCTTGACATGTGTATTCTAGTTTTAATAATCACTGCTTCTAAGCAGTTTCCATTGGATTTATTTATGGAATCGGAAATTTCCAACAATTCTTTATCCAAAGGGGACATGCTTTCCAAAGGTATACATTTGTTAATTTTGAACTTCACGATACTTAATAATGTGCATTGGTCAAGATGATGGGATGTCGGACTCATCACACACTTTTGGGGGGAATTATTTTCTACTCCAGGACTCTCCTTATAATTTAAGATATTTTTATGAATCCTTATTAATTCACCAAGTATGTCATTAGTATACCTTGGAATTTTCAATCACTTATTTAGCATGTGAAAAGTTCAAAATAATCTGTATGTATTTGAGGTTCTTCACTAATGGATATATCTGTATGTATTCAAGGTTTTCCATCAATGGTATCCTCTCATATACTACTTAGAGATTCTTTTAATCATCGTTATTATGATGCTGGTTTTTAAGCCACTCAGTGGGGCACTCTGGAATTTATTTTCATCTAGGGAGATGAATTTTTGGTTTGATCTTGGGATCATGCTCAAAAAATGGGCTACCTACGTACCCTTATAAAAGGAATCAGAACCCTCGTAGTTTAGTGCCACTAAATGGGACACATCATACCTTTTAAGGTCATGTGATAAGGACCTAGTCGTATAGTTTAATGTCTTGTGGTATGGAAATATAAGTGGAAGGTTCTTAGTCAAAACATAGCGTGGGACTTATGCCGAAGTAGCCCAAGGAACTTGTAAAGGATATGGATTTCAAAGTAGGATCAGACCCTATTGGGAATATGGCCCAAGGAGAACAGGGTTGATTTAAGGTATTGGTTTTGAGCCTCAAGAAGGCTTCCTATGTATCCCATATAGATGGGAATCAATTCCCACATAGTTCGATAAGTCTCATAGGAGAGTATAGTCCTTTGAGATAATTGAGTTTTGGATTACTTTCGGAAAAGGATGCCTTGGTGATTTGAAGATTTAATTTGGGGCTTATTCCTAAGGAGGATTCCCAAATTAGGGGAATTAGGGTTGGATTCTTGAAGAGGACATCCAGTGAGATCGGGCCCTGCAAAGGCTTCCTACGTATCCCAATTATGGTGGGAATTAGAGTTCTTATAGTTCATTCCTTCATGAAAATATTGTGACCATGACAAATCTCTAATCTCACGTGAGTCATGATTGGTGTGAGAAACAAGAGGATGTCAAAGATTCAACAATCACTTTCAAATTTTTCCTCCTCTACTGGTGGAAGAGTGTGCACCTATGATGGTGAGGGTGGATGAGGGTGAGTCGACAAGACTTACCTCTATTCACTTTATATTGGACAAGGGTCTAATGGAAGGAATAATAGATGAAGGTTAGGGGCTTACACTTGGATCGTTGCCTGTGGTGATAAAGCCCAACGGGAGAGGGAAAGGGTAACAAAAGTCTATGTTCCCATCTCCCCTTGGATCTTTGGAACCAAAGAAGAAAGGATGAGTAATGATGCTACCTCCTTCAAGAAAATATAGGGGCTTACGCCAAGATGGTTTCCCTAAAATTGATCCTGGTAGTGGAGGGAGACTTCTCCTATGCTTGCGTGGAAAATCAAGTGTGAACCATACCTTCCCTACCAGACACCTAAGGTTTCGGGTCATCTCTTTGAGAAGGTAAAGGCCAGAACCCAAACCCTCTTCTAAACCTAGAACTTCGCAACACTATTCTTGGGAGAAAGTTCCATGTGACCATGGATATAAAAACCCATAGACATTCCATGAATCCTAACCCCATTGTGAAACAAATGTGGGAAACCTCTGACTATGGATATACAAACTCAGATAGGAGACATGCTAATGTGCCTTTCCTAAAGGTTTGATAATTTATGAGGTTTTGGTGGAGGTCTTAATATAGTCCCTTTCATACAAGGGAGCCAAGGAAGAAGAAGACTTGCCATGAATGGATTTGATTAAGGCTTGATGTCTTGTAGACTGAAGATATTAAGAAAATCAAATAAGGGCTCCCAAGTAGGTAAGGGTGAAAAAGTATGGGTGCACAAGTAGACTCGGGTGACCTGATGTTCACTTAAGCGATGAACAACCTGTGTGTTAATACTTGGGAGATACCATGCTCGAGCCTTCAATAGTATTCATAGGTGGTCCTGAAAGTGGGGCGCTCAAGTTCCTATAAAAGGAATAGGCAGCACGCAAGTATTTATAACTTGGGGAGGTTGGGAATTTTAGGCGTGAAAGTGTTATGGTTTTCAAACTCTAAAAGGACTTAAGTCCAACTATCCTCCCTTAAATCATCCACACAAGGTGTTTAAGAACTACTTTGAAAGTTTTGGAAGACTGGGGCGAAGTTCTAGGGAGACCAGAGAATCCATTGGGCTTCAGGAAAATTCATCCATCCAAATGGAGGTCCCAAGGGTCTATTTATTAGAAAAAATAGGACATTGGGAAAAAGGAGTTTGGGCGTGCCAAAATGTGGCGCGCAGGTACCCTGCTCGCCGATGGTGTTTTGGCCAGACTAAGGAGACACTTTGAGGACTTAGAAAAAATTATTACTTCAATCAGCTCCAGTATGGTGGCGTGCAGGTATTTGTGTCTACAAAATCTCCCCCTTATAATTCGATTCATTTAGAATTAGAAGAATCTTATTCTAAGGTAAAATTAGGGCACTTTGATTCATTCCAACATCATTTTGTTATATTTGAAGCTATATCGTGTTTGGAAGGATTCTATAATTTTTTCCTAAACCATGAGGCATAGTGAGCATAGTTTGATTTTTTCTAGGGTTATATAGACAACCCCACAAAATTTATATCTCGTGAAATTTTATTTCTCATTATTACATAAATCATACAAAAATGTTTTTTAGTGAGCTGGGACCCAAATTTTGTTCAGAGTTCCCTTTGCGGGTTCTCAATCTAGTGAGTACCATGTCTCTTGTTGTTGGCAGTTTAGAGTCATGCATGTTGGAATATAAATGGGTAGTATTTAAGGTTGAATATATTTGACCATAAATTTTTAAATTAGATCCCAAAAAATACTCTGTGGGTAATAATTTCTTTAATATTCTTTAAATATTTCCAAGGGGAATCTTGAGTCATGATTTTTATAGTCACCAAATCTAAAACTTGTGTCAACATAAGAGGATTCCCCTACAAGAATGAAGTTACTATTATTTTTGACAAACCCATTATGGGGGTTGTATTATACAGGGGCAACTGGGGCATATGCTGCATATCCAAATAGTGGCATCTTTTGGATGATAATCCTATTATGTAGGCAACTTATGCAAGGTCACCTAAGGGCATGTACTGAATAGTCAAGAAAAAGAGATATTTAGTAATTTAACATTTTTTGCTGATAGATAGGGTAAAATAAGATTTGGGTGAATCAAGACCACAGTGGGTGGTTTTTACAAGGAAATTAATTTTAAGAATGAAAGGGATATTTTATACCGGCATATGTCATGAATAGGAAAATCATTTCTATACAAATTTGGTGTATGAGGAATGGTTAAAATTTATCAGAAAGGGGAGTTTCTAATATCATATTGTGCAGTTTTTAGTCATGCAGTGAGGACATTGGTACTGTGTAGTTTTAATTCATGCAGTGAGGACATTGGTACTGTGCAGTTTTAAGTCATGCAATGAGGACATTGTGAGTCTTTAATTTAAGGTATTTAGCTCAAACCGAAGGTATGATACTCTCTCAATTTCTTGATAATTTGTTTGAAAACATACTATCATATTCAGGTATGGAAGGGAAAATGGTAAAATATGATTTGAGAATTTCTAAATTTTAAGAATGATATGGAAAAAAAGATAAAGTAATTAGAGGAAGTCTTTTTTTTCAAGAACGAAGTTACCATTATTTGAAAAACTCATTATGGGGGTTATGTTATGTAGGGCCAACTGGGTAATATGCTGCATAGCCAAATAGTAGCATATTTTTTACTAATATACATGTTATGTAGGTAACTTATGCAAGGCCACCTATGGGCATGTGCTGCATAGTTAGGAAAAAGAGACCTCAAAAATGTTGACATTCTACTACTAAAAGCCGAAGAAAGTTTATGGAGATTTAGATTTTCTGAAGCATATAGTTTGGTTTATGGAGAAAGATATCTAAATATGAAAGGGTATTTCCAACCAAGATTTCCAAATAATTGGAGGAATAATACTTCTACGAAGGTATGACCCAAATGTAGAAGGTGTGGTGTCTATAGTTTTAGGTCATACAACTAGGACCAAAAATGGAAACAGTATGTGATATGTGGCCAAGTGGTTCCAAGGTTATTTCATATTACATTGAACACATGGAGAGAGAAATGTGTAAACCATGGTCTTGAAGAGTTTCTAATAGAAATAAAGAAAATGGGAAAAATATACTTGAATGACTATTTTAAAATACAGATTCTTGTATGTTGTAATCAATGTTTGAAAGGAATAAAGACACTATATACAAGAACAAAATTACCATTATTTAAGAAAATTGTTATAGGGGATGTATTATACAGGGCCAACTGAGGCATATGCTGCATTACCAAATAATGGAATCTTTTAACATACAGGCCTGTTATATAGGCAACTTATGCAAGGCCACCTAAGGTCACATGCTGCATAGTCAGAGAAAAGAGTTCTTAAATATTAGAAACTCGATCACCAGAAATTGTAAGAAAGATTATGAAGATATTAAAATATTCAAGATTAGGAGTGTGAAAAATGGAAGGAGGTAATGCTCAATTCATACGAGGAATATTTGAATCAGTATTGACCATGAATTTGGAATCCCTTACATAGATCTAATTCGTATGTAAAATAGGGACATTCTTTGTTTCCTTTTGAATTAACATTGTGATGTGCAGTTTAAAGGTGTGAAATAAGGAAATTATACTGTGCAGTTTTAAGTCATACAGTGAGGACATTAATAACCCTATTAGAATTTGAGACACCTTATTTATATAAAGAAGCCTTTTACTCGATTCCTAAGCCCACGTGAGCTATGCTTGGTATGAAAAACAAGGAGCGGTAAGGGCTTATTTTATAACACAAAGGTCACACAAGTGAAGAATATGGGTGTTAGATTCCCATGAATTTTAACATCGTGCGGTAAGGACAAAGATGAACCGATGTGAAAATAAAGACTTGTTGTAGTTGGACTAAGGGATAAAACCCAAGTGTCACTATATGTCTTGTTGAGGGAAAGAATCAATCCATACATAGTTCTTTAAACATTACCTATACAAGTTTGATTCTTATACAAAGAATAATGGTTTTTTTATCACGGCTAGGCCCAAGATTGGAGATCTAGGCGTCTCTACATATCTCATTGAAAATAAGAATCAATCCATACATAGTTCTTGACTCAAGGTCCCTATGTAGATCTGACTCAGGAATAAGGAAGATAGGTACTCATGTGCCACTAAGGAGTAGCTATGATGTCAATGATGTTTGCTTTTGGAAGCTTCTAACGTAAAATAGATAAAACGTTAGTCATACAGTTTAATGTCGTGAAATGAGTACAAATGATATCATTCAGTTTAACATCATGCGATAAGGATGGAGATGCTATGAATTTTAATGTCATGAAGCATGGATGTGAATGGTTTTTATGCAGTTTAATGTCTTGAAACTGGGACTTTGTACTATGCAGTTTTAGTCTTGCAACTAGGACGTGAGGACTGTGCAGTTTTTAGTCTTGCAGTGATGACATGGTATTGTGCAGTTTTAAGTATTACAGTGAGGAAAATGTACTGTGTAGTTTTAGGTCTTGCAGTGAGGATGTTGTACTGTTCAGTTTTAAGTATTGTAGTGAGGATGATATACTGTGTAGTTTTAAGTCTTGTAGTGAGGACGTTATACTGTGTAGTTTTAAGTCTTGTAGTGAGGACGTTGTAATGTGCAGTATTAATTCTTACATTGAGGATGATGTACTATGCAGTTTTAAGTCTTGTGGTGAGGACATTGTATTGTGTTGTTTTAAGTCTTGCAGTGAGGACGATTTACTGTGCAGTTTTAAGTTTTGCAGTGAGGACATTGTATTGTTCAGTTTTAAGTCTTGTAGTGAGGACGATATGTAAAACTACACAAAGTATTTCTTTAATAATCTTGCATTGGTTGGAGTTATAATAATCTATTAATCCATTGAGATTAAGGCATAAGCTCCATTTGAATAGACCTTATGTATGGAATAAGGTCCTTCCCACTTTGGATCAAGATTTAGAGGTTTCTTCCCTGGTATCATTTGAGTCCTAAGGACCAATACCAATTCTCCTTGAAGAAACGAATGGAGGAAAACTTTCTTGTTAAAATCTCACACTATTCTGTTCTGATAGACTTATAAATGATGTAAAGTATGAAATCTTTTCTCATCTAATCATTCTAGCACATTGAACTGTTTCTGATACCTCTCATCTATAGAAAAATGATCTCAAATTACAACTCTGAGTGAAGGCAATTGTATTTCAATTGGCAAAACTGCTTCGGTTCCATATACCAATGAATAAGGTGTTGTCTGGGTGGCAGTACGAGTAGTTTTCCGATAATCCCATAATGCATTCAAAATTTTATCAGGTCATGATTTCTTATCTTTATCTACCATCTTCTGGAGTATATTTTACAGGGTCTTTTGGAAGGCTTCTATCTATCCATTGGTTGTCGCATGATAGTGAGATGAATGGTTGGATTTGATATTATGCTCCTGATATAACTTCTTTACTTTAATCGAACAAAAATTGGTGCAATTTTCTATCAATATAGTATGAGGGACACCAAATCTTGTGATGATGTTAGTTTTGACAAAACTAACAATGATTTTGGCTCCGAATTATTTGAGAGGTATTGCCTCAGTCCATTTAGAAAAGAAGTCAGTAGAAATAAATATATACTTGAACTACTTATATGTAGCTGGATTATAAGGCCCTATTACATCCATCCCCCATGTGGAAAATGGCCAGGATTATTTAGCTATATGTAGAAACTCCGGGGGTTGATGAATGAAGTTGGCATGGACTTGGCAGGGATGACATTTCCTAGTGAAATCTGTGCAATCTTACGTCATTGAAGGCCAAAAGTATCCAAGCCTTCGGATCTGATCAGAGAGTATGTGCCCAGACTGGTGGGAACCATAAGCTCCTAAATGTACTTCTTTCATGACAGTTTCAGTCTCTTCTCCATCAATACACATAAAGACAATTCCATCAAATCCTCGTTTATAAAGGATCTTCTGATGGTTAGGACTGTCAAAAAGAGTAAAATTGGCTACTCATCATTGGATCTATTCTTTTTCATCCCTATTCAGTGGAAGTAATCCATTTTGAAGATATTACATGATGGGTGTTCTCCATCCCATGGTATGATCATATGGGTCATAAATATGGCTAATTTCATTAATTTCCTCCATTTTGGTTTGAACAAAAGGTAAGACCACACGGCGATGAGCTATGCTAATGAATGTCTCGTCTCGATTTGGATCTTCCAAGGTTGTAGCTGCATTATCCAGTGCATCTGCTTGGGCATTTTTTGATCGCGGGACATAAGACAATGTCATCTCTGAGGGAAATTCAACCATTAACCTTTTTACATAATCACATAAAGGGATTAATTCTTATTTTCTGATAGAATATTCTCCATTTATTTTCTTAATTACCAATTCTGAATCACCTTTTACTTTCAAATGATTCATTTTCACCTGAAGTGCCAATTCCAAACCTACAATGAGATCCTGATACTCCGCCTCATTGTTGGTTCCACCTTCCGATAATAGGAAGGAATAAGGCAACACTGCCTTTTCTGGGGAAATAAAGACAATTACTAACCCAACTTTGTTGAGTTTAGTGTTTTCAATTCTCTTCTCTATTGGACTTCTAAAAGCACCATCAAAATACATTTCCCATGTTTGGGAATTATCCTAAAATGAGAAGACTTATTCATCAGGAAGTTCAATATTTAAGTATCTTCTTACAGATGGATGCTCAACAAGGAAGTCGACAAGCCTTGTCCTTTTATTTCCTTTTGAGGCACAAATTAGATATCAAACTGTTACAAAATTACTTCCCACCATTCTAGAAGCCTTATAAGCATAGGAATAATGAGGATAAATTTGAGCGGGTTATTGCGAGATACCAATGGGACCTCATGATGTTGCAAGTAGTGCCTCAAAATCTGAACTAAAAATATTAATTCTAGGAAGAACTTTTTAATACTTGAATACTAAGTTTATACATCAAGCATAGTTTGACTGAGATACTAAAGGTTTTTTTCATTCCCAGCATCATTCTTTTGGGCGAGGAAGCTACCTAGTGATTTCTCTAAAGCTTTCACATAGAGGATAAGTGGTCTTCCTTCAACTAGTGGAATTAATACCAGTGGAATCCAGAGATATTTCTTGAAAGTATCAAATTCTTCTTGGTAGTCTTCGGTTCGTTGATAGGTGACCCCTTCTTCATTAATATGATGAAGGGAAAACACTTACCTTCCAAATTGGTGATAAAGCACCGAATGTAGTCCAAGTGTCCTTATAGTCCTCTTAATTTTTTCAAATTTTGAGGAGGTTACATACCAAGGATTGATTTTGTTTTCTCAAGATCAACTTCGATACCATGATGGTGTACAACGAAGCCAAAGAACTTTCCTGGGGTTAACCCGAAACACATTTCAAGGGGTTCATCTTCAAACTGTGTTTCCGAATTTTATTGAATATAATTTTCAAATCATTCATGTGATTAGAATATTGTCTATATTTGACCACCAAATCATCCATATATCATTCAAAAAATTTCCCTAAGAAGGGTTTGAAGATGTGGTACATGGAATGTTGGTATGTTGCGCCTGCATTCTTTAAACTAAAGGGAATTACCCGATAGAAAAACACACCTTGAGGGTATTTGAAGGCTGTATATTCTTTATACTCTAGGGACATACGAATTTGATTATACCCAGAGTATCCATCCATGAAGGAAATAGCTTCCTAGCCATCCATTGAATCAATTAAAAGTTCTGTAATCAGAACTGAAAAATCATATTTAGGAAAATGTCGGTTAAGATCTCTGAAATCAATGAAAACACTAATTTTCCCATTATTCTTTTTCACTGGGACAATCTTGGCAATCCATTTGGGGTATTGAACTTATATAACAAAGTTATCCTTTATAATCTTATCAACTTCAGCTTCAATTTTAGAGGCATAAGTTGGGTGTTTTCTTCTTACTACCTGCTTGAATCCATGATGTTCTTCTGGCAGACCCAAATGATGGGTGGCTATATCAGGATTAAGACCTGGCATTTCGATATAACTCCAAGAAAATATATCTTGATTTTGATTTATAAATAAAGTATACACATCTTGTTCTTCAGAGTTCATGGCCGCAATAATTAGAGTGGGGCGTGGATCTTCTTCTATACCCATATTTATTTCTATGAGATCATCCACGGTGGTAGAGACACCTTCCTCAAATGCTGGAGGATCATCCCCAAGATCTTCCTCTTCTTCTTTATTATGTTCTACCTCTTCTGTTTCTACTTGCATAGTATATGACGAGGCAAAAATCCCAAAGTTAAAAGGGAAGTCAAAATATTTGAACATCCTAAAGAAGAGGCCACCATATCTGACCCTAATGATGATGAAGGGTCTTTTATGGTAATAAAGAGGAGATTATGGATTGATAATTGACATCTTTGTCTTCATCTAGAATTTCTACAATTTATTCTACTCTGATTAAAGAAGTAGAGGCTTGTTTTAGTTTAGCAGATGAAAAGAAAATATCTCCATTTAGGCTTTCATCACTGCTTAGTGGATCAATGGTTTCTCCCATGTTTTCAGACTCAATTTCCGCAATTGACATTATGGAAGTTATTGGATGAGTGCTTGTATTTGGTTTTACCTTTTCAATTTGATTAATAGATAACACATAATCTGTACTCAAATTTATGAATGGGTTTGCTGGGATCTTTTCCAATCCATTCAGAGCATTAACTCTAGTTATCTACTTTCTCATGGATCTCATTACTTTGTGTGATAAAACTCTACCTCAATGTATTTAGATTCGCACATTTTGAATGGAGCCTTGTCACCATAAAACGTCCCGATTTGACCATTGAAAAAGTACTTAAGACACTGGTGGTATGACGAAGGTATGGATGCATGTTGATGTAGCCAAGGCCTTCCTAGTAAAATATTGAAGGTTGTGTCCTGATGAACAACCATGAAGTCTGAATTTGATACAAGATCTCCAAACTGAGTTCTGAGTGTAATTTTTCCCAGAGGTTCTTGCTCATTATTATCATAATATTGCAACATTAAAGTGTAAGAAGATAAGTCAGATTCAATAAGTCCCAATCGATGAAGTGTACTAATAGGAATGAGGTTGACTCCAGAGCCATTATCAATGAAGTCTCATCGGATATCTATGTCATTGAACTTGCTAGATAAATATAAGGGTCTGATATGTCCATGTACAACATCATCTTCATCTTCATCTGTAAAAATATGACTTCCTGACATTCCATAGGATCATTCTCTATACGGTAAACCTCAGCAGTAGCAACTTCAGTTTCAAACTCTTGAGGACTTGACAAGGCCTCAATAAGTTACTCTCTAAGGTCTTTTGATAGAATTAAGGCATCCAAAATTAATAAATTATCTAGTACATGGGCCAATTATTTCAAGACATTATACTTTTGGTCCAAAGATCTATGTTTACCATCATGGATATGCAGTTTTGCAGGTTCTTTGGAAGCTGATGCTTTTGATGTAGTTGTATTCTGTGTCAGAGCAGAAGTTGGAAATACTCTTATCTTTGGTAGATTAGACTGACTAGGTCTATTCACTTACTAAGAGGAAGACAGTGTGACTTTTAATCGGTCCTCCAAAATAATTGTGTCAGAACTGAACTTTTCTTTCATGGAAGAAATTCCTTGTTCTTTTTGAGCCTGCTAAAGGGATCTTCCACAAGTTTCTACTACATACACAGTTCGAACAACGTTAGAGTTAAAATGGTGGTTTTTAGAATTCCCATTTCTTCCCCTGTATCCTCAACCTTGGCCTCTTCCTATGGTTCCCCAATTAGGAATAAGGAATTCATGATCATTATAATCAAAATTATCATCGGTATAAGGATTCGTTAAATAGATAATGTTGACATAACCAAAGATCAATTCTACATCTAATGAAGATTCTTCTTAATGGGTTACTTCTGGTTTCACCATTTAGCGGGGTGGTGCCTGTTCTTTCGAAACAAATGGCATGAAATCTTCCAGGGTCAAGGAAAACTTTTTCCTTAACATGAGCTCATCTTCTTCTAATTTATCTTTGTCCTTATGATCACATTGCTTCTTTGAGGAATGACCTTTTGATGAAGCTGGTTTTGTTGTGGCAGAAGTTGTAGAAGACACAATTGGTTGTTTCAAATATGTTTTAAAAATGGCATGAGTTCGGTTGATCGTTTTTTTGATCATCCAATCATTATATTTCTACACATTTTTTCTTTTTTACTTCCTTCCATTTGTCTTCTTCCTATGGATCAGTAGCGGTAACACATGCTACTTGAGATGACGAATTTTTCAGTTTCACTAGTCCATAATCTACCATCTTTTTCAAGAGGTCCTTGAAAAAAACATTTCTGGATGGGATTACCTAACATTTGGGGAAACGGACAATAATTCGGAAGATCATCACTTCTTTATTTATTTGGTTTCTTTGTCCTTGGAAACTGAACCAAATTGTTTTCCAAAGCTGAGATGAAGTAACCAAGAACTTTTTCATTCTGGAAAGAATAAACTTTGTTATTTAATTCTTCAAACGGTTTCCGTATTTGATCTCTTTGATCATCTTGACTTGGCAGTCATTGCTTCTAATTCTCATGAGGCGGAGCCCTTCGGTATGATGAAGGTCTTGAAGTAGAAGCAGTTATAGGTACCTTCTTGAGTGTAACTGTAATAGCTTCTGCCTTTCCTATCCTCCTCCTCAGAGCTGATGGAATTACACGATTTTTAGCCTTAGTTTCTATAATAGGGTCTTCTATCTGTTGAGAAATTGAAGTAAGGTCTGGAAATCCTACTATGTATTTCACAGGGATCAATGGTGTGTGTAACTCATCACGTATATTTCCCACACAAATTGGCCGCAATTCTTCTTGAGGGAGCGCCAGACTTAAAGAGTATGTTAATCCTTTCCATCATGCAATGAAATATGAAACTCTTTCATTCTCCATTTTTTTACAATTGGTGAAATCAAAAATTTTCTTCTTTGGTATCATTGAGATAAATTAAAGAATTAATTTATGACGGACATCTTCACATCTAGTAATTGATCGAGATTGTAAACTTATATACCAGACAAAAGCTGGTCCTTGTAATGACTGCACAAAACACCTAATCTTTAATACTTCTTTTTGTTGAGGGTTCCCATCATGGGATCAAAAAGAGAAAAAAATGTGTTAAGTTTTGTTCCAGATCTCCTGAACTATTAAATATTGGGAATGTGATATTCACAAAAATTGGTGGGGGAGGAATTTCATCCACCCATTCAGGGTAATCTCTCTTTTCTGGATAAACTGGTTCACATCGTTCCTCTAAAGCTTCAAATCGAGTTGTTAATTCCTCAATTGTGTTCATAAGAATTTGGGGAATATCTGGATGAGCTGGAACCTATGAAAGTATAGAAACTGGAGCTTGAGATGGTGCAATGACTGGCAAAACCACTAACAGTGGTGCCGATATTTTCCTTGGATAACCCATGGGAATATGCTTATCAGGATGTGTCTGATCTTTCCTTGATTGTGTACCTAGTGGAGGGAATTCATTATCCGCATATGTAGTTACTAAAAATCCTCTTTGCTAAGGAGATTCTACAGGATGTGCAAGTTGAGGACCTTCTTAGGGAGTACATCTAGTAGAAATTCTACTTCGAAGTAACTCTGTATTCAGTCTTTTCAACTCTTTTATTTCCTCTTCTTTCTGTGAAAATATTTCTTCAAGTGAAAGTGATTGAACTTCTCCAGTGGAAAAGTGAGATAAAATCTTACTTTTACCTTTCCCCTTATTAGATTCCTTTCAGAGGGGTGGGAGTTGGTTATTTGAAGGCATACCTAGATTCTGAGTAAGCCTCTGATTTTGGGTATGCACGCCTTCTTAATTTGCCTCAGTGTGTACCATATTATGGAAAAGAAATTCATCTTATGATTCCCCTAAACTGGACTCATTTTCTAGAGGATCTTCTATAGTGGTGTTAATGACATTCACTAATGCATAATGCATCGATGGAATTCTGTCAGTATTTTTGTAAGATCATCTCCCTCTATATATTCTATAAGACTCTTTTATCCTATATGATGAATTCTCAGGAATTTTTTAGTGGACAATAACCCAAAGGGAATCCTTGGATAGTTCAGTTGTATGATCTCCTTGTGGCTTCTTCCATAATCGAGAGAAAGCTGACTTCCACTGAGGAGGAAATTGTAGATGTGAAAAAGCCCTCATCTCTACAGGTTGGGGCTGTTCATGTCCTTCTTCTTCAAATCTATAAACATTGATTAATGAATTTGAAGTTGAATTAAATGAGCCCCCAACCTTACAAGATGGGGAAATTCTTGAACTGTTATGGATGAAATTCATGCAACTCCTCTTCTGATTTTGAGAATTTTGGTTCGTACATTATCCAGGTGCATTATTTGACAACCATTAGAATCACCTATTTCGAAATATCGCTTTGCTATTTCATAAATTTGTATTCTCTGACAGCTGACATCCTCTAAGCGGGATTCTAGATCAAGATTCATAGATGATTTTTGTAAAATTAACTCAACAACTTTTTTTCTTTGGGCCTAACTCTGATGAGATCTAGTTGAGGCATGTTCTTGAGCGTACATTCGATTACATACAAAATCTATTAATTGTGGCCAATTTTGGGAAATAACATTTCATGAGACCACTTTTGGTGGACTTTGCTAATTTTGGAGTGTAGTGAAATGCAATGCTTCATGTGCACCCCATCCTCTGATATGAACACTAGTTGGGGAATCGGAAATTGATGGGTGTAGACTCTTTAGAGCATTGATGCATGCACACTGAAGGATTATCTACTGTCTTTCAACATTTAGATGTTAGTAAACTGAGAGAGAATCCAATTCAATTTGGAATTGGAACCCTTCTATCATCTTTAAATTAGTTTGATATTCATCATATGGTAATACTTTGGTTTTCAAATGATGAAGAGTTTTCCATAGGTTGAGGTAGATATCATGAATTCAATCTTCTGAAATCAATTCCGGAATGTTATACTAAGAATTTTCCAAAGTCCAGAACATGACTGGTACTTATCCCTAGCCAATTGTTTCCTCATGTTAAACACATCTTTACAGTATTTTACTAGAGGTTTCTCTACTTGGTATGACCAAAGTGGATGCTCTGTATTAGAAGAAAAATGACCCAAGGGAGGTTTAGAGAATGATTGTTCCCTTAAGATTTCTTCTGGTTGAGAAAGTGTTTCACCTGTCAATGACAAGGCATCAGAAATGACTGGTCGTGTGTTTACAAGTGCCTCAAGATAGGATGTCTTTCTCATCACTACATTGTCAATTATAGAATTTCCTTGACAATGTGAAATACTACTGTAGAGAGGACTTTCTCAGAAAATGCCATCATGGGGAGGATCACCATGGTGGATTACATCAAGGGATAAATATTCTTGTTCCTTGGTCTTCTAGAAACACTAAGGGTTTCCGTGGCTCTCATCCAGAGATAGGCACTCTGGATTGACCAAATATTCATGAACCAAGACTTCATGATGAAGTGTCTAATGAGAAACTTCAGAATTACTACTACCACTCCCATAATTTGTTAATGATAGGATAGAATCTTGAGATGAAATAGATAAATATTTGAGGGCCTCCAGAACTCCAGCATTAAGAGGAGCCAAATCATAGCTTGACTCTTGATTTTTCAATAATACTTGGAGATAATTCTTCTTGGATGTTCTCTTATACTTATTTGGTGCCACTTTTTGGGAAAAGTGGTTACCATGGTCAGGTGTATGTGCCTACCTTAGATTGGTTACTGGGATACACTGATTACCTCCTATTGGAAAGGGTGTATGTTCTCAGTCTTGTTGTCTATATGATATGGGGGAGTATGCCTCATGACCCTCTTGGACTGGAATAGAGGTGTGTATCTGTTCCGAGATGGAATATTGATGTTTCATCCCATATGTGGGGACAAATTTTCATGTTTGTTTCCCAAGTACTAATGAAGCAGTTGTTATAATATCCTGGCATACTTTCAAAATATGGGTAGGGATTTGTGTTTTCCCTTTCACCATTGATAAGATATGTTTGGTGACTTCAGTGACCGAAATGAGAATATACGTTCATTCTGTATCTAGATTAGGTGTATTTTCCTGATCCTATCCCCCTTTTCCTATCAATGGGTATTTACAGTACTTATGCATGGGATTAGAGAGTTGAGTATGCCCCATATTTGTCATCGAAGCTTTCCAACTGACTTCTCTAGGTGATACTAAAAGAGACTATTGGAAGACTTGATGAAAATTGACAGGTGTATGTGCCTATTGGCTATTTCCCATCAAGTATGGTTGACGGACTTCCTTCAATAATGGAAAACGAGACTACTGACAGAATTGGTGATTGTAAACAGGTGTATGTTCCTGTTTACCAATTTCCACCACATTAGATTAGAGGGATTCTTTAAATGCATTCAAATGATCCTGCTGACTGGTTGATAACTTGTATGTAGGTGTATGTGTCTGTTCATAGTACTCCACTAGATTTATCTATTGGGATTGGTGGGTTGCTTCCAAACGAGTCTGATGAGAAGCAAAATTATGAAGGACTGGTTTCCATCAAGTTAGGTTGATGGACTTCTCCGGAGGAGGAAGAGGTGAGAACCTACTCCCTGTTGAACAGACGTTATCCCCAATGGTTTATCTTACATGCCCAGGTCTGAGAGACCTAGGCCAAACATCCAGAAGAAACACCCACATCATATTGGGGGTTCACTACCGCGTGATTTTGCTGGCTTCAATTGTTGGTGGGAGTTCTCAGGAAAGACTCGTTCATTCTTGAATTGAGGCCTTGAGTGACCTCTTGATCCATCTCCTTGTAGTAGGAGAGGGAATTGTTTATGCATTTAGGGGCTAAGGACCTGAAACGGTTGAAGATGGTGGTTGGAACCATCTACTTCTTGATCATTGGTCATCATTGTCCGGATGATCAAGGATCTTTATTGACCTGGAGGGCCTACTGAGCATCCTCCAAAGTCAGGATTGTATCTTTTCAACAATATTTCTTCACCATCACATTAGAGACCCAACATTGAAGATGTTGGGTAGGTGATAAAATCCTTCCCATGGATGGGGATCCAACTTTAGCAGCGTTTGGGAAGTTCACAGATGTTGTCTTGAAGAAATCCATTTGGGAGTGAAGGGAATTCTGAGAAAAAAACTTGAAACAACAACAAACTTCATTAAAGAAACATATTTTTATATTTATACATGTGTGATTGATTCCTTTGTCTGACCTTCATTTATCAGTTGATAGGGGCCTAATAGTTGGGTAACATTATTAACTTGGTTAAGGATTCACGTCGAGTTCACCATTTTAGTTTCGTAGTTCCTTGAAACATGTATTCTAGTTTTATGAATCACTACTTCCAGGTGGTTTCTATTAGATTTATTTATGGAACAAGAAACTTTCAACAGTTCTTTATCCAAAGGGTACCTTCTTTCCAAAGGTAGGCATTTGTTAAGTTTGAACTTCATAATACTTAAGAACGTGTATTGGTCGAGAGGATGGGAGTTCAGACTCATCACACCATTTTGGGGGGAATTATTGTCTACTCTGAGACTCTCTTTATAATTTAAGATATTTTCATGAATCCTTATTAATTCACAGAGTATATCATAAGTATCCCTTGGAATTTCCAATCACTTATTCAGCATGTGAAAAGTTCAAAATCATCTGTATGTATTCGAGGTTCTTCATTAATGGAGATATTCGTATGTATTCAAGGTTCTCCATCAATGGTATCCTCTCATATACTACTTAGAGATTCTTTTAATCATCGTTATGATAATGCTGGTTTTTAAGCCACTTAGTGGGGCACTCTGGAATTTATTGTCATCTAGGGAGACAAAGGTTTGGTTTGATCTTGGGATTATGCCCATAAAATGTGGTACCTATGTATCCTTGTAAAAGGAATCAAAACCCTCATATTTTGGTGTCACTAAATAGGAAACATCATACCTTTTAAGGTCATATGATAAGGACCTAGCCATACAATTTAATGTCATGTGGTATAGACATATAAGCAGAAGGTGCTTAATCAAAACATAGTGTGGGACTTATGCTGAACCAGCCTAAGAAACTTGGAAAGGATATGGTTTTCCAAGTAGGATCATACCCTGTTGGGAATATGGCCCAAAGAGAATAGGGTTGATTTAAGGTATTGGGTTTGAACCTCAAGGAGGATTCCTACGTATCCCGTATAGATGGGAATAAAATCTCACGTAGTTTTATAAGTCTCATAGAAGAGTATAGTCCTTTGAGAGAAATGATTTTGTGATTACTTCCTAAAAAGTAAGCCTTGGTGATTTGAGGATTTAATTTAGGGCTTATTCCTAAGGAGGATGCCCAAATTAGGGGAATTAGAGTTGGATTCTGGAAGAGGACATCTAGTGAGTTCGGGCCCTGAGAAGTCTTCCTATGTATCCCAATTATGGTAGGAATCAGAGTTCTTGTAATTCATTCCTTTGTTCAAATGTTGTGACCATGACAAATCTTTAAGACCATGTGAGTCATGCTCGGTGTGAGAAATAAGAGGATGTCCAAGATTCAACAAAGGCCCTTTCAATTTTTTCCTCCTCTACTGCTGGAAGAGGGTGAACCTATGGCGGCGAGGGTGGACGAGGGTGAGGCAACAAACCTTACCTCTATTCACTTTCCATTGGACAAGGGTCCAATAAAAGGAAGAAGGGATTAAGGTTAAGGGATTACACTAGGATGGCTTCCCATGGTGACAAATCCAAATAGGATAGGGAAAGGATAAAAAAAGTCCTTGTTCCCATCTCCCCTCTGATCTTTGGCACCAAAGAAGAAAGGAGGTGCAATGATGCTACCTCCTGCAAGAAAATATAGGGGATTATTCCAAAATGGCTTCCCTAAAATTGATCCTAGTAGGGGAGGGAGACTTATCCTATGTTTGTGTGGAAAATCACGTGTGAACCGTACCTTCCCTACCAGAGACATGAGGTTTTGGGTCATCTCTTTGAGAAGGGAGAGGCCAAAACCCAAACCCTCCTCCAAACCGGTAACTTCCCAACACTGCTCCTAGAAGAAAGGTCTATGTGACTGTGGATATAAAAACCCACAAACACTCCATGAATCCTAACCCCATTGTGAAACAAATGTGGGAAACCTCTGACTGTGGATATACAAACCCAATTAAGAGACACGCTAATGTGCCTTTCCTGAAGGTTTGATAAGTCAGGAGGTTTTGGTGGAGGTCTCAACAGAATCCCTTTCAAACAAGGGATCCAAGGAAGAAAAAGACTTTCCATGAATGGATTTAATGAAGGCTTGATGGCTTGTATACTGAAGAGAGTAAGTGAATCAAATAAGGGCACCCAAGTAGGTAAGGTCGTGCAAGTATGGGCATGCAAGTAGGCTTGGGTGACCTGATGTTCACTTAAGTGACGAACAACCTGTGTGTTAATACTTAGGAGAGACCTTACTCGAACCTTCAAGACTATTCACAGGTGGTCCCAGAAGTGGGGCGCTCAAGTTTCTATAAAAGGAATAGGTGGTGCGCAAGTAGTTTTGACTTAGGGAGGTTGTGCGTTTTAGGTGTGCAAGTGTTATGGTTTTCAAACACTAAAAGGACTTAAGTCCAATGATCCTCCCTTAAATCATCCCTAGTTGAGGACATTTTGTGGAGAAGTGTATGGAACACATTTCATGGTGTCTACAGGGACTTACAATATATACATATATATAATGATATAAACATATAACAATAAATAAAAAATATATATAAAGATATGTATATATATATATAATATAAACAAAAACAAAAATAACACATGTTAAAAATTACACCTGAATATTAAAACAATATTATTGCATATGATAAAAAAATTAAAACACTAAAATATAATGTGATACTAAACTAAAAATAATAATAAACACCATGAATCTTATGAAGTATGATAATGTGTTAAAATAGTCAACACACACAAACATGAGATATAAACATTAGAACATGTGATCATAAAAACACATTTATTTAATTTAAAACAAAAATAGTTAACTTAAAAATTAATGTGACGTAATTGAAATTTAACGAAACAGAAATAAAAATAATTTACCAGGATCAAACACAAAAAATCTCCCCCATTTTTAAATTAAAAAATCTAACATTTATTTAAATTTTTAAAACATTCTCCCACTTTTTGAAATTTATCAAAAAGATAAAAAAATCACAAAAACATTCTCCCTCTTGAAAAATAAATAGTTACAAATACCCATATTTGTATAGATCAGGTAGTTTTATAAACAAATGATGAGAAAATATGTATAAAAATCCATCTACATAAATGAAAATATAATAATAATAAAATTTGTGCATGCATATCAAATTTTAACAATCAACAATCATAATATTAGGTTTCTAACATACCAAGTTCAAACTTCATTTTCTTAAACCTTATAGAAACTAATGATTTAGTGAATATGTTAGCAAGATTTTTTTTTAAAAAAATTATAAAATAATATATCCTTTATTTACATGATCCCTCAAAAAATGAAATCTAACATCTATATGGTTTGTTCAAGAGTGTTGTAAAGGATTTTTAGAAATTGAAATAGTACTAGAATTATCAAAGAAATTAGAAATTTATCAAAGTTAATATTAAAATCACATAAAGTTTGTTTAATCCAAATTCTTTGAGAACAAAAACTAACAGAAAAACTATACTCAACCTCAACTATAGACAATGAAACTTTTATTTGTTTCTTATAAATCCATGAAATTAAATTCTTTCCAAGAATATTACACATACCTATTTTTTCAGTCATGTCTGCAACCTTCAAAAACAAAGGAAAAATATGATAATAAATCAAAAAATATTATATGAATAAAATAAAAAAGTATTAATAGTTCCTTATATATATATAATAACTCTCTTAAGAGCTTTAAGAAGGATTTCTTTAAGATTTGATTGAAATCTATGACATAAAAAGTTGAAAACATTATATCCTCTCTAGATGTAGTCAAATAAAGTAAGTTTCCTATCTTGCATCTATATAGTTTTACATCAACACACTTTCTAGATTCATTCAAACCAAATTTTAGAATTTTTACTCATTAGTGTTTTAATATACTTTCATGAATAAAGGCCAAACATTTTTACAATTTCTTTAGCATACATAGATTCATTTAAGAAAATACAATCTTTTGTATAGTTAATTTATAAGATAATATTTTTTATAGCTCTCCCAGTAAGCTCATATCAAACTCACTAGTCTTCAGTTTAGAGAAATTATTGAAAATTAAATAATTTGTAGAACTAAATATTATATCATCATCATATATTTGTATAATCAAATTGTAATTTTCAACATTCCTTATAAAAATTTTAGGATCTACTCTTCCTTTGTAAAAGTTATTTCCCAAAAAAATGAGTTAGTATCTCATTCCAAGATTTGGGAGATTGTTTAAGACCAAAAAAAATCTTTATTAAGTTTAAAAACATGATTTTTAATTATTTTTAATTTTCAAATCCATGGTTATCTTAACAAATACTTCTTCATAAATTATTCCATTTAAAAATGAACTCTCTTCATCCATTTGATATAATTTAATATTATAAAAATAATAAAGTGATAACAAAATTATAATTGCCTCTATCCTTGAAATAGAAGTAAAATAATCTTCAAATTCTATTCCATATTCTTGGGAATAACCTTGAGCCACTAGTTTTGCTTCATTTTTAACTATATTTCTATATTAATCGTGTTTATTAATAAAAATCCATTTAGTTATTTTTTTAAACTTTTGATAATTCAAATAGATTTAAAACTTTATTTATTTCAAATTGATTTAATTATTAATTTAAATAACTAATCTAGTTTTAATAATTTAAGTAATCATTAATATTAACAGGAAAAAAATTAACCAACAAATGAAAAGTTTTCACAATAATTTAAAACAAATTTCCCAGTATTTATTTCAGATTCAATATTTCCAATTGTTTTTTTTCAATAGGATGATATTTATGATTTTTCTGTTCTTTAAGATCAGTTTATAAAGATATTTTCTCCCCCACAACTAATGAATTATCATTTTCTAGAACATTATCTTCACCAATATTGAATTTCCTGAATTTTTCATTATTTTTTTTAAATTTAAATTCTTCTTATTATTTTTATTTTCATAAAATTTAACATGCACTAACTATTCAACAACTAAATTTTTCATATTGAAAAATCTATATTCCTTACTAGTATTAAAATTACCAAAAAATATTCCTTCATCACATTTAGAATCCAACTTCTCTAAATTATCTTTTTTATTTAAAATTAAAACTTTACAACAAAACATCATAAAATATCCAATTTTAGGATTGAAACCATTAAAAATTCATAAGGGGTTTTATTTAAAAATATTTTAACAAAGAATTTATTTAAAAAATGAAAATTTTTATTGGAAGCTTTGGCCCAAAAATATTTAGGTAGATTAAACTTAACAAGCATTGTCACGACCCGTCCCCAAGGGCCCGTGTCGTGACTACCCCAAGCCCACCTTCCATAAGCTAGGGGCTAGTGACTAGCACTGGAAAGGCGTATCCATCTAATGGGAATGAATTACCTTTAAACCTGTACAAACACACAATCCAAGAACACGACAAGAAGCAATCACTAAGTAAATTGTTGTAGTAAAAAGTGTGCTAAAAGTAAAGGGGATGGAATGAAATTCCAACTGGAAAGTACAAGTAAAGATGAAAAGAGAAAAATACCTCCTGGATCATCCACTTAGGATACCACCTAAAGGGTAGGTACAACTCTAGATCATTAGTACCTATGTCATGTCACACCAAATGGTCCAACTATGAGCATCATCCAGTCCTGGCTCTCTCAGCCTCGATCAATGTTGTTCGTCAGCTGCACAAGACACAACAAGGTGTGGGAAAATCCCATGCAGGGGTGAGTATAACAATACTCAGTAGGGACCCTGAGACCCTCAAAGGTCTCCCATAGTGCCACAAAGAAAGACCTCAATCACAAATCATGAAGCATTCATCATCTATACTTAGGTATATGCCCGTACATATACCTAATTCATCAATATATACTCATTTCATACATGATGGAAGAATATCACAAAGGTAAAACCATGAAGTTAACACCTTGAAGGTAAAACTAGCAAACAGGTAATGCCACGAAGACAACACCACAAAGGTAAAAGTACCACACAGGTAACACCACGAAGATATCACCACGAAGGTAAAAGTACCACACAGGTATCACCACGAAGATATCACCATGAAGGTAATAGTACCACATTGGTATCACCACGAAGGTAAAAGAATCATCTCACACCAGGTATTAGTGAAGTATAGAAGTGCATATGATCAATCATGAAGCTAGATTATCTTATTCTATCAGGAGTCACTTCTGTAGAATATATGGAGTCTGACCCACATAGGATCAATAGGTACTAACCCCCAAAATTATACACACAGGATCTAACCCACCCAGAGTCGATAGGTACTAACCCTCGTAATGACCCACATAGGATCAGTATGCGCTGACCCACAGAGGATCATTGAGCGCTGACCCACACAGGATCTGACCCACACAGGATTGGTATGCGCTGACCCATACAGGATCGTTGAGTGCTAACCCACACAGGATCACTGGGTACTAAACTCTGTATGATCTGTCTCTAACCTCTGTGTCATTGCCAGCCACTGGACTCCCACACTAAGCATGCATGATTCTGAGAGAACCGCTCCTCAAGCCATTGGTCATATTTCAATTGGCCTGAAGTTCCACGAATAAGTAACTCGTTGATCTTTCACATCATAAGGGTTCCATCACAATAGACGATGCATCAACTGGACGCCTGGTCTATAAGTTATAGGAATTTTAGGGATTAGGGCTCGGTTGGATTTGGGTACGATCCAACCTGGCCAAACTCCAACTTTCTCCAAAACTCAAGTGGATTATATCAAAATGACTGCCTCGTCCTAAGGGTTTTGGCGCCACAGACAGTTTGTCAAACGGACGTTGGGTCTGTTAGTAACACCCCTTTCCGTGAAACGGGGGTGATCACACCTCGATCGGTCCTGGCTCGGTCGGGCCCGCCCAAATACGTCAAAGGGACCACTTCCCAAAAAAGATCCCAACTCCACTAATGGTGTGTCGAATGAACACCTGGTTTGTCAGCTACATGTGTTTCTTTATTCGGGGATCGGTTGGGTCTGGGCCCGGTCCGACTCGGTCAGGCCGGACCAACGCAACGGATCCCAGGGTCTACCTAACCCCACTCAGGTCTGGCCCACTAAGGGTTGGCCCGATTTACTGGTTCCGGACCATCGGGGTCGGCCCAGTTTGGTTTGCGGGTCCGGGCCACTGTTGGCTCGGCCCATTGGGTGGGGCTCAGCCCACCCGCATTGGCCCACTAGGACGTGAGTCTGACCCGGCCCGTTGGGCGGGTCCAGTCCACTGGGCAGGTCCGGACTGCTTGGTCAACCTGTGTCTGGCCTGATCCGCCAAAAGGTGGACCAGCTTCTCTAGCTGGCCCCATGGGTGTGGGGCCGTTTTGGCTAGCCGGTGGGGCGCTGCCCCACCGCATAACAATCGGCCGTATCGGCCGACAGGGGGTCCACCGACCCGGTGTGGCGTGAGGGCTATGCCACTCTCCACCAGCCGCAGCCTTGAGTCATGGCCTCCTCCAGCATTATACGATGGTGCACCGCTCTGCCTTCCTCCATGGTCAGTCGGTGTCAACCGCTGCTTCCCACCACAACCCCCTTGTCTATCATCATGTGACGGCGTGCCCCTACCTCCTTCACGGCCGGTCGGGCCGACCGCCGTCTTCACCCACCACGGCTGTGACAGTGTCCTTCTCCGGTGGCGGCACACTATGGAGCGATGTTATCTCTTCTACAGTTGGTCGTTTCCTGCCGCCGTCGTCACCCACCGCTCGGGGTCTCATTCAACCCTAAGGTAAAGCTCACGAAGAACGCACCAAAATTCCAACAAAAATGGCAGAGGGTCTAGGCCTTGTTCATTTGTCCCGTGCCCTACGCATTATCTTGATAGTAAGAGGGTGTTAAAATATTTATCAAATCTTGAAATTAAACAAAGAAATAAACCCTACCTCAAGTTCGTTGGAGAGAGTCCGCGTTTGAGGAAGTGTCGGCGTTCGTCATTCCCATGACAAGCCTCCAACGATGCCACTCGATCGTCATTCTTCGGTTCGTGGTTTGGGGTCGGTCACCACTACCAGATGAAACAGGCTTCATCCTCCAAGTGTTGGTCATCGTGACACTTTACCAGAGCTTCATCGCTTGGTGAAGTCGTGCTAATACATCCCCCCAAGCTCCATATAAATAGGAGAGGGGGAGGGTAAGTAACAATTGTGGAATTTAGGGGGTTCATTTAATAGGAACCATCATAAATTTTAAAGGCACTGTTACTTAGTATTTGAAGGTTCAAGCCATTTAATGGCTTGACATGTTGCTGGTCCCACACTATTACTTGTCCATTAGAGGAAAAGAAAGAAATAAACAAAATAACAAAGTTATTTTATTATTCTTTTAAAAAGTACCAAAATCTAACTTTTTCTCTAAACTTTCTGAGATCGGATTAAACCCTCCCTTAAGAGAATCTCGGCTTTGTAGATTCAATGGTGCTCTTGGATTTTTAATCCAAGCACCGGCTAATAAGTTAGAAAACGGCGTCTGTGCGTTTACTGAACGTACCTTAAAAAAAGTTCAATAAATTATTAACATTCTCCCTCGACCCACGTCAGTCAAGGTTAGCCTCTGACTAAGAGGTACACACCCCCAAAGAACTCAACAGTACTCTCATATTTTCAATCTGAGTTACCATTTAGAAGTTATGGATTTTAACAATAAAATAATTGTTACTTAATTATTTTATTTACGACCAAAAAAATAACTTCCACTGTTGGCTCGTGTCGGCCAATGTTAGTATCTACATAAAAAAAATACCCTCACAAGATCATTGGTGGTCTTAGATTTTTAATCTGAGTCACCATTCGTGAGTTATAAGCTTTTGAAAAATAAAATAACTTTATTTAATTATTTTATTTATGGTTATTCCATTTTTTGGTTTTCTCACAGGAGGTCTGCGTCGACTAAGCTTAAGTTGCACCTAGGGTAAACCCATCATCCTGAACGCAATGGTGCCCTCATATTTCCGATTCGGGAAACCTTTTAAGAGTTATTCCACTTTTTCAAGAAAACCGCTTACGCACGCTAATTAAAGCTTAACAGAACTTTGACAGATCATTTCGGGTACTCCGGGCCTCGGAATCACGCGTTGTCAAATTTAGCGGTCTTGAAATAATTCCATATAATTAAAAAAAATATGGAAATTCTGGGGCATTACAAGCATTGATCTAGATATTTATAGAATTAAAATATTCTTTCATTCAACTGCACCATTTTTTATGGTGTCCCTGGGATAGAAAAATATTTTTTATATCTATTCTCTTCACAAAATTTATAAAATTATAAATTAAAAAATTCCCTACCTCTATTTCTATTGATAGATATGATTAAAATATTTTTGAAATTATGAATAATTTTGAAAAGAATTTTTTTTGTTAAAGTTCCAATTTTTTGGGATAAGAAATAAATAAAGATGAATCTACTATAATCATTAACTATTGTAAATACATAATTCTTTCCACTTAAACTTGTATATTTTAGGACCAAATAAGTCAAAATGTAGTAATTCAAGAAATATAGTGATACTAACATTATTTACAGATTTAAATATTTCTTTATATGGATTTCCCTTTAAAACTGAATCACACACAAAATAATAACTTATATTTAACTATATAAATTATAAAAAAACTATTCATTCTTTGAAAACATGTGAAATTGTTTAAATTTTTCATGTACAAGTCTAATATTCTATAAAATTTCATTTTTCATGTGTTTAGAACACCCACTAACTTGATACTTGTAATATTTCCTTAAATGAATCAATCAAGTTTAATTTTGTTCTAACCATGGTAATTTGGGTCCAATTATATTAGTAGAGTAACATTTTAGCACCCAAATATATTTAAAACATTTATTTGTAGGGTTTCAAGAAAAAAATATTTAAAAATAAATGTTTTAGTATGACCAAATGATTTTGTAAATCTCAAGGATAATTCATTGGCATAATGCACTTGAATTCCAAATTTAAATCATGTAGCACTCAAAATAATCCCTTTTGAGATTATAATAAAATTATTCTTATTCATACTTAGTAAAAATCTATTATAACCAAAACCATTATTTTTATAGTTTGGTTTCATCATAGACATAATTATATCATATTTCTCCTAGACTTTAACACAAGTAGATAAATTTTATTTAAGATTAGAAATTTCCTTTTTAAAATCCACATTATCTTTTTAAATAGATTCTAAACCAGTATGGACTTTCTCATTATAATTTTAAGCTACATTTCTGAGTTTCTTATTTTCTTAATTAATATTCTTATACTCATTCTCTAATTTATTCATTTCCTCCAAGACTAAATTAAACCTTATTTCATGCTCTTTATCATTTACTTCCTGAAAATATTTTTGTATTTAATTTTCTTATTTTAGTTTCAATATCTCAAAATCACAATTCTTTTTATATTCCTAACTCTGGGAAATAATGACATTATATCTTCAAATTCTTTTTTGTCTTTCTCATTTTATGTGAAAATTTTCTTATTTTTAATTTTTATCTCAGTATATTTTTCAATAAACCTGGTACTGTCATTTTTTAATTCCTCATTATCTTTATACAGTTGTTGGAATTTATAATTCATAGAATCAGAATCAAAACTCGAATTAGATTCAGTTTCTTTTTCATCTTTGGTTATATTATTATGATCAATATTATGAGTTATTTATTGAGTAAATATGGATTCGGGTACCTCACAATATGTATCCATAAAATCATGGTTCCCTATCTACTATTCTCTTCCGAAATCACTTCTTGAATTTAAATTATCTGAATAATCACATCCTCTAAAAAATTATTGATTTTATTTTCCCCGTTTTTATTTGCCTTTCATTGAATGCTTGTGTCTTTTAAAACCATTACTAATGTGTCCTTTATTCTTTTACTCATAATAGGTTAGGTTTGAAACAAAATTATTATTACTAGTATTACTTTTCTTGTACTTTTTTTGTTCTTCATTTTGAAATGTCCCTTTCCTCCTTTGTTTTTTATAAATTTTTAAAGCCTCTTACTAAAATGATTCATCTCTTTATCACATTCTTGGAACTTAGATTTAGATGAGTTATAGGATTCATTAAAATAATATTTAAATTAAATACATTTCTTCTCTGTATGTAACACCCCAAGATTTCATAGTGTGTTATTTCTTCAAAATAATTCAATAACTTGCACTACATGCAACACCGAGTTCAATCGCACCATGACTTACAAAACAAGCCATTCAAAAGAGTTTATGAATAGTATTAACTAAATTTTAAACTAATATATATCCTTATAATTTTAGAATCCATATTATGAGTTTCTTAGACATAATGCAAGAACAAATTCATTTTCAGTATTGCACTTTTATCAAATTTTAATAGTGAACCCTTTTTAAATACAATATTTTAAACTTTTTGACTAAATGGGGACATCAAAGATTTAAAATGAAACATCTCAAGCCTCCACGGTACGCTTTCCTTTGAATAATACAGTAGCGTGTGTTATACGCAACTTCAAGTTTTAACACACACCACAACTGATCAAACTAACCGTTATGAATAGTAATACCAACTTTTTGAAATTTTATCTCTCAAAATGGACTTCATTTTTGGATTCGGAATATCGAATTTAGCCTAAGGTGAAATTTTGGTACTTTTTGGATAACTTTAATATTTTGATGAATAGTGAAAATTACTAAATTTTAATTAAAAACAACTTTTTTAATCAAAATAATTAAAAGTGATAAATAATGAATTTGAGTGGTTTTAAAGTATATTTAGAATATATTTCTACCATTTAATACAATGTTGGTCATTGGAGATAATTTTACAAGTAAACCGGACATAAACAAGTGTCAATCTTTTGATAGTTATTATCTCTTAAAAACACGCTTTTTGTTTTAACAACGGAAATTAATTTAAAATTAATTTCTGCCACTTCTGTGTTTTGAATTTGGAAAAATGGATTCCATATTTGGAATCAGGATGTTCAAATTGTGTAAATAGGTAACTTTTACTTTTAAACATTTTGAATAATTACTTCGGTAAATATTTTATTTACCATGGTTAAGGGTAAATCCGGTAAATAAGGGTTAAAAAATAATATTATAATAACACTAAATTACCCTAAAACGTGTCCTAACCTTATTGGTTGATACATGTTCGACCATAGGCATCTTTGGGTCGATTTTGGGACCCCATGGATCTACTTGTAGGTAATAGGGACACTTTATTTTAATTAAGTTAAAATAAGTACAAAAATAACATAAGCATATATCTTTTAGAAAACCAATTTTTACATAGGGTTATATATGTTGGATTTTAGACTATAAATAATAATTAGAAATCTAAAAATATTTAATACATAATTATATTTTATTTATAATTTTTAGACTTTAAATAATTTAATTTATTTATGACACAATGATGATGCAGTAATAACCATAATAGTGACAAATTAAAATAATTGATATTATAAATACCCAAATAAATATAATTTGAGACTTTTAATGAATTTCACTAATTTTCTAGGATAATATTACATATTAGGATTGATTTAATTGACTTTTTATGAAGTAATAATTCTGTTATGAGTTTGACAAAAATCAACTATTGAATAGTGTCAAAATTGACATAAAAGAGTTTTTAAAACAAATATTATATTATTAATTGATATTAAATTCCTAAAAATATAAGTTTCGGCCAAGCGACTTATATCATTATAGTTTTATCATTAATGGACCACTTGGATGTCTCTTGGATGTATATCGTAAGTTTATTAACCATATAATATAAAAATACAAAGAGACATTGTAAAAGTGAAACTGATTAACTTAGAGTTAATACTTAAAGATAAGGTTAATATAAGTACCCAAACCTGTATAAATTCTATTGGTTGAGTGTTTTTCGACCCATCCCCACCTTAAAATTTAAATAATCCACTTTTTATCCATTAGAAACCTAATATGAATTTATTATAAATTAACATTGCTAGCTTTTCCAAAGGTGCCCCTCACCCCTCTTATAAAAGGGAACTCCTCCTTCTCAATTATTCACACCTTCAAAGCCTTTGGGTTCGGTCAAACTCTGCCCAAATACTCTCCCAAATTCCCTCAATACAACCTATAGGCATTAGTTTGATCATAAAGCCAACCTAAGGAGCCCTTTTGATCAAATCAAAAGGAAGAACCCGAAGAAGAGGTAATGATTTCACCACCCTTTTTCAAGTTCCTTTCTTCTTCCACTTCTTCTTCTTTTTTTGTTACCATTATAAAATAATAACTCCAGTATCATATATATACTGTGATTTTATTATAAATATGGTACAAACATATTCACTATTTTATCCATCCTTTGAATAACATGTCACCATACGTGCGTACGTACGGCTTACCGTCTTCAAGTCATGGTGTAATTGTTATTCAATAAATTATTATTTGGATGGGTATAATAATGATGTGTAACTCATGTAAATAATAAATATAACATGATAAGGATTCTGTATATATGATATACCATCCAATTATATATTATTTTAATATCAAAAGAATGATATTGTCGCTCGTGCGTACGTACGGACTACCGTCTCCACGAACTCGATGAGATTCATTCTCCATCGTATCCATTCAAGTATAATTATCATTTGATGATTTAAAAATGATGTTTAAGGACTTGATATCATTCTGGATATGAATAATATACAACCTATCCATTACAAACATGGCTTACGTAACAAAACATATAAAAGAAAACGAGTAAGTAAACACCTGAAACGACGATAATTCTAAGATATTATTAACAAAGCAATGTTAAAAGATCATATATGATATCATATTAATGCATATGATTATTAAATAATTTAATAACAATTATTTTACCATTATACAGGTGGTTAACCTACCCCAACCAAGGAAAAGGGCAAGGTAAGGGTTTATTTCGCAATCTCTTCATTATCCGAGGTTGTTTATACATAATAATCTACTGGGATCTCTTTATCATCCACATCCATGTTTCTTAAAAATGAATTTCAAAAAAAAAACTATTTAATAAGATATGGTTTAAAGTCATTTATACCCTTGTTTAACTTTTTATAATAGGTTTATAAAGGAATCTTTCCGTCATTTTCCAAACAAGGTGCTTTTTAACCTTTTCGACAAAATTAAGGTAAGAATGTTTTTTTAACTTATACGGCGGGTGCGGCTATTTACCGCCGTTATAAAATTTTCAAAGCTTCCCTTACAATATTACAAGGATATTTTCAAATTAAATGTTTTATTTTATAATTATGTGACTTTTAAATGATTTCAAAATGAATATTTTAAGAATTTTGGAAAGGTACTCTTTATCAAAATTAGAATTTTAAATGTTTTAAAGATTTATCTTTCTAAATCTTTTTAATGTCCATGTCTTCAAAATGGTTTTTAAGGATTTATTTATATGGACATGAATGTTTTTAAAATTTTAATTCCTTTCAAAAGTTTCAAAGTGGTATGGGACACTTTAATTCAAAAATCTCTTTTTAATTACTTCCTTTATAAATGTGTGACTTTTAAAAGATTTCAAAAAAGGAGATATTTCTCTCAAATAGTTTTTATTTCATCTATGTCAACATCCTTTGATGTATTTTATGATTATATGAAGTTGATTTATTATATTGAAGGATTTTTGATATGTTTGACTGTGGATGTGTTATTTTTATACCATTCATGGTTTATGGAGAAAGTATTGACATTTTGTATGCTAGTTTTAATACGAATGTTTATGTTATGTTTAAACCTTTTCATATGGGAATGCATTGGACTTAGTAAGTGATGGGTGGTGCCCGCTATAGCTCGTCGATGCATCGGTAGGTCTCATGAGACAAACTAGTGTCTTGGCACAAGGCCTTGGCAAAATCTTATTTGTAGTCTTGGCACGAGGCCTTGGTTGTGTGGTTATGATAGTCTGGCATTATGCATTCCATCATTATGAAAGTGGTTATTGATATTGAATGTGATTATTCGATTAGTAGAATATCCATGTTAATAAGTAAATGGAATTATTTCATTTTACTTTTTCCATACTATGTTGAAGTTCAGGTTTAAAAGGCTTTTGTTTTAGTTATACATTGCCTTAAATGTTTATGCTTATTTTGGAAAGTTTCCGCTATATTGTTATCCTTACTGGCCATTTGATCTCACCCCTTTTCTATGTTTTATTTTTCCCAGGATGTGAAGAAGTAATTTATGAATGACATGAAGGGATATTATGAGGAGATAATAGTGTGGACTATGGAGACATTATGTTTTTGTAGTAGTTTTTCACTTTATGATGTAATGTAAAACTTATGAATATATCTAGTGCTTCCAAGGCTACTAAACCAATCGGTTTTTCGAGATTTGATCTTTCATGTGATCATGCCAATGTTATGTAATAATGCACCGACTCTAGGTAACTGGGGTCGGGGCGTTACAGTTGGTATCAGAGGAAGTTTAGTACAAACCTTGGAAGCTAGATTTAGATAAACTCTGATTAGAGCACATAGACCTAAGATGGACTTTGAGGATTAGTATAGAAGAACTTCCTAGAATTTTTGTATTGTAGAGATTTTGTGAGTTTTCCGAGCAATACATCCCTGTCTGGATACGAGCAGGTAGAGACGGCTCTGGCACAGATGTACCTAGGGGTAAAACCCGAAAACACCACTTTGAGCTAGACTCGAACGTGAACTGGTGCACGACAACGGGCCTTGCTGCACTCTTGGTTACGACACTCCCGGGGGATATGCTTAGGATAATTCTCATTTTCTTTAAAAACCATTATGAAGGGTTTATGAGTATATACTTCCTCAAAGGAGACATTTTTATGATTATGGATTATATCCATAAACTATTTAATTTATGCTATGTGTTTTACAAGTTTGGGATTAGGTATTGTTATTCATAAACTAATCTAGTGTATTCCATTGTTTAGAAATGGCGCCCAGTAGAAGGAATGAGAACTTCAGCAATGCACATGATCCAAAGAGAAAGAAGGATCATATCTTTCATGGTCCTAAGCCATAATTTATAAGAGAAATAGTCTCCCATGTATTATCATCATATGAAGAAATAATATCATGTGTTGATAAGATAAGTAAAGAGTTTACTGAGTCCTATGGCTTTGAAGGGAAGCAAGAGAAGAAAAGGATGCAAGAGGGAAACATGGATAAAGGGAGGAGGGAAAAGAAGAATTTTCTCATATGTGATAACTGTGGGAAGAAACACCCTGGAACTTTCCTGAAAGGAATGGGAGTTTGTTATAAGTGTGGAGGAAAAGGGAACAAAGTACATGACTTCAAGGGTAAGAAAATGGTTTCAAATGTACAATGCTTCATTTGCAAGGAGTTTGGACACTATGAGAACCTATGTCTCATTCATCAGACTATGCCGCAAATGATGCTATTGGATAATAATCAAGTTATGATACTACCACAGATGAAGAGGAATGTTAGAGTTCTTATGTTGATTATGTCATTTGAGTGTTGTATCAAAAATGTACTTGTTATAAAAATTATGGAGTATATAAGGATTTTACTGCAGTATTATTTCATTATGGACTTGAGATTGTGTGGAACAAAGAAAAGTGACTCAATAACAGGTTAAATTTTTGGAAAATATATGGTTGAGAGAAAGATAAACCATCATATGGTTCAGATACTGAGGTAGTGATTTTAGAATAATACATGATTGTTTTGGATAAATTATATTGGATATTATTGACTACCTTGAAACTGATTAATGATTTGTATATTCCATCATTTTTGGGGTTTAAAACATTTTTGTATTGAAGGAGTATATCTATTATTCTATGAGGAATAAGGGATCATGAATGTAATCAATAAGGTTTTATGATAATTCAGGATGTTGCAGTGTTTTAAAAGAATACATGATGAAGGTGATCACATGTTATTACACGAAAAAAAAAGGATCTTCATTGTGTTTACCTTCCTTATAAATTTTGGACTGAAGTATTTTGGATAGTTCCAGTTTGGATTATTTTGGATTGCCATAAAAGGACAACCCGGAGGTCGGGCGGCAACTCGTCGCGTCTGGCAAGGCCGCGAGACTTGAACCCACAACTGAAGGGCGACAAGGGTGTATAACCTACCACTGACCCACGTGATGTCCGGGATTAAATAATGTAGTTTTTTTTAATATCTGGTAGATGAATTATAAATTTGTTTTTTTGGAACCCTATATGAATAGGATAAATAGAATATTTTTTTTACGTTCTATTATCTTTTAGAGTGAAAGATGATTTTGTGTTAGAAATTAGTTAAAGGATGGAACTCTACATTTCAAGAATATATTTTTCTTCTTCTCTTATTCTATGAAGAAATTAATTATTATACTTTATTTAAGGAATCCTAAAACCAGAAATGTGTTATCCTAATACCCTATGTTTTGTTGAACCGATGGTATTTCAAATCATCATAGATTGATGAATTTAAGGACCTCAATTTTAAACTTGTTTGTGATTGATGACCTCAATCACTACCTATAAAGTTTTATGTTTTTCCTCCAATTATATGTCTCTAATTGCCACCAATGTTCTCCTAATAGAGATAATAATTTGGTGGTGACCCTTTCATTTCTCTTTTCCTCAAATTAAGACTAAATTTTAGTAACCCAATTTCTTATGTGGGTTTTCCCACAAAGATATTTTCTATTTTCAACCTTTTATTTTTGAAAAACAATTTCAAATTGTGAGGACGCAATTTATTGAAGGTGGGGAGAATGTAACACCCCAAGATTTCATAGTGTGTTATTTCTTCAAAATAATTCAATATCTTGCACTACATGAAACACCGAGTTCAATCGCACCATGACTTACCAAACAAGCCATTCAAAAGAGTTTATGAATATTATTAACTAAATTTTAAACTAATATATATCCTTATAATTTTAGAATCCATATTATGAGTTTCTTAGACATAATGCAAGAACAAATTCATTTTCAGTATTGCACTTTTATCAACTTTTAATAGTGAACCCTTTTTAAATACAATATTTTAAACTTTTTGACTAAATGGGGACATCAAAAATTTAAAATGAAACATCCCAAGCTTCCATGGTACGCTTTTCTTTGAATAATACAGTAGTGTGTGTTGTACGCAACTTCGAGTTTTAACACACACCACAACCGATCAAACTAGCCGTTATGAATAGTAATACCAAATTTTTGAAATTTTATCTCTCAAAATGGACTTCATTTTTGGATTCGTAATATCGAATTTAGCCCAAGGTGAAATTTTGGTACTTTTGGGATAACTTTAATATTTTGATGAATAGTGAAAATTACTACATTTTAATTAAAAACAACTTTTTTAATCAAAATAATTAAAAGTGATAAATAATGAATTTGAGTGGTTTTAAAGTATATTTAGAATATATTTGTACCATTTAATACAATTTTGTTCATTGGAGATAATTTTACAATTAAACCGGACATAAACAAGTGTCAATCTTTTGATAGTTATTATCTCTTAAAAACACGCTTTTTGTTTTAACAACGGGAATTAATTTTAAATTAATTTCTGCCACTTCTGTGTTTTGAATTTGGAAAAATGGATTCCATATTTAGAATCAGGAAGTTCAAATTGTGTAAATAGGTAACTTTTATTTTTATACATTTTGAATAATTACTTCGGTAAATATTTTATTTACCATGGTTAAGGGTAAATCTGGTAATAAGGGTTAAAAAATAATATTATAATAATACTAAATTACCATAAAACGTGTCCTAACCTTATTGGTTGATACATGTTCTACCATAGGTATCTTTGGGTCGATTTTGGGACCCCATGTATCCACTTGTAGGTGATAGGGACACTTTATTTTAATTAAGTTAAAATAAGTACAAAAATGACATAAGCATATATCTTTTAGAAAACCAATTTTTACATAGGGTTATATATGTTGGATTTTGGACTATAAATATTTTTTATAAATCTAAAGAGATTTCCTACATAATTATATTTTTATTTATAATTTTTAGACTTTAAATAATTTAATTTATTTATGACACAATGATGATGTAGTAATAACCATAATAGTGACAAATTAAAATAATTAATATTATAAATACCCAAATAAATATAATTTTATACTTTTAATGAATTTAAATAATTTTCTAGGATAATATTACATATTAGGATTGATTTAATAGACTTTTTTCGAAGTAATAATTCTTTTATGCATTTCACAAAAAATCAACTATTGAATAGTGTAAAAATTGACATAAAAGAGTTTTTAAAACAAATATTATATTATTAATTGATATTAAATTCTTAAAAATCTAAGGTTCGGCCAAGAGACTTATATAATTATAGGTGTATCATTAATGGACCACTTGGGGGTCGCTTGGATGTATATGGTAAGTTTATTAACCATATAATATAAAAATACAAAGAGACATTGTAAAAGTGAAACTGATTAACTTAGAGTTAATACTTAAAGATAAGGTTAATATAAGTACCCAAACCTGTCTAAATTCTATTTTTTGAGTGGTTTTCGACCCATACCCACCTTAAAATTTAAATAATACACTTTGGAGCCATTATAAACCGAATATAAATTTATTATAAATTAACATTTCTAGCTTTTCCAAAGGTGCCCCTCACCCCTCTTAAAAAAGGGCACTCCTCCTTCTCATTTCTTCACACCTTCAAAGCCTTTGGGTTCGGCCAAACTCTGCCCAAATACTCTCCCAGCTTCCCTAAATACAACCTAGAGTCCCTAGTTTGATCATAAATCCAACCTAAGGAGCCCTTTTGATCAAATCAAAAGGAAGAACCCGAAAAAGAGGTAATGATTTCACCACCCTTTTTCAAGTTCCTTTCTTCTTCCAATTCTTCATCTTTTGTTGTTACCATTCTAAAATAATAACTCCAGTATCATATATATACTATGATTTTATTATAAATATGGTATAACCATATTCACTATTCTATCTATCCTTTGAATAACATGTCACCATACGTGCGTACGTACGGCTTACCGTCTCCACGTCGTGGTGTAATTGTTATTCAATAAATTATTATTTGGATGGGTATAATAATGATGTGTAAATCATGTAAATAATAAATATAACATGATAAGGATTCTTTATATATGATATACCATCCAATTATATATTATTTTAATATCAAAATAATGATATTGTCGCTCGTGCGTATGTACGGACTACCGTCTCCATGAACGCGATGAGATTCATTCTCCATCATATCCATTCAATTATAATTATCATTTGATGATTTAAAAATGATTTTTAAGGACTTTATATCATTCTGGATACAAATAATATACAACCTATCCATTACAAACATTTCTTACGTAACAAAACATATAAAAGAAAACGAGTAAGTAAACACCCGAAACGACGATAATTCTAAGATATTATTAACAAATCAATGTTAAAAGATCATATATGATATCATATTAATGTATATGATTTTTGAATAATTTAATAACAATTATTTCACCATTATACAGGAGGTTAACCTACCCCAACCAAAGAAAAGTGCAAGTTAAGGGTTTATTTCTCAATCTCTTCATTATATGAGGTTGTTTATACGTAATAATCTACTGGGATCTCTTTATCATCCACATCCATGTTTCTTAAAAATGAATTTCAAAACATTTTTACTATTTACTAAGATATGGTTTAAAGTCATTTATACCCTTTTTTGACTTTTTATAAGAGGTTTATAAAGGAATCTTTCTGTCATTTTCCAAACAAGGTGCTTTTTAACCTTTTTGACAAAATTAAGGTAAGAATGTTTTTTTAACTTATACGGCGGGTGCGGCTATTTACCGCCGTTATAAAATTTTCAAAGCTTACCTTACAAGATTACAAAGATATTTTCAAATTAAATGTTTTATTTTATAATTATGTGACTTTTAAATGATTTCAAAATGAATATTTTAAGAATTTCGGAAAGGTACTATTTATCAAAATCAGAATTTTAAATGTTTTAAAGATTTATCTTTCTAAATATTTTTAATTTCCATGTCTTCAAAATGGTTTTTAAGGATTTATTTATGTGGACATTAATGTTTTTAAAATGTTTATTCCTTTCAAAAGTTTCAAAGTGGTATGGGACACTTTGATTCAAACATCTATTTTTAATTACTTCCTTTATAAATGTGTGACTTTTAAATGATTTCAAAAAAGGAGATATTTCTCTCAAATAGTTTTGATTTCATCTATGTCAACATCCTTTGATGGATTTTATGAATATATGAAGTCGATTTATTATATTGAAGGTTTTGTGATATGTTTGACTATGGATGTTTTATTTTTATACCATTCATGGTTTATGGAGAAAGTATTGACATTTCGTATACTAGTTTTAATACGAATGTTTATGTTATGTTTAAACCTTTTCATATGAGAATGCATTGGACTTAGTAAGTGACGAGTGGAGCCCGCTATAGCTCCTCGATGCATCTGTAGGTCTCATGAGAAAAACTAGTTTCTTGGCACAAGGCCTTGGAAAAATCTTATTTGTAGTCTTGGAACGAGGCCTTGGCTATGTGGTTATGATAGTCTGGAATTATGCATTCCAACATTATGAAAGTGGTTATTGATATTGCATGGGATTATTTGATTAGTAGAATATCCATGTGAATAAGTAAATGGAATTCTTTCATTTTACTTTTGCCATTCTATGTTGAAGTTCAAGTTTAAAAGGATTTTGTTTTAGTTATACATTGCCTTAAATGTTTATGCTTATTTTGGAAAGTTTCCGCTATATTGTTATCCTTACTGGGCATTTGAGCTCACCCCTTTTCTATGTTTTATTTTTCCCAGGATGTGAAGAAGTAAGTTATGAATGACCTGCAGGGATATTATGAGGGGATAATAGTGTGGACTATGGAGACATTATGTTATTGTAGTAGTTTTTCACTTTATGATGTAATGTAAAACTTATGAATATATCTAGTGCTTCCAAGGATACTAAACCAATCGGTCTTTTGAGATTTGATCTTTCTTGTGATCATGCCAATGTTATGTAATAATGCACCGACTCTAGGTACCTGGGGTCGGGGCATTACAGTTGGTATCAGAGAAAGTTTAGTACAAACCTTTGAAGCTAGATTTAGATAAAATCTGATTAGAGAACATAGACCTAAGATGGACTTTGAGGATTAGTATAGAAGAACTTCCTAGAATTTTGGTATTGTAGAGATTTTGTGAGTTTTCCGAGCAATACATCCCTGTCTGGATATGAGCAGGTAGAGGCGGCTCTGGCATAGATGTACCTAGGGGTAAGACCCAAAAACACCACTTTGAGCTAGACTCAAACGGGAACTGGTGCACGACAACGGGCCTTGCTGCACTCTTGTTTACGACACTCCCAGGGGATATGCTTAGGATAATTCTCATTTTCTTTACAAACCATTATGAAGGGTTTATGAGTATATACTTCCTCAAAGGAGACATTTTTATGATTATGGATTATATCCATAAACTATTTAATTTATGTTATGTGTTTTACAAGTTTGGGATTAGGTATTGTTATTCATAAACTAATCTAGTGTATGCCATTGTTTATAAATGGTGCCCAGTAGAAGGAATGAGAACTCCAACAATGCACATGATCCAAAGAGAAAGAAGGATCATATCTTTCATGGTCCTAAGCCAGAATTTATAAGAGAAATAGTCTCCCATGTATTATCATCATATGAATAAATAATATCATGTGTTGATAAGATAAGTAAAGAGTTTACTGAGTCCTATGGCTTTGAAGGGAAGCAAGAGAAGAAAAGGATGGAAGAGGGAAAGATGGATAAAGGGAGGAGGGAAAAGAAGAATTTTCCCATATGTGATAACTGTGGGAAGAAACACCCTGGAACTTGCGTGAAAGGAATGGGAGTTTGTTATAAGTGTGGAGGAAAAGGGAACAAAGTACGTGATTGCAAGGGTAAGAAAATGGTTTCAAATGTACAATGCTTCATTTGCAAGGAGTTTGGACACTATGCGAACCTATGTCTCAGTCATCAGACTATGCCGCAAATGATTCTATTGGATAATAATCAAGTTATGATACTACCACAGATGAAGAGGAATGATTACAGTTCTTATGTTGATTATGTCATTTGAGTGTTGTATCAACAATGTACTTGTTATAATAATTATGGAGTATATAAGGATTGTACTGCAGTACTATTTCATTATAGACTTGAGATTGTGTGGAACAAAGAAAAGTGACTCAATAACAGGTTAAATTTTTTGAAAATATATGGTTGAGATAAAGATAAACCATGATATGGTTCTGATACTGAGGTAGTGATTTTAGAATAATACATAATTGTTTTGGATAAATTATATTGGATATTCTTGACTACCTTGAAACTGATTAATGATTTGTATATTCCATCATTTTTGGGGTTTAAAACATTTTTGTATTGAATGAGTATATCTATTATTCTATGAGGAATAAGGGATCATGAATGTAATCAATAAGGTTTTATGATAATTCAGGATGTTGTAGTGTTTTAAAAGAATACATGATGAAGGTGATCACATGTTACTACGCGGAAAAAAAAGGATCTTCATTGTGTTTACCTTCCTTATAAATTTTGGACTGAAGTATTTTGGATAGTTCTAGTTTGGATTATTTTGGATTGCCATAAAAGGACAACCCAGAGGTCGGGCGGCAACCCGTCGCGTCCGGCAAGGCCGCGGGACTTGAACCCACAACCGAAGGGTGACAAGGGTGTATCACCTACCACTGACCCACGTGTTGTCCGAGATTAAATAATGTAGTTTTTTTTAAAAGATTTGGTAGATGAATTATAAATTCGTTTTTTTGGAACCCTATACGAATAGGATAAATAGAATATCTTTTTTATGTTCTATTATCTTTTAGAGTGAAATATGAGTTTGTGGTAGAAATTAGTTAAAGGATGGAACTCTACATGTCAATAATATATTTTTCTTCTTCTCTTATTCTATGAAGAAATTAATTATTATACTTTATTTAAGGAATCCTAAAACCAAAAATGTGTTATCCTAATACCATATGTTTTGTTGAACCGACGGTATTTCAAATCATCATAGATTGATGAATTTAAGGACCTCAATTTTACACTTGTTTTTTATTGATGACCTCAATCACTACCTATAAATATTTACGTGTTTCCTCCAATTATATGTCTCTAATTTCCACCAATGTTCTCCTAATAGAGATCATAATTTGGTGGTGACCCTTTCATTTCTCTTTTCCTCAAATTAAGACTAAATTTTAGTAACCCAATTTCCGATGTGGGTTTTCCCACAAAGATATTTTCTATTTTCAACCTTTTATTTTCTAAGAACAATTTCAAATTGCGAGGACGCAATTTATTGAAGGAGGGGACAATGTAACACCCCAAGATTTCATAGTGTGTTATTTCTTCAAAATAATTCAATAACTTGCACTACATGCAACACCGAGTTGAATTTCACCATGACTTACCAAACAAGCCATTCAAAAGAGGTTATGAATATTATTGACTAAATTTTAAACTAATATATATCCTTATAATTTTAGAATCCATATCATGAGTTTCTTAGACATAATGCAAGAACAAATTCATTTTCAGTATTGCACTTTTATTAACTTTTAATAGTGAACCCTTTTTAAATACCATATTTTAAACTTTTTGACTAAATGGGGACATCAAAAATTTAAAATTAAACATCCCAAGCTTCCATGGTACGCTTTCCTTTGAATAATACAATAGTGTGTGTTGTACGCAACTTCAAGTTTTAACACACACCACAACCGATCAAACTAGCCGTTATGAATAGTAATACCAAATTTTTGAAATTTTATCTCTCAAAATGGACTTCATTTTTGGATTCTAAATATCTAATTTAGCCTAAGGTGAAATTTTGGTACTTTTCGGATAACTTTAATATTTTGATGAATAGTGAAAATTACTAAATTTTAATTAAAAACAACTTTTTTAATAAAAATATTTAAAAGTGATAAATAATGAATTTGAGTGGTTTTAAAGTATATTTAGAATATATTTTTACCATTTAATACACTTTTGGTCATTGGAGACAATTTTACAATTAAACCGGACATAAACAAGTGTCAATCTTTTGATAGTTATTATCTCTTAAAAACACGCTTTTTGTTTTAACAACGGGAATTAATTTTAAATTAATTTCTACCACTTCTGTGTTTTGAATTTGGAAAAATGGATTCCATATTTGGAATCAGGATGCTAAAATTGTGTAAATAGGTAACTTTTATTTTTAGACATTTTGAATAATTACTTCGGTAAATATTTTATTTACCATGGTTAAGGGTAAATCCGGTGAATAAGGGTTAAAAATAATATTATAATAATAATAAATTACCCTAAAACGTGTCCTAACATTATTGGTTGAAACATTTTCGACCATAGTCATCTTTGGGTTGATTTTGGGACCCCATGGATCCACTTGTAGGTGATAGGGACACTTTATTTTAATTAAGTTAAAATAAGTACAAAAATGACATAAGCATATATCTTTTAGAAAATCAATTTTTACATAGGGTTATATATGTTTTATTTTGGACTATAAATATTCCTTAGAAATATAAAAAGATTTACTACATAATTATATTTTATTTATAATTTTTAGACTTTAAATAATTTAATTTATCTATGACACAATGATGATGCAATAATAACCATAATAGTGACAAATTAAAATAATTGATATTATAAATACCCAAATATATATAATTTGAGACTTTTAATAAATTTCACTAATTTTCTAGGATACAATTACATATTAGGATTTATTTAATTGACTTTTTTCGAAGTAATAATTCTGTTATGAGTTTCAAAAAAATCAACTATTGAATAGTGTCAAAATTGACATAAAAGAGTTTTTAAAACAAATATTATATTATTAATTGATATTAAATTCCTAAAAATCTAAGGTTCGGCCAAGAGACTTATATCATTATATTTTTATCATTAATGGACCACTTGTGGGTCTATTGGATGTATATGGTAAGTTTATTAACCATATAATATAAAAATACAAAGAGACATTGTAAAAGTGAAACTGATTAACTTAGAGTTAATACTTAAAGATAAGGTTAATATAAGTACCCAAACCTGTCTAAATTCTATTGGTTGAGTGGTTTTCGACCCATCCCCACCTTAAAATTTAAATAATCTACTTTGTATCCATTAGAAACCGAATATGAATTTATTATAAATTAACATTTCTAGCTTTTCCAAAGGTGCCCCTCACCCCTCTTATAAAAGGGCACTCCTCCTTCTCATTTCTTCACACCTTCAAAGCCTTTGGGATCGGCAAAACTCTGCCCAAATACTCTCCCAACTTCCATTAATACAACCTAGATGCCTTATTTTGATCATAAAGCCAACCTAAGGAGCCCTTTTGATCAAATCAAAAGGAAGAACCCGAAGAAGAGGTAATGATTTCACCACCCTTTTTCAAGTTCCTTTCTTCTTCCACTTCTTCTTCTTTTTGTTGTTACCATTCTAAAATAAAAACTCCAGTATCATATATATACTGTGATTTTATTATAAATATGGTACAACCATATTCACTATTCTATCCATCCTTTGAATAACATGTCACCATATGTGTGTATGTACGGCTTACCGTCTCCACGTCGTGGTGTAATTGTTATTCAATAGATTATTATTTGGATGGGTATAATAGTGATGTGTAACTAATGTAAATAATAAATATAACATGACAAGTATTCGGTATATATGATATACCATCCAATTATATATTATTTTAATATCAAAAGAATGATATTGTCACTCGTGCGTACGTACGGACTACCGTCTCCACGAACGCGATGAGATTCATTCTCCATCATATCCATTCAAGTATAATTATCATTTTATGATTTAAAAATGATCTTTAAGGACTTGATATCATTATGGATAAGAATAATATACAACCTATCCATTACAAACATGTCTTAAGTAACAAAACATACAAAATAAAATGAGTAAGTAAACACCCGAAACGACGATAATTCTAAGATATTATTAACAAAGCAATGTTAAAATATCATATATTATATCATATTAATGTATATGATTATTGAATAATTTAATAACAATTATTTCACCATTATACAAGAGGTTAACCTACCCCAACCATGGAAAAGTGCAAGGTAAGGGTTTATTTCGCAATCTCTTCATTATCCGAGGTTGTTTATACGTAATAATCTACTGGGATCTCTTTATCATCCACATCCATGTTTCTTAAAAATGAATTTCAAAACATTTTTACTGTTTACTTAGATATTGGTTAAATTCATTTATACCCTTGTTTGACATTTTATAAGACGTTTATAAAGGAATCTTTCCGTCGTTTTCCAAATAAGGTGCTTTTTAACCTTTTCGACAAAATTAAGGTAAGAATGTTTTTTTAACTTATACGGCGGATGCGGCTATTTACCGCCATTATAAAATTTTCAAATCTTCCCTTACAAAATTACAAGGATATTTTCAAATTAAATGTTTTATTTTATAATTATGTGACTTTTAAATGATTTCAAAATGAATATTTTAAGAATTTTGAAAAGGTACTCTTTATCAAAATCAGAATTTTAAATGTTTTAAAGATTTATCTTTCTAAATCTTTTTAATGTCCATGTCTTAAAAATGGTTTTTAAGGATTTATTTATATGGACATTAATGTTTTTAAAATGTTAATTCCTTTCAAAAGTTTTAAAGTGGTATGGGACACTTGGATTCAAAAATCTCTTTTTAATTACTTCCTTTATAAATGTGTGACATTTAAATGATTTCAAAAAAAGGAGATATTTCTCTCAAATAGTTTTGATTTCATCTATGTCAACATCTTTTGATGGATTTTATGATTATATGAAGTTGATTTATTATATTGAATGTTTTGTGATATGTTTGACTGTAGATGTGTTATTTTTATACCATTCATGGTTTATGGAGAAAGTTTTGACATTTCATATGCTAGTTTTAATATGAATGTTTATGTTATGTTTAAACCTTTTCATATGGGAATGCATTGGACTTAGTAAGTGACGGGTGGAGCCCGCTATAGCTCCTCGATGCATCGGTAGGTCTCATGAGACAAACTAGTGTCTTGGCACAATGCCTTGGAAAAATCTTATTTGTAGTCTTGGCACGAGGTCTTGGCTATGTGGTTATGATAGTCTGGAATTATGCATTCCATCATTATGAAAGTGGTTATTGATATTGCATGTGATTATTCGATTAGTAGAATATCCATGTGAATAAGTAAATGTAATTATTTCATTTTACTTTTGCCATACTATGTTGAAGTTCAAGTTTAAAAGGCTTTTGTTTTAGTTATGCATTCCCTTAAATGTTTATGCTTATTTTGGAAAGTTTCCGCTATATTGTTATCTTTACTGGGCATTTGAGCTCACCCCTTTTCTATGTTTTATTTTTCCCAGGATGTGAAGAAGTAAGTTATGAATGACCTGCAGGGATATTATGAGGGGATAATAGTGTGGACTATGGAGACATTATGTTGTTGTAGTAGTTTTTCACTTTATGATGTAATGTAAAATTTATGAATATATCTAGTGCTTCCAAGGCTACTAAAACAATCGGTCTTTCGAGATTTGATCTTTCTTGTGATCATGCCAATGTTATGTAATAATGCACTGACTCTAGGTAACTGGGGTCGGGGCGTTACATTGTAGACTCAACATTAATAATATTTTTCAATTCTAGTACATACTACAACAAAGAACCTGTTAGTTTATTTAAAGTGTACTCTTTAAAATTATTACTTTCATAGATCACTACTTTCTATGCATGTCATATTTTTGGTAATCTATTTGTAACCTTTTAAACTAGATATATAATTTCCAGTTCTTTACCATGTACACTCATTCCATTTGAAATGCTTATAAACCAGTGAAACATCTTGTTCAATGAATAAACTTCTCCCATCTTGAAACCCTAGTATTCTGAATGAAGTATTCCTGTCTTGGTTCTTGTAATCTTTTTTGTCACATACTTAGTAGGTTTTATAATTATATAAATTTTTTGAGCTGTATTACATGATAAAACAAGTCCATATATGTTTTTCCTTATAGCACAATACAAAATATTCTTTACTTTATAATTTAGAACATGCTTTTCCATTTCACTACCTACAAGTGTCTCTGAATCAGATCCATGTATTTTATATGGTTTTTCCCTGATTTTCTAATGATCAAAACTTAACTTCCTCAAGTATGATTCTATTCAATATTTCCAATACCCATCATCACTTCCATATAAATATGGGGGCTTTTAAGGTATCGAGTCATCATTTTAATTAATACCTACCATCTTCAAGAATCTTATTCCTTATATAGTTATGTATTGGATATTTATGTTAACATTATAGTTAAAATAAACCAAAAATACCTATATTTGAAATAATTTCTCTCTAATACCAATTTTTGGTCCCAGGTAGTTAGAAAAAAAATGGACTAGAGGTGGTGAATAGTTATTTAAAACTTTTAACAAAAATAATCAATTAGAGTTTAATATTCAGTAAAGAAATGGTTTAGTGAAGTGTTTAGAATATAATGTAGTGAAAATAAAATATGAATGTAGTATTTTTATAGTAGTCTGTATCACCAAGATCCAACTCTACCCTTCAATCTTCTATACTCAATGGGAAGATCAGTAACCACTAAGAAACCTCACTTTTAAATGTATGATAACCTCTTTATAGGCCCTTCCTTTTATAGTACCTAGAGGTACAACCAACATAAATTTTTACTAGATTCATGACCTAAATTAACCTAACTTTTTTTGAATTCAAAACCCAAAGACCTTGTTTTGGTTGGTAGAATAACCAATATCATCCATGATTTTGATTGGGAAAATTATAAACTAACACATATAATTAAAAATTGATCTATTAAAAAATAACATAGTGAAAACCATAATATAATGAAGATAAAAATATAGAAGAAGTTATATATTTCAATATATCTTAATGATCTCTAACTACTTCAGTAGTATAGATTCGAATGTTGATGTTTCTTTGTGGTTGCACCAATGAAATAATAGCCATAGAGGATTTTAGTTGTGTGTTAAGATGGTATCTAATTTCATTTAATGGTATTTATTTATAGAAAAACCACTAATAGCCATAAAAATTCATTGATTCTCATTACATGGGAGTTTCTTAAATACATTATTTCAATTCAATAGTTATAAATAAAAAATATAAAAACATTTCATTACCTGTTTAAACATATTGCATAATCAATGAATAATTTTGGCACATTCTAATTCCTACATTGAACTAATTTATAAAACTTATAATATTATTATTAGAACATATGATAGTTTTTTCAAATAAACAGAAAATAATAATAACTACTCTCACAAACTTTCATTAAACCATTAATTCAAAAATATATAAAATTGAGTAAAGAAAATTTATAACTCATTAATTCTAGATACATTTCTCGTAACATTTCTCTACCAATTTTTTTAAATACATACATTAAATTATACATGTTTTTAACGATGAAATAAAATAATTAATATAAATTTAATAAACATGTAATTTATTAAAATATCAAAAAATTAATAAATAAGGAATTTTTGCACATAAATCGTATGTATGTTTTTATAATAAATTTGTGCACAAAATATTTAATCAAACATCTAATAATATTTTTAGCAAAGATATAATTGGTTTATAAATTAAAATAATAAATAAAATATTTTATACTAGTTACAGTAATTAAAAAATAATCCTGGTTGAGGTGGTGATACTATGTGATAGTCATGCATTTTATAACTAACGGAAGAAGGTGATTGCTAATGTTGCAACTAAAACAGAGGATCTATTGCCATCACTATTTCACTATTGCTATTTTATATGGTACTACTACCACTAATTTGCAGTGCTACTACCATAAAAAATAAGTAGATCCGCCATTGATATAGAGGATTGTATGCTACCGTGGTGGTCCTACTTCTACCACCATTGATATTTTACTTTCTCTTACATTGCACCTTGAGATCTGCTACCACCGAGATTTTACTTCTGCAACTATTGATTGTGTATACTATTGCTACCACTGTGAAGAGGTTCTTTGCAACCATTACTATTTAAAAATATAAGTGTTAACATGGAGTGGAAGTAGTGAATGTCCTATTGTTATATTATCTACTGTCAATGATCAAATCCACTACCATCACCCCCAAGGATGATGCTTCCACTACCAATGAAAAACTGAAGCCACTACCATTCAATTTAAGGAACTGGTATCTACTACCAATGTCGATGGAAGTAATTAATACCATCCAATGAAGAATAAGGAGCTATCAGTGTCTCTATTTTCTTTAGCATCTCTGCTCCTTCCATGGGTTTTAGTCATGGTAGTATGGGTGAGTTCTTCAGGATGGGTTTTCAATTCTATGGTGAAGAACTCGCCCATGCTAGCATTACTAAAACCCATGTTGATCTACCTTGGTCTAGGAGATTCTTATTTGAACCAGTGTTATGCTACTGGTGGTAGAGATTCATAAACAATTGACCGACTGCTTCTGTGGAGAAGATAAACCAAGAGAAACATATAGTATATACATATATATATATATATTGATATAAACATATAATGATAAATAAAAAATATGTATAACAAGATATATATATATATATAATTTTAATATAAAAATAATAATACATGTTAAAAATAACCCATGAATATTAAAAAAATATTCTTTAATACAATTTAAATAACTAACACATTAAAATATAATGTGATACTAAACTTAAGAAAATAATAAGTACCCTAAAGAATATGAAATATGGAAATATGTTAAAAAAATCAACACACAAATGAGATATAGGCATTAGAAAATATGATCATAAAAACACTTTTATTTAATTTAAAACACAAATAATTAATTATAAAATTAATATGAGGTAATTGAAATTTAACAAAACTCAAATAAAATTAATTTTCTAATATAAAACACTAACAGATTCCTCTGGTGAAATTATGGTACAATAATAGTTGTTTAGTGATTCATCAATGAAAAAATAATTCAACAAAAGGTGATTATTTAATTAAATAAAGTAATTATAAATTATATGTGAAAAGATTTTTTATTTCTGGATTCTGAGAATTTGATGGAGAAATTTTGTTGGGAACTTTGTGACAAGCTTCCACTATGCCCTGAAACCTTTAAGTGGTATTAGAGGGGTCACATAGCAATTTATAATTATTTATTATTCATTGATTGATTATATGAAATTATTGTTTGTTCTTTTTCTTATAAATTATTTTTTATTTAATGTGGAGTTTAATTTACATGTTTTTTGAAATATTAATTCTTTTCATTCAAGTTCTTTTTCATATTGAAGATATTAAGAAAAAATGAATAACGATTGAAGATTCCATTGGGTGGTGATGAGGATTATTGTCACACCCCGACCGCGGACGATCGAAATTTTTCTTCTTTCTTGGTCCCAGTTTAAATTTTTCGAAGATTTAATTGTGATAAATGGTTTCGCACCGGTGCGCGGTCATCGCATCGCTAGCGGTGATCGTGCGTTCGGCCCGGGTGACCACATGTTCGCCCGGCGGTTAAATTTTAACTTCTACTTTATGTTCATAGTTATTATAATTAGTTTTGTTAAATTATTTTATTATCATTATTATTTTATTTATTAAGTTTGTTATTATTATTATTATTGTAAATTTTATAATTATTATTATCTTTATAAAAGTTTTATTATTATTATTAATATAAGTTCTATTATTATTATTATTATGATAAATTTTATTATTATTAAATGGTTTGATTATAATTATACTTTTTATTATCGTTATTATAGTGTCTTATTATAATTATTAATATTATTATTATTTTTTATCATATATATATATATACAAACTTAAAATAAACCTACCCTAACCCTAGCCAACCCTTCCTCTCCGCAGCCGCCACCCCCCTGTTTTCTTCTCCCGTCCCGCTCACCCAGCGTTGCGCCGACCTTCCTGACTCCGGCCGCCTGCTCCTCTCCCTGTCCCGAGCCCAGCTCCTCCTTCCGGCGTCCACGGCCTCCCCTTCGTCCGGCGCCGCACCGACCTCCGTCCCGACCTCCGGCGCCAGCGCCTCCATCGCGGCACTTCGCCCGCACCGCCCCGCTTCTCCCCTGCCATCCGCTGCGCGCCCGAGCTCTCCTGCGTGCGTGGCCTCCGAGCTCCCCCGTCGCTGGCACCCCGGCTCCCGAATCCCCTGCGCGCCCTCTCCCCTGCACCCCCGTCGCCGTCCCGCCTGCCTCCGTTTCGCCGGCTCCGGCTCACCACAGCACCACCGCCCTCCGGCGCTCCGCCCCTCTCAGCCCACCCTCCGGCTTCCGTCTCGGCCACCCCAGCCGCACCCAGCCCTTCTTTTCCGCCGTCTGCCAGCCCTCCACGCGACTCCCCCGTCCTCCGCCTGTTCCCGTCGCCCTCTGCTGCCTGTCCGCACGAACTGCCGCCCGCGCCAGCCTCCTCCGCTAGTGCACCCAGCCGCCGCGCGTCCTCCCGCTAGCCGCGCCGGCCTCGACGCGCCCCGCCCGTTGCAGCAGCCTCCTGTCACTGTGCCACTCCAGCCGACGTCCCGGCCCTGCTCCCGCCGGCCTCCGGTTTCAGCCTGCTCTGCAAGACCTTTCCCCCATTGTAAGTTGTTTGTTTGTCTTTATTTATTTTTATTTTTATTATTATTATGTTATTATTATTATTATACTATTATTATTAGTGTTATTATTATGTTAATATTGTCATTAATATTACTATATCAATATTAAAATTATTATTATGTTATTACTATTAATACTATATTATTATTATTATTATTATTATTATTATAAATATATTTATTTTTGTTTTAATTATTATTATATTATGTTGTTATTTTTATTACTATTTTTATTATTATCAAAATTATATTATTATTATGCTTATGTTATTATCATTATTATTATGTTAATATTATTATATTATTGTTATATTGTTATTGTTATAATTATTATTAAATTATTACTTTATTATCATGATCATATTATTATCATGTTAATTTTATTATTATTATTGTTGTTATTATTATTATTGCGCTATTATATTTATTATTGTTGTTATTAGTATTATGTCATTATAATAATTATTATTATTATGTTAATATTATTGTTACTCTTATTAGTATTATATTACTATTTTGTTATTATTACTATTATTATTGTTATTGTTATTTATTTATTCTCTTGATTATTTTTGTATGTGTTATTTAACTATATATTTGTTTAATTGCTTATTTGTTTATTAATTAATTGATTAATTAATTAATTCATTTATTTATTCGTTTATTTTTCCTTCGCGGAATCTTGGTGTTTATATTTAATTTATATTAATCCTTTTTCTGTCGCGGGTTGAGTGATATGTACCTTTTCACTGTTCAGCGTACGCAGTTAGTCCGCAAGGATCCGTTCTACTTTCCGTTGAGGTTCTGCCGTCTCCGCGCCTCAGTTTCGAGAGTGTTGGACTTTATCACGTGGCTTCGGACACACGTCGTGTCATCGCGCCTTGGTTCCAGGGTCGTTTTACCGTCGCGTTTGGATCTTGAGGTAGGTCTCCCATTGCACTCGCCTTTAAATTAAGAATTTATTTATTCCTTGCCTTTTTTTTTGAATTTCAGTAAATTTAGAGGGAAATTTAGTAGTTTTTATAGTGTGGTGATCTGCTGATGATAAAAGCCGTTTTTAATTTTAGCGTTTCATTGAAAGTGTTCTTCTTGGATTTAGTTTTGTGCTTCCATGGTAGTGTTGTTAAATGGTTCTTCCTGAATAATGAAAGTCATGTTAAATTGTGTTTTGAAATGTTTTTGGCATGTGTAAATTAGTAGATGTATTGTTTATGGAAAATGGTGTTTTCTTAGAACCTTGATTAGAGAAAACGTCGTGTGACCTTTGAACTTGTTTTGGAAACTTTATGTGTGGCTCTTGGTTGATGAAAGATGTTTTACTTTGTTACGCGAACAAAAGTTTGGATTTCATTTGCGAAATGGTGTTCCTTTAAAAAAATGATTAAAGGCCCGTTTGGCTCTTGATAAAAGTGGGGTGCGTTTGGTGATTGGAAAGTGACTCTACTTGTGAAACAAATGTGTTCCAGGTTAAGATGTTGATTTGAGTTTCTTAAATAAATTCCTAAGTGTGTTTCTGGTTTTCAATGAAATGGCGTGTGTCATCCCTCTTTAAAAATGCTTTAGTCTTAAATGATCAAAATGTAAGTGACATGACGGCCCGGTTGGAACCTTATTAAATGTGAAGTGATTATATATATATACGTACTTGTGAGGGCATTTCTACAGGGGGACTTCCCTTCGAGGGTTGTCGTGTAGCGATGTCCGTGTAAGGGGTTGGCAAGTGCGGTGAGATGAGTCACGCATGCGCGGGTCTCCCACTTACACAGTGTTACAAAAACTACTATGGGTTCCTGGGCGTCTTGTAGATTATCGAGTGACGGTTGCTTGCTAACCCTGATTAGACGGGTTAGTACCCCCTGGAGTTACAGACAGGCCAGGAGGGATGTGCCACTGGTTGGCTGTTTGGGCGGCCAGTTGGTTATTGACTATGGAGTACCATGCCGGCAGGTAGTCTGAACCCGAGTACGTCCAGGGGTTTTCTAGGGATGTTCAGGATCGCCCATGGTTATTGCTGATAACTTCTGGTTTACTTTTGCTTGCACTTGGTTTTCCTTGCCTGCTTACCTTTACTTGCACTTGTTTTCCCTCCTTGTTTGCCTTCAGTCATATTTCACAGCCTATACTGTTAGACTTTGGGAAAAATGGTTTTCAAATGAAAATGCTTTATTCTCTTTGGGTTAGATTTGAAAATGTAACACTTTGCTTATCAGATTGAGCTTAAAACTAATGAAATGGAATCTAACTTTCGAAAAGGACTAAGGGAGATGTCTCGTGTTTGATTTTCAAGTAAAACATTGTGAAAACTTACTTTTATACATTATTGTTCAAACCTGGATTATGTGGATTCTTTATTTACTGGCGGTGCATTGGGATTTGTTGTGGGGCTCACCTACTGAGTACTTTCGTGCTCACGCCTATCTTTTACCATTTCAGTCGCAGGTCTTCTGTTTTGAGTCGCTCAGTGTTGGAGCGAGGTTGTTCTCTAGTTGGGTGGTGACCTGAGAGGTCACATGGAGGTACGTGGTTGTGTGGCTTTTACTTCTTTTCCGCTGTTAGTGTTTATTTATTCTGTTCTATTTACTTTTGTTTTGGGCTGAAATCGTTCCCAACGATCAAGTCTTAATGCCCGGCACTGGTTGCCATCCCGGGGGGATCGGGAACGCCCCTCGGGACTTGCCGCGGACCGGCTCGGGTGACCGGTTCAGGGTTGACCCGGGTTGGTTCGTGACAAAATGGTATCAGAGGGAGGTTCTTGTTATTTGGGTTGTCCGGTAGAAGGAGATTAGGACTGTCGGAACTCGAAGGGTAGGTATGGGAAGAGCGTCGCGAACTCTTTCTCGCACTGATCCTCGAGTTACCAGGGGTAGTTCGGGAATTGTGTCCTTGTCTTTTCTGGTTTGTCTTGGATTGAGAGATGATAATGGAGGCAAGCCGACGTTACATCGTAATTTCACATGGAGTAGTGACCCATGTGGAGTTCGAGTACGTGGTTTTAATTCCTCCTAGTGGTCGACGCTGACTTGGGACATGGCCCACTACCATGTCGCCAGGTTGAGTGTGACTACTAGTCCCTCATTTTAGTGATTGATGCAAATTTGGATGTTGTTTTCGTTTTGGTCTGTGTGAGTGCGTAGTTGGAAATGAAAAGTGGTTTTTGAAAATTGGACTGGTTTCTTTTAAAGGAATTTAAATGTATAAAATGGGTTTTAAAACTGAAATCTCTTGATTTGAAAATCTGTTGTTTGCTTGAAATTGGTTAAGAATGGTTCGGGATGAAACCCCAGGTCCTCTTTATGAACGTTTGCACATGTGTGAGAATGCATGGAAAGTGTGTGTTGATGCACGTATGAATGGAATGTGGATGAAGACATGTGCAACGGGTCATGGGAGTACCTGGATGTGTTTGAAGTTTAACGCTTGACTTTGTTTTCTAAATTGGTTTTAAATGGAAATGGTTTTGGAAAGTTTTGGTTTGGAAGTGGATTGGTTTTTGGAAAGTGATCTTGAGAAAGGGTGGTTTTGAAATCTAAAATAAAAAGGGGATTTTGAAAAGGAGATTTTATTTTGGGTTGTGTTGTATTTGATTGGTCCTTGTGCTGACTGTTTTTGATAAAAGCGCTTTTATTGATGTTGCTTTGATTTGATGTTGGTTTGGTTTGATGTGGGTTTTGGCCTTGTGTTTTATATGTCGCTCAGGAAATGCCGCCCAGAAAGGTCTTTAAGGATTCGGATATGTCATGCCCAGTTTTTAGTCCTCCTCAAACTTTGCCTGTTCTCCATGGTGATCAGGGTCCGTTAGAGGCAGTGGAATGGCTCGAGGAAGTGGAACGTGTCTTTAGAATGTTGGGAACTCCCGATAATGTTAAGGTTCGTGCAATTATGGAGTTGTTTGAGGGTCCAGCTCTGGACCAGTGGAAGATGGTTACCCCACCGTCAACGCAAGGTGAAATGACGTGGGATGTCTTTAAAACTGTTTTCATCCAATGGTTTGTACCTGAGGAAGTGAAGCTGGAGAAAAAGGGAGAGCTTGTGCATATTCAACAAGGCCAACGGACGGTGAAGGCATATGTTGACCATTTCAAGGAACTGGTTTCCTTTTCTCCAGATGTAGCATCGCATGAGCTCATGAAGGCCTCTCTTTTCACTGGAGGTCTTCGTCCAGAGATCAAGGAGCGTGTCCTCCCTTCTAAAGACCTTTGTTTCGAGAAGCTGGTGGAGAAAGCTTTCTTGGCTGAGTTGGTTTCCGGTGTGCGGGTGGCTACTACTACAGCGTCCCCTGTTGTTCGTAAGAGTTCCCCCTCTGGTGAGGAAAAGGCGCCAGAGATGCCTGTTCCTAATGAGTTATCCCCTTTGGTCCCAGCTGCCAGTTCATCAGATCGTTCGAAGGTGTGCTATCAGTGTGGTCGTTTCGGGCATTTAAAGCCGTCTTGTCGCAACCCTACGAAGACATGTTATCGCTGTGGTTGTCTGGGTCATCTGGAGAAGTTTTGCAAGAAGCGTTGCTTGAAGAGGAATCTGCGATGGGAGAATGTCAGTACCTGACTGTGAGGCAGAAGATGCTTCAGCCATCAGAGCCCCAGCCACAAGTCTCGGGGTGAAGCTCGCGCACAGTCAGGAGTCCCCAGGGTTGTGAAGCCTTGGTCCAGGTTTTGGGTTCCGTGTTAGCAGTGGAACAATCAAGATCTTTTAGTACTTGTTTTTCTGCTGTTAGGTTTTGACGTTGTTGTATGTTCATCGTTTTACCATGGGGTTATCATGGACTTGTTCTATTATAATCCAAGTAGTCTGGTTTATGTAAATGTGTGGTTTTTCTAAAAAGTGACAATGGACTTGTTCGATGATAAATCTAAGCGGACTTGTCATGGGAATGTAATATTCTAAATCGGGTGTCCTTCCTAAAAGTGTGTTCGACTCTCGTGTGGGTTGACCTCGTTTTAGTTATGTTGTCGATGTGATTATGCTTTGTGGACTTCAGTGGATCATGTCTCCAATTTGATGTCGGTTAGATGTTTTTCTATGGGTTTTCACTGGTGTTGAAGGTTGTTGACTCTGGTCGAGAATTTAATGTCTAGACGGAGGTGTGGTTTTAATTGTTTTATAAGAGTTGGTTTAAATTGGTTGGGAGTTCCCGCGTCGACCCCCCCCCCCTTCCCGGGGTTTTCTATTTAAATGGTCAACTTTTCTGCACAAGTTGAGCTCTTGTGGTGGGGAGAACCCCTTCGTGTTCTCCCCTCAACCTCGGATCCCAGTTTCCTCTTGAATCGGTCGGGTGTGACCTGTGTAGAGTAAGGTCATCCCCGAGAACCTCAGTTTTCTTCAGTTCCTTTAGTTCTGTTTGGGCATAGACTTGGTTTTTGGCTGACTTGTGACCTGGTGACTTTCTGGGGGCAGAAAGTGTCTGTGATGGGGAGAATTGTCACACCCCGACCGCGGACGACCGAAATTTTTCTTCTTTCTTGGTCCCGGTTTAAATTTTTCGAAGATTTAATTGTGATAAATGGTTTCGCACCGGTGCGCGGTCATCGCATCGCTAGCGGTGATCGTGCGTTCGGCCCGGGTGACCACATGTTCGCCCGGCGGTTAAATTTTAACTTCTACTTTATGTTCATAGTTATTATAATTAGTTTTGTTAAATTATTTTATTATCATTATTATTTTATTTATTAAGTTTGTTATTATTATTATTATTGTAAATTTTATAATTATTATTATCTTTATAAAAGTTTTATTATTATTATTAATATAAGTTCTATTATTATTATTATTATGATAAATTTTATTATTATTAAATGGTTTGATTATAATTATACTTTTTATTATCGTTATTATAGTGTCTTATTATAATTATTAATATTATTATTTTTTTTTATCATATATATATATATACAAACTTAAAATAAACCTACCCTAACCCTAGCCAACCCTTCCTCTCCGCAGCCGCCACCCCCCTGTTTTCTTCTCCCGTCCCGCTCACCCAGCGCTGCGCCGACCTTCCTGACTCCGGCCGCCTGCTCCTCTCCCTGTCCCGAGCCCAGCTCCTCCTTCCGGCGTCCACGGCCTCCCCTTCGTCCGGCGCCGCACCGACCTCCGTCCCGACCTCCGGCGCCAGCGCCTCCATCGCGGCACTTCGCCCGCACCGCCCCGCTTCTCCCCTGCCATCCGCTGCGCGCCCGAGCTCTCCTGCGTGCGTGGCCTCCGAGCTCCCCCGTCGCTGGCACCCCGGCTTCCGAATCCCCTGCGCGCCCTCTCCCCTACACCCTCGTCGCCGTCCCGCCTGCCTCCGTTTCGCCGGCTCCGGCTCACCACAGCACCACCGCCCTCCGGCGCTCCGCCCCTCTCAGCCCACCCTCCGGCTTCCGTCTCGGCCACCCCAGCCGCACCCAGCCCTTCTTTTCCGCCGTCTGCCAGCCCTCCACGCGACTCCCCCGTCCTCCACCTGTTCTCGTCGCCCTCTGCTGCCTGTCCGCACGAACCGCCGCCCGCGCCAGCCTCCTCCGCTAGTGCACCCAGCCGCCGCGCGTCCTCCCGCTAGCCGCGCCGGCCTCGACGCGCCCCGCCCGTTGCAGCAGCCTCCTGTCACCGTGCCACTCCAGCCGCCGTCCCGGCCCTGCTCCCGCCGGCCTCCGGTTTCAGCCTGCTCTGCAAGACCTTTCCCCCATTGTAAGTTGTTTGTTTGTCTTTATTTATTTTTATTTTTATTATTATTATGTTATTATTATTATTATACTATTATTATTAGTGTTATTATTATGTTAATATTGTCATTAATATTACTATATCAATATTAAAATTATTATTATGTTATTACTATTAATACTATATTATTATTATTATTATTATTATTATTATTATTATTATTATTATAAATATATTTATTTTTGTTTTAATTATTATTATATTATGTTGTTATTTTTATTACTATTTTTATTATTATCAAAATTATATTATTATTATGCTTATGTTATTATCATTATTATTATGTTAATATTATTATATTATTGTTATATTGTTATTGTTATAATTATTATTAAATTATTACTTTATTATCATGATCATATTATTATCATGTTAATTTTATTATTATTGTTGTTGTTATTATTATTATTGCGCTATTATATTTATTATTGTTGTTATTAGTATTATGTCATTATAATAATTATTATTATTATGTTAATATTATTGTTACTCTTATTAGTATTATATTACTATTTTGTTATTATTACTATTATTATTGTTATTGTTATTTATTTATTCTCTTGATTATTTTTGTATGTGTTATTTAACTATATATTTGTTTAATTGCTTATTTGTTTATTAATTAATTGATTAATTAATTAATTCATTTATTTATTCGTTTATTTTTCCTTCGCGGAATCTTGGTGTTTATATTTAATTTATATTAATCCTTTTTCTGTCGCGGGTTGAGTGATATGTACCTTTTCACTGTTCAGCGTACGCAGTTAGTCCGCAAGGATCCGTTCTACTTTCCGTTGAGGTTTTGCCGTCTCCGCGCCTCAGTTTCGAGAGTGTTGGACTTTATCACGTGGCTTCGGACACACGTCGTGTCATCGCGCCTTGGTTCCAGGGTCGTTTTACCGTCGCGTTTGGATCTTGAGGTAGGTCTCCCATTGCACTCACCTTTAAATTAAGAATTTATTTATTCCTTGCCTTTTTTTTTTGAATTTCAGTAAATTTAGAGGAAAATTTAGTAGTTTTTATAGTGTGGTGATCTGCTGATGATAAAATCCGTTTTTAATTTTAGCGTTTCATTGAAAGTGTTCTTCTTGGATTTAGTTTTGTGCTTCCATGGTAGTGTTGTTAAATGGTTCTTCCTGAATAATGAAAGTCATGTTAAATTGTGTTTTGAAATGTTTTTGGCATGTGTAAATTAGTAGATGTGTTGTTTATGGAAAATGGTGTTTTCTTAGAACCTTGATTAGAGAAAACGTCATGTGACCTTTGAACTTGTTTTGGAAACTTTATGTGTGGCTCTTGGTTGATGAAAGATGTTTTCCTTTGTTACGCGAACAAAAGTTTGGATTTCATTTGGGAAATGGTGTCCCTTCAAAAAAATGATTAAAGGCCCGTTTGGCTCTTGATAAAAGTGGGGTGCGTTTGGTGATTGGAAAGTGACTCTACTTGTGAAACAAATGTGTTCCAGGTTAAGATGCTGATTTGAGTTTCTTAAATAAATTCCTAATTGTGTTTCTGGTTTTCAATGAAATGGCGTGTGTCATCCCTCTTTAAAAATGCTTTAGTCTTAAATGATCAAAATGTAAGTGACATGACGGCCCGGTTGGCACCTTATTAAATGTGAAGTGATTATATATATATACGTACTTGTGAGGGCATTTCTACAGGGGGACTTCCCTTCGAGGGTTGTCGTGTAGCGATGTCCGTGTAAGGGGTTGGCAAGTGCGGTGAGATGAGTCACGCGTGCGCGGGTCTCCCACTTACACAGTGTTACAAAAACTACTATGGGTTCCTGGGCGTCTTGTAGATTATCGAGTGACGGTTGCTTGCTAACCCTGATTAGACGGGTTAGTACCCCCTGGAGTTACAGACAGGCCAGGAGGGATGTGCCACTGGTTGGCTGTTAGGGCGGCCAGTTGGTTATTGACTATGGAGTACCATGCCAGCAGGTAGTCTGAACCCGAGTACGTCCAGGGGTTTTCTAGGGATGTTCAGGATCGCCCATGGTTATTGCTGATAACTTCTGGTTTACTTTTGCTTGCACTTGGTTTTCCTTGCCTGCTTACCTTTACTTGCACTTGTTTTCCCTCCTTGTTTGCCTTCAGTCATATTTCACAGCCTATACTGTTAGACTTTGGGAAAAATGGTTTTCAAATGAAAATGCTTTATTCTCTTTGGGTTAGATTTGAAAATGTGACACTTTGCTTATCAGATTGAGCTTAAAACTAATGAAATGGAATCTAACTTTCGAAAAGGAATAAGGGAGATGTCTCGTGTTTGATTTTCAAGTAAAACATTGTGAAAACTTACTTTTATACATTATAGTTCAAACCTGGATTATGTGGATTCTTTATTTACTGGCGGTGCATTGGGATTTGTTGTGGGGCTCACCTACTGAGTACTTTCGTGCTCACGCCTATCTTTTACCATTTCAGTCGCAGGTCTTCTGTTTTGAGTCGCTCAGTGTTGGAGCGAGGTTGTTCTCTAGTTGGGTGGTGACCTGAGAGGTCACATGGAGGTACGTGGTTGTGTGGCTTTTACTTCTTTTCCGCTGTTAGTGTTTATTTATTCTGTTCTATTTACTTTTGTTTTGGGCTGAAATCGTTCCCAACGATCAAGTCTTAATGCCCGGCACTGGTTGCCATCCCGGGGGGATCAGGAACGCCCCTCGGGACTTGCCGCGGACCGGCTCGGGTGACCGGTTCAGGGTTGACCCAGGTTGGTTCGTGACAATTATGGTTGGTAGACATGGATAAATGATGAGTGACTAAAATCACACATTATGTACCAAATTTTACTACACCTAGACATGTCACAGGATAAATAATTCATCGAGAAGTAATGACATGCATAGAATTTAATTCACACCACTTATTTCTTAGGCTAACCTGGCACATGAGCTATCAGACCACACAGTGTTTAGCTGGTGTACTCAATATGTCATCTACATGGTTTAGCAGTGAGATTCACAATAACCATGTGGTAAAATAAGTGGCATAATTTCATGTGATATTGAATGATTGTATCATTAATGAGATACATTGTGTGTGGCTGGTTCATACATAGTGTGACTCATTAATAACTACATATGAAGAATATGGTGATTCAACTAGTGGGTCACACAAACACACAATAATCAGAACACATAGTGTGTAGCTCATTATTACATGCATTTTAATCTAGCTAATAATTGATTTTAGTATTAAAAACATAATTATGTTTTTTTTCATATGATTTTTTGACTATTTAATAATATTTTAATAATTAATAAATGCCTGATTATGTCCATGTAATTATCTATAATTACCAGTCAAGCTATTTATTTTCCATATTTTATTTTTGATGGGTATCTCCAAGATACTTCAAATGGAAAATAAGATAAATATAATTGATTAATTAATTAAAAAATTCAACCATGTTTATTTTAATAATACAGAATGAATTGAAGTTAATTTTTTTAGTGTACTTTTTGTATTCATTGCAAGTATGTGAATGACCCTGATCTTAGACAAGTATGTATATGTGATTGGTTTAATTAATTTATTATTTAAATGTTTTTTGCGATAATTTATTAAATTAAATAATGGTGTGTGAATAATTCCTATCCTCTCATTATGTAAGGGCCTACGTGTTAGAGTTGGTGTCCTAGAACCAACTATTTTTAATTTGATTACATGAATATTTGATGTATTAAATATTAAATTAAACATCTTACAACATATTGTTCATTGTTCTACATGACTTTAATGTAATAATGTCCTAGAGTATTTTTCGTATTGATATGGTCATAGTAGTTCCCTGCTATAATGAGAAACCAAAAGTGCTATGAAAATATTCTTAATATAGTTATATGGTTGGATAGCATACTATGATGAGACAAATAGTATATAGACTGTCAGGTGTGAGTACTCGTAAGAAGATGAGGCTACTTCTCATGAAGTTCTCACATGGTAATCTCCAATATGGGAGATTATGATAACAAACCCATCGTTAAGAATTCCCCATGTTTTGGTGCCATCAGATATTCCTATCTGTGAGATTTTGTAATAGAAATTAGACTTTAATATTATCGTTAATGTATGTCGTGACTCACACACTTAGATTTTTTGATGAAAATAGTCATGCCATATGTTATCAGGAAGTAGGGTACGTTGGGTGAATCAAGAATGACATGTTATTAATGAATAAGTCAAGGAAGTATTTTTCCCTTCCATATTTATGGAAGTTGATATCTCATCCCTTTGATTGAAATAGAACCTTCACCATAAATTCCATGTTCATGGTGTAACGAAGAGTTTATTTCAGATAATAAAAGAATGATGTATCAAGCATATATGTTGATGACATAGCCATGAAACCTTCTTGATGAAATATTGCGACAAATAGATTATATTATACAATGAGCATCCTCATATGTGGTTTTCATCATTGCGACTTCAAATTCTTTCTCTTGAGTGACTTGACCCATTGCTAGACAGTTATATTAGACTTTAGTAAATCCCACCTAATTCCAATGAGAAATAATCCTATAGGGTCACATACTAAGTGTTTTTATTTTCCTTGATTAAATTATATTTGAATTTAATTAATGGAATAAATATTATTCTCAAGACTGAGGAATGATTTCATTCAAGCTCTATTGATCTCGTAAATTAAGTAAATATTTATTAATTGGATTTTGAATAAAAATATATTTTTTTATTTTATTGATTATTTAATAAATATTTATTTACTAATTTTTGAATAAATTATTTATTTAAGAGAATAAAATATTTTTTCAGATGTCCAATAAATGCAAGAGGAGTTTGAATAGAACAAGACTGTGTCTGGTGATAAAATAATTATTTACGAGCTGGTAAATATTATTTATCCATTTTGCACAAGTTGGAACATAAAAAAATAATATTATTATTATGTGGCATGAGATTTCATTATTGTCTATAATTATATTTAATGGTTATTATGCAATTAAATTTTGTAACTAAAATCCCAACTCTATAAATAGACAACTATGTCTATTATGTAATTCATTTGAAACCAATTCCAAGTTAGTGAATTGAGAATTTTTGCACACAAATAATTCTCCCTCAACTCCTCCTCCTCTCCCCCACTCAAGAACGAGAAATCCAAGAGCTAATTTCTTCAATACCTAAGAATGATTGATCAAGAATGAACAACAAAAGACATTCGATTCACTGTTCTAGCACTCAGAGAATGAGTGGAATTGCTTGGAGACCATTGGAGCACATGTGGATCACCATTAGAGGAATTCTACCTTTGGATAATCATATGAGAAATGAAGGAAATCCAAAAGGGCCATTTTAGACAATCAAAAATCATTAAAGAAGAATGTTCCTATGTCCAAGTATTAATTTTTTCAGATATTAAATAAATTAATTATAAAGTTGACATGCAAGATCCTTTCTCTTGGTTTTGGGTGATGATTATTAAAAGAAATTTTAATATATCTCCTTCCACCGCAACGCTTCAACTTCACCAGGAACCAACCATTGGTATCAGAATGATCACTTTTAAATTTATAATTATTTATTTTATTTTTTATCTATGCACAATCATGGTTAGATTTTCATTTTCTGTTATTTTATATTTAATTCAATTTGAATTAACATGTTATTGAAAAATTAATCATGTTCATTTAGTGTTTAATTTTCTTATAGATTCAAGAATAAATGAAGAACGACCAGATATTCCATCAAGTAGTGCCAAATATTTGGCTGGTAAAGCTGGGTTACATGGTATGTGGCCAAAGAACATTCTATATACCCATGTTCATTGTATCCAAATGCGCTGAGAAATTAAAAACACATGGTGCTTTTATTGCACATCACGTGTTGACCAGGTCAACCTGGCATGCAGAAAGTGGATATATTGTGTGTAACCGGCATGAACACACTGTGTAGTCTAGCTAGGTTAACACGCTGAAGTCTCAGGTGTGTGGCTTGGATATACAGAAATTGAGGTACATGATGTGCATTTGGTTTTATATTCCATGTAGTCTCCCATTAATAGAAAAAATTAAAATTATATTAAATTTTAAAAATTGCATCATTAAAACCTTATTTTATTGATTGGAACACCATTGTGTATTTGAAAATTTAATAATGGTTGTAAATAATTTTAAATGTTTAATTAATTTATTTTAATGAATATGTCATTAATGGTTATTACATTTATTTTGCATGAATTCCAAATTGATGGGTATCTCTAATTAAGTTTAGATGATTGTTAATATAAATGGGAATTAATTAATTTATTAATTAATTAATACAATCATTTTCATCTTAGTAATAAAGAACGAATAAAAAATGAATGCTAGCCAGTTAATTTTTTCATATTTGTTTCATTTAAAACCTATCATGAGTTTGACTAAGACCTATGTATGTGTTGGAATTTATTTAATTAAATTTATTTCATGGTTTTTCAATTATTTAAAATTAAATTAAAATATGGAATCTAAGTCATCCCTCCCTCCATTATTATGTTAGACCTATGTATCCAAGTATATTTATGTAATTCCCTTTAACTAATCCTTTGGTTCCCCTAACCTACATGTGAGTAATAAATATTTTTAATTAATAGAGCATCCTAAGGAGCATGGAGATGGTTCAAGAAGGAACCATAATGACACTAACTCAATGATACATAGTTGGACATGTGGAATGTTTCAGCTCATGCCAAGTCTGGCATAAGAAGTTATTTCCCCTAGGTCATAGGTTTATTTAACATATTCTCATTAAATCAACCATTAGATAAGCTCATGATAGGGTCATTTAATTAATTATTTATTTTCTATATAATTCATTAAAATTATATTTATTGATGCAAGATCGTGATCACATAAATAAATTAATATGAAAAGATGGAATTTAAATAAAATTTATTATGCATAAATGTTTTATCCAAACATGGTTAATTAATTAAGTAAACATCCACTTAAATATTATCAAGACACGTAAAAAAAAGATAATAAAAATTTATGAATAATAAAATAAAATCCCTCAATCTAATATTAAGTTAGACTAATCCTTTCGTTATTTGATTAAGAACAAAACTCAATAGAACTATGTGTTTGACCAACCCTTGTTGGGACACTTATATTTATAAAGTGAGTTGTTATGAAGGTTTCAGGTTGACTTAACCATTTTACATCAAGAGGAGTGTCCCTTTCTAGAATTATTGTAATTTTAAGGCAAGTGTTGAGAAAATCCAAGTCAGGACTTTTGGATTAGGGATTCCACTCAACGGATCAAGGAGCCACAAGCCCATAGTTAGCAAAGACTTCCCTACCCAAATACCTTCAAAATAGCTGGACTAAAACTTTTTTGTGGTTATGTGAAGGGGAATGTGGATCCTTTCCACTATAATGTCCTATAAACTAGACATTCCAAGTTCAACGGTGAGGGCTATTAAGACTTGATAAAATAGTGGGATATTCAATAAAATCAATTAATTTATTATTTTTCATAAAAATTTTAATTAAGAAATGTACTAATAGTATACTCTTTTAAATGTATAATAAAATGAAAAGATCATCATCCACACTATCCATATGATCAATATTATATAAATTTACTCTCCTCATTGGTAGTAACTTCTGGGAGTGGTTTAGACACCTTCGGGTTGTTCTACACCATGAACAAAAATCTTACGTGCTAAAATCCTTAATTCCTAATCCTCCTACTCGAGAGGTGAGTGATGAATATTTCATAGTATATGAATAAAATATGAATGACATGGTTTACATTTAATGTTTGTTTCTTTCATCTATGTATATTGAACTCATGAAGTCTCATTAAAACATGGATATGTATAGAATACTTGAGAACCTCCATGGTATTTACCAAGAGAGGGATATATGGGAACAATTTTAGATTTCCAAGGCACTCTTTCAAAGTAAGCTTAAATAGGGTTCCCTATTTGGGACTCATGTAGTCATGCTCATTGGCTACATTGAGCGCCTAGAGGTTCTAGGGTTTAAACTCCCCAAATAACAGGGAATTGATTTCATTTTGGAATCACTCCCTCAGGGCTTCTCTATTTTTTTGTGAATTTTAATATGAACAACATTGAGAAGTCTCTATCAGATAATTTTTTCCTCCTTTACCAAGTAGATAAATATATGAAGCATGAAAATCCTTCTATCCTTATAGTGAACAAATAGAAAGGGAAAGAAAATATCTTTAAGCCTAAAGATTCTTTAAACACTTATAAAAAGAAGGAGATCAAAGGGTAATCAAGGAAACAATATTCTATCTATTTCACATGTGGCAAGAAGGGCCACTAGAAGAAAAACTGCACCCAAATAAATAAGCAATTGGAAGCTTCAGGTGCATTTGTTATTGAGTGTAATTTATCTATTTCTAAAAAAAATTATTAAATATAACTTATGGTGCTCACATATGTATTAAAATATTGAAACCAATTGTATTTAAAAAAATGATCAAGGGGAGGTAGATCTACAAGAATCCAAAAGAGCTAAACTTGTTGTGGTAGCTATCAGGGACTACTACTTAACATTACCGACCAGAATGATCTTGGTTTTAAAGGGATGTTATTATGTTACTTTAGTTACCAAAAAAATTATTTATATATCTAGAATATATGTATATGGATTAATTTTCAAATTTGTAAATAAATGTTTCTTATTTTATAAAGATATCATTTGTTTTGGTAAGGCACATTTACATAACGGTCTTTACGTGTTGGATTACATGAACCAGTAAATGTCAATCGGTAATGAAGGTACTTCACATGACTCATACTACACCCCACTTTGGAATCACTAGATAGGTCATGTAAATGAAAAAATTATTGAAAAAATTACATCAAGATGTATATTTAGATTCTTTTGAACTAAAACCACTTAGTGTTTGTCACACATGTTTACAAAGAAAAATAAACAAGACCCCATTTAGTGGGAAAGGTGAAAGGGCTAAAGAGATTCTTTAATTAGTTCATATTGATGTGTGTGGACCAATTTATATTTAATTAAGGGGCTGGTACTCATACTTCATAACTTTTACTAATGATTTTAGTAGATATTAATATATTTAATTAATGAGGAATAAGTTAGATTCTTTTTATAAATTCAAGAAATATTAGAATGAAGTTGAGAACCAGATTGGTAGGAATATTAAGAAACTATTCTTAAACTGTGGTGGAGAATATATTAATCAAGAATTTATTGATTACTTATGGGAGTTTGAGATCCTATCCCAACTCACTCCTCCTTACACACCTTATTGGGATAATGTAAGAAAAAAGGGGGAACCACACCTTGTTTGACATGGTGAGATCAATGATGAGTCATGCGAATTTTCAATTATCCTTTTGGGGATATGTGTTACAAACAATGAAACACATACTAAACCAAGTACCAACTAAATCAATAAATGATATTCCATATGAATTTTGGAGTGGAAGAAAAACCATGTTATCGAATTTACATGTGTGGGGAAGTAAAGTGTTTGTTAAGGCCTCTTTAGTTAACAAGATTGCACCCCGAGGCACAAAGTGTACCATTATAGGATACCCTAAGTAAAAAAGGTAATATTACTGAAAAGAACCCTCATAAAAATGGTTATAGTGAAAAGAAACTCTATATTCCTTAAGAGAGAGCACATATCCAAAAGAGATAGTGGGAGAAAGATAAGATTCTATGAATTTGAGGCTCAAGGTACACAATAGTTGGTATACGATAAGATTCCACAAAGCCCCATGGAATAAGAAACTATTCTAGAGACACAAGTACTACGTATGAGTACAAGAGAGGTTAGAGAATCATAATCGTATGGTTTTCTAGTTACCTAGGATGGTGAGTAATTATTAGTACATAATAATGATCCTCTAACCTAAAAAGAAGTAGTAAGTGGACCAGATGTTTCTAAGTGGAAAGAAACCATGAATTTTGAAATGTATACCCTGTACCAAAACCAAGTCTTGATTTTTTTATATCCTCTAGTGGATGTAAATCTCATTTGTTGTAAATGGGTATTCAAGAAGAAACTAGAAATGGAAGGAAAATTCAATACCTATAAGGCGTGACTGGTTATAAAAGGGTTTAAATAGTGTCAAGTCATTGACTAAGATGAAACCTTTTCACCAGTTTTAATTCTAAAATCTATCAAAATTATACTTTCCATTACGGCTTACCATGACTATGAGATTTGGAAAATGGATGTCAAAATGGCCTTCCTTAATGGGAACCTTCCGGAAGATGTCTACATGACACAACATGAAGGTTTTTTGACACCAAAGGATTCCAATAAGATATGAAAGTTTCAAAAATCCATTTATGGATTAATGAAATCATCTAGGTCATGAAACATTCATTTTGATGAATCCATAACATAATTTGGTTTTATAAAGAAAAAATGTGAGCCTTATGTCCACAAATGGTTTAGTGGGAGTGCAGTGATTTTCTTAATAGAATATGTTGATGACATATTACTGGGATCAAGATCCATCATGATAGATCCAAGAGGTTTCTTAGCCTAAGTCAAAGTACAAAAATTGTCAAGATACTAAAGAGATCTAGTATGGAATTCTCCAATATGGGATTGTTTATAGTGTTACAAGGAATTCATCTTTCCAAGAATATGTGTCCTTAGACCCATGAAGAAAGAAATGGAATGGAAAGGATTCCATATGCATCAATAATTGGGTCATTCATGTATGTTATGCTACATACTAATCTAGATGTCACTTATGCATTAAGTGTGGTAGAAAGATATCAAGTCAATCTTGGTGACTTCCATTGGATGGAATTCAATATTATCCTTAAGCATCCAAGGTGTACTAAGGATACATTCTTATTTGATTGAGGATATTAGGAACTATTCATTAGAGGATATGAATATTATAGTTTCTAAACTTGTCAATATGACATGAAGTCACAAACAGGATACATCTTCACTTTGAATCGAGGTGTTGTAATCTAGAAGATCTCTAAGAAGGTTATGCTCATAGATTCTACAGTAGAGTCTGAGTATATTAAAACTTTTTATGTAGATAAATAAATGTTTTGGATTCAAAATTTGTTCTAAGATATTTATGTGGTACCTATCAGTAAAGATCCCATCACACTCTATTGTGATAATACTGCAGCGGTGCCTCTTGCAAAAGATCCAAGGTAACATCAGCGGATGAAGCACAAACTTCAGAAGTATCATCTCTTGATGGATTTTTTTCAAATAAGTGAGGTTGCAGTGAGTAGTATTTCTATAGAAGGAGACTTGGTAGACCCATTGACTAAAGACTTGACTCAGTAGAAACATGATTATCATGTGAGGTGTGTCGAATTGAAAGTCATAGGCAGTTGGCTCTAGTCCAAGTGAGAGTTTGTTAGATTTGGTGTCCTAGAACCAACTATTTGTACTTTGATTGCATGAATATTTTATGTATTAAATATTAAATTAAACATATTACTATATATTGTTCATTCTTCTTCATGACATTAATATAATAATGTCCTAGAGTATTTTTTTACATTGATAAGGTCATAGTAGTTCTTCTCTATGATGACAAGCTTGAAGTTCTATGAAAATATTCATAATATATATTTGTGGTTGGATAACATGTTATGATGGGACACATAGTATATAGAATGATAGGTGAAATTATTCCTAAGAATATGAGACTTCTTCTCATAATGTTCACACTTGGTAATCTCCAAGATGAGCAATTATGAGAATAAAACCACCAGTATGAATTCCACATGTTTTGGTGTCATCAGATATTCCTATCTGCAAGTGTGTGTAATGTTCCTTATACTTTAAGATTATCATTAATACATGTCATGAATAACGCACTTAGATTTGATGACAAAAATTTGCATGCCATATGTTGGAGGAAAGTAGGGAATGTTGGGTACCTTATAAATGACAATTTATTAATGGATAAGTCAAGGAAGTATTTGTCCCTTCCATATTAATAGAAGTATATATATCATACCTTTGATTAAAATAGAACCATCACTATAAATTTCATATCCATGGTGTAATGAAGAGATTATTTCAGGTAGTCAAAGAATGATGTATCAATCATATAGTTTGATGAAATAGTTATGAAACCTGGTTGATGAGATATTGTGACAAAGGTATTATACTACAAAATGACTGTTCATGTGTATTTATCATCATTGTGACTTTAGGTTCTTTCTCTTGGGTGCCTTGACCCGTTGCTAGACAGTAATCTTGGACTTTAGGCAAGCTCGCCTAATGCCAATGAGAAATAATCCAAGAACGTTACACACTAAGTGTTTAAATTGGTCTCAATTAAATTCTATTTGAATTTAATTAATTTAATAAATATTATTCTTAAGACTGAGTAAAAAATTTATTCAAGTTATATTGATCGCATAAATTAAATAAATATTTATTCACCGGATTATGAATAAAAATATATTTATTTATTTTATTGAATATTTAATAAATATTTATTTACTAGTTTGTGAATAAAATATTTATTTAAGAGAATAAAATATTTATTCAAGATAAGTTAAAATGGACCAAGACCACATTCGATGATAAAATAATTATTTACAAGCAGATAAATATTATATATCCATTTTGCGCAAGTTGGTGCACCAAAAAATAATAATATTATTATTATTATTATGTGTCATGGGATTTCATTAATGGTTGTAATTATATTTAAGGGATGTTATGCATTTAAATTTTTTAATAGAAATCCTAGATCAATAAATAGATGACTATGTCTATTTTGTAATTAATTCGAAACCAATTCCATGTTTGGGAATAAGGAATTTTTGCACATAATTAATTCTCTCTTGACTCCTCCTCCTCTCTCCCTCTCAAGAATGAGAAAATCAAGAGAGAATTTCTTCAAGAATGAAGAACAAGTGATCAAGAATGAAAAATGAAAGACATTTGATTTTTCATGCTAGCACCCAAAGAATTAGTGGCGTTTCTCAGAGACCATTGGAAATGTGTGGATCACCACTAAAGGGATTCTACCCTTGGATCCTTATAAGAACAATGAAGGTAATTCATAAGGTATATTTCAAATGATCAACAATCATCAACGAATAAAATTCCTAAGACCAAGTATTACTTTCCTTAGATATTAAATAAATTAATTATAAATTTCATGTTCAATATCCTCACACTTGGTTTTGAGAAATGATTATTAAAATAAATTTTGATATATCGCCTTCCATCACAACGCTTTCGCTATGCCCGACACTAAAACTATGCTCCCATGATTTATTTTATATAACCCCATTTAACTAATCCTTTTATTCTCATATCCTTCATGTTGGTAAAATTATGTAATGTATGGATATCTCAAGTCAGTGGAGGGAGTTCTAGTTCAGAGGCAAGGAAAAACCAATCCACGAGGTATTTAGGAGAATAATTTTAATTCTAAGACTTGGACCATTAGCGGTTATGGGAGTTAATTCCCTTGGATCAAGGGTTGATTTATCATCTTCTAGATAAACCAACCATTAGATATGCTCATGTTCATTCTGCTTTTTTTATTTTATTTTTGAAAATTGAATGGTTAATTTTTTATGGATGTTTAAATCATTAAATAACTTAATTAACAAGCATTCAAGATAAAAGTAGAATAAATATTATAAAATTTTTAAATGTTATCAAAAATGGTAAATCAATTAAGTAAAATCAATATAATATTTACAAGCATGTGATAAGATAAAATGAGCAGTTTACACATAAAGATAAAAAAAACCCTCAAATTAAATATCATGTTGGTATAGCCTTTCACTAACTAAGTTAAAATAAAACCATAGTTCAAAGTACTTATTCGGACCAAGTCAGAGTGATTAAATTATTAGGATATTTTAACTTGAGTTCTTGTGTTAACTTAACTTAGTTCACGTCAAGGTTTGACTGTCCAAGTAGGACTCAGTGTAACTAAAAAGGAAAATAATTGAGGAAATTCTTATCTTGGATTTTAGGATTTAGGAATCCACTCTATATACAAAGGGGTTGAAATTTAATGTATTTTAAGATTTTTTCCTACCTAAAACCCTTAAAATAACTTTTCAGTCTCCATTATGGTTTATGAGAAGTCGAATATGGATCATTAACACTATAATATTCATGCGATGGGATATTCTGAAACTAATGTTGAGGGATATTAGGGTTTGATGAAATAGTGGAATATTAATAAATTAAATTTGTTATCTAATTTATTAATCTAGATAAAGTAATAAAATTATTCAGTTATTTATTGTAGAAATTTCAACCCACATTAGTTTGACTATATCACTTTGATCCATTATAGAGAATGATACATTTCTCATCAACTTGAATTTCCTAGAATGGTATAAGAGTTTATGTCGTATACTAAACTATTAATGGAAATTATATATATTGAAAAACCATGTTTCTAAGGATCTTAGAAAATAGGCTAGTGATGATGATTTTTCTTCTATATAAAACATTTGGATGATACTATATATGTCCAATGTTTCATTATATCATCTATGTACAATGATATTTTAAAGCAACATGAGGATATGGATGTGTATAGAATCATGCCTCACCTTTAGGATATTTACCAAGATTTGGTGATACAAGAGAGAATTAGATCTCCAAGGCATTGTTCGCATGAAAACTTGGATATTCGATGCCATCTAGGTCTTATGTTTTCACGATGATTGAATATATTGAGTTTATTGACATCTTGGGATTTAATATCCTTGGTGATAAGTCCATAGATCTCATTACTTCCCGATTTCCTATGATATTCTACAGTTTCATTGTTAGCTATAATATGAGAAATAGTGGTAAGTGTCCTTTTTTAACTTTTTACATTGATTCTCAAAGTTGATAAATACATGGGGCATGAAACACCTACAGTTCAAATGGTGAATAAAAAATTGAGAACAAGTAAAAGGAGACAGAGAATCATTCTATGTCTAAGGATCCCAAGGACCATTCTTACAAGAAAAAGGATGATCCAAATACAGGTAAAGGGAAATGATACAATATGTTTTTTATGTGTAAATTTGGGCCACTATAAGAACTGCACCTAGTTAAAGAAGCAAGGAGATGCTTGAGGTGAATTCGTTATTGAGTGCAATACTTCTATAACTACACATTGGGTATTAGATATAGATTTTGGTTCTCAAATATATATTTAAATTTAGGATCCAAGTATATATTTTAAAATATTTACATATTAGGGGTGGATTTATGGGCTACCAAAGGTGTGATGTTGATTTCTCTAACCATTGGATACTACCACCTTCCATTTCCAACTGGGATGGTAATTATTTTAAAATATTGTTATTATGTACCAACCATTACTAAAAACATAATTTCTATATCATTTCTAGATACATATGGTTTTATATTCAAGTTTTAAAGTAAAATATATTTCATTTATAATGAAATCATATGTTATGGTATGGTGAATTTAAATAATGGTCTTTACGTATTAAATTATGAAAACCAAGTATTGTAAATTGATAATGAATCAAGTCCACATGAATAATTTCACAACTTGTTGTGGCATAGTCATATTAGTCATATAAATGACATGTATTTGAAAAATAAACATCAAGATGGTTACTTAGAATATTTTTGAATAAAAAACACTTGACATATGTCATAATTATTTGAATAGAAAAGTGACCAAACCACCTTTTAGTGGACAAGGTGAAGGATCTACAGAGCTTGTAAAATTGGTACACACTGATGTGTGGGTACTATTTATAATAAAATATAGAGGTGGGTATTCTTATTTGATTACTTTTATTGATGATTTAAATAGATATGTATATGTATCCTTTATGAGTTATAAGTTGTAATCCTTTGAGGAATTCAAATATTTCAAGAATAAAGTATAGAATAAACTTGGTAAGAAGATAAATAATCTTTTATATCATTATGGTGGTGAATATATTAACCAATAATTCATCAGAATTCTAGAGGAGTGTGGTATTCTATCCCAACTCATTCCTTATTATACACCACAGTGGAATAGTTCTAGTAAAAGGAGGGATTGTACCTTTATTTATATGGTATGGTTGATGATGAGACATAAAAGTATTTTATTGTCATTTTGGTAATATACATTACATGTTGCAGCACACATTCTAAATTAATCACCAACAAAGGTAATAGATGAGATACCATATTAGTTAATGTATGGAAAGAAATTTTTGTTGTCACATACTCATGAATGGGGTTGTGATTCATTTTTTTAAGGACAGATATAGTAAAAACTAACGCCCCAAGGTGTGAAGTATATCTTTATATAGTTTCCTAAAGAAATAAGGGGAAAATATCTATGGAACACCTAAAAAATATGGTGATTGTTGCAATAAATTACATTTTTCTAGAGGGAGAACATCCTCAATAAAGATAGTTGGAATAGGATTTTCTTATATTAAGTTGATGCTTAAGATAAAAAAGATTTGGTGTAGGAATACCTTCCATTTTTACCCATGGAAGATGTTATTCCTGAAACACAAATACTTCATAGGATCCCTAGAGATGTTAGAGAACTGGAAATATATGTTTTTCGAGTCACCAAAGATAGTGACTCATACTAATTGAAAATAATGATCCTATTTACTATAAGTACATTATATTGAGATCATAAGATGTAATATGGAAATAATATAGTAATTACAAGATGGATTCCATGTATTAGAATGAATTCTAGGATTTTTCCAATCTTCGAGTAGATGTAAATCATGTTGGATGAAAATCATTATTCAAGAGAAAACTTGACATGGAATATAAATTGAGTACCTATAATGCAAGGAAAGTGGTTAAAGGGTTCAAACAATATCAAGGAATTGAATAAGATTAAACATTTTCCCCAGTTTCCATGTTCAAGTCCATCAAAATTACACTTTCCATTGAAGCTTTCCATGACTATGAGATTTAATAAATTGATGTCAAAACATATTTCCTTAATTGAAACCTCTAAGAAGATGTATATATGACACAAATGAAAGGGATTTTAACTCTAGGAAATTATAATAAGTTATTAAAGTTGCAAAGATCCATTTATGGATTAAAGTAGACATCTAAGAAAATGAACATTCGGTTTGATGAATCCATAAGAGAATTTTGTTTCCTAATGAATGAATGTAAACCATGTGTATAAAAGTTGTTTAGTGGGAGTGAAATTATATTTTTAGAAGTATTTTTGATGAAATATTACTTATTGGGAATCCATCTATCCAACAGCCTGAAGGCATTCAAATATTTTTTTTACAAACTATTAAGGACATGTTAAACAAGTAAATGAATTAGGTGAAGTAATATATGTCATTGGAATCAAGATCATTTGTGATATATGCAATAGGATTCCTGGACTAAGTAAAATTAAAAATATTGACTAGATACTAAATAGATTTAGTATGGAACAATCAGATAGTGAATTGGTTCTAGTGTCACGTGATATACATCTCTCCAAGAAAATGTGTTCACAAACACAATATAAGAGAGGGAGAGGGAGAGAGAGAGAATAAGTAGGGTCTCATAATGATATGTGATAGGATTTGTCACATATAAAATTTTACACTAGGATTTAATTTTACAACACTTTAAGAATAGTAGGTATATATCAAGTTGATATAGGAGAATAATATTATTCTACTAATAAGGTTACACTAAGTATCATAGGAATACTAAGGATGGGTTCTTGGTATATAGAGGAGAAAAGGAAATAGTAGTCAAAGGATATGTTGATGATAGCTTTCAAATAGATTATAATGATCTGAGTCTGTAGTCAGGAAATGTATTTAGTCTCAATGGAGTATTTTTGAGATTGAAGAGTTCAAAGAAGCTAGTTCTCAATGATTCTATGATAGATTCTGAGTGTATAGAAGCTTCTGATGTAACCAAAGAATTTATTTTTATTAATAACATTGTCCAAGAGCTTGATGTGGTACCAACCAATATAGATCCTATCACATTTTATTATGATATTACTAAAGTGGTGGTTCACTAAAAGGAGCCAAGGTCACATAAATAGAAAAAGCATATAATCTAAAAATATCAAATATCAAGGTATATTTATCAATGGGGTGAAGTGGTTTTTAGTATAGATTCTATGATAGAAAACGTGTCATGACCTTGACTAAAGCCTTATCTCAACATAATTTTTAACATCATGTGACAGTTAGGGAACTAATGGTTTTTAGTAGCTGTCTTTAGAGAAAGTATGATTTTTTGGACTTGGTTCCCTAGAACCAAATTCTATGTACACTATGGTTACTTGTATTCATGTGTTTTAATATGAATAAAAATTCTTATCACAACATGATTTTTATTCTCTGTGATATAGTTTGTGATAATTATCTAAGTGCACTTATTGTACTAAAAAGTCATAGTAGTTCCCCAATATGATGAGAACCTAGAAGTGACTTGAAATTATTCTTAAATATAAGTTTTATACCCAAAATATATCATCCAATGGGATAAAAATGATACATGCTATCAGGGGTGGAGATTCATATGACTTTGAGACACTTTCTCGTGTTGTACACTCTTAACAATCTTCGGTATAGGAGATTAGGAAAACATGAATTTACAATAGGAAATCCACATTTATGTGCGTCATTGAATATTTTTATCTATAAACATGTTTAATAATCCTTATAATTTATGATTATTATTAATACATATCATGAGTCATGTACTTTGATGTATTTATAAAAAATGTGATGAAAACTAATTATAGAAAGGTAGGATATGTTGGGTGTGTCACAAGTGATTTTATATTAATAAATAATTTGATAAAGGATTTAACCCTTATATTCTTTAATGGAATTTGATATCTCATGCCCCTTTATGGGAATTTAATTTCCTAATTAATTCCATGACCATGGTGGTGTTTCCATCAATTTTATTTCCAAAAAATATAAGGAAGAGACATTGAGTGTATAGGTTGATGGCACTAGCATGCAACCTTCTTGATTAGAGATATTGAGATAAAGAAATTATAATACAAATTATAAATTTATATCAGGTTATATATAATTATGATATTAACTTCTTTCATTATAGGATCCTTAGCATGTTTCTATATGTTGAATTTGGACTTTAGGCAACCTATCATAAGGCCACTAAAAAATGGGCCTAGATGGTCATACACTAATCAGAACCTTAGTTAAATTCTATATGAATTTGACATGTTGGATAAATATTAATTCTTACATGGTTTAATAATTATTAATATTTTTTTATCAAAAATATACAATCAATAGTTATTTAAGAGGAAATATATATGAGTTGAATATTTAATAAATATTTATTAACCAGGTAATTATTTATTTAATTATGTGAATATAAAATATTTATTTATTTTGGATTATTGAAAAGGTAGAAAAATATTAATTTAGTTAGTTATATGAATATTTAATAAATAATTACTCAATAGTTTAGATGAATACAATATTTATATATTTATTAGAAAATAATGTGATGGTATTTATTTAATTAAATAAATTGTCATTATTCGTGGACTAATAAATATTGAGGATTAACAAAATGAGTTTAATGGTCTAGTGAAATATATCATATTAACAATTATTTTGAATAAATTTTAATTTATTTATTCAAGAAAAATAATATTTATTTTATCCATGATTTTAGCGCATTTCAAGTAACTAATAATAATAATAATTTAATTTAGATATGGAGTTCATCATGAATTAAGAAAAAAGTAAGGGCCATTGAACAATTATTTATTTTCTCAACCTATCACTATATAAACTCTATTATGATATTCTATTCATTCCTTAGCTTCATTCCATCATTTTGAACAACAAAATCTTGAGATAATTCTCTCAATCCCTAAAGAGTACTGCTCTAGAATGATCTAAGAACCCATAGAAATTCTCCTCCTCCAACATAGTGATTCTTTATCCTTTGAGGGATTTAGTTATGATCAATATCAATAATAAGAAGCATTAGATTCATCCATGTTAGCAAATAGATAATTCTATGATGATTACTGGAGGTTTTCAAAGCATGTATGGATCATCGCTAGAGGGAATCTACCCTTGATTCCACTGGAAAAAAAAATTACAACTTGACCGGCCACCAATTCATTGAAAATTAAAGAATTCAATGAAATTTAATTATTTAGTTAAATAAATGAATTATAAATTATATGTGAAAATATCATCTACTTTTTGATTCTAAGAACACATTTCTATCTCATTCTAAGTAGAAATTTGAAGAATTTGATTCAAAACTTTTATTTGTCTTCATATGACATGATTTTGTTACACCCCTAAATTGTTATTTTCAATTCACTTCATGATATATTCTTCAGTATATCAAAGGTATCTTCAAATGGATTTTTATTCCAACCAAAAAACCACTTATATGGGAGAGATTATCTTAATTGAACTTAAATATTTCTTATATAAATAATGGTGGGCATGGGTTCAAACTTATCTTCGATTAAATCTATCCCACATAATCCTTACTACATATATTAAAAGCAACTCATCACATATGGATGTGAAATAAAAAATAAAAAATTCATCCCAAAAAACATTTATGTGTTTTATTTGGGATGAATATGAAATCCATCCCATGTGTTCCATAATATATGGAGAATTTTATTTTAGTGACTTTGGGTGTAAAATAATTAGGGTGAGAGAAATTTATTTGGGTAACAAAATCCTTCAAGTATAAGAAATTAATGAGGGTGAAAAAATCCATTTAGTGATACATTCTTATATATGATAAAAAACTTTATGTGAGAAAATCATTTAGGTGATAAATTCTTATAGGTGATAAAATAATTTGGGTTATAAAATCATTCATGTCTAAGAATTTCTCTAGGTGTAAGAAAATCCTACACGTGAGAAAATTCTATGGGTGAAAATTTATTAAGGTGTAAATTATTTCATGTATGGGGTGAGAGAAAGAGATATTTTTGTTATTATAAAAGTCCTTTGAATATTGATTTTTTTCTTCTCTACAGATGTTGGGTACATTGACTGATCCATGTAAATCCTTGATGGTTAATTTATGTTCTATTTTTTAATATTTTGTACATAATTTTAAAACTAAGAGATTGAAAGGAAAATTAATTAAATCACATATATTAAATTATATCATATATTATATATCACTTAATATGATATGCATGCGGTAACTATGTTATATAAGATACCATATTATATGAGTTTATTTTATATATTTCACTTTGGTTATCATATATTTATCTAGAACATCATTAGAAAATTTATATTTAAGAGTATTTTAACATGTTTTAATAAATGTTAACATATCTTTAACATGTATATAACTTGGATCATTGAAACAATACATTACAAAAGTTATAAAAAACTATCATTATTTTATAAAAAAATAGAAATGTTTAGATCTTTTATTACACTTTATTTAATGAATGAGTGTTATATAAATAGATCCATGTATTTTTATGATGATCATCAAAGGGTTTAAGACTATTTTTTCAAACATAATATCTTCTTTATCTCAATTAACTCCCAATGAAACTGCTTTTTCATAGTGACTAGGAGATATAATGGTTATAAATCATGATTTATTTTGTTAGTGGATTACATTAATAGTTAGGATCTCATTGGATTCAACTACGTAATATTTTTATAGAAGATAATTTACTAGATAATTAGTGAAGATGTATGTTTCACTCATGTTCTTAATTATTATTCATTTCTCTTGAACCTCTCTCAGTGAATCTTCATTTTGGGTATTAAAAAAATAGTTATATTAGATTAATAAAAAATAATTTTTGGAATATTCCATTAATTATTTATTTTAATGGTCTCAAATAATGTTTCTAAGGTTTCTAATGAATTATGCATTTTTTGATCATAATGTTTTTTCGGGAAAAATGAGAAAATTGGCTAAGTGTGGAATCTACGGTTTGTTCTATGAAGTTACCACATGAAGAATGACTACCTACCACATGAAGAGGCAACAGAGGTTAAATAAAATTATTCTAAGTATTGGTGTTATTTAATATACTAATGGATTTACCACATAAAAAATGAAGTGTCCATGAAGAATGTAACATCCCCATATCTATGGACACTATAATTGATGCCCCATGTTGGATCGTCATATGACCTTAGGTGCACTTCCCTGAATGTCAAAGGCTTCTGACTAGTAGAGCGGTTCTATAGACATATGTTAGGGAAACTATACCCACTAATCAGAGTAATTCCATAGAAGAAATAATATCAAAATATAAAAGGAATAAGCTAAGAAATAAATGGAAAACATATGACAATAACCAATGACTAACTAAGTATAATATTCTATAACAATATAATGTGTACACAACATGTCAAAAAATCACACAGGTAAAATATACACCCAAATATACCAAAAGGCATCGAACACAGACCCATTCCCAATCTCAATCATGACCTACGATGCTCCAAACAAAAATCCCATGCATAAATCAAACCCCAGGTCCTTGTCCTGGACCTATAATAGAAACAAGTAACTTCTGCTCGGGTACCCAAGTGCCATGGCAGCCTAAGAAGGTTGTGAGTACAAATCAGTAGGCCACCACCAATGGTGTCTAAAACATTAACCAGTCTGTAAAATAGTGTATTTAGGGAAAACAGGTACAAAAAATAATCATGGAAAGAAATGTACATGTTTCACATTTAAACCATTGCCCATTTGACCAATTTTTTTCAAGATATAGGTTTCAAAATTAAACAATTACTAATTAAACTTTTAATTCATCATGTTCTGTAGGTCAACCAACCCACTAAACTAGCTCTGATAACATCGGGAACCTAATACATAACATAAGGGGTTATAAATATTTAAAATATAAAGGGGAATTCACTATTTATAGTTTATAAACATACCATAGATCCTTAGTTTGGTAATCAATTCATGTCTACATGTTTGGGAAGCATAGAGTCTCAGTATGACATCCCAAACCATGCCATGACCATATGTTGGGAAGCATAGAACCTCAATCTGACATCCCAACTCAACAATACATAACACTATCCTTGTATCCTCGATCCTGTTATTCTCATCCTATATAATCATCAAGTGCATAGATCCTCAATACGACTCATTAACTCGTGCATTATAGGGGTGGGGTTTAGTGCCTCAATCTAACCCAAACCATGGGCATATATCCTCATGTCCAATACCCCACACTACCATCAAGACATGTACACATGATTCTTTAACCATAACACATTTACCAAACACAAACTATAACCATTAATCACATTTATCATTTAAAAACTTAAATCATTATACATATCCCACTTATAAGGCATAACCCATTAACACATATACCATTGTACCAAATACCCCCTTAAGACATATTAAAAACTACAAAAAAATAAAAATCAAATTAATTTAACAAAAAATGATAACACACAATCAAAATACTCATTTAAAATCATCTTAAAGACACTCATTTAAAACACAAGTCTTAC